>OW052184.1:100506616-101706616 GCA_932526625.1 Rhingia campestris
AAATTTTGATCAAAAATTTAAATTTTTCATGACCCCGGGGTCGTCGAAAATTTCGAAAATCCTAAAAATTTTAATCAAAAACGAAAAATTATCCTGACCACGGGGTCGTCAGAAAATTTGAGATTTTTTAAAATTTTGATCAAAAATTGAAATTTTTCATGACCCCGGGGTCGTCAAAAATTTCGAAAATCTTAAAAATTTTAATCAAAAACGAAAAATTATCGTGACCCCGGGGTCGTCAGAAAATTTGAGATTTTTTAAAATTTTGATCAAAAATTGAAATTTTCATGACCCCGGGCTCGTCAAAAATTTCGAAAATCTTAAAAATTTGGATCAAAAACGAAAAATTATCGTGACCCAAAAATTGAAATTTTTCATGACCCCGGGGTCGTCAAAAATTTCGAAAATCTTAAAAATTTGGATCAAAAACGAAAAATTATCGTGACCCCGGGGTCGTCAGAATATTTGAGATTTTTTAAAATTTTGATCAAAAATTTAAATTTTTCATGACCCCGGGGTCGTCAAAAATTCGAAAATCTTAAAAAATTTTAATCAAAAACGAAAAATTATCGTGACCCCGGGGTCGTCAGAAAATTTGGGATTTTTTAAAATTTTGATCAAAAATTAAAATTTTTCATGACCCGGGGTCGTCAAAAATTTCGAAAATCTTAAAAATTTGGATCAAAAACGAAAAATTGTCGTGACCCCGGGGTCGTCAGAAATTTTGAGATTTTTTAAAATTTTGATCAAAAATTGAAATTTTTCATGACCCCGGGGTCGTCAAAAATTTCGAAAATCTTAAAAATTTTAATCAAAAAACGAAAAATTATCGTGACCCCGGGGTCGTCAGAAAATTTGAGATTTTTTAAAATTTTGATCAAAAATTTAAATTTTTCATGACCCCGGGGTCGTCAAAAATTTCGGAAATCTTAAAAATTTTAATCAAAAACGAAAAATTATCGTGACCCCGGGGTCGTCAGCAAATTTGAGATTTTTTAAAATTTTGATCAAAAATTTTAATTTTTCATGGCCCCGGGGTCGTCAAAAATTTCGGAAAATTTAAAAATTTGGATCAAAAACGAAAAATTATCGTGACCCCGGGGTCGTCAGAAAATTTGAGATTTTTTAAAATTTTGATCAAAAATTTAAATTTTTCATGACCCGGGGTCGTCAAAAATTTCGAAAATCTTAAAAATTTTAATCAAAAACGAAAAATTATCGTGACCCCGGGGTCGTCAGAAAATTTGAGATTTTTTAAAATTTTGATCAAAAATTTAAATTTTTCATGACCCCGGGGTCGTCAAAAATTTCGGAAATCTTAAAAATTTTAATCAAAAACGAAAAATTATCGTGACCCCGGGGTCGTCAGCAAATTTGAGATTTTTTAAAATTTTGATCAAAAATTTAAATTTTTCATGACCCCGGGGTCGTCAAAAATTTCGGAAATCTTAAAAATTTGGATCAAAAACGAAAAATTATCGTGATCCCGGGGTCGTCAGAAAATTTGAGATTTTTTAAAATTTTGATCAAAAATTTAAATTTTTCATGACCCCGGGGTCGTCAAAAATTTCGAAAATCTTAAAAATTTTAATCAAAAACGAAAAATTATCGTGACCCCGGGGTCGTCAGAAAATTTGAGATTTTTTAAAATTTTGATCAAAAATTGAAATTTTTCATGACCCCGGGGTCGTCAAAAATTTCGGAAATCTTAAAAATTTGGATCAAAAACGAAAAATTATCGTGACCCCGGGGTCGTCAGAAAATTTGAGATTTTTTAAAAATTTTGATCAAAAATTTAAATTTTTCATGACCCCGGGGTCGTCAAAAATTTCGAAAATCTTAAAAATTTTTATCAAAAACGAAAAAATATCGTGACCCCGGGGTCGTCAGCAAATTTGAGATTTTTTAAAATTTTGATCAAAAATTTAACTTTTTCATGACCCCGGGGTCGTCAAAAATTTCGAAAATCCTAAAAATTTTAATCAAAAACGAAAAATTATCGTGACCCCGTGGTCGTCAGAAAATTTGAGATTTTTTAAAATTTTGATCAAAAATTGAAATTTTTCATGACCCCGGGGTCGTCAAAAATTTCGGAAATCTTAAAAATTTGGATCAAAAACGAAAAATTATCGTGACCCCGGGGTCGTCAGAAAATTTGAGATTTTTTAAAATTTTGATCAAAAATTTAAATTTTTCATGACCCCGGGGTCGTCAAAAATTTCGAAAATCTTAAAAATTTTAATCAAAAACGAAAAATTATCGTGACCCCGGGGTCGTCAGAAAATTTGAGATTTTTTAAAATTTTGATCAAAAATTGAAATTTTTCATGACCCCGGGGTCGTCAAAAATTTCGAAAATCTTAAAAATTTTAATCAAAAACGAAAAATTATCGTGACCCCGGGGTCGTCAGAAAATTTGAGTTTTTTTAAAATTTTTATCAAAAATTGAAATTTTTCATGACCACGGGGTCGTCAAAAATTTCGAAAATCTTAAAAATTTGGATCAAAAACGAAAAATTATCGTGACCCCGGGGTCGTCAGAAAATTTGAGATTTTTTAAAATTTTTATCAAAAATTGAAATTTTTCATGACCACGGGGCCGTCAAAAATTTCGGAAATCTTAAAAATTTGGATCAAAAACGAAAAATTATCGTGACCCCGGGGTCGTCAGAAAATTTGAGATTTTTTAAAATTTTGATCAAAAATTTAAATTTTTCATGACCCCGGGGTCGTCAAAAATTTCGAAAATCTTAAAAATTTTAATCAAAAACGAAAAATTATCGTGACCCCGGGGTCGTCAGAAAATTTGAGATTTTTTAAAATTTTGATCAAAAATTTAAATTTTTCATGACCCCGGGGTCGTCAAAAATTTCGAAAATCTTAAAAATTTTAATCAAAAACGAAAAATTATCGTGACCCCGGGGTCGTCAGAAAATTTGAGTTTTTTTAAAATTTTTATCAAAAATTGAAATTTTTCATGACCACGGGGTCGTCAAAAATTTCGAAAATCTTAAAAATTTGGATCAAAAACGAAAAATTATCGTGACCCCGGGGGTCGTCAGAAAATTTGAGATTTTTTAAAATTTTTATCAAAAATTGAAATTTTTCATGACCACGGGGTCGTCAAAAATTTCGAAAATCTTAAAAATTTGGATCAAAAACGAAAAATTATCGTGACCCCGGGGTCGTCAGAAAATTTGAGATTTTTTAAAATTTTTATCAAAAATTGAAATTTTTCATGACCCCGGGGTCGTCAAAAATTTCGAAAATCTTAAAAATTTGGATCAAAAACGAAAAATTGTCGTGACCCCGGGGTCGTCAGAAATTTTGAGATTTTTTAAAATTTTGATCAAAAATTGAAATTTTTCATGGCCCCGGTGTCGTCAAAAATTTCGAAAATATTCAAATTTTTAATCAAAGACGAAAAATTATCGTGACCCTGGGGTCGCCAGAAAATTTGAGATTTTTTAAAATTTTGATCAAAAATTGAAATTTTTCATGACCCCGGGGTCGTCAAAAATTTCGAAAATCTTAAAAATTTTAATCAAAAACGAAAAATTATCGTGACCCCGGGGTCGTCAGAAAATTTGAGATTTTTTAAAATTTTGATCAAAAATTTAAATTTTTCATGACCCCGGGGTCGTCAAAAATTTCGAAAATCTTAAAAATTTTAATCAAAAACGAAAAATTATCGTGACCCCGGGGTCGTCAGAAAATTTGAGATTTTTTAAAATTTTTATCAAAAATTGAAATTTTTCATGACCCAGGGGTCGTCAAAAATTTCGAAAATCTTAAAAATTTGGATCAAAAACGAAAAATTGTCGTGAGTCCGGGGTCGTCAGAAATTTTGAGATTTTTTAAAATTTTGATCAAAAATTGAAATTTTTCATGGCCCCGGTGTCGTCAAAAATTTCGAAAATATTCAAATTTTTAATCAAAAACGAAAAATTATCGTGACCCTGGGGTCGCCAGAAAATTTGAGATTTTTTAAAATTTTGATCAAAAATTGAAATTTTTCATGACCCCGGGGTCGTCAAAAATTTCGAAAATCTTAAAAATTTTAATCAAAAACGAAAAATTATCGTGACCCCGGGGTCGTCAGAAAATTTGAGATTTTTTAAAATTTTGATCAAAAATTTAAATTTTTCATGACCCCGGGGTCGTCAAAAATTTCGAAAATCTTAAAAATTTTAATCAAAAACGAAAAATTATCGTGACCCCGGGGTCGTCAGAAAATTTGAGATTTTTTAAAATTTTTATCAAAAATTGAAATTTTTCATGACCCAGGGGTCGTCAAAAATTTCGAAAATCTTAAAAATTTGGATCAAAAACGAAAAATTATCGTGACCCCGGGGTCGTCAGAAATTTTGAGATTTTTTAAAATTTTGATCAAAAATTGAAATTTTTCATGACCCCGGTGTCGTCAAAAAAATTAGAAAAAATAAAATTTTGATCAAAAAGTGAAAATTATCGTGCCCCCAGGGTCGTCAAATAATTTGATATTTTTTTTAAAATTTTGATCTAAAATTGAAATTTTTCATGACCCCGGAGTCAAATTTTTGAAAATTTTAAATAGTTTGATCAAAAACTAAAAATTATCGTGACCCCGGGGTCGTCAGAAAATTTGAGTTTTTTTTTTATATTTTGATCAAAAATTTAAATTTTTTATGACCCCGGGGTCATCAGAAATTTTGAAAATCTTAAAAATTTTGATCAAAAACTAAAAATTAAAGTGACCACTGGGTCGTCAGCAAATTCATTTTATTTCATAAATTTTAATCAAAATTTATATTTTTCTGGGCTGTAAAAACGGTTGATGAAACAAATTTTGTTTATCTAAATTTTGAGTTTAAAAACCTTAGTATTACCTACCGCACAATTTTGGGGAGATAGTCCCCCCCACGTCCCAAAGTAAACAACATGCTTGTATTATCGATTTTTTTCCGTCTAGGTTATCCGAGTCGCCCCGCTATCCCACTATTTTTTCAAAGAAATATTCTATTTCTCATATTTGACAACTAATTCAATAATAAACCCTCTGAGAACCTATCTAAGTAATAACATACGAATAGTGCAGTTCGTCTACAATTTTCTTTGTAAGTACACCCAAAAAAGAGTCCCCAATTTGGTCATGTATATGACATTTGAAAACTATTACATCAATCCCAAAATTAAAAGAAATGGCTTTAACAACAAGTCAACACAAGACTTACCGATAAAAAAAATCCTAGGCATGTTTGGACATGTATCACCTCATAGCGGAATGGATTGCGATTGGACCACGTCGGCAGACTTCACAAAAAAAATCTTACGTCGTAAGTTTTATTGCTATAAAGCCATAATCGGAATGAAATTTTTTAGCACTAACCGATCATTTATGAACAAAATTATAAATGAAAAAATAACATAAAAAATATATAAACCTAAAATAAAATACTTAACCGTACCGCGCATTGGACATCACGCACCGCGAACCTCACTCGACCACATATTATGCACAAATGAATTTGTGCTAAAGCATCCTTTACTAAATTACCCTGTAGTCCTAATAGTTGCAAAACAACTACAAATAGTTGCAAAACAACTACAAATAGTTGAAAAACACAAACGTTCACACGGCTCCTCGAACATCTGAGCGAAGGAGTTA
The DNA here is from genome assembly GCA_932526625.1 of Rhingia campestris. Taxonomy (NCBI): domain Eukaryota; kingdom Metazoa; phylum Arthropoda; class Insecta; order Diptera; family Syrphidae; genus Rhingia; species Rhingia campestris. The sequence continues at coordinate 100,512,263 of OW052184.1, forward strand.
AGTTTTTGGAATCTCTATTGCTCTTGACCTATTCTTATAAATTCCAGGAGATCTTGAAGAAAGTAGAGGCAAATATAATTAACCTACACTAGAAGCTCTTAAATACGCTGGTAAACTTAGTTCCAACGATCATTCCTGTGGGTGGAAGGAGCATACCTACCAAAAGATCTACTAGAGCATAAGAGGAAGTAAAACTAGACTCTACACAAGTCTCTGGAAGAGTTCAATGCTGAAACCATCAATGCTCATGGCGAGTTGGGTGGTGAAAGGTGAATTTTAAGCACAACATGTTTGAAATCAATGTCTTTTGCAAAATGGGTGGGAAATAGGCCCTCAAAGTTGCCAAACAGTCACACGACTCGACTAGGCTCTGAGAGGGTGAGATGGGAAGAAGGTGAGAGGGTGGGTGGGTGAAAGGGTGTTACGGGTATGAGGGTTATACAAATTTACAGCTTCCAGTAGAAAGGGAAACAGATCCACATTGCAATAACAAAAAAAAAACACTTACCATTTACTAAATCGTCTTTCCTTCACTAGCAGCTGTGGTTCCATGAATACGAATATTAATACGAAATAACGATCGCGATCGCGCTCCCCAACCAAAGGATTTATTAACATATTCACGCGAGGGATAGAAACAAAATGATAAAAAATGCCTTGATAAACATTTTAGCCTATACACCTTAACACAGTTATCATGATGATAACATCATTTTCACTTCACTGGATTGCACTAAAAAAACACAATTTGCTGGATTAGCTTGGATTAGCTTAACATGACCTTGAGCTTGAACTTGGAATATTACAAATTTACATGCAAAAGCAGAACACACATTAAACTTCAGAGATATCAACACAACAAAAAAAACTATTTGGGGACAACGTTACCGATTCCGAACCACGACCCGCACTTGACAAACCTTCATCTACTACTGAATCAGTGAGAGTGTCAGTGACCATGACCTACATTGCTACAACAAAAGTCTGCAAAAAGTCTCCAAGAAGCTGCAATTGTGTAATCTCTTGCCTAAGAGATTAGACTTCTTTTCTCAACACTCTACCGATATGACTACGGCAAGTGGTGAATGGGTTGGGTGGCGCAGTGGGTGGTTCAAAACTGAGATCAGCTGAGAGCAAGCCAACGGGAAGTGGTCAAATCAATGATCTCTTGTGTGTTAAGATCATTGTCGGCAATTGCCAGACTCAGAGCGATTGTACCAGAATACTGAAGAGACAAGCTGTATGGCAAATTTGCTCTCCAGTCAGCTTAAAAGCAAAAACAACTGCTGGTAAGTTCGATCTCTCAAGGCTCATCTTATATGACGCTCTATTTTTGTATGAGCCGGAATGCAAGAGTAAGTTAATAATGACAAAAAATCGTCTCGCTTCCAAGGAACTTGCAGGTATGAGCTAGCTATTCTCTAGAGCAAATAGAGAGAATTCGATGGAATTTGGTAAACATGATTTTTTCTATAAAGTAAAATCTTTGACTGCAATTCTTTGCAACATGTTCTTCTGAATATTGAAGTTATTTCTTAGACACATGTTTATCAAAACGCTGAACATCCATAGATCTACAAAACACTGTGAAAGTGCTGTGTAAGCGTAAATTTTTATTACAGAAATTGCCACACGTGCAAATTTTTTACGGATGACTGTTTTTTTCTAAGCTGCATCCTAGAAATAAAATATATAAAATTTTTACAATTTTTATGATTAATTTTGCAACATGTTTTCAAAATTATGTTGCAAGTGCCCACCGAGACAACTTATTTCGTTTAAACTGTCAGAAGAGCACAAAAAATCCTTCTTTGCATAGAAAAAGGGTGGAAACGAGGTGGGCTAGTAAAGTATCAGGAAGTGACCAGTGGTAATTCGATTTATCTTTGAACATACGGATCACCTCCAAATGCAACAATGCTTTTATAGAATATGGCGAAACTGGTAGGCGATAGCTGGGGTAGCTGGTAGCTGGTGGAGGGAGCTGGAGGAGGGTAGCTGGTTTACTCAAGATAGCAAGAAAGGGATATGACCGACAACAAAAACAATGCATATTTTCTCATGACAGAAAAAAAATATTCTTGAAAAGTTCTATGATCTAGTTGACAAAGGCTGAAATTAAAACTTTTGTGTGATTACAAGGGCTAGCTTACACTACACTAGTCGGCATAAGTATTTTGACGAAATAAAAATCGTGCATTTTTGAGTTTTACTTCTAAATGGCTTGACAAGAATTCATGTTTATTTTTTCATTTTTATATATAACTAATACAAACTTAAAAATAGGCAAACAAATATTTTTTCATAGAAGTCAAAAAAGATATAAATTAATTTGTAAATTCGTGTGTTGGCATAAGTATTTTGACAAGTATATAACTCTAAGAAAAAACATTTTAAACTTAACAAAAGTAAATAAATAAAGAAGAATTTAGTAAAATATATAACCTCCTTTGGCTTCAATAACTTTTTGAAGGCGTCTCGGTACTGAATCTACTAAATTTTGAAGAATCTCTGGAGATATCTCTTCCCAAAGGGAAGTGACCTCAGAAATCGTCTCCTCTCTGGTTTTATTTAAAGAAACTGTTCTTTTGCGTTTCAAAACAGACCAGACGTTTTCTATTATATTTAAATCTGGACTTTGAGGTGGCCAGTCCAAAGTGGCAACACCAACATCCTTCAAAAATTTAGTTATCATCCGGGCTTTGTGGCATGGGGCATTGTCCTGTTGCAGGATAAATGATTCACCAATAAGCCTACCTCCGGAAGGAAAGGCATTATCATTTAGGGTTCTTAAATATTGACCTTGGTTCATCGAGCCGGTGATAGGAACCAATTCACCCAGGCCATTATACGCAACACATCCCCAGAACATGACAGAGCCTCCACCATGGCTCACTTTTTGACAAACGGGGCGTCTTTTTTGCCTTTCTACCTTTGGCAATCTAACGTAAAATTTGTTTTTTGATGAGTTATACTCAAAGGAGCTTTCATCTGTCCATAGAACGCTTCTCCAGTACTCCTTTGGCTTGTGCAGATGTTCCTTTGCGAAAGACAGTCTTTTAAGCTTGTTTACCTTTGATATGTACGGCACGTCCTTAGCTTTAAATGTTTTAAAATCTATTTCCATTAAACGTCGTCGGACAGTGCGCTCACTGATTGGATTCGTTGCCGTCAAATTCCATTGATTTGCAGCAGTTTGAGGCTTCAGGAATATATTTCTTTTAAATTCCCGTAGAAGGGTTCGGTCTTCAGTGGGCGTTGTTTTGCGCTTAGCACCTGATCTCATTAGGTTTGTGATGTCATTATGCTTTTTAAACTTATTGATTTGATAGTGCACAGTTTGACGCGACACATTAAACTCACTTGCTATGTCTTTTACTGCCGTTCCAGCGTTAAACTTCGCTACCATTGAAGATCTGACAACCAAACTCAACTCAGCCGTTTTACCCATGGTTTTTAATAAATTTTAATAAATTTTTATTTTGTTATCAACGTTTAATGTAAATTAAAGTTAACTACACAAGTTTTTTGGTTATCACGTGCTCAAAACTGTTAAAATATTTACACAAAGTTTCCGTCAAAATACTTATGCCACGTAAAAATTCTTTGTCTGCATGCGTTCTTATCAGCAGAAAAAGAATGCAAAAGGTAAACAATACTAAACTTGGCATGCATAGAGCTAAAAATATATTCTTTGTTTCGCGCATCATTTTTGCACCGTTGTTTTAACGATACCAAGCAAAGTTAGTCTCAATAGTCACAAAAAGGTTTCGTCAAAATACTTATGCCGACTAGTGTATGTACATTGGGGAATTAAACATCTTTGATTGGATTGACTTGCATATGAAAATCCTAATATAACATCATATCACTTTGATAAAAAAAAAATGGCAAAGAACACTGGTAATAATTAATGGAGTTACATATAATCCAATGTATGCAAATGACAAACAAATATATAAATGAATAAAATTATGCACTCACCTTTGCAAAAGAACACCAATTTCTTCATTGTCCATGGGAATACATATGTAGAAGTACCACTCACTCCCGAGAAAAAAAGCCTCAAAATAGAAAACAACAATTTTGGAAATGAAAACGGGAAAATGTCACTCAAATAATAGTTTTTGTTTTCAGAAAACCACCAAATGATCATATCCCATTGCATTCACTTTACTTTTCTTTTTAGGACGCAATTAATTAATTTCTCATGCACTAAATAACGATTGATGTAAAAATTAAACTAGTTCGCGATCACATTTGTAGTAGAGGGGAGGCGTCTGGTGAGAAGAGCATTGATAATGGTTTTGGAATGCATGGCTTTTATTTATTGATTCCATTTTGATTTTTGAATCGTCTAGGATGGGAAAAATGAGCAAGAAAAGCGCGCGATCGAGAATATAGAGAGGTGCCACTCCAGGAACGATGTTCGCAAGTTTTACCAAAGTGTAAAACGTCAAAGCCAAGGATACAAGGCTCGAACAGAATCCTGTCGAGATGAGCAAGGAAATATCGTAGTTGAGACACAGTCGTTGCCGAGGATATGGAAGAACCACTTCTGCAGACTGTTAAACGGCGATGTCGAACAACATTCCGCTGTCAGGCAGAACTAACCATTTAATATTGGCAACGGCAGCGAGAACTGCGAACCACCCGACCTAAGTGAAGTGATGATAGCAATATCTAAACTCAAGCTTAATAGGGCTGCCAGAAATGACGGCCTTCCTGCTGAGCTTTATAAAGCTGGCGGAGATGACTTGGTAAGTAACATCCACCAACTCAAAAGCCAAATCTGGTCGGTCGAGAGCATGCCTGAAGAATGGAACCTCGGCATCGTTTGCCCGATCCACAAAAAAGGAGACCCTCTGAACTGCGCAACTACAGAGGCATAAGTCTGCTCAACATCGCCTACAAGATCCTATCTGCCGTAATATATGAAAGCCTGAAACCGTTTACCAAGAACCTGATCGGCCGTTATCAGTGTGGTTTTAGGCCAGGAAAGTCCACAATCGATTAAATTTTCACACTTCGGTAGATCCTGGAAAAAACCCAAGAATTCCAAATCGATACCCACCACCTATTTATCGATTTCAAAGCCGCATACGACAGCATTTATAGAGACGAACTACTATACAGAGCCATGTCTAGTTTTGGTATACCGCCCAAACTCATCTGTGTAGGATGACGATGGAGAATTCACGGTGCACCATCAGGGTCGGAAGCGACCTCACCGACACATTCGATACAAAAAAGGATTTAGGCAAGGCGATGCGCTGTCATGTGACTTCTTCAATTTGATTCTTGAGAGGATTGTGCAAAACTCCCGAGCCAACACCAGAGGCACAATTTTCCAAAAATCGGTGCAACAACTAGCATCCGCCGACGATATCGACATCATTGGTAAAACTCAACGTGATGTCATTGCCACGTTTGCTAGTATAGAGAAGGAATCGGTAAAATGGGTTTAGCAGTAAATAAGGGTAAGACTAAGTATGTGCTGTCAGAATGAAAGGAAATACAACATCGACGAATTGGAAAGAACGTCACCATTGACAGATATAACTTTGATAAAACTTAATAGCTCCGCTATTAACTCTGATAACAACATATCGTCAGAAATCAAACGAAGAATTACACTTGCCAACCGCTGTTTCTTCGGGCTAAGAAGGCAATTTAGTAGTAAAGCCCTCACGCGAACTACTTAGGAGATTCTACATAAGACCCTGATCATCCCAGACCTGCTCTACGGCGCTGGGCCGTATCAAAAGCGGATGAAGAAATCCTCGGTCGATTCGAGAGAAAAATTCTTCGAAAAATCTTCGGTCCCGTTTACGTTGACGGGCTATGGAGACGAAAATTCAACCAAGAATTATACGAGCTGTACAGCGACATACACCTGGTCAAAAAACTCCGCTTCGGACGTTTAAGATGCCCAGGATATGTAGAACGAATGGACACCGATACTGCGGCTCGCAGAGTCTTCGATTCCCAGCCAGACGTCGGACGCAGTAGAGGAAGTCCTCGCCTTAAGTGGCTTATACTCGCCACTAAGAATTAATTTTATTTAAATTTTGGCGCAAATTTATAGTCAATCGATGTTTAAGGGTTTAACTCCTGGGTTTAAAGTACCTGATAACTAGCAGGTACTTTAAATTAAAAGGTAGCTTTAACATATTTTCAATAATAGACACTTTTTTTAACGTGGCGCTAATTAGTGTATGCTAATGGACATTCCCCTGAGGCCTCTAAATCAAACTCACCTAAAAAGTGACAGAACGCTAACTCTGCATTAAATATTTAAAGTGAGGTTTCGGTTGCTTTAACTTTAATGCAGAGTGATAACGCTAAAGTAGACTTTTTGACGACTATAATTATCAGTACGTGTACTTTAAGCGACTATAAATTTGCGCCATTGTATTTAAAACAATAAATAATCATCTAATAATTCAAAAGCTCCGAAAAAGTGAACTTGCTCTCGCAAAGAATAGAACACGAATGAAAATGTAGTGCAAACGCTGTGCGTAACGGAAATAAGAAAAATGCAGGGAGTGCACACCAGGGTTGCAAAAGTCGATACAATTGTACTGTTTTCGAAACAATCGAGCTTGCTTCAGTACACAAATACACTTTATATAAAATTCGATACAATTTGTGCTGCTGTATAAAATAAATAGCTTATCAAAACACCAAAGAATGATCAAAATCAACCAGTACAATTTCAATACAATTTTTTTAACTTTCAATACAATGCTGAAAAGCTATTTTTCATCCCTGGTGCACACTGTTTCTTTAAAGATACAACCACAACCAATAAAAGATTCCCTGTGAAGGGTCCAATGCCTGGAATTGTTTGAATCATTTTATATCACTAAAGGATATATTTTAAATGCAGCCGGTATTTTTTTGTACTCAAAAACATTTACCCGTTTTTAGAAATTACACTGAGAAAAATCACATTGATTTAATTTTAACAAAAAACAGTTTTTTGACTTTTTTAATAATTTATTTCTTAACTTTTGCAGATAAAAGTAAAAAATAATGTTGTATGTATAAATATAATATTATTAATTACATAGATCCAATTTATAAAAATAAAATATCCGTATCCATGACCACAGGAATTTTTTGAGTGGTTGTATCTTCAAAGGTTAAATTCGTTGGGGCGATCAGTAGAGAGGGGTATAAAATTTGCAAGAATTCAAACCTTTTTTTTTAAACTAAGCGCCTGTTGTCACGCATTTAATAAAACAATTTCAATATGTACGTCCATTTATTGTGTAGAAAAACCTCTAATACCCTCAAATAGGATACTTTGAATATATACATATATATATATATGTATATAATTAGGATACTAAAGGGTGATCCACTTCGAGGTTCCCTACTTTTTTAAAGAAAAAAAAACACAGAAAATTCAAATTTAATGGAGAATGTTTATTATCATTTGAAAGAACATTCTTTGGCATTTATTTTTGAAGATTATGTCTATCAAATGTTGGCCGTTGCTACGTCGCATATGGTCCATCCGTTGAGTCCAATTTTCGATCACTCGTTCGAGCATTTCGACTGGTAACTGGCGAATGACCCGCGTGATGTTTTCCTCCAAGGCCTGAATCGAAGCGGGTTTGTCGGCATAAGCTTTTGACTTTACATATCCCCACAGGAAAAAGTCTAACGGTGTGATATCACACGATCTTGGTGGCCAATCGACCGGCCCAAAACGTGAAATTATGTGCTCACCGAAATGTTCTCTCAATAAGTGCATTGATTGATGCGATGTGTGGGAAGAGATCACGAGCTTCAATTTCAGGCATCAAATAGTCGGTTACCATGGCACGATAACGATTGCCATTGACGGTTACGTTCGCACCGGCATAATTTTTAAAGAAATATGGACCGATGATTCCACCGGCCCACAAACCACACCAAACCGTTGGTTTTTCTGGATGAAGGGGCAGTTCTTCAATCTCTTCAGGTTGCTCTTCGTCCCAAATGCGGCAATTTTGTTTGTTTACATACCCATTGAGCCAGAAATGGGCCTCACCGCTAAACAAAATTTGCCTCGAAAACGTCGGATCTTCTTGGAGCTTTTCAAGAGCCCATAGAGCGAAGCGATGTCGCTTGGGAAGGTCGAGCGGCTTCAGTTGTTGCACAAGCTGTATTTCGTATGCTTTCAATTTAAGATCTTGACGTAAAATGCGCCAAGTCGTTCCATACGTCAGTCCGAGTTGCTGCGAACGGCGCCGAATCGACTCTCTACGGTCTTCGTGTACACTCTCAGCTATCCAATAATGAATGCTTGGTCTCAAAATGGGTGATGGTTTTGCGAATAGTACGCTCAGTAGGCCGATTATGTTGACCATAAGTTGAGCGAGGTGCACGAAACACATTCCTCACAGAACGTGAATTTTCATAATAAAGTTGAACAATTTGTAAACGTTGTTCACGCGTAAGTCTTTCCATTATGAAATGCCAAACAATACTAAACAAAAATAACATGACAGCATGACACGACTCACACGTGATCTGTCAAAAAAGGCTATTGAAAAAAGTATCTCTACTTGGATCACCCGTTATATGCATATATATTTTCAAGACTTAAGTTTCAAAAAATACGAATAAATGTCATGGAAATAAAACACACATTTTTTTCAAAATATATATGTTTGCAACATTTTGTACATATATGATAAAAGGATTTTTCTTTATTTATAATTTCTTTTCAACCACAAGCTATAATCAAAAGCTTATAACGTTTTTTTTTATTTCTTCTCATTCGTAATATGTTTTTCATTTGTTTTTATTATATCAACTCTTTTATAATAGAAAAATTTAAATATATAACATTCCACAAACGAATTAATTTATTTCTCTTGATTCTGTAAAAATGTGTAACATTAATATTAATTGCCTATAACTCTTCTACAACATTGTTTTTTTTTGATAGTATTATAAATATTTTCAACTTGTATGTGTGAGTTTTTTTTAAATACAATTGTGTTTGTTTGGTGAGTTTAATATATTGGTGTATATATATATTTTTTATTAGTTTCTTTTTTTGTAAATAACATTTGATCTAAGTTAATATTTTTTTTTGTTTTTCTAAATTTTAAAAACTTATTTTGTTGATTTGATTTTTATTTAAATGTTTGTTTAAAATTCATGACTGTGACATACATACATAATATTTTATATATTTTGTAGTGAAAGCTTAAGCGTTTAACTTGTTTTGTTCTTTCATTTTTAATTGTAAGCGCATGTAGCATTTTAAAGCTGTCAAAAGTAAAAAGTCACTCTTCAACAATTTTTTTTCATATTTTGTTTCGTTCATAACAAAGGCAATTTTTGTTAATAGTTTGATTTTTAATAAAAAATTGCAATAACAATTATTTTTGTTTATGTGAATTGTTTCCCTTTTCAAATTTTAATGGAAATAAAGGCAATTTTTGTTTTTATATATTAATATAAGTTTAACAAAACTTGTTTATTTATTGTGCCGAATTAGTTATTTTTTAACAATCCAAAAAATTCCTCAAATGCTAAAATGGCAAACTGATCCTTTTCGTTTTCAACATTTCTACAAGCTAGAATATTAAAAATAGTATTGCTAAAGTTTGTTTTTATAATCCTATATAATAGGAAATGGAAGTTCAGGTAATTATGTATATGTATAGGTTAATTATTTGGAGAGGTAAGATTTTTAAACATAAATTTAACCAATAGTGTTTTATAAATTCTTTTAAACATAACAATAGATCAAGGGGGAAGCCGGTGATCAATAAACTAAAGTAAACCGTTTAAATTAATTTAAAGCATTTTATTACAAGTAGTAACAAAATAAAACCTACCAATTCAGAATAATTTTCAAACCCCACTAATGAAGTTATTATTCCTTACAAAGTAGACCACCATTTATTTAAAATGTTCACCAAATCAATTTTTAGTACCAATTTTTAAGATGGACTTAATATTAAAACTCTACATTGGTTCAATCCAATTTAATCTCATAACTAATTTTGTTTTCAATTTTGTAAGCGCTTACAAAATATTTAAAATACTTATTTTTAATGTTATTTAATTGATCATGTGTTTAAGAATTAATCTTTTACAGCACCGTTAAAAAAACTTTTTAATTAGTATCGCGTATCTATGCTTTTAAAGTGTGTATAAACATTTTCTTTTTAAATGAAGAGCCACTTGCAAGTTGTTTGTTCGGAAGTAATATGAACAAATAAAAGAAAACTGGTATATTGAACAAAAAAGCGATATATCCTTCAAATATTAGCATCATATTATACCTTTGATACACTGGTGGTATAAATACGATGGCATTGACACCATTTAAACGCTACATGTAGTTTGAGTTGACAAATGACAATTGAAAAGTATAGTTCTTAAAAGAACCACCAAGGAAGAAAGGCTCTGCTACCGGTAGAATACTATGTATACCACGGTAAAAATGATTCTTTAATGCTACTCAAATACCATGCTGCTTGCGTGGCATTACCGTATTATTTCCTGACACATAGGTTGTACATTCGTATATCATATTAGGTCTGTTCCCGTACTTTTTCAGTAAAAATTAGTAAATTCTCAAATTTCTTGGAGTGGGGGTAAATTATCTCAGAAAGAGACAAAGTACGGGAACGCGTTTAAGTAAAAAACAGTAAAATTATATATTTTTTATGCCTTTTAAAGAACAAATGACATAAATCACCTGTCAAAACAAGCGAGTTGTCACTTTTAGATGACAACTGACAGTTTACTGATTTTTACCAACAGAAATTTCTGCAGTAATTTTTTTTGCAGATTTTTATGGAGGGTATTTTTTTGCTCTCTCGTGAGCTGTCTCTTTTACTTATTTTTGAGTACGGGAACGGCAATAAGTAAATATCCGTTAAAATCAGTAAGAATCAGTAAGAATCAGTATATATTATTTTGTACGGGAACAGAGCTATTATTAATACTACCAGTGTGTCAAGGGTATAACATTGGTATCAGATGCGGGATAAGAATTATTCTGGCTGAAAAATTTTTAGAAAACACAAAGAAACGGTTGAGTCGATTAATTCAACTGTATAGTTGTTGGTGGCAGTCACTGACAGTTAGAAAATAGTCCGACGTGTGTCAAACAAAAACTTAAAATATTACTTTTCTTATTCTCATTCGAGTATTTTAAAATCTTGTTTGTAAATGACGACAAAAGAACTCCAACTCCAAGCATAAGTATCTTCTTTGATTATACAATTTTCGTTATAACAATTGACATCCAGTGTCACAAAAGTGCAAACAAAAGCACTAAGGTACTGATTGTGTATGTTTTCATTTATTTGTATATAAAATCTAACCAAATGAAAATAGCATTTATATTGCTTTCCTCTTAGTATCTAATATATCTCACAATCTATAGATATGCACTAATACGTGTTTTCATCTTGCTCTTTTACATAAAAAAAATAATTTGATTATCTTCAAGGATTATACAAGTATTTCACAAAGAGCCATGAAAATAAATTTTTTTTGTTCACTAATGCAAATGGCAACACTGAGAGTTTGAGAGGAGAGTTTCTACGCGTTATGGTATTAAATTTGAGAAATGGTTGTTGCACGCAAATCTATGTGATCTAGATTGGTGTTTGCAGTTCCATGGATAACATTCCATCGAGGAAGAGAAGAGTGGGATTTTGACATTGATTCCGGTTTCATCTTGATTTTTTCACCACCTGGCTTGCGGTCCTACAGAGTAGAGAGAAGATTTCATTAAAATGGAATACGTTAACTTATATTATGATTATGTACTAACCTCCTAACGCCATGTCTGGGGCTAGCCGGTGGGGTGTGCATTGGTGTTTGTGGGGCTGATCCGCCTGAGGATCCACGCGAGGATAAGGACCAGGTTGATGTGTTTTTTGGTGCCGAACAGCCTAGGTAAATGGCTGATCCTTGATCATCCTCATCTAAGTCCACTCGTGATCCTCGGACGGATGATGGTACTGAGCCTGTTGAACAAATGAAAAAGAAATGTCGTCGGGTCAGGCTGGGAAATGGCATTAGGTGGGATGTAAGATGAAACTGGCCTACCTGTATATGAATGCAGGCCAGCTGGACTACTACGTGGTCTAATACCCATACCACTGACCGTGCTAGAGCTCCGTTGTAGTTGATTTCCAGTTCCACTGCCACCAGATTTACTAGGATTCGGATGTGTATTCGTGGGTGGATTCACGCTGGTCCGTTCGCCTTTTGCACTATGTGATGGTCGTTTGGTGGACGTTGCCGGTGTTACTGGATTAGATGTGGTCGCATTCGCATCACCTTCCTCATCTTCGGGAATCTGTTGTTCACCAATGGAACGACGCTGACCACCCGAATGTTTAGGGGACGTAGGACATGATTGTGCTGAGGTGGGGCCCGTAGTTGGTTGGCTAGCTTGTGGGCGCAACCGTGAACGTTGCGATGATGTGCTCGGCCTACGTCGAAATAGGCCTTTCGTTGGGTCCATATTGCAAACGCCTATGGAGAGGTAGATTTTGTTTTGAACGTTTTTGTTTTTTTTTTGTTTTGAAGGGTCAAGTAATGCAAATTTGTAAAAGTGTCCAAACTAATGAATTTATGATTTATATTCTATTAAAAAAGGCATGCAGGATTTAAGGCAGCTAAGGTTTTCTTTTTGGTGTTTCTTTTCGGAAACCTGAAATGTATATAGAAAGGTGATTAGTTTGTCGTTAATACCAATATATTGTTTCCTGACAGTTGAAAGTCATCGAAAAGCGACAATAGCAGAATATTAGCATATGTACAAGCACTCAATCATTCATATCAGTCAATCTTATTCACAAGGATCTCAAGTAAACAATTATTGCAATTCTATACCGACATTTGATTGGATGTATACGTAAAAATGTGGACAACTGTAAAATAAAGGAGATTTATTGCAAAAGTGTGATATATTAAGCGAGTTCCACTATCTGACTCTTCACAGGTTTTCCTCCGCTGAGATTTTTTATTCAGTTTCTCAGCAGAGGGGAACTTTTCCTTACATTATAGCTGAAAATAACGAAAAATTCCTTGAATTCTATATACAAAATAAGCAGCTGTATGTACTCTTTTAGCATTAAAGCTAAGTACGCAGATCACGCTAAATTTTATCTTTACTACTCTCCACTTGTTTTCTCCAATCCAAAGATAAATGCTCGCTATACACAGCATATAGATGAGTCAGGGAAATGTCATACATTCGCAGATGTCAGTAAATGTCAGATAATCAGTTGTGTCGATAAAATTTGTTTACCATTTGAGGCAAAATAAAATTCTTCCATCAAATATTCTTTATTTTCTTCCATTTTGTTTTTATTTTTTATTAAAAATTCGCCGATTTAAATGACTCGCACATTAATTTCGCGAGATAATTAAGTGCTCTCATCCGCCGAGTATAACAATTTTCGTATAAAACATATTATTGTTACACCCTACTCACATTTTGTGTGTCCCATCTTTATGTAGTTAAGAATTTATCTCGCGAGCTGCGTACTGCAATGATAGATTTACTCGCTAAATTTTATCTCTGTAGAGATTTTTGTATGGGAGATCAAATTTACCTCGAGCTGCGTACTGGGCTTTAAAGGCCTGCCCACCAACTTTTAGATCAAAATCTGAAATCACATTATTCAATTAGCATATGCAAAAAATCTCCGCGTTGCCAAGTGAGGAAACTTGTTCGACTTACGGAGATCACGGAGGAGGGACCATGCCTTACAATTTTCCTTTAGATCATAGTATTCTGCTTATGAATCCCGTATTTTATAATTTTATTGAATGACTTAGGCAAATTTTTATTAATAAATAAGTAAATGCTCGTTATATGTTTGAAAGCTCCTTTGCCACTGGAGTATTCCCAACTCAATGGAAAAATGCATTTATTACACCTGTTTTTAAAAAAGGTGAGCGTGGAGATATTTCTAATTATAGACCTAACTCAAAACTATCTTGCATTCCCAAGTTATTCGAACATATTATTTGTGATAAATTGGTCTTCCTTTGTCGAGACATCATCTGTGATGAACAGCATGGCTTTGTTAAACATCGATCCACTGTAACAAATCTATTAACTTTCATGCATCATTGCTCCAATAGTTTGGAAAATAAAAAAGAAGTCGATTGTATATACACCGACTTCTCCAAAGCGTTTGACCAGTTATCACATAACATCATAATTTTTAAACTTAAGGCGTATGGATTCCCTCCAGGTTTCATAAATTGGGTTAAATCATTGAGAACATACCAAGTAAAATTTAGAGGTTCCAAGTCAGACCCTTTTGTTGCTCACTCTGGAGTACCTCAAGGAAGTCATTTAGGACCAATATTATTTATACTTGCAATTAACGATGTAAAAGCTTGCATTCGAGATAGCAAAATATTGATATATGCTGATGATATGAAAATTTTCAAATGTGTAGAAGATCTAAACGATTCGCTTTCACTACAAACCGATTTAAATAGTTTTACCATATGGTGTCTTAAAAACGGTTTGAATCTGAACCCTACAAAGTGCCAGCATATGTCATTTTCACGAAAACGCGCTCCATGTAATTTTAAATATACTCTGTCCGGGCACACTCTCTGTCGTGCAGACAGTTTTAAAGATCTTGGTGTATATTTTGATCCCAAAATGGAGTTTAATAAACACTTTAACGTTATCGTCAATAAATCAAACTCTATGTTAGGATTTATTAAAAGATGGTCAAAAGAGTTTAATGACCCTTACGTCACTCTTTCGCTCTATAACTGTCTAGTTCGGCCTCACTTGGAGTATGCTTCACAAGTTTGGACACTCGTCTATGTAGTTCATTCGAATAGAATTGAATCAGTCCAACGTAAATTCATAAGATTTGCTTTGAGAGGACATCCATGGGATGATCTGCACAATTTGCCTCCGTATAGGTGCAGAATTAAACTGCTGCAACTATTGCCTTTGTCTCAACGTAGACTTAACAATGACATGGTTTTCTTACACCAATTATTATCAGGACAAATTGATGCTCCTGATCTTTTAAGTGCTATTGGTTTTAATACTCGGGGAGGTTCCTACAACCTGCGTAGATTCAATATATTACATATACCTAGCCATAAACACAACTATGGCATGCATGAGGCTATTAGTCGCATGAGTAGAGTTTACAATAAAAATAACGACGTAGTTGAACTGCATGTTAGTAAAAGTAGTTTGAAAAACACTCTGCGAAATTGTATTCTAGAGCCGTAATAAGTATATTTAAAATTGTCCTTTGTTTAATAACATATATAGCTTCATTGTAATTTAATCGTTTATTGATTTTGCTAGTGATTTCAAACTAAGTTTCATCTATGTTCTGTTTTGTCCCACTAACAAATGCACTAAATGATGAGCCTGTGGATGCATATTATATGCTGTGGCAAATCTCTGCTCGTAGATGCTGCTTGTATTAAGCTCGCTACGACACAGATCTGATAGTGTTAAAAAATAATAACTGATTTGGGATGGCATTCATTGGTTGAATAAGTTGCAAAAAAGAGAAGGGAAAAATGTTCTAAAACTCCATTTTAAAAAGACTTCGCTGTATGGCCAAGAATATTTCAAAAATTTAAAAAAAAATGTGTAAAAACTGACTTTAGTGAAAGTGAAAGGTTTGATTTTCGAATAAAAGGCCAAAAAGAGAAGGGAGAATTGTTCTAAAACTCCATTTCAAAAAGACTTCGCTGTATGGCCGTAATCATTTCATTTTGGCGAAAATTTATATAAATATGTAAAAACTGACTTTAGTCTAATGACGTTTTTTTTATTGGCCAAGGCGGTCATGGTTTATGCCACAATAAACTAGATGCACCTATGAAACTTGCATTTTGTAGAAAAATTATGAATTTTACCTATGATACAAACTACACTATAGTATAGGTACTGATATGTATAAACGGACACCATCTATATGTTTCAGGAAATACCACGCCAAGCAGCATGTTATTCGCGTTGCTTAATACTTGCATTTTAAGCTGGTATACATAGAACTTTACCGATCGCAGCGCCATTTTTCCTATGTATGTTAAGAACTATATTTTTCATATGCCTTTTCTCCACTCATACTACATGAAGCATGGCGCGATGGCTAGTGCGATGAACTCCAGCGCAGAAGGTCTGGGTTCGACGTAGCTACAACTAAAATGATTTCTCATTGGCAATCTTCTCGTGATAATCTCACATATCATACGAGTAGTATCAATTCATTCCGTAAAGAAAAGCTTTTCTCAACTTAGCTTTTCAGATTCAGCATAAAACAGGAGGTCACACCATTATGCAAGAAGTACACACGCACACATGAATAGTTGTGAGAAAGCTCGGACCTAGGTACTAGCGATCCTGTAGTTGCGCCAAAAATTTATATTTTTGTTTTTCCAATCCAAAAAGAGTGAGGAAATGTATCCAATAAATTTCAGTCTCAACATATTGCAGAAAACCTCCGCTTTTTCGTGTGAGAACATCTGTTTCACTTACATATTTTTCGTAGATCTCTAATAGATCAATATATCCCCTATTGTT
This sequence comes from Rhingia campestris, assembly GCA_932526625.1. Taxonomy (NCBI): domain Eukaryota; kingdom Metazoa; phylum Arthropoda; class Insecta; order Diptera; family Syrphidae; genus Rhingia; species Rhingia campestris. The sequence continues at coordinate 100,528,833 of OW052184.1, forward strand.
TATTGTTATGACATTCATAAATACTCAAAACTTAAAAGAAAACATTAGCCTGGGCCCTCATTCCGTAAAGTAATTATCGTTTGACGATAACATTTCGAAGATACATCTTGCATCACGTAAGATCAATAGTCCTTTTTGCTGTCGGCGATATCACTTTGTTTGCTTCACTTAAATCAGAGTGATAATCGAGAGTTCTTGACGACAACGTTAGTGTCAAATGACAAACTGACAGCATCTGTATGAAAACAAACTCTGACAATCCCGCGCAAAGTGACAGAACAAAGCAGGAAAAAATAAAAATCAAATTGAAAATTAAATTAAAAACCACTAAAAAACATATGAGAAGGTTACAATCCTCTGTGCGGATCGTTGTGTACCCTATCCCATCCCATTCGTAAAACTAATGTTCCCAAAATGTGGACTTGGCTTAAAACACGATGGAGATTAAATAAAGAAAATCTGCCCTAGCGAGGTATCCGTCGGAGCGGAAAATTTTCCGCAACGCATAATTCGTCGGAGATTCAAATTCCATTTGAGGTATTTGCCATCGGAAAGAAATACTACACAAATGCGACGACGAAGCTCGTACTGTTCAGGGGTGGTTTTTTCCTTTGAGCTCGCCCTGGAAACACAAATTCAAACCATTAGTACGAAAATTACTTAAATAAATAGTTTTATATAATTACATACATTTTTCTATCACTCCACTTCACTTCGTAAACAAATTCCGCGACGAATTTGTGTCGGAGGAAATCGGAAAAAGAATTGCACTTAGCTGTCAAAAATTGAACAAACCAGTATGAGAATAAAACATATGAGAGGCTACAATCCGCTATGCGGATCGTTGAATACCCTATCCCATCCCATCCTTTAAATTAATATCCTCAAAATATAGGCCTTATGACATTCTCACAATATATTGCTCAGATAGTTTCTCAAAATCTTATGTGGTTCGACAAAAAACAACGTATTTCTATTGCTAATGCCTTGGGATGGGTTATACAAATGGTTTTTGTAAGAAAACGCCCCCAAAATGTGGGCGTAGGTGAAAATGATCTATTGACAAAATGTTTATATTACCATTTCGGATGTATTTGCATCAAAATTTTTTTCGAAAGTTTTAAAATTTGGACAAAAAGCGATTTTTACTAAAAACGCCCCCAAAAAGTGGGCGTGGCAAAAAACTTTGTATGAACGAAATATAGATATTAGGATTGTCTAAATATGCTACTCAGACACTTTTTTGAAATTCCTTACGGTTTGGCCAAAAAGTAAGTTTTCCTAAAAAGGGGGCGTGGTAGTGGGCGGATTTCAAAAATTTTTACACTTGTTCTGGTGGCACGGACGAGGATCCTATATACCAAATTTCATTATCCTAGCTCAAAATTTAAGGCCCAAAAACCGCTGACGAACAGACAGACGGACGGACGGACGGACGGACGGACGGACGGACGGACAGACAGACATGGCTAATTCGACTCAGCTAGTGATTCTGAGTCGATCCATATACTTTGAGGTATATGTAGCAAAATTATTTCTCTATGTTACAAACTAAGTATCAAAACTAATATACCCCCCTATGGGATAGGGTATAAAAATGCACCTTAACGCACTTCAACGCAATTCGCTGGGATGCGTTACGAAATGTCGGAGAAATATTCCGAACAGCTTTTCGGAAGAATACCTCGAAGCAAAAATCATCGGAATCGTACAAAATCGGAGAATTTTCCGCTCCGACGGATACCTCGCTAGGGCCGAATGACAATGTCACAACGAATTGTACGGTTCTACAAATGACAAGGTTTTTCTCCTGCATATGCTATGGGATAGTGTATAAAAATGTTTTTTATATAAAAACGCCCCCTAAAAGTGGGCGTAGGTTTAAATGGTATACAGACGAAATGTTTATATTAATATTACTAATGATTCTGCCTCAAATTTTTTTTCGAAAATTTTGAAATTTGACCGAAAAACGTTTTAAAAACGCCCCCAAAAAGTAGACGTATCAAAATTTTTTGAAAATTCCTTACAGTTTGACAAAAAACGACGTTTTTCTAAAAAGGGGACGTGGCAGTGGGCGGCTTTCAAAATTTTTTACACTTGTTCTGCTGGGAGCAACAAAGACCACGTGTACCAAATTTCATCATTCTAGCTCAAAATTTAAGGCACAAAAACTGGTGACGTACGGACAGACGGAAGGACAGACATGGCTAAATCGACTCAGCTATGTTACAAACTATGTATCAAAACTTATATACCACTATGGGATAGGGTATTTTCTTAATGCAATAACCCCATAAAACAGCACTCCCGCCTTAGAAAATATTACATTGTTTTCCTCCAAGTGATTTTGACGTTTTAAAGAAAGAGACAACGCACTTCGGAGGGAGATAGTCTCATGAACAACTCTATCCTCTTTTGGCGTTTTTTTTTTTTTCATTTTATATATTATAGAAATGGTAGCATTGCCGACGACTAAAAAGTTAACAAACATTTTTATCGATGTTGACGACTGAAGCTTAGTACGCAGCTCGCGCTAAATTTTATCTCCCATACAAAAATCTCTACAGAGATCCAATTTAGCGAGCAAATTTATCAGTGCAGTACGCAGCTCGGGAGATAAATTCTTAACTTCATAAAGATGGGACACACAAAATGTAGGTAGAGTATAACAATATTATGTGTTATTCGAAAAGTGTTATACTCGGCGTAAGACAGGTCTCCATTTATTTATCTCGCGAAATTAATGTGCGAGGCATTTAAATCGGCGAAATTTTAATAAAAAAATAAAAACAAAATGGAAGAAAATGAAAAAGAATATTTGATGAAAGAATTTCTCGAAGAGACGACATCTTTATTAACAAAAAAATAATAATATTACTGACATCTGCGAATGTATGACATTTCATTGACTCATCTATATGCTGTGTACGAATTTAGCGAGCATTTATCTTTGGATTGGAGAAAACAAGTGGAGAGTAGCAAAGATAACATTTAGCGCGAGCTGCGTACTAAGCTTGAAGGATGGCATTTTTGTATACATCTACATATTCCTTTTTTCTCTACTAGTCGCAAAAGTGGCGCTATTCATATGAAAAAATAAATTCAAATTAAAATTACATTTTTATATTAACATGCTAATTTTATCGCATAGCGCACATTTTATATAACTACTATTTAGAAATGTCATTGTTATTTAATTGAATACCATTATAAAACGTATATATTGGCGTGTAGTAATATATTTGGAAATACGCGTTTGCATTTTCGTCTTAAACATAAAGGGCATTCATGCAACGTCGTAATTTTATTACGTGCGAAAGATTATAATTTTACGACGACGTTTCATGAACGACTCTAAAACTGCACCACTAAATAATGCGGTAACCCACTGAATTCAATCTCATTTTACTAATTTATTTATTGATAGAATTTTGTTCCTATTGTTCTCTTTCCTTTCTCGATAATTTTCTTCAGCTTAGCGCATACGTTTGTTGTGTGAAAGTGACTGATGAAATGTCAAAATATCATTTCAAAAGTTTACAACGTTTACCATCTCAGTTTACACACCCAATTCCTGTGAGAAAATTCCGATATTGTTGGAAAAGATTTCCCATACAAATTTTGACAGTTCATTTATCAGGTCGTAATTTTATCACATTTACAACGTTTGCGACGACTTTCCGACATTGCATGAATACCCCTATAGTTTTCTTATGGTAATTCTGAATAATTGGAAATTTTTCTCAATTCTTTTGATGAGTGGAAAAGTCAGAATGTGACATCTAGTGACAAAAAAAAGAATAATAGTGCTATACAGTGAGAGCTACTGGTATTTTTCAAGAATTTTCATAAGGAGTGCGGTTATTTGTAGGTAAATAAATACAGGATTTTACGTGTAAAAAGTAACTAATTGCAATGAAAATAAGATGAATTTTATGATCTAATTATTCGACATATGTGTTAAAACAAATTGTTTGATACGTAAAACAATAAAAAAATGTAAAACTGTCCTCTATGTAGTATTCAATGTTCACAAACACAGCTGAAAGCAGACATGGGAGAAATGCAATACTACACTAATGAAATTAGAAACAGCATTAGCATTGAGAAACGCAATGCTAATGACATTTTTTTTCATTACCATTGAAAATATTTAATGCAATCAATATTCATTAACATTTTGCAATGCTAATAAAGAGTATGCAAAAAATAGAGTAAAAATTTTTTTTAAAGATATTGGGGTGATATACTATAAACATATGTAAGGCTAACAGAGTATTGGGACCCAAAAACATCGTTTGTGCTGTCCTCTATTTATTTGTTATTTTGGAGTTTGACCCCAACCCTGCATAGACTTCTGTTTGGAAAATATTTTTTTTTTTCCTAGTTCTACGGAGAGTTTGTAGTTGGAAGCAACGATTTCAGTTTCTGCTCCATGCACATTCCATTCTTTTCCACTAGGCTCACACAGTTAATTAATAACTCAACAAACATTGTGTTTCTTCTATAGTTGCATGCGGTTTAAAAAAAATAAATAAATAAATAAATAATGCCTTATTACTCAATGAAAATAGTTTTCATTCACAATTTCTACTTTTCATTGGCATTACAAAAGTCAATGCCAATGCAATTTTTTTCCATTAGTCTGCTTTCACACGTAGACTCACGACTCACGACTCACATGAGTGCAAAAGAGAAAGAAAATTCGAAAAGTAGAGAGGAAAAATATTTTGCCCTGTGAGTCGTGGGCAAAATTTTCAGCGACTCTTTTGACGTTTTCTTTTCTCTTCCTTCTTTTAATCATCATGTTGCTTCATACAATTTCGTTGCTTGGAGAGTCAGTTTCGGCTACTTGCGTAGATTTGTTCGGTTGCTGGTGTTTTTTTTTCAAGCAGAATAAAAGAGGAATGTCAAATTTGAGTCAAGAGAAAAAGTCGTCGTGCAAAAGTGCGAGACTCACGAAAGAAAATTAACAAAGAGAACTTCGAAAAAAGTCTTGACTCAACAGTCAACGTGTGAAAGCAGACTTAGCACTATTATTTTCAATGCTAATGAAATTTTGAAGACGGCTGAGCATCAGGGTTACCAAAGGTTCAATTGTTAGTTGAAAAAAATCATCCAGGGTATTTTTACATTTTAGCAGTTGTGTTTCACTGTATAATTTGTTCAAAAGGTTTTTCTTTTTTACCTACAGACTCAACATTGCTAACGATGTTATTGAGTCAACATAAGTCACCAAAATGTTAAAAAAGTGTAAAAATCAAAGTTGTCACCATGAGTTTCGCAACCATAAAAATGAACCCTTGGTAACTCTGTCGATCTTTTTGCTAATTTATTTGACACAAACCCTGTATAACTATTATGGGTGGGGAAATATGTTATGAATAAGAAATTGTGCGACCCTGAATAAAGGCTGTATAAATACTTATGCACTGCATAACTATACAACCGTTGAGATGTGTTTTAGTGAAATCTAAAGAATAAGGGGGTGTATGTATAATTGTTAATACAATTCAGCTTTAATCCACTTAGTTATTATTATTACTTAATACTTTTTACACAATTGAATTATTCACTTTATGATTTCCTATACAAATATGTGTTAGCTTTCAGTAAAGCACTTAACCGATGCGAAAATTTGCCACTAGGTGTTTGCCTTCAGTCGTCAATTCTTTTTTCCATATTTTGTAACTAGAAGCGCTTTTCGAACTTTCCTCTTGTCAATGGCAACTCTACTTTTCCTCCTACCGTCACCATTTGCAATTTGTTTCTTTGTCTTAATTCTAAAAGTAGTCGTTTTCATTTGCGAAATATTTCTCGCTTTGTGTTCATTATTGTTCGTAATAATTATTGAAATATTAATAAAATGTAGTTGGCGTGTTGAATATATTGTGCAAATTGTGTGTTTCTGTTTGTAAAATCAAAATGTGCGAAAATGTTTGCATTTCTTTCCATACATTGAGTGCTCCTATGTTCGCAGTCAAATTCCTAACGGTAAGTGGAAAAAATAATTTATTCTTTTAATTACCCTCTAAACAATGTTAGAAAATTGATATTTTAGTAATTTGATGCCCTAAAACCATGTTTGAGTTGTGAAAACTCCTTTTGCACACATATTTTATAAAATATTTGCAAATATAGCCGGCTATTTTTTTCCTAACCTCACATAATGGCGGTATTAAGTGCAACAGGTTTCGTCAATGCATGCAATTTTTTCTAGGGATTTAAATCAGCTGGGCTTGAGTTTTCTTAGACATTAGGCAGATGGAAATCTAGCCCTTGGCTAACTATGTCGAAATATTTCACAGCTCATGCTAGAAAGAGAATTGCAAACTTGATTCAAATGTTTCAGAGAAACCTTTCTTATATGCTCAACATGCTTCCACATCTAAACAGTGCTTGCACGTCAACAAATCAAACATAAAACCATCCAAACAGTTTACCCATTCAAGAGAACATTCTTAAAGTGATCGCAACTGAAGTCTACCTAATCCCAAAGCTGTGTGTTGTGTTCATATAAGCATTGCTGAAAATAAATGGCCCTAATAGCCCAAGCATGATCCCTGCTTTACAGAAATCGCAACCAATTCAAAAATATAATATCAAACATAAAGATATTTATTAAACAAAGGCAAAACGACTTGATAGATTAACAACACAAGCTAATTAGGCGTGCAAAACTAACTTTCATCTAAGTTCTTCCACTTGTCAGTGGTGAAATCAATAGTAAATGCCACCCCACCTGTGGGACATTTTTCGCCTCGCGAACAATTGCCCTCGCAAATGTTCTTATTCTGTAGTAGTTCCTCGTAGCTATCCAGCGCCGTCATACATTTCGCTCGATCTCTCTGCTCTAATGCTCGACTGGGAAACCTTTCACGTAGCCGTCTTCGCTCCTCGCCCAGTCGATACAACTCAAAGTCCTGCAGTTGATTTTGAAAACCCAAATTAGGATTGGCTACTGCACGACCAGCGCGCACCACCTTTAAGGCCTCTTTCCAGTTCAAATTCGTTGCAGTCATAATGTAGGCGACGGCTACTGTCACCGATCTGGACATGCCAGCTAGGCAGTGGATAAGGACATTGCCGTCGCGTAAACGGGCTGCATGAATGAAATCATTACAAATGGAAAAGTATTGCGAGAGATTCTGATCGGGTGTGTCGGCTGCCATCACGCATAAGTAGTGTTTGTTCTGCAAATAGAAACAAGTTTTAGAAATTTGTTCAGAGCAATAGATTTCGAACACAACTTACGGGTAACAAACGTCTTGGACTGTCATGAATCGCAACGATGTGTGTGATTTGATATTTGTCCAGTTGTTGTTGATCCTTGGAATCGCGGTAATTGCCAACATAGAGTCCCGGCAAGACCTGAAAGAGAAAAATGTTAGGCGGATTAGATTAATTAAGGGATGTAGAGTTTGTTTTGGGACTTGCCCCAGCCATGTTAAAGTTCATTCTTGGGTTATTGGGTGTTTGATGTTTTCTAACATTTTGTTTTATTTAAAAATGAATAACTTTATCAGGAAATACATATTTTCAGCAGTGACATACGAAATAACAAACTTTTTGTTTTGGTCAATGACAGCTACCATAGAGATGGGCAATATGTTCTTTACTAGAGATGTGCTAAGTTCTCTGCTCGGTATAAATGTGTAACTAATAGCGTTTTCGATTGGGATACAAAAAGCACTCTTTTTATACTCTAGAGCACTTTTTTTTACTCTAGATCAATTTTTTCGTTTTCGATTGGGATACAAAAAGCACTCTTTTTTTACTCTAGAGTACTTTTGAAGAATCTGGATTCCAAGTCAGATTTACACCAACATGCACCAACACAAAAACATTAAACACCTGACTTATGTCAGTTTGAAGTTTGCATTTCGCAATTTGATTTATGTTTTTTGTTATTTCTGCGAAAACTATAATTAGAAACAAAAATATTTTTGGATAATCATGTTCTAAAATTCATAAGCTTTGTTTTGACACCAACTCGCCAATGGTTGAATTCATAAAAAAGCCGCAATGAGTAAAAGAAAATTTCATATGATGGTTTTCATTGATAACTAATAGCTATAATTGCGGCCAAAAGATAAACAATAAGCTGTCAAATGACACACTTACACACATACAAAACCAGAGTTACCTCTTTAATGTTCGATTGGGACGGGCAAAATCTGAAATCTGAGAGTAAATCTAAAAATCCTAATCGAAAACGCTATAAATCTACAGTCCTGTTTGTTACAATTTTTTTTTTTAAAATCCTTTGGATTGCTGTATTTAGAAAATAACCAATGTTGTCTAAGTTAGGTGTCATACAGTTCGCATCAGAAAAGTGGGGTAAATTAATTTATTAAATTAAAAAAAACGTGCATTTGATGGGAATTCATTCAGAAATGCATCATTAAAAATTTTTCGTACAGAGATAATAATAACCAAATATTCTAGTTAATAATGAATTCGATTGACAATTTTTTCGATGAGTTAGTTTTCATAATTCATAAACTACAGTTTATTTCTGATACGTTTTTCTGAGTCTTATAACTGGCCCCTTAGGCCCAATTTCCGTTTCCTGAACGACGAATAAAAACATCTCTCCAGTACCCACTTATAGTGCATTGACACCGAACTGAAAACTGAGTTTTCGCAAAAACACCGGAAACCTTCATCGAAAACAGAGTTTTCCCATACATTGTCAGTTCTCAAAACCTAGTAGGTTACGACGTAACCTTCTCATAATCACTTCGCAGACGTCATCTCGTTGAAGGTTGTTGGAAAGAAAATACCTTTTCATACATTCTACACGTGTTCACGTCCCACAAAACAGCTGATGAACTCGCTGTCAAAACAAATGTTTTTTTTTTCAGGTCTCAGTAAATTTTCTTCATATCCATTATCCATTTTAATTTTGTATAATTAAAATGGATATTATGTTGCACTTTCAAAATTTTCATAAGCATTTGTTTACTTTTTTTTTCGTAGCGGCGGGCTTGAGAATCAAAAACTGTTGTCAAAATCTTTAGATTTTTTTCATTTTGAACTTCAAATGCTAATATTAGTTTGATTATATTAGAATTAATTTTATTATTCAGTTACAATATTTTCACACACAAATGTTGCAGCTAGTATCACAAATCACAATTTACAGCTGATTGAAATGTCAAACGAAACCTGGTCAGAGTTCGGTGTGAAAGCATCCAGTGGTTTACGTAAACTTTTTGCCAAAAACTCAGTTTATGATTGGGTGTGTAAGCACTATTATTCTACTTTTCCAACAAGAGTAACTAAATTTTGATCCAATATGTACATTGTATCACCTATCAAATTTGTTTATACAGGTTGGCCGCCAAACCGGGAAATTCGGCAGCAGCAAAATTTAAAACTATTCTTAAAAATATGTTAATATTTCTGTCGATATGGATGTTTTGGCGTCAACTTGTTTCTGGTGAGTCTCTCAACTTAAAATAGAGTTCCCTAAGTTAAGAACATGTTTTGGAGGAGAGTTTTGAACATAACTGGTTTCACTTGCTCTTGAAGGGGAGAAGCCAGAAGACGTCAACAAATTCTGAAATATCTTAAAGAAGGAACTCAATTATATTGGACCACCTGTTAAGTTTATATATGAAAGGAAAAGTTAACTAATAAATAACCATTGTAGTATTCTTAGAAGTTAAACGTTTAGGCTAATACAAATGCTTGTAATGGATCAAAGCAATGATTCTTACTTGCTTACGAGTACACACCCAATAGCACTTCGTATTCGATTTTATTCAAAAATCGATCCAGCAATCGTTCTTTTCTCGTCATGTAATCTTTAATCCTATTTGGACACAATACTTCTTAAAATATACCTAGATTTTCGGTTAAAAGTTCACTAAACGTTGACTGCGCTATGCTGATGTCACTATTTTTACCAACTTTTCCAAAATATCCGGAAAGATTTGAGCTATTATCTTGTGGGAAATATTTTATTTTATTTAAAAGCAGAATGAATCTGAAATGATCTGACAAATCATCGGAGTAGTATTAATTGTCAAGAAAAGCGGAAGTACACACGCACACATGAACGGTTGTGAGAAAAAGCTAGGCTTTGCGAACTTGCTAGTCTGGGGCTCTATTACATTAAACGAAACGAACGGCAAGTAAACGAAACAGAAGTAAACGATAGTCACGACAAAGCTCGATTGTGTAAAACGAGAAATTTATGACAGCTCAATAGAAACGAAAGCTATACGACTGCCCAATGCGGTCGTAAGAAATTACGAGTATCGTAAAATCAAGAACGATACTCGTTTTATGTAATCGAATTTCATCGAGAACGAAGTGATGTTAACGATATTCGTTTTATAAAATATGGCCCCTGTTCCTGTTGCACCAAATATTTGTATTTATTTTTAGAATCTGAAAATGTTCCAATTTGTAGAGATAATTCTTTCATATTTGACGTTTATGAATATATCTTTGAGTACTAACTTTGGCTTTTAAGTTGATTCCCCAAATTTTGAGTATATGTAATTAAAAAAACAACGAAATGCTTGAGCAGATTTGTGACGTTTTTGAAAATCTCGGGAATTAAAATATTTCGGGTGAAACAATTTTTCTTCGAAAAATTAAGGTTTCGTGAAACAGAGTTAAATGATTTTTTGATCTACTTAACGAAACATTGAATTTATTAATTCATATTTAAAGCAGTATAATCATAAGAAGCCATAGAATAGAACTCGGATGAAAAATGCTTTCAGATCCAGAAATAAGTCATCAGCAAGGGTTATTCTTTTTTCATTTTTTGATTGTTTTCAGGATATATAGAGGCAGGTCATTTAAAAGTTAAGGTTGAAGCTCGGTTGGCTTAATTAGTTACACACTTCAATTGACGCCCTATTAATTCTTATATCCTCGGCGATTGCAAGTAAAGTATGTAATTGAATATATTGACAGAAAATTGTGCCTTTAGTTTTAATGCATGTGAGTTTTACTCAATTACAATGTAGATTACATTAAATTACAGTTCTTTATTTTGAATATTTTTTTTATATTCATTAAAGCAATCTGCAACCTTTTGTGTAGTTAGTCGGCTTAGTAAGTACGGCTTATACCAGGTGGCGCAAAAGTAATCCTCTTATCAGAAAATGCTATAAATTTGCGATTGGCCCCTAATGTCAGTTCTGTTTTGACATTTGTGTAGTAAACACATGCGAAATACACGTTAATAAACAATGTTACGCTACACTGCTCCAGAACGCGGAATATTGGTGACTATTTAAGTTTTTCATTTTATTTTTAAATTACAGCCAAAAAACATCGGAAGGTTATTTTTGCGCCACCTTGTACAAATCAATAATCGTTCTTAAGAATACCATAGCATCAGACTTCGGGCACATAGTTTAATTCTTAAATTTCAAATTGAAACAATAATAGAAAATATGTAAACTAATTTCTCATAGATTTGTATTTAATAGCGTTTTCGATTGGGATATCGAGTATCGTAAAATCAAGAACGATACTCGTTTTATGTAATCGAATTTCATCGAGAACGAAGTGATGTTAACGATATTCGTTTTATAAAATATGGCCCCTGTTCCTGTTGCACCAAATATTTGTATTTATTTTTAGAATCTGAAAATGTTCCAATTTGTAGAGATAATTCTTTCATATTTGACGTTTATGAATATATCTTTGAGTACTAACTTTGGCTTTTAAGTTGATTCCCCAAATTTTGAGTATATGTAATTAAAAAAACAACGAAATGCTTGAGCAGATTTGTGACGCACTCTTTTTATACTATAGAGCACTTTTTTTACTCTAGATCTATTTTTTCGTTTTCGATTGGGATACAAAAAGCACTCTTTTTTTACTCTAGGGTACTTTTGAAGAATCTGGATTTCAAGTCAGATTTACACCAACATGCACCAACACAAAAACATTTAACATCTGACTTAATATGTCAATTTGAAGTTTGCATTTCGCAGTTTGATGATTAAAAAGTGATTTTCGGGGAAAACTAAAATTAGAAATTCAAATCTTTTTGGATAATCATGTTCTAAAATGCATAAGCTTTGTTTTGACACCAACTCGCCAATGCGGCCTAAAGATAAACAATAAGCTGTCAAATGACACACTAACACACAGAAAACTAGAGTAACCTCGTTAATGATTGGGACGGGTAAAATCTGAAATCGGAGAGTAAATCTAAAAATCCCAATCGAAAACGCTATAAGTTTCCAAATATTTTTATGACAGACTGGTCATATAATTGACAGACTGGACTCTTTACTGTAGTACATGCCCCACATCTATAATTCGCACTTTTTTTTTGATTCTGGAAGAATCCAATTCGAATGCCATGCACTTGATATGCCAATGAAATTTGAAATTTAGGTTTTTTTTTGTAGGTAGCATACGTAACAAATGTAGGTAGTAAATGAAACAAATCAGGCATGTAGTTTATCCGATTTACTACGCGTAGTAAATCAAGTAGATTACCTCACGTAAATTACTCTGTCATATCTGCTTAATCCATTTTTGCAAAAAAAAAAAAAAAACTGCTTATGCAGCAAGTATAGGTCATTTTCATACTCGCCAATCTAAACCCCGGGTTACTAAGAATCGTTAGACTTCTTTCTAAATTGAATACTTTCCCCGGCTGTTTTAATATTTAACTCCATAATCACGACGGTCGACTTTAATTTTTACTATGAAGCTGTTTTGTTTTATATCTGATGATCGATATCTCAAACATAAACATTTTGCACAATATCCAGTTTGCATTTTTCGCCATTTGAATACTAGATATTGCTAAGTATACTGATTAACTAAAAGCAAAGACGTCAATTACTTTAGATTAATTTTTAAACCATTTATATAATTGGAACCTAAAAAACTGTTAGATTTAGGAAATGGATCCAATTAAAAAAAATTAAGTATTCCAGTACATAAGTGATAGTGAAACATGCGCTCAATTAGACATGCCACTCGTCAAATTAAAAAATTTATGTCATCTGGTTTCCCCAAACATTAATGGGGAATTATAACAAAATCAAGTTCCCTTCCATTTTCAAAAGTTTGACTTTATTTTTGGGTTGGATGCAAAAATTTCAAAATTAAAATCTTTAAAGCAAAGTCTCTGAGCGAATATATTTGGGCAGCTCTTCTTGGCGGTTAACTTTGTCGAGTCTGATACTAGAAACACATTGACACTGCAACATTAACGTCGACGTTAGGAATTTTTCTAAATTTGCTGTTGCAGACAATTTTATTAATAGGTGATGTACTATACAAACTACTGTTGCTATTGTTGCTGCGTAACTGCGTTTTAAGCATAACTAGGACTTAAGAATATACTGTTTGCTAATCGTTGAGAATTATTTTAGTTCCGACTTAGAAAAGGAAGAGAAACTTAATGCAAGAACACCTATGTTCTCGTTATGCCTGCATTTTTGATTTGCGTCAAAAAATTATTTCACTCTATGGGTTGTTCTAAAAGGTGGTAAAATTCTAACAAACGACGTTTCTGACGTTTCCCACTTACGGATCCCACTGCCTAAGCCTAATTTTTTTTATTCAGCGGAATAAAATTCTCACCAGAAAGGAATTTGTTGTGTCAAAAAACGGGTTTCTTATTTTCCAGCATATAATAGTGATGAATTCCATTTATGATGTGATCAATATAACCAGCTGTATTTTTTTCACGGAAAGGGTAAGAAGACTAATGCAACAAATTTTATTTTGCCAATTTCATAAAATCTAAAGATGCCTAGTGAGGAATCGTGTTTCTTTACGGATTTGTCGAGGTTCGCGGAGGGATACGTAAATGGGACTGAGCTATTAACTCGTTAAGTGGCCGAAATATTGTCTCTATCATCTTTTTTATAGTATGTGATAAAAATTTGTCATGTTTTGAATGAACAATTTTGCAAACTATTTAAAAAAAACATATGAGAGGCTACAATCCGCTATGCGGATCGTTGAATATCCTATCCCATCCCATCCTTTAAATTAATATCCTCAAAATATAGGCCTTATGGCGATGAAATACAGAAAATGACATTGTCACAATATATTGCTCAGACCGTTTCTCAAAATCTTTTGTGGTTCGACAAAAAACAACGGTTTTCTATTGCTAATGCCTTGGGATGGGGTATACAAATGGTTTTTGTAAGAAAACGCCCCCAAAATGTGGGCGTAGGTGAAAATGATATATGGACAAAATGTTTATATTACCATTGCGGAAGCATTTGCATCAAAAATTTTTTCGAAAGTTTTAAAATTTGGACAAAAAACGTTTTTTACTAAAAACGCCCCCAAAAAGTGGGCCTGGCAAAAAACTTTGTATGGACGAAATATAGATATTAGGATTGTCTAAATATGTTGCTAACATACTTTTTTGAAATTCCTTACGGTTTGGCTTAAAACTACGTTTTTTCTAAAAGGGGGCGTGGCAGTGGGCGGATTTTAAAAATTTTTACACTTGTTCTGGTGACTCGGCCAAGGATCCTATATACCAAATTTCATTATCCTAGCTCAAAATTTAAGGCCCAAAAATCGGTGACGAACAGACAGACGGACGGACAGACAGACATGGCTAATTCGACTCATCTAGCGATTCTGAGTCGATCCATATACTTTGAGGTATACGTAGCAAAATTATTTCTCTATGTTACAAACTAAGTATCAAAGCTAATATACCCCCCTATGGGATAGGGTATAATGATAACATACTTGCTCATCTCTTACTGCCCCCTCGTTTTTTTAGGTGTCGAATAGCTTTATACTTAATCTATGTCATGCTAGATGGCGCAAGTCACGCACGGTTTATGTATCCGCTAAATATTTTTTACCTAAACCATCAACCACGTTCCACATACTTTCTCTTTTGGATTGCAAAATCCCAAAGTCATATCTTGGGGGTTATTTAATTCAAAACTCCTCTACTCACCTTGTTCATTCCATTTCCCATGATTCTTCATTTATGTTTGGATTGTCTGTTGACAAATCTTCAATTATTATTCCTTCCAACGCGTGTACAGTTTTAGTTTTATTGAATTAAAATCTGCAAATAAACAAATGAAAACAAAATTAGTCTCATCCTTGTCCATCAACACACATATACTAGAATCCCATTTGCTTGGCTCAATATTTGTTTTATTTTTCCAAACGATTGGGCGCAGCAACAGCCATGAATTTTATTTAGAAAGGAGCTTAAGGATATCCATAGCACACCCGCAGCACCAGACACGAAAGGGTAGTCTCCACTTTATGGCACCCAAACAGGATCGTAATCATTTCTTTTCATAACGTGTGCACTCATTTGAGCAAACATTTGAAAGACTTATTGAGTTGACAGTGGGAGAAATAAAGGAAATGGGGAATGTCCTTGCAATTGTACTCCGGCTACTATAGCTGTGCAGTAATATACAATAGGTCTTTGTGGTTGCCCGGGGTGCAGTTGCATTTTTTAGTGCGAGACAAGTACTGTCTGGAGGGTTGTTAGTGACACCAGAATAGAACATGTGGATGTGACAGAAGCAAGTCCCTTGCGGAATGCACTACTCTTGAGGTCACGTTGGAGTGGTCATGTTTCTTGTTCTCCTATGATCTGTCACTTCCTGATGTACGAGTAGCGTACGGAGGCTCCTTGGCAAAGGTTTTTTTTTACGATGGTGATTTACTGTTCTATTTTAACAAGGAATGCAACGCTGGTTGATGGATGTGGATGGTTGAGGCAGTCTCTCTTTTAGTGGAGTTTGTTTGCATTTGCACATTCGAGCGGATTTGGGTCAGAAATCTAATGCGTATCTTCATTTTCAGTAGCAGGAAATTGTCTTTTCCAAAATTCATGTGTAAGACAAGACGGCAGCCAATGCCAAGTCAAAGAAAGAACCGTCCAACCAGTATAGAAAATGTGAGCTCAGACAATAAACTAGCAGTCGAAGTTTTTAAATAAGAAGGTGATGTTTTGGTAGGCTGCATTCCCCAAAACGTCAATTAGCCACAGCTGGACGAAAGTAACCTCGATATGTGGAATATAAGCACAAATTTCTTGGTGCAACTTTCGAAGGGTATCTTGGGAAAATGTCGCATATAAAATCCTTAGGTGCCGTGTCAACGTTAAAGCTATTTTTCAACACACTGAGAATGTACCTCGCCATTATCGTTTCTGCTAGTAAAACTAGACTAAGGTCATGAGAAATCCAACAAATTTAATTTTAAAGTCATACCTACTGTATAGCTGTGTCGCATAACGCTGGAGGACACATGTGTCAGAGGAAGTAGCTCAATCCGCACTTTTATAAAAATTTCCAAGATTTTGACAAGGAGATTTGGTATCATGCGATTTTTACTATTTCATACATTAACAGGGAGATGTCATCAAGAGAGGTCCAATCTTCAACAAATGTAACCATCTGGATAGGTTTTACAGATGATATCGACATCATCGAATGACTCGGAATTGGAGATCCGACGAAGAGTACCATTGATAATCGATGATGATGATGATGATTAACTTCGAAAAGTAAGGAATGCCGCCTTGTCTGATACAGCAAATTTAAAAGACTGGGAAATCTACATTCAAGAGACGGTGGTGGACGATCATAAATAACGTGAGTGATAAATATTTATCCGAAACCTTTACAATGCAAGAATCAAAATGCGTCCTGAAATCGCTTACCGGATTTATCCACTTACTTATACGAATGCTCATGAAATTTATGAAATTGTACGTAATATCCCAAACAACATCAATGCAATCTAATAAATTAATTTCCTGCTTCTGTCGTTATATCCTTAATGACTGCAATCAATCCTGGCAACCACAATCGGATTAAGGACACTGGTATGCATTCGCATGCACATTCGAATGCACGCTCGTTATAATAATTTCCCAAGCCTTCCTGAAATGATTAGCAAATGCCGTATTGATGTAAATGTTACATTTTCAACTGCAACTTCAAAATAAAAAAAAGAATTTGTTGGAGGAAATTCCGGCTTCAATTGTCGTTAAATTTTAATGAATCCCCCGCAGCAACTAGGCTAGTCTAGTGCTATCTATTCCAATATCATGACACATGCCGATTTCGGCATTATTAATTGAGGACTTGTCTGCCAATAACATATGGCAAATTGACAAACAAAAACCAAAACTCAAGTACAATGGTAGTGAGAGGACCAACAGAATAATGCAACGATATCCAATGAAAGGAAATGGCGTGCAGGACTGCATTATTGTGTGGTTTCGAAATTATGGATCAAAACTCGAAGTAAAGTGTTGTCAATCAGATTTATGATTTAGACAAATAATACGTCAAGCCAAGTATTTAATCATGTAGGTATAGCGTGAATACTTAAATAGTAATAGGAAACAAGTGATTTGAGTCGTGATATCATACATGACCTTGGAGAAGGGATTTTTTAAGGGAAAATGATGGCTCTGGGTAAGATAAGCCCCATTAGGGATTTTCCCATTAACTTAAAGATATACGTTTAAACGATTCTGTTTTGACATTTTTCATTGTAAGCTCATTACAACATATGCCATCGGCACTAACATATTTTGCAGGGAATTTCAGCAAGGAGCTTGAATTTGCATTCTAACAGGGTTCAATTGGCTCAGAAACTGGATCCCACCAAACATTCCAATCGAGACTAATACAAGGAATGAATGCCTTAGCAAATTTTAGTTGATAGTCAGCTTTATGCAGAAAATCATCTTCAGAGAATGATCCCATTTTCGCCTCGATTGATTTGTCCCCTCTGAACTAATGAGTACCCAGGAGTTGTACTCCTGACGGAAAGTCACTTTGTGGTGTAGTTTTTATCGGGCACGTTTTCTTCGAAAACAACGGCGCTCCAGAGAATTGCATTTGCTATTGCGTCATGAATGGGAACGCGGAAAATATGTGATTCTAACAAAATGCCGCCACTTGCCACTTAGTAAAGAACACGATTGCCACCATGATTATGTAATTGGACACCATTCGACTTCTAGCTTTGGGGAAATTTGAAAAAAGAAGGTGTACGCGAATAACCATAGGAAGAGGGTCCAAAGACAAGACCCATCTTAATGAAATTTATTTTTTTTACCACACGCAGGCTTACTCAATCAATCTTGAAGTGTGCGACAGGAGGCAATTATCTAAAGCGGCATATACACACGTCAAAATCTCATCAAGCATGTGAGAGTGTATTTGTAAATTTGCTTTGATGCAGCATATACACACATCAAGCATGAGGCTTCAAGCATTCAGTTTTACCTTACATTTTGTTGTTGCCTCTGGGTGCTTTTCCTTATATTTTGTAAGGAGCGTTTCATACTGCACTTTTTTTAAATTGCGGTTGCTGTATTCCTTCGATTTTATGTTCCATAACGCTGGGACAGAACGACAAACCTCTAGAAACTCCAAAATAAAACTTTTTTCTTCCATATTTACACAAATAAACACCGCACTGTTAAAAAAAAAACCCGCGAAACTGACGTCTTTACGCTGGCGTCGTAAAAATGAGAATGAATGCTTGATCAAGCATTCAATTACGAATATACACTACGTCAAGCATTGACGCCTGATTGAAGAAAAATCAAAACGTTTTGATTTTGCTTCAAGCATGCACACAACGTATAGGTGTTTCGTTTTCACTCATACACTCTCGCATGCTTGACGAGATTTTGACGTGTGTATATGCCGCTTAAGAAACGGAATAATTTGAGAGACATTTTGATTGGGGCCCAGGTTTACCCTGAACTCTAAAGCCTCTTAAAAAATTAAATAATATTCCGGTTATAATGCATCACCCTGATCCAAAATATAGACTAGTGGATGAATATCTGTTACCAGATCCCAGGATAACATTTGGTTCACATTTTGTTTCATATGCAATGGAAAGTATTACTGAACCCACTTCCATACTGAACAATATTGCATCAATTTTCTATTTTGCATAAGGTATACATGGACGCAGTGACTTTTTGAAAAACAAAATACTCGAATCAAAGTTCATAGAGTATCGAAAAAGTGCTCCACAACGACTGTACGTGGTTTCGATATGGCAGGTGAGGCCTTCGATAAATCATAAGCAAAAGCTTAAAGGATTTCATCTTAACCAGCGTGTTTAAGCGGGTACCGAAATTATTAGTCAATAATTGACATGAAAAGGACGGCTGGATCGATTGAATTTCATAAATGACACTTCAGGTATGATGTTTGGAAGTTTTACTAAAAGCCAAGCTTGGGCTATAAGACGCGAAGAGAAATCTGTCGAAATTAATAAGGACTTTAAGGACTTATTGTAGTGACAGTGGGTGCGATGAATATGGACAGACCACTTCTACAGACTTCAAAAACGTCCGCTGATCGGTAGAACGTCAATACCGATAATTAAAGATAGTCTTGTGTTCACAAGAGCTATTTTATGAAATTTCAATTCAATTTAAAAAAAAAAAAACGATCATCAATGAGCAGCGATATCCGTCTTGTTTATTTTTCTGGGTTAACGGGGATGAATGGAATTTGACTCCAAGCCGTTGCAACAAACACCTATATGTGACTACTAAAAAATGTTACCTTGGAAGATTGTGGAAACTCCCAAATTTTTACATCATTGGATGCATTCTAACAATAGCGCCTACGAATAAAGCGACGTAGACATGAGAATAATCGGAGTCGAACGATGCTGTTGAATGAACCTGGTCCCCTTACTAACTGCCTTCAGTTGCAAACTTCAAGTTGGTTGAGATCGGTTTCTACTTGTGGTCGTCATTAAAGACGAGGTTCTCCACTACTGCATCCGACGTCTGGCTGGGAATTGAATATTTTGTGGAGTATTGGTCTCGATGTCTTAGCCATCTTTTAAGACCAGTGCAGGGTTTTGTTGGCCAGGTCAATGCCGTTTTAAAGCTCGTAAAGTTCTGAGTTGGACTTGGTTTCCATTGCCTACCAAGTAAACGTGACCTAAGATTTTCTAAAGAATTTTTCGCTGAAAACGACTAAGGATTTCTTCATCCGCTTTTGATACGGTCCATCCTTCTGGGGATGACTGGGATGATAAACATCTTCCATAGGATTGAGGATTTTGTTACCTAACTTCCTTTTGAGCCCGTAGAATATTTCTTCGTTCTAAGTCCCTTACTAGCTCATATTTGTATCTTTCGATGGTGACGTTCCGCCCAATTCGATGCTGTGAATCCAGAACTGTTGAGCATATACTTGGTCTTACCCTCATAAAGACCCTATTTCTTGGTAGTAAAAGTAGTTTGCTTCATTGGAACTTGGTGTGCACATTCATTGTATCTACACACATTCATGTGTTGGGTGTGGGTGTTTTAAGGAAATCATGTATAAAAACCCTCTCCTACGCGTATTAGTCGACCATAATTATCTTCGAAAAATCGTCGTTGTCCCACTTGGGCTGATGAGATTTGAAGCCATCTAAATATCAACTAATTTGATAATTTTACACTTCTTTTTAAGGTTCATTCGAAAACCTTGGAGGACCTTTAAATCGTCGGAACAAACGTTGACACCAAAACACTTTGAGAAAATTCACGGAAAATGCGACCGCACCTTGACTGCCTTCCCAACTCATTGCAAAATAATTGTTACGCCCAAATAATTATATCCAACAAAAAGGACCAACCCTGTTGCTCACGAAGCACGTTAAAGCCCAAGGAAATCGAGTGACACCATGTATACCTAAACTAAAACAAAACATGACGTAGATAAACAAGTTAATGAGGAATTCTTCAATTCCCAAAGCCAAGCTAACGAAAAAACTCAAATTACTAAATTTCCTAACATATGTAAAAGTCCTGTATGCAGGATAACATTTAACCAAGCGGACTTAAAATAGCGCAATGATTCTCTTTGAGAGCTATTTTCATTAACACGCCGTTCTTATTTGGAATTCCACTTTAGGACCCCCTGACTGAATCGTAAGCATATTGCATATACGTAATCTCGTCTCCTTCCCAATCCTTTGCGGTAACTAAACCTTAGCTAAATCCCATCAGTCCCATGTGGCAGGACTTCATCCTAACTCCACCACTTTTTAAATGCGCACTCTTCATTAAATCAAAATAAGTTTGCCTTTCGCATGACATAACTCCATGACCACACTCCCCGGATTTCCACCCGCGTGTCCTTAATTCACTGTGAGCGTGTAAATGCGAAGGACAAAGTGCCTCACCTGTTTCGAATACAAGTACACTACAGATAAAGGCCCAGACAACCGTCTCGACCGACATTATTTTTCGTTGCAAACCGAAAAGGACACAACGATAAAAAAAGCAGAAGGAATAATATCCAACATTCCTCACCCGCCCCCATAAGGACATGAGAAAATAAATGGAGAATTCCCCCAAAGGGACCAACAATATATCCTTGCTCGTACTTAACTTTTGTCCGTGTAGTGTTGTTTTTATTTTCTCTCTTGTTCGGGGCTTTGAATCCTTTTTGCACTGGGATAACTTTTTTTTCCTCTCTGCATTTCCAAGAAAGCACAATGCACATAGTGAACCGATGAAAGGATGTGGCATGGGAACAAAATCTTTTAGCGCAAACAAAAATATAATAATTTACTCAAGTAAGCTTCAGGGGAAACTATTTATGATAAAAAGCAGAGAAGAATCCTTTCAAGAATTATCCGACGAGTTGAAAGGAAACCACAAGGAGAAGAAAAATCAACTTGCCTGTGGGAGTTATTTAATTATCCCCCTAGTGGTGCATCTTTAACGCTTTTCCAATTCATTTATAAAGTTGATTGCGTTTGGTTTCGCTGCAGACTCACTCCCACTCTCACTCGAATTCGAACTCACACTCATACTCATTCACTTCGTTACTCAGTGTCCCACACTCGTTGCACTCATTAGCATACTATCTGTCGATTGTGCTGCTTCATATTATGATGTCCTTGGTGATGGAGGCGCTGCCTGCTTGAATGGGACACTCCGACACTCTAACTATCAACATCCCCTCATCATTCGCGCCGCACTCGTTATCCTTGTTGACATCGTCGTCGTCGTCATCGTCATCATCATCCTCGACGTTGCTGCCTTTGCTATGTGACCATTTATTTGGTGGAGACATTCTATTTCGTGGTTGTGGTTCGCTTCGTTGGTACTTGGAGTGGCCATTCATAGTGTCTACTCCCACTACAAGCCGTCATCGTCGTCCTTTTTTTCAGTTTTGTTTGCAACAACATAAATAACATGATCTGGGTAGGCTCGCTTTGACAAGAATTACAGAGCGATGCATAATGTGCAACGAGAGTTATTTTTTGTTTTGCGAAAGGACATGCCCATGTATGCACAGGAAGAGTTACACTCCTGGAGATTATTGGATGCACAGCGTTATATACACGTTTTGTTGTAAGTTACTTAATGTATATTTCATAGTAGGTGGTGGTGGTGTTGTTTTGTATCCACAAAAGGAGGTCGAGCGCAACAAGGATACGAGCGATGGTACATAGTAAATACACGGTTGAAGCTGGAAACCGTGTTACCTGGCAGTTTATTGAACGGATGAAAGGTGAAAGATTTAAGTTTATGGTGAAAGTATCCTGAGTTGGACTCGGAAGGGATATTCGAATCCAATAAACGTCCGACTTTGCTTAATATGAGAAGTTATCGCAGCGATATATTTTATGTCAGAGTTGATGGGATCCCTTTTGGAATTGTGAAGTAACTTTTATCAGGAGTGAATAGTGTTTTTTTTGGAAAGTAAAGTTTGTGATATATTCGAAGGGAATACTGCTTGGTGTTGTTTAAAGTCCTTAAGCGCTATTGCCCGTCATCTTCCATGATTAATGTTACCAATTGTATGTACTTGTACCTGTAAACTGGTGGATCGACCTTGCGTATGCTTATACCTTTGCCGAATACGTTTCCCGAAATATCTCGATGGGCTCTATATCATCAGTATCCAGTTTCGAGGTTTAGTTGCTTCAGTATCGATAAACTGTCAGATTTTCCCAACGAAAGTGATCGACTTTATCGCTTTCCAATATGAAATACTGGATTGACGAAGAATGATAAGTCTATGCAGTGCGTGCTATACTCCAGTGTTATGACCCTAGAGAGAATATACTATACCCTAGTTAAGTTCATTGAAAAGGATGCTATTAAGTCCATGAATGAAGGATACCAGGTTTCTCCCGCAAGAAACCCTCCGTTCGACCAAAAATGGCGACATATGCACGCAGCCAAACTGAGACAATCATGTCAAAACTGCAGGTAAAGACGAAACCTACCATTTAGCTTTATAGGCAGAGAAGGAGGAAAGAACACAGGCTTTTCAGAAGAAGAAAATCAATCAAGAAAAGCGAGCGGTCGAAGACATAGAGAGGTGCCAGTCCAGGATAGATGTTCGCAAGTTCTACCAAAGTGTAAAACGTCAAAACCACAGCGATACAAGGTGAATACTACAAATCGTAGTTGATACAAAGTCTATGCTAAGAATATAGTAGAACCACATGTGCATACTGTGAAATGGCTATGGCGAACAATCGCCTGCCGTAAGGCAGAATGAACTATTCAATATTGGTGACGACAGCGAAAAGTACCAGTCAGTAGGATATCTACCTCTAAATATAAGCCTGTTGAGCTATGGAGATGATTTAGTACGTAAAATACACAAATTAGTAAAATTTGGTCTGACGAAAGTAAGCTTGAAGAATGGAACCTTAGCATCGTTTCCCAGATCGACAAAAAATTAGAACCTCTGAACTGCGTCAACTATACAGAAGCATAATTTTTCTAACTATCGTCTACAAGATCCCATTTGCTGTAACATGTGAATGCCTAAAACAGTTCACCAACATTCTGTTCGGCCATTATCAGCGCCGTTTTAGGCCAGAAAAGTCGACAAATGATCAAATATTCAAACATCGGAAGACTTTGGGAAAAACTCAAGTAGGCCAAATCGATATTCGCACCAACCACCTATTCATCGATTTCAAAGCCGCATATATCAACATTTATGGGGACGAACTATACAGAGCCATGGCAAGGTTCCGTTTACCGTCCAGACTCGTCCTTCTGTGCAGCATGTCGAAGGAGAATTCTCACTGCTCCATCAGGGATGGAAATAATTCACGAAAACATTCGATACAAAAACGGATTAAGGCAAGGTGACGCACTGTCCTGTGA
Source organism: Rhingia campestris (assembly GCA_932526625.1). Lineage (NCBI taxonomy): Eukaryota > Metazoa > Arthropoda > Insecta > Diptera > Syrphidae > Rhingia > Rhingia campestris. The sequence continues at coordinate 100,552,972 of OW052184.1, forward strand.
CTTCTTAAATATAATTTTTGAGAGGATTGTGCAAAACTCCCGAGCCAGCACCAGAGTCGCAATCTTCCATAAATCGGTGCAACTACTAGCATACGTCGACGATATTGACATAATTGGTCGGACTCAAAGTGATGCCATCCCACGTTTGCTAGTATAGAGAAGGAAGTGGCAAAATCGGGTTTAACAGGAAATGAGGACAAGAGCAAGTATATGCTGTCAATAAGGAGGGTCACACAACATCGATAAATTGGGGAAAATGTCGGCATTCGACTTTTAATTTTAAGAAAATCGAAGGCATGCATGCGGAAGTAAATGCATAGTGATTTTTCATCCTCAGCCAAAACTGAAAATTCCGTCGAAAATGCTGAATCTAATCTCAGGTTCATCCTAACTCGACTTAGCCGGTTTTTCCTTGTGGCCACAGAAATATGGTCTTTCGACAACAGTGGATTGGTTACAGATTTCGGGAAATTTTAGACCAAAGCAATGTAATCCAAGATGAAAGAATAATGAATCGCGAAAGGAATACATTTCAGAGGTTTGGACAGGTTTAGACAGTATACGGATGAATTTGTGTGAAACCAGAAATTATATAAAATTGCAAGAACATGGACAAATTCTTAAGGCTCAAACTGAGCGTTGGACTAATAAGCAAGACGTCCCTGGTTTAAATCCCAAAAGAACCAATACCGAAAGTCGTTTCACCAATTTACGAGGTGGTCCAAAAGTGAAGAACTGTCAGAGGGAGCTCCTTAAATTTTCTGTTTGGAATCTGCGTTTCATTGTTAATTCCAACATTCGTGACCAAAAATTTACATTGTACACGTAAATGACTAGAGACGCCAGGTTTTAGGCACTGTTAAGGCTGTTGGGGCCAAATATTTAAAATTCTACAATGGGGATAGTAACATTTTATCCCAGTAGATCCTTTTCTTCATTATCAATTATTGCTTGCACGAAATTACTTCTTTAAAAAAAAAAGCTATCCAGAACCAACCTCAATGATAATGGATCCTCTTTCTTGCCTTTTCGACGAGGTTATGGATCATGCCTAGATGGATCACAAGATATAAGCTTCCCCATCCCAACCCTGCTCCATATAAAAATTCTAAATCCAACAAAATGACAACCAAGTCCCCCGTCACATTAAGTAAAATCAGAAGCCATCATACGGAACTGAAATACCATATCAGCATGGAGAAATCCATTTTCCACATCAACAACATCGGCACCATCACGAGCGCAGCAGAGCGAAAAACATCTTCTGCACACGTGGAGTTTATGTTCGAAATCCTCGCATACATTTTCCAGTTGAATATCACCCGTCCAAAAAATTCCAAATTCATGTCTCTTGTCATTTCCGACCAACACATGCCGCACGACAAGACTTAAACAAATTTCTCCAGCACCGCTTCGAGGTTTATAGCTCAAGGTACACAAACACACGGCTGCCCAGCCAGGACGAAGTCATCGTTAAGTTGATTACTCCAACAATTGTTTTAGATGAAAATTTCATTTTGAATATACTAAAGTGTGGATGTAGGAAAATATAACTTGCAGCGAAAAAGTACCCCCGCCGGTGGTTTTAATTTAATGAACCACGTGTTCATTCAAAAGGACACTTGCTTTTACCAACCGCACCACTCATGTGAGGACCATGGAAGTGTTTGTGTAAATGGATATGTTTTTGTGTTGCTTTTCTTGACCTTTAATCATTTACCGACTTAAGGACAAAGGACTGCAGACAATTTTTTTCCCAGGGCAAGAAATGAGTCAAATGTGGGTGTCCTTCTGAAAAAAAAAACTTCTTCTTGGCAAACTTCACCACATCCGAATGTCGTCACCATTGAACGGAATCAATTATTGTTCTCGCGCGGCTATAAGAGATGATAATCACGTCGGCAGTTTGTATATTGATTATCCCGGACATCGTTGTAGTGAGCCACGGGGACAGATTCGAACTGCACACAAGGATCTTGTGTATTAATTTCATCCTATCCACCAGAAGTATTCCATTCAATAGATAAACGCTGACAGAATATTTAGAGGACCAAGAACCAAGGCACCTAGAATGGAAGAATCGATTTGATGATGCCGTTGGGCGCTATTTTGATTTTGAGATCTTTCCCCCCATGCAGTGTGAGAAAGAGCGGATGGAGAATAGAAAGGACATTGCCAGCCGGTGGCTATGGGCTGCATTTATTATCATCATCATCCGAAATAGATACAGTTACCCAAATATTCTGTTGAAATTGTAATAATGGAAAGCACAAGAAGGAGAGAAGGGGGATGTATGTAATCAAGCACATTGAATGGAGGATTATATATTTTTGTGGAACGGGTTAGCAGGACATTGTATTTTTCCATGCAAATTGATATTTTTTTCGGCGGAACAATGCACATGAATTTCTATTAAAAAAAATTGGAATGGAAATAGAACTGCGAGTGTGGGTGTATTGATAAATTGAATCTGACTGGGGAAGTTGAGTGTGCTATGGAAAAAAAATGCAATGGGATCCATTCTCTCATATATATTTCATTTATCAGTGATTTTATGCGAATTAACACAAAAAATGTGCTTCGTTTAATTTGAAATTCATTAATATGAGTGCATCCATGAATTCATTTTTTTTAAAGATATGTTGTTTGGCATTTAAAAGCTAATTGCATTAAGCCACGCGTGTCTTATTATTTGGATTGTTCGCTGAGTCTGCTATTTTGACGTCTGTCAAGCAACGAATGTAAAGTCTGGGCTAATATATAGTCGGATCTCTGTGGAGAATCAGACTAAATTTTCATGCTTTTTTTTACAAATGACGCAAAGTCTGGGAATGAACCTGGGCCTGCAGAAATGTGCCTTTCCTTAGCCTTCAGCCTCTAATTAAAAACATATGAGAAGGCTACAATCCGCTGTGCGAATAGTTTAATACCCTTCCCCATCCCATCCTTAAAATTAATATCCCCCAAAAATGGGCTTTATGTGGATATAGTAAAGAAATTGACATTGTCACAACATATTGTTCAGACAGTTTGTCAAAAACTTTTTTCTCCTGGCTTTGGAGTAGGATATACAAATGATTTTTGTAAGAAAACGCCCCAAAAAATGGGCGTGGGTTAAAAATATCTAAGGACAAAATTTCAAATGTTTTAAAAAAGGGACCGACAAAAGTTTTTTTTTTACTGAAAACGCCCCAAGAAAGTGGGCATGGCAAACAACTTTATGCAGACGAAATATAGATATTCAGGTTCTCTATATATGTTGCTCAGATACTTTATAAGATTCCTTACGGTTTGGCTTAAATCTACGTTTTTCTAAAAAGGGGGCGTAGCATTGCGCATTGTTTTTTAAACTACTTTTACTAACATGCAGTTCAACTACATCGCTATTTTTATTGTACTCTACTCATGCGACTTATAGCCTCATGCATACCATAGTTGAATTTATGATTAGGTATATGTAAAATATTTAGTCTACGAAGGTTATAGGAACCTCCACGGATATTAAAACCAATGGCACTTAAAAGATCAGGAGCATCTTTTTGTCCTGATAATATTTGGTGTAAGAAGACCATGTCATTATACCCTATCCCATAGGGGTATATTAGTTTTGATACTTAGTTTGTAACATAGAGAAATAATTTTGCTACATATACCTCAAATTATATGGATCGACTCAGAATTGCTAGCTTAGTCGAATAAGCCATGTCTGTCTGTCCGTCCGTCCGTCTGTCTGTTCGTCACCGATTTTTGGGCCTTAAATTTTGAGCTAGGATAATGAAATTTGGTATATAGGATCATCGTACGTGCCACCAGAACAATTGTAAACATTTTTGAAATCTGCCCACTGCCACGCCCCCTTTTTAGGAAAACGTATTTTTTGGCCAAACCGTACTGTATTTTAAAAAAATGTCTGAGCATCATATTTAGAGAATGGTAATATCTATATTTCGTCAATATAAGGTTTTTTGCCACGCCCACTTTTTAAGGGCGTTTTTTTTATAAAAAAACGTTTTCCGGTCAAATTTTAAAATTTTCGAAAAAATTTTTGATGCACAATCATTGGTAGTATTAATACGAACATTTCGTCAATAGACCATTTTAACCCACGCCCACTTTTTAGGGGCGTTTTTTTAAAAAAACCATTTGTATGCCCTACCCCAAGGCATATGCAATAGAAAAACGTTGTTTTTTGTCGAACAATAAAAGAATTTGATAAACCTTCTGAACATTATGATGTGACAACGTCATTTACAATACTTTATGCCCATAAAGACCACATCTTGGGGATATTAATTTAAGGATGGGATGGGATAGGGTATTAAACGATCCGCACAGAACATTGTAGCCTTCTCATATGTTTGTTTAGTCTACGTTGAGACAAAGGCAACAACTGCAGTAGTTTAATTCGACACCTATACGGAGGCAAATTGTGTATATCATCCCATGGAAGTCCTCTCAAAGCAAATCTTATAAATTTACGTTGGACTGCCTCAATTCTATTTGAATGAACGGCATTGAAGGGTGTCCACACCTGTGAGGCATACTCCAAGTGAGGGCGAACTAGACAATTCTATAACGAAAGGGTGACAAAAGGGTCATTGAACTCTTTTGACCACCTTTTTATAAATCCCAACATAGCGTTGGATTCATTCACAATAACGTTTATGTGTTTATTAAACTCCAATTTAGGATCAAAATAAACACCAAGATCTTTAAAACTGTCTACACGACAGAGTGTGCCCTGACAGAGTATAACTAAAATTGGACGGTATACGTTTTCGTGAAAATGACATATGCTGGCACTTAGTGGGGTTCAGATTCAAACCGTTTTTAAAACACCATGTTAGGGAGAATATGTCGTGTGAAAAGGCTTGAGAGTTAAGAAATATATTTTTTGCTCAGCAAGCGATTCTGAGTCGATCCATATACCTTGAGGTATATCCAGCTAAATTATTTCTCTGTGTTACAAACTATTTATCAAAACTAATATACCCCTTTGGGATAGGGTATAATTAGTTGATGCCGATTTCTACTTGTGTTTAAGTGAAGACGTCATCTACTTTGTCTACCATCTGGCTGGAAATCAATTAACGAGTATTGATGTCCATTCGCTCTTCATCTCATCGCCATCTTAAATGTATATCTTACGCCTAGTTTTTTTTTGTCTAGGTCTCTATACCGGAGCAACCATTACATTTGTCAATCTATGTAAGGTTAGGTCTGTGAAGGGTGTTCTACTCCCGCCGAACTTGGGTCCTTGTGGTCACATTGTTAATCCTCTCTTGGAGGTTAGTTTTTATGGTCGTCCTTCATCCCCAATGATCATTCAGTTATATCCAATCATCTCGATGTAAACAAAAGTTAGTTAGCTTTTCCAAAGCTCCTGGATTTTTCGGAAGAAGTATCTTCCAAGTGGTCTGTTCCCCAAGGACATAGACTTGGACAGTGACAGAGAATATGAGATGAGCCATTTCTTCGGTGCATTCGCCTCTACAGATGTCGTCCAGTGTGTCCTCGTGAGTCTTTTTGTCACAGGAGCCTCTTAAGATGTCGTCATCCTTATGACTTAGATTCATGGTATCGTTTCTGAGGAGGTACTTTCCAGTGAGTTATGTTCCAATCACCTAAGACAGTGATGTTGTTTTATACCATTGGTTCTTGTCTTGTCGTATTCTGGCCATTGGTTCTGGAATATGTCTCAGGTGGTAAAAAATGTCCACCTGCTATTGGCTTTCATTTTGATCTCGTACTCGTTCTCTGATATTTCAGGGATATGATTGAACTAGTTGAAATGCCGGATTATGATCTTTTGCAGATCCCATTTCTTGCCAGTTAGTCGGGCAACTATTTGTGGGCTAAAATCGTGTGACCAGAAAAAAGGAAGTTGTGAGTCAAGAGTTCCGAAACGTTTTTCGACAGCTACGAACTAGCTTGGATTTTATTTCAGTAACAGATAGTGCTTTTATGGCCGCTTGGCGGTCGAAAAATATAGTAATATCGCCTCTTGTTATTGTCATCATTGACACCATGCAGACAGCTTCAGCGTTTGTCAGCTCCTCAACTGGTATGATCAGAAGCCTGATTGATCTTTGTTAAACAATGTCGCTGAGAAAATGCCAGCTCCATTTCCACAGTCCAATAGATCCATCTTTGTAGATGGACATTAATTTTTTTCGTTCATTTTTGTCCCATTCGGTGAATGGTTCTTTCAAGTGCAAGTAGGGGGTTATGTAGTCGGGGTTTACGCTGTTCCCTATTTAATATCTTAGAACCCGTGCAAACCGAGAGTGACTCTGTACCCAGCAGTATTTTTGGCTGATTTTCAATGCACTCTTGGCTACTGATTCCTGCTTGTATAGATCAAGATGTAGCAGGTTTAGAATCACCTCCAACCCGTCGTGGCGGTTGTTGTAGTTCTCATTGCACCTTATAAATGCTAGCCTTTGTGTTTTTGTCATTTGCTTTATTGCTTGACACCAGACTAAACTTCCTTTCGTTAATATTGGTCACACGATACATCCACAAGATTATTTTGGGGTTAGGTCTCCCCTTTTATTTTTGCAAATAATGAATTTGCTGTTTTTATCTCTCTCAGGTATACTTTCATCCGAAAAAAATTCCAAACCATCAACGGGTTTATATAGCTCGCCTACCTTTTCCGTCATTTCCGGTTACCCAATTGTAGGAAGATATAAGTCGGGAGTTAGTAGGCATCAGCTTAGTATCATGTATAGAATCAGATTACCTACAAGCTAATTAAAAAAATCTAAAAGAAGAGCTTTAGTTTGTTGGTACAATTTTCAGTTGATATAATATTTAAAACAGCTTCAAGCAATATGGCATTATCCTGATAAATACTTTGAATTCAAACAAAGCCGACAACTAGGGTCGACAAGTCGACACTTTTTCAAAACAAGATATAGTTCCACAAGGGCTTCTGAACAGTTGTAGCGTTCTGTTGAGAAAGAAGTAAACTCTTCGTTTATGTGTGTACATACGTTGTTAATCTTTTCGAATTGTACTTGTTCCACAATTACCCAAATGCAGCTTTAAGTTATAGCCCCCTCACAGCCTTCACGTATATACATATCTGATTGATTCTCATTTGCTAAACTTCAGGTTAAATATGCAAATAATTCCATTACAAAATTAATATTTTTATTTATCCATTCTCAACCCTTCAATCCAAGTGAAGAAACTTAATACCATTCAACAAATTAATTTGTAATGATTATCCTGCACCATAGCTTTATTATGATATCTAATTAGCTCTTATAACTTGAAGCCTAATGACTCTTGAATATTACCAAGAGCTTACCAATCAAATAAATGCATTTCCCTGCCTTAACGATGGTATCCTTTATGAGTGGGCTTGTTATCGCATAATGGCCAACATTGATCTATGGCATCTAGGATGTGACATTAATTGCGTTAATAATATTATTGACCAGTATTATGAAAGGTTTCTCTTGAATGGATAGATGGTAATCCATCTATCGATTTTGTGTGCATGCATATTCAAAGCATAATCACTAAAGTTAACACACCTCTCAAAAGTCACAATTAATTTTAACTATGGGTATTCTTAGTAGATACCTTGACATTTCGAAGTACAGATATTAAAATATATTTCCAGGAAGGTATTTCATGAATGGTGAAAGGTTTCTCAGGAACGATATTGAAATGTATACGAAATAATCCTAGGAATCACTAACGATTCCCACACAAAATTCTGCAGAAGATTTAGTGAATCCTTGAGTTGCTGAGTGCTTTTGGTTGGTAAAACTTTTTAGTAAAAAAATGAAATTGAGAATTAAAGAAAATAATTTTAAAAAAATATATTTTTTGTTATGCTAGATAGCTAGATAGCTTCTTGGAACATGGCTTAGTTGTGATAACTTTGCAAATCTGTATAAATGATTCGACGAAATCATGCAGATTATTTTTGGAAAGTTGAGATCTTCAATCGGTATTTTTCCATTGATTTCTGAAGATTAACTTATGTTTTTATGAAAAACTAACTGAATTCGCATATTTACCAAAAAAGTTTGTCAAATTTTGATCATAATTACATTTCAATATATACCATCAATATGTGGCTCATCCTTTATGAACGAAAATGTGTCAGAGTTTGATTTTTTTTAAAAATATTTATCCAAAACGTTTTAAAAGAAAGTGTTCCCAAAAAGTTGATGCGATAAAAAAATATGGTTGCAATATCGACAATGACATTGTCTAAATATCTTGTTCAGAAAATTATTCAGAGCTTTACCGATTTGAGCCAAAAACAAATCGTTCTTGTTCGTCGAACAGGAAGTCCATAATGGGTGACAAACAGACGAACGGACGGACAGACAGATAGATAGACATGGGCAGATGGACTTAGATTTCGATTCTGATATTTATTTTTTTTAAATTATTTCTCTTTATTTGAAACGGCTACGAGATAAAGGGTTTATATACAAGGTGTTTGCGACCCATACCAAACCTAGCTTCTTCATTAATTTGTGTGTGTGAATTTAAATTTTTTCCCCACGAAATGGGTCCTACAGTTTAACGCCGATTCAGAGCGCAAAATTTCAGAATCTTCTCATGACATCTTATACTCTTACATGCTTGTCTGACTTTCACAAGAGGAGGGAAGAGTTGAATAGTCCTAAAAACTAACCACTATAGTAGCCGTGACATCTTCTGACTTTTTGCTGTAATTCCCCTCCCAATTTTTTTATGATTTTCTGTTGTACGATCTCTTTTGGCTCAAACATTCTTAAGACACACTCATAATATAGCACTCAGACTGGGACCGTAAGGGGTCCGCACCGCGGGAGGCAATAATTTCGAAGGTCAACGCCCATTTCATTCGCAATATACAGAATGATTCTACAACTGTATCGTTCATTGCAATGTTTCCAATTTTTTTAACTTTTCAAAACCAATCCATCACTTGTAACTTTTGCTTCTATCGAGCTTAGGGACACTTTTTGTTGACCATCTTCTCCCACGCTTTTCTAAGACTCTGCTGGTATATCTCGAAGACTCTCTAATCATTATTTAGCGTCTGCATCGCTACAAGCCATCAACACTCACGGCTGGTTAGTGTTCACTAAAATTATTCCAACGCGTGTGAAAAAAAATAAAGGAGACTTATGTATAGCGAATTACCTAGTTTCGGTCGAACATTGTACAAGGTGGCGCAAAAATAACCTTCCGATGTTTTTTGGCTGTAATTTAAAAAAAAAATGAAAAACTTTGATTCTTCTTGTGGATTATTTTTATTTGGTCTTTAAATTTTTTTTACATCAAGTCGAGAATATGATGTCATGTAAATGGCCGCCGCCACAGTTGATTGTCATTTGAGCCCTTTTTATGGCATTTTCCATCACTTTGGCCAAAACTTCCGGCGATAGGTCCTCACAATCTTGACGGATATTGTCTTTAAGAGCTGCAAGAGTCTGAGGCTTGTTGACATAAACCCGCGACTTCAAAAAGCCCCACAAAAAGAAGTCTGGAGCGGTCAAATCAGGTGATCTTGCTGGCCAGTGCAAATCGCCAAAACGGAAGATTAGTCGCCCGGGAAATGCATCCTTCAGCATATCGGTTGTGGCACGTGCAGTGTGAGCCGTTGCACCGTCCTGTTGGAACCACATGTTTTCCAATCCCAATTCATCAAGTTGCGGCAAAAAGAACTCGTTGATCATTGCTCTGTAGCGCTCACCATTCACAGTAACCGCTTGGCCCGCGACGTCGTTGAAGAAAAAAGGTCCGATGACTCCAGTGACTTTGAGCGGGTGTAATGGCTCTTCGTGGGTTACACGCGGATTTTCAGTGCCCCAGAAGCGTAAATTTTGCTTATTTACGTACCCGCTAAGATGGAAATGGGCCTCATGACTCATGATTATTTTTGATGAAAAATCATCTTCCTCTTGGTGGTGATTAAGGATGGCTTGAGCGTATGTTAGACGCGATTGGCGGTCAGCAGCTAACAGCTGATGCACCGTCTGGACTTTGTACGGAAACGTCTTCAAATCTTGTACCAAAATTCGCTGTAAAGACCGTCGACTGATACCCATTTGCGTGGCACGTCGTCTGGTCGATGTCGACGGCGCTTCCATGACATCTTCGGCTGCAGCAGCAATATTCTCTGCAGAACGGCTACTCCGGGGTCTGCCACGCCTGGCAGCATCTCGTGTTGTGCCAGTCTCTTCGAGGCGAGCGGCTAAACGTCGCAGTGTTTCACCAGTAGGCGTTGGACGGCTAGGAAATCTGCGACGAAATTCACATTGTGCCAAAGTCACCGACTACACAAATGTCAAAACAGAACTGACATTAGGGGCCAATCGCAAAATTTATAGCATTTTCTGATAGGAGGATTACTTTTGCGCCACCTTGTACTTCAAACGATTCTAACGATACATTTTTTTTAAATTTGCGCGCATTCACACCCTTTAAATGTTTTACCACAGTACGAGCGTTAGAGAAGGGAAAGAGTGAAAGGAAAGATTTCGGTTGTAGTGGAGACTTCCTCCATGGGTGTGGTGTCCGAACTAACTTCGGGGAGTCACTGTTTTTTGTGTTAGTTAAATTCGCAAAGCTTTCAAGATGGTGTATACCTTTAGGAGTAACTACCGACCTTTTTTGATTTCTTTGAATAAAAGTTTCATGGATTTTGACTGCGATACTACATGGGTTGATACTAATCGGATGATTTAAAAGATCATCACGAAAGGAAGGCCAATGGAAGGGAGCCTTTGCGTGGAGGTAGCATCACACTTCAGCAATCAATACTCGAAATGAAATAACCAATTGTTTTTTGCCTATTCAACAATTCAGCCGCGTTGTTCGCCACGCTTTGAATTCAAATGAGTTTACTATTAGGAGGATATTTGGACTGCTGAAAAAGTTGGCAGCGGTTTAAGCATTGACAACTGGTCCTTCTCTGCGAGTAATGTGCTTGGTTCATTTGCTACTACTATTTTGAAAATAAATTCAGAAAATTAAAAAAAAATCGTTTTAAGAATGATGGCCGATTAAACTTATATTTGAGGTGATAGATGATCACGTAGGGTTGTCCTAAAAGAAATGTGGAAACGCGGTACAATATCCTCAAAAAGCGGGACATTGCGGGACATTTTAAAAATATTTACAGTTTAATTGTATGTTACTCAGTCAGCAATGTAATTTTTTAGTTAAAACACCGTCACGTGATGTTTTTATGTTTCATAAAATCTAATTCACACCGTCCCAAAAGAAGTTTCACTTCAAAAACATATGAAAAGGCTACAATCCGCTTTGCGAATCGTTGAATACCCTATCCCATTCCATCCTTAAATTAATCATTCCCTAATAATTGATGAAATACAGCAAATGGGATTGTCCGAATATCTTGATTTGACATTTTATTAAAATTCCTTTTACCAAAATAGCAGGTTGTAGGGGCAACAAAGAGTATGTGTACCAAATTTCATCATTCTAGCTGAACATTTAAGGCCCAAGAACTGATGACGTATGGGCGGACAGACGGACGACAGGCATGGCTAAATCAGCAGCTATAGCGATTCTGATGATTCGATCCATTTAAGGAATATCTAGGGATGGGATAAAAAAATAAGGACGGCATTAAATGTCTAAATATTTTTGCAAATAAGCATGTTATGATCAATAACTCTTCAACGACAATAATTTTGAATGATTGAAATGAAACTACAATAACAACTTTTGTACAACAACACTTATAGCAATTTTTGTTGAAATGTTGCTCTTTAGAAGCTCTCAAACTATGATCTCACTCGTCTTACCAACAAACGTGGCGTTCAACTGGTTAAAGCATACTCGTGTACGTAGGCCCTATTTCATTTAAGTTCTTAAATTCTTACGGACTTGTATAGTTAGGTCTTCTGTTATTCTGAAAAGACACCCCTTTTCGTTCACCACATTACCAAAAATTGGTAGTCTCTGACTGAGAAAGTAACCCGATAATATTAATAAACCTAATGCAACTTTTGAAAACACCACATCCTAAGTATATTCTTAGAAATATTTTAGCATTTCAAATATCCTTTAGAAAAGTTCCCCATGCAATGACTGCATCTGAATACCTGTTTCCAAAACTTCGTCCTTCATTCATTCGTGCGATTCAAGTTAGCCTTCTGCAATCTTTTATTGGCATCCCCACCAAGAAGTGAAGTAACGTCAAGCATCCTTTGTAAAAGAAACTAAAAATACATTTCTACTCTTTGCAGACATCCATGCCTGCTTCTCTGGCTTTTTTAGGGACATTTTTCCTGCTACTTGAGAGTAACTGAAAATAAAAGTTGTTCACTTTTAAAGTCGTTCACAATGTAATGTGATTCCTTCAATTTATTGTGATGATTAGGCGGGTGCCGCATTTTAGAAAATAATTCATGCAAATGGCTATTACAACTTGTCGAGACCTACTACTCAGCTTAATGACGGACCCAAAAGCAATGCAATTAAATAAATGTCCTTCCCATCCTTCTCGGCAACATCCTTTATGACTGCTCTAATCACAATCAATACCTTCAAGTCGATTCTAATAATAGCCAACAATCATTCCAAGGTGTTTCGATTATAACCTTGATAGCTACAAGCCATTTCTCTCGTCCATTTCCATTCTACAAGGATTTACTTGTACCACACCAGTCGAATCGATACAAATCCAACATTAAATGCCAATCACATCCTCCACTTGCCCCAGCCGTCTCACATGAGAAATCCAACTGACATTCGATATCCTCGGATCGTCCTCATATCCAGATCATAATTCCCACTTGGTGCCGGTTTAATTGTTCTATTTCCGTCTGGGCGAGGGGTAATCACATCAAATGCACCTCTGACATATAGAGGCGGTCCATTGTTAGATAGAGAATCCTTCACAAATGCAGATTGAGAGCCCAGATCTACATGTCAAAGACGCTCAGGAATAATTGATTCGACTTCGAGAGTTGTTATAGTGTTGTATATCACGGTCTATAATGGATGAGAGGAGACTTCGACTGAGAATCCTCCGTATGTGTATGTATGTGTGATGTGCCTTTCCATGTGCACTCTCTATCGCTCTATGAATTCATGAAATCTTAATGTTTAAGTAGCTATGCTGGGTTTTGCTTGCTTTTTTCGCAATTGCTGGCTAAATGATGAATACACGCTGCTTGAGGGGGTGGTGTGTGTGTTCCCTCGCTTGTTTGGTTGGTTGTGTGCTTGGATGCAGAGGATGCTGCCTGCGCACTCTTCATAATCTGTATGCATTAAGGATGATAGTGCTTGTTCGCGTCCTTGAGTCGTTGATTATTTCCATTCGCATTGCAGTTTTTTATAGGGTAATAGAGGATGATGTTTGGATACTTGTAGCGCATTTAGTGTAATTTAGTTTTTAGCTGAAATTGGATACAAGGAGGAGATTCTTCTGTCTATACCTTGAAGATGGGAATACATAATACGAAGAGATTTGGATACTTCGAAATGCATTTTCACTTGAATATATTTATACAGTGAATTCCTAAAGATCTTGGAGTATCTTGGGTACTCTTTAGGACACCTCCTTGTTTTTACGACGTACTATTAGGCAATGGAGCCACGGCGAACGGCAAAATCCAATCATCAAAGCCATAGTAAGAAGCAGTATCAGTATGCATTCATACATGTAGAGCAGTATCATAACCAGAGACCGAAAGAGGACGTCCATATTTATAAGGCAAAATTAAGGACCGACGATGGGGACCTACCCTCATATACTTAAGCCTGGAGCCAATAACCACCATCAGTATATATTAAGCGAGACCTCATAATGGAATCCAGTACACATGTGTGGCTGTGAGAAAAAATCTTGTTAGTGCCGGCGAAAAAACAGCACTTGGTTGTATTACAAAAATGTAACAAGCCCCATAGATATACATCGTAATATCACCAAATTTGACGTTTAGACACGATGGGTTTGTTTTTTTATAACGTAGTAGAAGATACGTTAGTAAAAGAGAAAGGTGCAACGGTAGCAACGCTGGGCTTAAAAATCGCATTAAACTCCGTGGGTTGGAAGTTCAAGAGTGAAACACTTGTAAGAATGGACACGTCTAACAACCTCCAAAGAATAATTGCAAATTACCTAAAGAACAGAAACCGAAAGATTAAAACAGGCGATAGTGTAAAATATTATGTTTCTGTCGGAGTACCACAAGGTTCAGTACTCGGTCGATCCTACGGAACAAGCGGAATAAAATCTACAAGGCTTTAGGTTGAAAAAACCGTTTTTACCAATCCGTAAAGATGAGTGTGGTTATCATTATTCGTATATAATCCGCAAAATGAAATGGCTACCTGCAACTGGCCTAAAGCTGGCAGAAGATAAAATAGAGTCTGTTCTTATAACTAGCAGAAAAACTGTAAAATGTATCAAGATTTGGGTTAGATAAAGCATGATATGCTTTAAGGAAGCCATCAGGTATCTTGGCGTGATGACGGAATCAAGATGAATATGAATGCAGACTTTGCACTATAAAAATCTGTGATTGACAAGCACCAACATATTTTTCACTGGTCCTCCTCTGATCTGACCAATCATCCGAGTTGTATCTGTAAACCCTATCGCAATCGGCATAAAACTGGTAGCAAGGTGCAAGAAGAACACACACATGAATGGTTGTGAGAGGAGATATAGGTCATGACGAGCCTGTTGCACGAATAAATTGTATTTAATTTGTTAACACATGAAGGTCTTTCTTCTTTTCAAATATCGGTGCACCGGGATAAGCCATGCTAATGTAAATGACCGAAGAAGTCACAGTTCAGTCGATGTCTACGCTGCTGCAGTCTGGGCAAGCAGATTGACTACAAAGGCGACAACAAGAAAATCACACCAGCATGACAGACTATGTGCACTAAGAACAATAAGCGGGCTTAGGAATACTTCGAGCAACATTCGTCATAGCTAGCATACTCCAATTGAGATTCTTGCGAAAGACAAAATCGGTATCATTCATTTCTGGAGACTCTCTCAACAATGAGAGAGTCAACCAGGCAAGCAATGAAAGAAGAAGAAAGGTCGGCAACAAGAACTAGGTTGCGACAACAGAGTGGACAGCTGTACTAAAGGCACATGGACCTGCCAAAAACTTACATATTCTTGTATTCGTCGTAAGAACTGGGGACTGTTAGTACCACACAAGACAGTTCTTTTAGCTAAGTAGTGTAACGATAACCGTTTTTGTCAGGAGACTTCGACACTTAGCCGAAATGCCCAGAAAAATGAAGATACAACGAAGCATGGAATATTAATTAACTGCTGACGATTTTTAGAAGGAAAACCAATAATGCTCAACCCATCGTCCACTATTGCATTGAAGGGAACAGTGGGGGGAAAATCTGTTAGAAGTGTGTACATATATCTAACCAATGTAGAGCTACAAACAATCAAGAAGGTTCGTACAACTAAAGAGGCAGGAGAAACCCGACCTGAAGCAGAAGAAAAAATAAATGCCCATTCAGCAAGAATAGTATGATCTGAAAGCCAATCTCACTTCTAAGTACCCAAGTACCCAAAAGCGGTTCAGATCCGGATTAGTAATTGCCAGAATTCTGGCTGATAATCTAGGTCCACATCAGGTTTATGAATCGCGCAATCGTGAGCACAATCCTCATGAGACTCCATTTTATCCCGAAAAAAATCACTGTTTGGTTCGGTCAAAGAGTATAGAACTACATAGAGTGCGCATCTCATACAACGAAAATTTACTATGTGGGGTACTGATATTGATACCCCAGTGTGCACATTGCCATGCCAGCATCAAGCAACAGCATAGCAGATGCATACGAACGACGAAAATTCCCCTGCGCACTTACCGCCCGCGTCTGAAACAGCATCAACATTTTTAGCTGTGATGCGTACTCTATAGCTATATACCTCTTTGGTTCGGTTTACATGCCGGAGGCATCATCGTGTCATTTGTCCTTAAATCCGAAGACTGTGCCAACGTTACCGTGAATGGCAAACGCTAAAGGCAAATAATTCGTGATTTGTCATTAGAAATCATTTGGACGAGAAATGGTTCCAACAAGATGGAGCAACATGCCATACAGCGCGTGCAACCATGACTTTGTTGTGCCAAACGTTTGGTGACTGAATCATCTCAAAAGAAATGGACCCGTGGATTGGCCTCGACAAACCTCGTTCGTGTGATTTGGCACCTACTACTTTTTGTGGGGGTACGTCTTATAACTTGTGATTGTGATTGATCACTTAGAATCATACATTTGACGCACTATTGACAAATTGGACGGATGGTGGATGGTGTCAGAAGATTTTGGTCATTCTATTGAATTTGTTGTTTTATTTTTTTTTAAGAAATTTCTATACCTCTAAAAAAAAGCACCCCTTAAATATAAAGAAGATTCGTCACATGCCTTATATTTATTTGTTTTAAAACGTTTGTCCTGAATCAAGTTATCACCGCCATATAGTGTTACACGGATCCAGGCTAGCTCCAATTCTGGTCTACAACAGCAGAGGCTCACTGGCACGATGGGCAGTTCGACAAATTTTGGTCGAACAATTCTGGGTTTGATTCCCAATTGTAGCAACTCCAAAATGTTTTCCAATGGCCTTACTATCGCGCAATATGACAAATCTCCCGAGTAGTATCAACAGTCATGAAGAGCATATTTCGGATTCGGCATAGTGAATACAAGGACACATACTTTCATTTTGGGGTACCACCTAAAGTGTGGCTTGGGAATCAATATCAGAAAGATGGAACTCTTTTGTTTCAAAACTCTCATGATAGGGGCAGGGATATCAAGATTACCATCACTTACGCTATTTTGGATTCCGTATAATCTACCACAAAATACTTGGAAGTAGACTTTCGAGAGAAGTTTAAGTTTAACAACTATGCCAAGCACGATTTAAGAGGATGCATGGGACTGATCTCCCTCACTAGACCATATATTAGCGCCACCATAAGTGTCAATACTGGACACTGTCTAATAGGTAGGCTCACATAAAGGCTAGGCTTTCATTCGACCGACTTCTGTAGGAGCTGTACGGACAAAGGGGAAGAAGAAAAAATACTTCATCTTTGTAACTTCCCGACCCTGTCAAACAAAAGGAAACTTCATCTTGGAGCTTATTTTTTCAAAATTTCTACGATTTGTCAAAAATGAAAGTGAGAAGTCTCCTTTGTTTCATTACTGGCACAGATTGGCTTTCCTACAGGTAACAAGGAGAAAGCACAAGATCCACGTGGTACCACAATGGTCCAACAAATGGTCTAAAGTTTGCTGGCAAATCGCTGGCAGCCAATCTAACCTAACATATGCCAAGCTCAAAAATGCAATGTTTACACAATACTTGGTGCATTCACTCCTGAGGAGAGAATGTTCAATTGATTTTCGTCATGGCGCATTGACAGGCTGGTCCACAACAATTTCTGAAGATAGGTATAAGTTATCCGACCGAAAGCCAAGCACATTTTTTTGACATCTCTACGAAATGTCAGGTTGGTTAAAATCTTGGGTTCCACTGGTTTTATTTCAAATTGAAACTTTCTAGGGCTAGTTTAAAAATACTCTGTGAACTTGTCTATTACGGCCATCGTTGGCGGAAGGAAATACCCCTCTTCTTTTCCTCCAATGATGGCCTTAAAGGATGCTAGAGAGGTTCACATAGAATGCACCTACATTTGCTTTGCTTTCTGCCTATTGACTTACTGTATGATTTTAAACCGAATGATCGAACTTTGAAAAATGGAAGGATAAAGCTTGTTTGTGTGTGTTTGTCGTTGACAAGTGGGGGGATCAAGTGGGGTTTGGTACGATTTGCCGATTTTTGAAATGTCGTTTTAAAAAACTCGACCGTCATAATGTCGACTTTCGAAAAGTCGTTTGGTAAAAATACCGACTGATCAAAATGTCGACTCTTATAAAGTCGATTTTGAAAACATCGACTCGTAAAAGGTCTACAGTGGCAAAGTTCACATGAATGTCGATCAACCTGTTACTAAAGGGTGATCCAAGTAGAGATACTTTTTTCAATAGCCTTTTTTGACAGATCACGTGTGAGTCGTGTCATGCTGTCATGTATTTTTGTTTAGTATTGTTTGGCATTTCATAATGGAAAGACTTACGCGTGAACAAAGTTTACAAATTGTTCAACTTTATTATGAAAATTCACTTTCTGTGAGGAATGTGTTTCGCGCACTTCGCTCAACTTATGGTCAACATAATCGGCCTACTGAGCGTACTATTCGCAACACCATCACCCATTTTGAGACCCAGCATTCATTATTGGATAATATTCGACCGAATAGACCACGTCCAGCACGCTGTGAAGAAAATATAGCGGGCGTAGCTGAGAGTGTACACGAAGACCGGTGCGAACGTAACCGTCAATGGCGACCGTTATCGTGCCATGATAACCGACTATTTGATGCCTGAAATTGAAGCTCATGATCTCGGCGACATTTGGTTTCAAGAAGACGGTGCCACTTCCCACACAACGCATCAATCAATGGACTTATTGAGAGAACATTTCGGTGAGCACATAACTTCACGTTTTGGGCTGGTCGATTGGCCACCAAGATCGTGTAATATCACACCGTTAGACTTTTTCCTGTGGGGATATGTAAAGTCAAAAGCTTATGCCGATAAACCCGCTTCGATTCAGGCCTTGGAGGAAAACATCACGCGTGTCATTCGCCAGTTACCAGTCGAAATGCTCGAACGAGTGATCGAAAATTGGACTCAACGGATGGACCATCTGCGACGTAGTAACGGCCAACATTTGATAGACATAATCTTCAAAAAATAAATGCCAAAGAATGTTCTTTCAAATGATAATAAACATTCTCCATTAAATTTGAATTTTCTGTGTTTTTTTCTTTAAAAAAGTAGGGAACCTCGAAATGGATCACCCATTATTATTATTGTTAATATTTACATTAACAGTATTTTGTTTAGTCATATCAACCTTCACTTACTGCTTTATTTAAGATAAAAGTCGACATTTTTACCGACAACTTTTCAATCGACCTATAAATACTCTGGATTTTGAACTGCCAAATTTTTTTTGTCGGTCAAACTCCAGTCGACGTGTTAACAGTCGATGAAATATAATATATTTCTTGTCGACCATTCGTACGCTTCCTAGTAAAGTGCCCTTAATTCACAAAGTTTCAAAAAACAAATAGGAGGCCACTCTCTGCAGCCCCCCTATTTCGGACCACATTATCACTAAGGCCAATCAAGTCTAATGTTGTGGCATTTTGCGATCCAGGAGTTTTTAGGCATGGCAATACCGACGGAGCAATTGATTAGCCGGCTTAACTTTTTTCGAGTTTGGTTCCAGGATGTGAAGGCACCCTCCGATCTTTCAACTTCTTATTCCATCAATCTTTGTTACTCTTACTGTCATGTCATCTTCATCCGAGCTTCTGGGGCAGAACATCGATGTAGAGCTTTTGATTCACTCAGGTTTTACTTGAGTTTCCACATCACCGACCCCACGAATACGTGATAGTTGATGTCGATATGAAAGCCCCCTTCCCAATTTTTAAAGGATCAAAGATAATCGAGTTTTTGAACTTGAAAAGTATTTTTTGAGCACATGTTCTTTGTCTCTTCTGGGCTATGTACCTTAATAATGATTCCCTTTCAAAACACTCAGGGGAATTGTTGGCTCAACAAACTAGTTACCAAGGGCAAACATTCCCATTCATTTGCGCATGGCTACCTACTTTTGCATAATTGCAGGACCATTAACTTTATGCAGAATCCGGAAAAATTGATCATTGTGAGAGAAGGCCAGCCAACAAAATTAATTTATGTTGCTACGACTAGAAATTAGTCGCACTAACCACTACCCCACTGAGCCTTCAGGATAAACAAGACCGCTTTTTATACATGCCCCTTAAAACAAGTTTTTGTCATGTCCTTACAAGTTTGCAGGTTGCAAAATTTCATACCTCTCCTTATTTCATTTTTAACATTTCCAATGTCAATTAACTAACAAGCAACATCCAAATTTACGTCACCTTCAACATAAACTTCAATCCTTTTGAGGACGATGCATGTCTCTTTAAAGAGGAAATCCATTGTTGCGCACGTAATTTAAATCAAAGTAATTGTTTCTTGAGTCCATCCAACCGCTAAAGTGAATGCCATTTCTCAATGAAGGAACACGTCGCCGCGCTGATTTGAACATCCTTTCGATGGGGATACAATTTGTTCCCGCATCGTACAAATGACATGCATTGAAGCCATCAGCATCACGTCGTCGGTTCACTGAGAACACGTACCCATCCTTATTCTAACCCCCATTTGCACGTGCGAGTCGGAGCACGTGCTGCTTACCCACAGCACATACTCCCTCAAACTCATCCTCGTCGCTCCTTTCATTCCTAGTTAGGGATAGTTCTGCTGTAGTTACCACCCAAAACTACACCCGAAGTTGTAGCGTTTTTGTATTTGTTTTGCTCTTTCGCTTCTCAATTTTTTAATAGCCACGCCCGCACAATACATTTTTTTTTTGTATAATGCACATGGCGATGCGCTGCCAGTCTATTTAAAGAGGACACTCAAAATCCAAGTGATTCACATCCTGGCAGTATCGCAAATAGCACATTCCCTACTGTTGCAATTTGCCGGTGAACATATACACTCTCGAATGGAATTGCATTGGGGCGCACTCGCTCGCATTCAGAATGTGCACTCAGTTTTGAAATATGCAAAAAGGATAAACGTGCACAATCAGTTGCTGGCAGGAAGAAATCTTTAATTCATTAATCACTGTTTTGAGCACGCTACCCGATGGGCGCTTTTCATTATACAAGAGGTGCTGTGTGTATAAAGAGATGCGTTATGATGTCTCCTCAAGGACGAAGTTTTCAGTTTTTTTTCTCAGTAAAAGGACAAAGGCGAGAACTATTGTGGGGTATTTTGGTCTCTCTCTCACTCCCTCTCGAGGTCGAAGATGTATTATACTCCTTTGTATTGGTTTGGTGGTAGTTTATCCTTGGGATGGTTGCGCACAAAATGTCAGATGGAAATGAAGTCCCGAGAATAAACATTTGGATCCTGGGGCATATGTTGGTGTTTAACTTTAGCTCGACCAACAGCGCAAATAAAAAAGTTTCCTAAAGGAACTCAGCGTGTACACAAACGGCAGTAGGGTGAGGGGATAAAAGAAAACAACTCCGCAGGCAGAAAGTTTCATGAGCATCTTGATATAGTCCCGACCACCATTGAGGCCAATGTCAATTCTTGAATATTCATAAAAATGACATTCGAAGATTGGTTCATCTAACAATAGGCACTCCTTGTATTTGGCGAGGTAATTTTTTCACTATTGGAAAACATACAAAAATAAGGCAACGAAAATGATCCTGAATCATAAATGTCATGCAATGAGGTTGCTCCACATTAACACTAATCGATTTGCGCCCACCTCTGTGTGCCCGGGGGTTATCGCTTACCCCGTCCCACCCATTTTTTCGTGGCGCATTAAGGTGCATTCACTCGGGTTCGTTGTATTCGTTCACATACAGACACGCAGGACACACGTTAAGTTTTGCTGATGCCATGCTACTCGACAGTGGAGGGTGGTAACCCAAAGGACTGAGAGTGCTTCACTATACTGAAGTGCATTTCAGTTCAAAAGTGCTAAACTTTTTTTAAGTATGACAGAAGGACACGCGATTTTTTTTTCTGCCCTACATAGCTTTTGGGAAGTTGGAAGTATCTGTCTTCATAATGTGGGGCGTGGAATTGGTCTAATGAAGTGCATAAATGGGTCAGATACGTCAGGTTTTTAGGGGTTGTTTAATGACTGGGTTACCATGAGTGATGAGTTGGTCGGAGAATAGTTTGAGGACGTCTTGAGGGAGTTTAAGAAGTTGTGAAGGTTTCCAAAAGATTACATTAGCATTTTGACGCATTTGCATCCTATAAATTTGGCAACAATCTATGAAGGAATTTACTTAAAATTCTTCTATTCTACTTTCTCCACACCAAAACACGTCAGTCATTTTAAAATTGATACCAAGTAATTTATATATAAAAGTACTTCTGATATATCCTTTTAAGAAATTCAATTCTATTCGAATGAACTACATAGAAGGGTGTCCAAACTTGTAAGGCATACTCCAAGTGAGGGCGAACTAGACAATTATAGAGTGAAAGAGTGACATATGGGTCAGTAAACTCTTTTGACCACCTTTTTATAAATCCTAACATAGAGTTGGATTTATTGACGATAACGTTAATGTGTATATTAAACTCCATTTTGGGATCAAAATAAACACCAAGATCTTTAAAACTGTCTACACGACATAGAGTGTGCCCGGATAGAGTATATTTAAAATTACATGGAGCGCGTTTTCGTAAAAATGATATATGCTGGCACTTTGTAGGGTTCAGATTCAAACCGTTTTTAAGACACCATATGGTAAAACTATTTAAATCGGTTTGTAGTGAAAGCGAATCGTTTAAATCTCCTACACATTTGAAAATTTTCATATCATCAGCATATATCAATATATTTGCTATCTCGAATACAGGCTTTTACATCGTTAATTGCAAGTATAAATAAAATTGGTCCCAAATGACTTCCTTGAGGTACTCCAGATTGAGCAACAAAAGGGCTGGACTTGGAACCTCTAAATTTTACTTGGTATGTTCTCAATGAGAGATATGATTTAACCCAATTTATGAAACCTGGAGGGAATCCATACGCATTAAGTTTAAAAATTATGGTGTGATGTGATAACTGGTCAAATGCTTTGGAGAAGTCAGTGTATATACAATCGACTTCTTTTTTATTTTCCAAACTATTGGAACAATGATGCATAAAAGTTAATAGATTTGTTACAGTGGACCGATGTTTAACAAAGCCATGCTGTTCTTCACAGATAATGTTTCGACACAGGAATACCAATTTATCACAAATAATATGTTCAAATAACTTGGAAATGCAAGCTAGTTTAGAGATAGGTCTATAATTAGAGATATCTCCTCGCTCGCCTTTTTTAAAAACAGGTGTTATAAATGCACTTTTCCATTGGGTTGGGAATACTCCTGTGGCAAGGGAACTTTCAAACATAAACTTAAGGTATGGCAAAAGAGCATCTTTGCATTGCTTTACGACTATTGCTGGGATTCCAAGTAATTAAGTAGTGTCTCATCGTCAAATGTAACATTGCTGAAACTAACTTGAGGACAGTCATTGAGATAACTGAAATAATCCTCGTCTAAGACTGGAGGGGTATCAATATATGATTTACTGAAGCTCTCTGCGAATAAGTTTGACACAATTAGAGAGCTCGATGTTTCTACGTTCTTCAGCATCTGGGCTTTCGTTGTAGCTGATTTTTGCTTTGAATGCTGCTTTTTTGCTTAGATCTTTAAGTCTTTCAAAGATATCGATTTCTGATGTAACTGCTACTGGTATTTGAGGATTCTTCCACCAGATTCATCATTTTCTGGGCTTTCATAGTAGCTGATTTTGGTAGACTGTGTTTAGACTTTTAGGGTTTCGATCTTCTGCTTTGAATGCTCGTGGTTATCCAAAAAGGTTGCCTTTTGCTAAGCGATTCAGGTCTTGTAATGACATCACTATCAGCTGTAATTGTTCCAGATATCTGATGATTCTTTGTCAATATTAATCAACATCTTGGCTTTGGTGGTAGCTGCCTTCTTCTTTGTAAATATTTGGTCTATTGAGGTTGGTGCTTTCTGCTTTGAACGCTTCTGATCTTCAAAAATGCAGCCTTTCTTTAACATCATTTGTTTTTCCAAAGACACCGATTTGCTGTAGCCGTTACAGGTATTAGGTATCAGGGTATACAGGGTTCATCTACCATATTAGTCAGCATAAGGGCTACTTTCTGCCTTCTGCTATAACAGTATTCGATTTGTTGAGTTGCTGCTTTCTGCTTCGTCTAAAATAGCTGACTTTTGCTAAAATCTTCAGGTCTTCCAAAGACTGATCTAACCACTCAAGGCATTAAAGAATTTCTCCTTCAATTCTTCAAGATCTGGGCTTTCAGGGTAGCTTCTTTCTCTTATAATATTTTATATCCTCTTAAGGTTGGCACTTTGAACGCGTATGGTAGTTCGAGAAGCCTGTATTTTGCTGACATCTTAAGGGTTCCCAAAAACATAGATTTCTACTGTAACCCAATCAAACACTTCAAGGACTTTGCCTTTCGCTTAGAACTATAGAGATTTTAAGATTTTACTTTGCTTTACTTGCTTGTCACCTAAAGGCATCAATTTTAAATTGAATTATTCGAAGGTGAAGGTGAAGGTTAAAAATGTTACCTACCTATAACTATTAAAAATAAACAAAATATCAGCAGTTTGCAGCAGTTTTCGGATTTTGAAAATGTTTACACTTATTCTGCTTCGTCTACATAAAGTCTTTATGTACCAAATTTCTTCATTCCAGCTCAAAATTTAAGGCCAACAATCAGTGATGCATAGACAGATCCATCTCTCAATCGATTAAGCTAACTATTCCGAATCGATCTTTATAAGGTACATCTACCGAAATTATTTCTGTGTGTTACAAACTTAAGGTCAAAACTAATTTACCACTATGGGATAGGGTATAAAAATCTCGATTCTTAGATTTTCAATTTTAACCAATTGGTTCGTTCATTTGATTTCCTTGTTCCTTATCTACAGGACAATCTCCCAGTCAGACGGAGACCCTGCTCTTGAATTGTTGCATATAGGTAGAAATATGTCTTGTGGAAGTTCGTTTGCTTGTTTGGTAACAAAAAAAAATTCGGTACTGCGATGTTGGTAACGTTTTTAGTTTCACAGGCTGAAACTGTGTGCCTTGTTTCTCGTTGAAATGCAACAAGTGTAGGGATGTCTTCGCTGGGCAAAAGGTGGTCGATTTGAAGTAAATGAGAGAGTCCCATAAGTTCAGGGGCTCAACTCAAAACATTCCAAATATTCTAGATCTTCCCAACTACCAATTACTCCTCTATAAGGCAATAAAATTTAATTTCCACAAGCAATTATTTCTGTAGGGTTTTAATAGTACTTGTGCGCGGACTTTTTACTTTTTTACTTTTTAAATTCATTTTTTATTATCTTAAAATACTAACTTAAAACTAGACCGTTTTTCTCTTCGAATTGACAAATCCCCAAAAGCGTTTTGGGTCACTTTTAAGAGCGTTCTCCATATTGACTATATAGCCATTATATAAACTACTAGACATCGCAGAGAATTCATGAAAGTAATTCAGGTACTTATCATAGTCGTAATGATTCTGGCTTTTAACAAAATTATTCCAGGCCCGGTTTCGTCTGTTTCGAAGAGATTTAAGCTCTTTCGTGTACCACGGGTGCTGGACTTGGGCATTTTTAGAATGCCTGACTGGGATAGTCTTATCCATGCAATCTTTTATTATAAACTAGAAATTTTTAACAGCTTCTTCTAAATTGGAGAAGCCGCCAATCTTCATATTAGAAATAATAATTTCTTCGGATAGCCTTTGAAAGTTTGCTTTCCGAAACTCAAAAAAGTACGAACGATCGTACGAGTCAGCGTTTTCGTACAGATCTATGAAAATATCTAGTGGAGGATGATTTTTATCTATGTTAGTAATGCTGGTACTAGATTCTAATACTGCAGTACTAACAGAGTCAGAAGAAAAAACTAAATCGAGAATTCGATTATTATGATTTTTTATACAGCTAATTTGCTGTAAGTCAAATGATAAAATGTTATCAAGTAATAATAGCTCTTTCTGTGCAGAAACTTCTGATGGTATAAAGTGAGGTTCTCCCTCTGAAGGCACCCATTCAATGTGGTAAGTTGAAATCGCCCAGCAACAAAATAGTACTGTCACAACAAGATAAATCAAAGATGTATTCTAAAGCCTTCGATAGCAGAATGGACCCAACCCAAGATTGCCGTTGATCCCAATTTTCATAAGCGAATTTTGTTAAGCGATGAAGCTCACTTTTGGTTGAATGGATACGTCAATAAACAAAACTGCCGTATTTGTAGTGATGATACTCCTCAAGTGTATGTTGAGACACCGTTACATCCACAAAAACTGACTGTTGGTGTGCTTTATGGGTTGGTGGAATAATTGGTCCGTACTGACTTTTTCGTTCATCAATTGAACAACCATGATGTGCAGGAGTTGTGGTTTCAATAAGACTGCGCAACATGTCACACAGCTCGTGCCACAATTGATTTGTTGATTGGCGTTTTGGTCCTGTGAAGATAGTGCAAGATAGTGCGATTTAACGCCGCTTGACTGTTTTTTGTGGGGATATGTGAAGTTCGTAGTCTACGCCGATAAGCCCGAAACGATTGACTACTTGGAGGACAACATTCCCCGCGTTATTTCCGATATATGACCACAAATGTTGGACAAAGTCAGCGAAAATTGGACCTCCAGATAAGACTACGTCTGATCCTCACATTCTTCTTATAGGCAAAGATATAATGATGAATAGGGAATCCTGATTCTTTGACTTTACTCCATCTCTACTGGAACGTCTGGGTTTGTTCCCCGATTCGAGCTCTAAATATATTGGCAGGACTCCTGTTTTCAGAATAGTTCCTCCCACGGTGTAATAACTAGTAATGTTAACACCTACTATTTTCACTTGCCCTGATCTTACAATGATCTGAATAATCATGATAATAGTACCAACTGTCAACAAAAGCCTATCTGAACTCGGCCTCATGATTTGTTGCCTTAGTAAATTGGTATTTTTATAAGTCTTCCTAAGTTTTTTTCAATAAGGGCTGGTCGATGTTGAAATGGAATAAAATAACGTGTAAGGTATTAACCTTTTTTTTTATTTTGAAGCCCATTGGCCCGAATATGACATCGTCGAAATGTCCGTCATAGCTTCGAACGGGGGTATGGATATGAGAGGTCCAATTTTTAACGACTGTTATGCATAGATCCGGCTGAATTCGAGCAATGGCTTGAGATATATTGATTATGGGACCATCGGTCGATGGCGGATTATTGGTATGGACCTGCAAAAGATAGGAAAAAGTCTGACGTGGTCAAACCGCACGATTTTGTTGGACAATTCTCCGCCAGGGAGGGTTGGTCCCCTTCTGTGTGCGTCCCCGCGTTGTATATAGAGCAATCCGCATAAAATCTAAGTATCCTGTCATTCGGTACCAAGGCAATCAATCTACGGCGAATGGTGTTATAGCAGGTTATCTGTGAAGGCCCATCGTGATCCAAACCAGCTTTATGAAGGTCCGCGTCCATTATGTGAAATTCTGAAATTTGCTGTAAGAATAAGGCTTTGTGACATGACGGGGTGTTCCGTGGGCATACCAGTAATAATGGTTTTAATATTCGACTGAGCAATGTAGTCATTTATAAAAAGCTCATGAAGTTGGAAAAGTTGCTTGGTGAGGCTGCTGGTCACTGACCTCGGTTAGTAGTTGTGCTGAGCAACTTAGAGATTCTGGGCAAGGTTGTAAGGAACTCATAAAGATGGTCGTTGCGGAGATGATTGGTCTTCGGATTGAGTGGCGTAGCTTGATTAGGAGATTGACACCCTTAGGTTGAAGTAATGCGGTGGATGTGGTTACCCCACTTCGTGGGAACGTATGGTATTCTGAGGTTTATGGGTGATACACTTTAAAATACAAGAGTTCGTGCCTTACACATATTTTTCAAACTTATACCAATGTAATGTCTGATATTGTGGGTAGGCCCACCGTAAAATAAGACCCGTAAAGGCTAGGTGTTCACGTTAAGCATACTTTACATTATCAGGGCACTTATCATCACCTCCGCAAGAGATAACCTTACCCTAAAATATTTCATGCAAAATGTACTTTGTGACGTTCGCTATTTAGTAAGTAATGACGTCCTGCTGAAACCACATGTCATTCACGCCCATATAGTTCAGTTCGGGCCAGAAATTGGCTGTCATTGATCGGTAGATCTCGCAGTTAACGGTGATAGCCTCACCAACGTCGCGATAGCGTCCGATGTCTGGCTTGGAATCAAAGACTACATGTCCAAGCAATCTGTAACTTCCAATATGTTTCTTTTTTGTACAGGTCTACAGCTCGTATTGTTTTTGGTTGAATATTCGGCTCCATAGCCCGTCAACGCAAAGTGGACCAACGATTTTCCAAAGAATTTTTCGCTCAAAACGACAAAGGATTTCTTCATCTGCTTTTGAGACTGTGAAGTTGCATTATTTTCCCAAGGAAACACCGGTTGGTAATAGTAAATATTCGTTTGATTTTTGGCGTAGACACGTGGACGTGTCATTTACACCTACATTTGATATAAATCTCATTAGTGTTAAACTAAACACATCCAACAAGGACTAAATTGTTAAGGTCAGTCCGCTTATTTAGGTGACCTCTACTATAATAAATTTAAAACATCAGTTGGAAGTCACCGATCATAAGCTTGCGTTGTTGATCAGTGAACTTGAGTGAAAAATCAACCCCACCGATTAATAATTAATTTTTTATTTTTATACCCTATCCCATAGGGGAATATTAGTTTTGGTACTTAGTTTGTAACATAGAGACATAATTTAGCTACATATACCTCAAAGTATATGGATCGACTCAGAATCGCTAGCTGAGTCGAATTAGCCATGTCTGTCTGTCCGTCCGTCCGTCTGTACGTCACCGATTTTTAGGCCTTAAATTTTGAGCTAGGATAATGAAATTTGGTATATAGGATCCTCGTCTCTGCCTACAGAACAAGTGTAAAAATTTTTGAAATCCGCCCACTGCCACGCCCCCTTTTAAGAAAAACTCAGTTTTTGACCAAACCGTAAGGAATTTTAAAAAAGTTTTTGAACAACATATTTAGACAATATTAATATCTATATTTCGTCCATATAAAGTTTTTTGCCACGCCCACTTTTTGGGGGCGTTTTCAATTAAAAACTGTTTTCGGTCAAATTTTAAATTTTTCGAAAAAAATTTTGATGCAGAATCATTAACATTATTAATATGAACATTTCGTCTTTATACCATTTTAACCCACGCTCACTTTTTGGGTGCGTTTTTATATAAAAACCATTTTTATACACTACCCCATAACATATGCAGGAGAAAACCTTGTCTTTTGTAGAACCGCAAAATTGTTTTGTAAGCAGTCTGATGAACTTGTTGTCACTATATCATTTTTTCTATTTTATGCACATCGTGTTTTTAGCCATGCCCCCTTTTTTGGGGATTTTAGTTTTATGGATAGGATGGGATAGGGTATTCAACGATCCGCACAGCGGATTGTAGCCTTCTCATATGTTTTTTATACCCTATCCCATAGGGGTATATTAGTTTTGGTACATAGTTTGTAACACAGAGAAATAATTTAGCTAGATATACCTCAAAGTATATGGGTCGACTTAGAATCGCTAGCTGAGTCGATTTAGCCATGTCTGCCCGTCCGTACGTCATCAGTTTTTGGGCCTTAAATTTTGAGCTAGAATTATGAAATTTGGTACACGTGCTCTTTGTTACTCCCAGTAGAATAAGTGTAAACATTTTTCAAATCAGCCCACTGCCACGCCCCCTTTTTAGAAAAACGTAGTTTTTTGCCAAATCGTAAGGAATTTTAAAAATGTATCTGAGCAACATATATAGAGAATCAGAATATCTATATTTCGTATTTATAAAATTTTTTGGCCACACCTACTTTTTGGGGGCGTTTTCGGTAAAAAAAAAATTTTCGGTAGAATTTTTAAATATTTGAAAACTCTTTTGATGCAGAACCATTGGTTATTATGAAATAAACATTTCTTAGATCTTTTTAACCCGCGTCCACTTTTTAGGGGCGTTTTCTTACAATATCCAGTTGTATACACTACCCCATAGCATATGCAATGGAAAAACCTTGTATTTTGTCGAAGCACAAAAGATTTTGATAAACCACATTAGGGGGATATTAATTTTAAGGATGGGATGGGATAGGGTATTCAACGATCCGCACAGCGGATTGTAGCCTTCTCATATGTTTTTTTTATATATATATATTGCGTACAATCTTTTTTCTATGGATGATTTAGCTACAGATGATATATATATTAGGGTGGAGTGAATATGGGAAAAAAATGTTTTTCAATTTTTGTTTGTTCCTGTGTTATTAATTGGTGACCATATATTAGGACATCACCAGCAAAAAATTAGGAACCTGTGACTTTATCTTCAGGTGGCGCAGATGACTTGAATTTAAAAAAAAAAATAATACCTAATATTCAAAAATTCTTCCCTCAAATTAGAGTTATTTTAAATCAGGAAGCCATGATTTTATTTTCAGTTGCCCCAAATAACTTGATTTTAAAAGAAATTCAAGGTCTACAATTTAATTCTTCCTTCAATTTAGAGTAATTTTCAATATTTTTTTCAAGTAATGTCTTAGAATCGTTGTCTATAAAGTCTAATTGTGCGTATTAAACTATTTTAATATTTATACCTCTTACTAAGTTACTCGAAGCAAAAATCCTCCGAATCGTACGAAATCGGAGAATTTTCCGCTCCGACGGATACCTCGATAGGGCCGAATATGTTGCCAACTTATTTTGATATAATTAAACATTATTTGTGGATAAGAAACGATTTAATTGCATTGAATAATGGGAAAGACCCCTCAATCAAGGAGATCAGTGAAATAGTATCTAATGATGTCGAAAATATGTGGAATAAGGCTTCACTTCCTACCATCAGTCATCAACAAGTTGTTGCAAGGTTGATATCGTATTATAATAAGTATAAGAGTACGAAGAAACTACGCAATGAAACAAAAAAGCAGGAGTTTTATCAAGATTCTCTGCAAAAGCTGTTTGATATTGCAACTTGTAAATGTATTTCAAGACAATTGTGTAAATGTAAGACCAAAGTACCCATTGCAGAAGAACCCTTTTTAAAAGATCAACGAAATTCTCGTAAAATGTATATTGCATCCGTTGATCAAGTGGCAACCAAGTCTTTGCATCGTAAGGATCTTAGGAAACGAAAATACCAACAATTTTTGAAAACTACGGCTGATACTCCAAGCACTTCTACTGCTGCTGCTGCAGCTGTGGAATGTTTGTCTGACAGTACTTCTACTGATACTGAAGTCAATGAATTTTTCCCCTTAAAACCCTGTAAAAAAAAAAGAACGAAACTCTTCAAATGAGAACCAAACTACAGAATTTGGCTACAGCTTGTGATAGAACCGGGGTTTCTGATAGATCGGCAGCTATGATAGTAAACGCTGCTATGCTGGATTTAAAAGTCATAAGTAGTGAAAATTCATCGAAAGTAATAGATCGCAGTAAATTACGAAGAGAGCGTCAACAAGTCCGAATAGGTTTACAATGTGAAGCTGCAGGTTTTTAGAAAACCTATATCCTCACTTTATTTTGATGGCCGTAAAGATAAGACACTATTCATCGCTACGACTGACAACATATCACATAGAAAGACTGTTACTGAAGAACATATTTCACTTATATCGGAGCCAGATTCAGAGTATATCGGACATCTTTCAATTGACTCGGGAAAAGCAGTTACTATACAAACAAGTATAGTTGACTTTCTGGAAAAAACTTTTGATTTTCGTATGTCTTTGGTAGCAATTGGGTGTGATGGCACTGCTGTAAATACAGGACATGAAAACGGAGTCATTGTATTGTTAGAAAAACATTTCGGCCGTCCTTTACAATGGTTTGTGTGCTTATTTCATGCGAATGAGCTACTGCTTCGTCATCTGTTTGCAAATCTCGATGGAACCACAACCGGCCCCAATAGTTTTTCTGGAAGCATTGGGAAAATGCTTGAAAAAATGCTTGAACTTCAAAGTTGTGAATTTTGAAACAGTATATGCTGAACTTCCGGATGTGGATAATGACTCTTTAAGCACAGATCAAAAATATTTGTATCAAATGTGCTCAGCTATTTCTAGAGGTTCAATTTTTCCCGCTTTAGCTAGCAAAGATCCAGGAAAGCTGGCACATTCGCGATGGTTAACTTGCGCAAACAGAATTCTTCGGTTATATGTTGGCACAGAAAATCCTTCGGAAAACCTCAAAGAACTTGTCATATTCATTGTGAAAGTCTACGCACCAACCTGGTTTGACATAAAAACCAAGCCATCATGTAAATATGGTCCGATTCACATTTTCAATATGCTTAAAAGATCATTGTACTTGCCTGATGACCTTAGGAATATTGTTATAAGAACCATCGAAAGAAATGCATCCTTCGCACACCCAGAAAATGTGTTGCTAGCTATGTTGCAAGATGACCACTCACACATAAGAGAGCTAGCTCTCCGAAGAATTATAAAGGCAAGACAACTAAAAAAAGGGAAACAAGTTCGTGAGTTTCAACTACCTAAGCTTCAAATAGATGCATCTAATTACTACGACTTAATAAACTGGTCTAAAGAAACAGTAACCGAACCACCGATGACAGTAAAATACAGCGATACAGAAATATCGAACATGATTTCTTCAAAGGACAATTTAATGTTTTTGCAGAAGTTCCCTTGCCACACTCAAGCAGTAGAACGATGCGTTAAGCTTGTCACCGACGCTTCATTATCTGTTTGTGGACAAGAGGCAAGAGATGGCTACATTAGAGCAAAGATCAAATCCAGGCAAGCATTACCTTTTTTTGAAACAAAATCGCAATTTTTCAACCGAACCGAAGGTCCAACAACTTCTGATGGAAATAATTAAACTTATTGGAGATTCTATTTATTGTTCTTGTATCTAATTATATAATATACGTATTTAATAAAAACAAAAAAAATATTTTAATGCATTTTTGTTCGACCGTTTTGGGATATGTTCAAGAAGTTATGTTTGAGAAGTTCAAGTCTGGTGCGCCACCTGAAGATATTGACGTAGAAGACTGAAATTTGGAATTTATACATTTAAGACCATGGGTAAACAATTTATAACGCAGGAAAAAAATACCTATTGAAAAAAAAATTTCGCTCCACCCTAATATATATAGCTATGGAATGGATGATATGGCTACTAAAGCTTTAATTAAATATATATTGAACTTATTTTAACTGTGGCAGTTTTTTTTATATTATGGACCTTTTGTTTTTCGGGTATTATAGAGTGACATTTTTTTGATTAATTAATTTATTAAAAATAACAATTAATCATTAAATAAATTCTTTTCTTTGAAGGTTCGTCTTGTTTGTGCGTTCTATCGAAAATACGGCTATATGATGTTATGACTGAGTTTGAAAAGAATAATTATGAAGCTAAATTAGATCAATGAAGAGCCTTGCATAGAAGAAACACTTGCCCGATTTTAAGCTCAAAATCGGTATATTTAAGGTATTTATCTTGGTTAAATTTTATTTATTTCTAAATTGTTTCAATTTTAAATCGACTATATTATATCTGTGGTATTGTGACAGAGTAGCTTATGTTGAAAAAGATGATTTCGAGAAATTAGCATTTTTATCCAAAATGTTTATTTTTATCGCTAGATAATTTTTTTAAAAGCCTAGTAGTGTAATGACGTGTATAGTTAAAAGTTTTATGTTACATTATCAGAAAAAAACGTAAGAAAATCAGTAATAATTGAGTTTAAAAAACTTAAGTGCTTATGTAAAAACCAATTTGGGAGCAAATAAATATCTTAGGCCGTGTGCCAATTGCGTTAAAATTTTAGCCAGTGGATAATTTTTGACATTTGGTATACATACTGAGGAGTGAGCGTTATAGAAAGCACACCAGTATTCACATGTGTGGGAAAATAATACATCATTCAGATTTTAATAAAAGGCAAAGAATAAATGTAAACAAAGTTTTAACAAAAACTAAAACCCTAATCAACATCACCAAAGCAATTATATTGGCAAAAATAGACTACGGTCTGGTAATTTACGGAAAGTGCGCCAAATCTTATCTCAAAATGATACAAACCTCATATCACGCCGCAATCAGGAACAGTCTTAAAGCATTCACAACTAGCCCAATAAAAAATATGCTCACAGAAGGTGGTTTTCCACTCATCGATGATAGGATAGATCTCCTAACATCCAGACTCGTGCCAAAAATCTGCCAATCTGGTAGATCTCCGATTTACGCTGATGCTGTAAAAATTTTAAAAAGAAGGAAAACTCCAAAGATTCCATCAGCACTTTACAACGCATTAAAATTCGCTAAAAACATTGGCCTCGAACCGACATTGAAAAACACTGTAGTTGAAACATATTCTTCCTGGCTTTTTCCTCCTGATGCAATAAATACCAGCCTCTCCAAATTTAAAAAAGATAATACACCAAACGAAATATACGTTCAACATTTCCTGGAACTGATAAACACCTACGTTATTAACAACTGGAAAATCGTTTTTACCGACGGCTCTAAAAATAATGAAGGCACAGGCTTTGCAATAGTAAACGCAAATGACACACTTATATCTACTGAAAAGCTACACATCTTATTTTTCCAACAGAAGCGATGGCGGTACTTAAAGCTGCGCAGATGGCAATTAGTTCAAAAACCAAAACTATTATCTGCACAGATAGCCTCTCAACGCTAACTGCTATTCTAAACATAAAAAACCGCTCACCGATCATTAGTAAAATTCGTGACACCCTAATAACGGGTGATTTTTTAAGAGGTTTAGAACTTTTTTTTAAAAACACAAAAAATTCGAAAAAATGAATGAAATATTTATTTGAATCGATAGTTTGAACCTTGCAATTTAATGTTTAAAGATAATTTCATGCAAATGTTGACCGTGGCTGCGTCTCAGGTAGCCCATCCGCTGAGTCCAATTTTGGCATACTCTTTCACACATATCGGCCGGTATCTCACGAATGAATGCATGGATGTTGGCTTCCAGTGCGTCAATCGAAGCGGGCTTGTCCCTATAGACATTAACCTTGACATACCCCCACAAAAAATAATCTAATGGTGTCAAATCGCACGATCTAGGCGGCCAATTGACCGGCCCGAAACGTGAAATTAACTGTTCACCAAACTCGCCTCGCAATTGCGCCATTGTTTCGCGTGCTGTGTGGCATGTGGCACCGTCTTGTTGAAACCACATATCATGCAAGTCAAGAACTTCCATTTCGGGCAAAAAAAAGTTTGTTATCATCGCTCGGTAGCGTTCACCATTGACAGTAACGCTGCGATTCGCATCATCTTTGAAGAAAACCGCACCAAACAGTGGCTTTTTCGGGATGCATTGGTAGCTGTTGCAATGCTTCTGGCTGATCTTCACTCCAAATGCGGCAATTTTGCTTATTTACGTACCCATTCAACCAAAAATGAGCCTCATCGCTGAACACAATTTTTCGATAAAAAAGCGGACCAGCTGTATCTTAAAAGGCTTTACGCCCAAATCCTTCCGCAAAATTTTCCACGTAGTGCTGTAACAAAGGCCTAACTGCTGGGAAAGGCGCCGAATCGACATTTCGCGGTCTTCTGTCACACTAGCTGATACGGCCGCAATATTTTCTTCACTACGCACAGTACGTAAACGTGTTGGTGGTTTAATGTCCAACAAAGTAAATTTGGTGCGAAATTTGGTCACAATCTTCCGAATAGACTGCTCAGAAGGTCGAGAATGCCGATCATAAAATGGAAGCAGCGCGCGATGAACATTTCGAACCGAGCACGAATTTTGATAGTAAAATTCAATAATTTGCAAGCGTTGTTCATTTGTAAGACGATCCATGGTTAAATTGCAAACCAAACTGAAGCTGTTTGACAGTGACACAAGGTACTAAACACACGTCAGCTGTCAAAACCAGTGTTGCCAAAACCAAACCAGCTAAAAAATCACCCGTTAAAAGGAAAAACGACCCTGAAACTAGTGTGGGTTCCTGGTCATGCTGGTATTCGGGGTAATGAGATAGCAGATCAGTATGCAAAAGTTGCTTCCACTGACCCTAATCTCGTTATCTCAAAATACCAACCCGAAAAAATCGATTATTTCAAACTTGCCGATTCTTATTGGGCACAAAAAAAGGTAGAAAACTGGAGACTATACATGCACCACTACTCCAATATCATTCCAAACCCAATTGTTTATCCCATCTATCCTACAACCACAACATCAGCAATGAATAAAAGCTTTCTTAGACTACGACTTGGACACACCCAGCTTACTCATTCCTATCTACTCAACAGGACCACATCTCCGATATGCCAATTTTGTCAATCCAACGAAAGATTAACTATAAAACACCTAACAGTAGATTGTCTACAGATAAAAACAATTTGCAACAAATTACATAACGAAGACTTTTACAATCATTTATTAGTTCCTTCAGAACAAAATATAAAAAACGTTTACATTCTCCTAAAGAAATTAAATCTTGAAAATAGTATATAAGAATTTAAAAAAAAAAAAAACATTTTGCCTTCAGCCTTAAGCCCTGGTAGCTAGTGCTGTTTATAAATTACACTGTACATTTATGTATAGTTTAATAAATTATAATAATAATAATAATAAAATTGGGTTTTTAAAAAAGGATGGTTACAAAAATGTTCTGACTACATTTGTTTCGGTATATTTTGAATGCGAAATATGTTTAACTTGAACAAAGTAAAATTGATATCCTTAATCATGAACACAAATTGTACATCAATTATGTTTCAATGTCAATAATAAATAATTCAGATTTTTTGTATGATATCTCTGAAGTCTATTCGGTATTTTTTTTACTATAAGAAAATATAAAAAATGGAATTTTGTTCCAATTCTTTTGGGAAATTATTAAAAATAGTATTTAAATACTATCCCATTTAATCCAACTGACACAGCAAAAAGCAAAATTTTGTTTACCACAGCAGAAGTGTCAACAATTAGCCAGTGAATGAAACACACGTCCTTAAGCAACTTATGAAGTCCTAAGTTATTCTGATAAAATTAAAGTTGGTCTATATATATTTTTCTAATTTTGACATAAAAACATAC
This sequence comes from Rhingia campestris, assembly GCA_932526625.1. Lineage (NCBI taxonomy): Eukaryota > Metazoa > Arthropoda > Insecta > Diptera > Syrphidae > Rhingia > Rhingia campestris. The sequence goes on from OW052184.1 coordinate 100,589,903, forward strand.
ATTGATATTAGTACCTGTGAAATCTACACCAAATTTTAACAAAACATCTTAAATCAACGTAAGTTTTTTTTTTTTAAAAAAACGCAACAAAAGCAAAAAAAAAAAAAAAAAAAAAAAAAAAAAACGCTCGAATTATTTCAACATAAGCGTTGAATTTTTGAGGCTTAAGAAAATTACCTAACATAAGCTGTTTTATCGAATGCATTTTAACAATGAAACATGGTGTTTATGAAAACTGTTTTTGTAACAGAACATCCTTTTAAAAAGGGGAAAGACAGAAAGGTAGCTCTTATACTGCAAAACTGAGAATTCGCTTATGTCGACTTAAGCTACTATGTCATACTGCCACAGAATATTAATTTAAGTTAAAATGGTTGGGTTCACAACGGAAAAATGGTAGATGTTTAATACAAAATGAAGCTTATAAAACTGTCATGTGAAGCGTCTTGAACTTACCGTTCGAAATCGAAGGGCAAACCAAAGGTTCAATTCTTTGTGGCAACAATATAACTTTGCATACACAAATGAATGGGGAAACTAAGTTTGGGGCTCTCTATGAAGCTTTTTAATGAGCTAACAAAATAAAGAACTTATATAGGCTGACTAGCTAACCCGGCAAACGTTGTTTTGCCATATATATTTTTTTCTAGAAATTATTTGTTTAGTTCAATAAAAATAACTATTTGCTATAAGTGTGCGGGGGTGTAAGGAACCACCCTGAATATTTAGGGGGATGAAAAATAGATGTTGTCCGATTCTCAGGCCTAACGGATATGTACACAAAATTTCACGAAAATCGGTCGAGCCATTTCGGAGGAGTATAATGACTAACACCGCGACATGAGAATTTTATATATAAGATAGTGTCAGGTCTCTAAACTGCTTTTCAATAATTTCTTAAACACGAGAACGTATAAAAGGAAATATACCTTCGATAGTGATTTGTCAAAATTGTTATTTGGATGACAAGGTCTACTGTAACTACCAACAGAAATGTATTCCTATCGGTAATAGACCAAGTCCAAGTTTTCAGAATTTTGTTTTTCCTAAAAAAAAAAAAAATACTTTTTAAAACCCCATCTCTTTTAATGGATAGTTTCCAAAATCCATCCCATGTTTACATTCTTAAACGACTTCCGTCAACTAAAACAAATTGTCACTTCATATAACACCAAACACATTAAAGTGTGCTTTCTAGTGCCCATCCTTAGAGGAACAAATAATTTCAGTTACTACATACATTGTCCTCTACCTTACGTCCATCTAGGAAACATGAGAATCATTCCATTCCATTAAGAGCTTCCGATTAAAGTCAACACCAAACACACACATACACACAAACTATTGCCAGTGCTAAATCCCTTCTACGCTAAGTTTAGTGCCCATCGAGAAATAGTTTTAGATTAATGCAAGGACACGTTATCTATCCTATCGGGTAGAGTTTTTGAATCACATTTCATAGGAAAACACACACCATGCCATGTTAAACCTTGTCATCACTATCACTGGCCCACACCTATTACCCGTTTCAAATTATGGTGATGCGAGCACAGAAGTACTTCCCTTCGCCAAGCCATGTGGACATAATGAAATACAATTGGACACTTTGTCTATAGTCGAGTTGAAAAGGTTAACATATGAAGGGATACATACATATACAACTATTTGTCATTTACATATACTTAGTTGCAATTGCAGTTTCTGATTTTTAGGAGTGAAAAGGAACGAATAATTTTCAGTGGTCATTTAAATGAATGTTTTTGGTCATTTTTATTTATAGTGGGTGATGTGTCAAAAGAGGGATTTCGGGTTGTGTTTGTCAGAAGTTTTTTAAATTTAGTTTCGTCCATTTATACAACTTTGTGTTCTTTACTTTTATATTTTTTTCTTTTAGTAAAACTTGTCCCTATGGGCAAATAGTATTTTTAACACCCTGACAAGTCGTTATAAAGGGTGATCAATCAAGAGGTATTTTTTTTTTTTTAAATGTGACATGACACAACGATGGTTGGGTGCTGTAGAACGAGGGTAGACTCTGATTGGCGTTAACTTGGCAATGCCCAGTGTTGCAACTCTGACTACACATCAAATGTGCTTATCTCTACCTCCAAGTGGTAACCATCGGGTACTGGTCTCATCCAACCGGATTTGACTTGCTAAACGATAAGTGCGAGTGTTGATAACACGACGAAAAACAGCAACACTATAAACACCCTGGTGAGAATGGCACGGATGAATACCCGGCCTGCTGTCCCAGGCGAACCTAGATGAGCTGCTCTGACATATTCGGACAACAGGTTGTCTAGGAATTTCAAGGGTTAGTCAGGCCCCTTGAACAGAGATGGTGGCGGATGAACCGAAAGGCCAACGGCAGCGCTCAATCCCGTAGTGGATACTGATGGCCCCGTGTCCTAGGGGTATCTAATAAATTGGAACTGGCCCTCCAGGTTGGGGGTTGTGCTTTGGGCTAACTACCCACCCACAGAAAAAAAAACATGGTTACGAAGCAACCAATAGCCTCGGAAAGGACGGATTTTATTGTTGACGACCCTGCTAAACGAAAAAAGGACAACGACGTTCGTATCTGCACCTGGAATGTGAGAACATTAAACAGGAGAGGTGCAGGCGAACAACTAGCGGAAGCCCTAAACTGCTACAAAGCAGACATTACTGCCATCCAGGAAATACGATGGGATGGGCCGGGCAAAAAGAGGATGAAAAACTGTGACATATACTACGGACCGTGTTATAGTGAGCAGAAACAGCGACTATTCGGATGCGGATTTGTTATAAGTGCCAGACTTAGGCAAGAAGTCTTATGTTTCCAAGACATTAGCGAACGCATAGTAACAATCCGCATCAAGGCCAAATTCGCCAACATAAGCCTTATATGCGCTCACGCTCCGACGGAAGAAAAAGATGATATAGCTAAGGATTGCTTCTACGAGCTCCTCGACAAAACCTATGAGCGACTACCGAAGTACGATGTTAAAATCGTGCTGGGAGATTTTAACGCAAAGGTAGGAAGAGAAGACATCTTTAGAAGTATTGTCGGAAAACATAGCCTACACGACAACACGTCTGGTAACGGACTTAGGCTAATTGATTTCGCTACGGAACGAAATGCCACTATAGCCAGCACACGGTTTCCTCACCTCGATATCCATAAGGGGACATGGCGGTCTCCAGATCAACGAACGGTCAACCAAATTGATCACATTGCGATAGATAAGAGGCACGCATCCAGTATTTTGGATGTCCGAACATTCCGAGGAGCTAACATCGACTCGGATCACTACCTTGTAGCAGCCAAGGTAAGAATGCGGATATCCACCACGCCACAACAATCCAGAAATACTGTGAAAAAATTTAATGTCGGAAGACTGCAATCGCAAGAGACCGCCAAGACCTTCGCACAACGCGTATCCCTTAACCTCTCGATTAACACCATACCACCAGCATCGAATATCGAAGAGCAATGGCAACCATGCCAACAGGCCATTAGATCAGCCGCAACTGATGTGCTAGGTTTCTCGCGCCCACCAGCAAGAAACCCCTGGTTTGATGAGGAATGCCGACAGATGCTCGCAGCCAAGAACGAGGCCTACAAGGCTAAGCTGCAGGTGAAGACGAGAGCTGCCATTGAGCTCTATAGGCAAAGAAGAAGGGAAGAACATCGGCTTTTCAGCAAGAAGAAAAAAGAGCAAGAAAAGCGCGCGATCGAGGATATAGAGAGGTGCCACTCCAGGAGCGATGTTCGCAAGTTTTACCAAAGTGTAAAACGTCAAAGCCAAGGATACAAGGCTCGAACAGAATCCTGTCGAGATGAACAAGGAAATATTGTAGTTGAGACACAGTCGATGCTGAGGATATGGAAGAACCACTTCTGCAGACTGTTAAACGGCGATGACGAACAACATTCCGCTGTCAGGCAGAACGAACCATTCAATATTGGCAACGACAGCGAAAACTGCCAACCACCCGACCTGAGTGAAGTGAGGATAGCAATATCTAAACTCAAGCTTAATAAGGCTGCCGGAAATGACGGCCTTCCCGCTGAGCTCTATAAGGCCGGCGGAGATGACTTGGTAAGTAACATCCACCAACTCATAAGCCAAATCTGGTCGGATGAAAATATGCCTGAAGAATGGAACCTCAGCATCGTTTGCCCGATCCACAAAAAAGGAGACCCTCTGAACTGCGCCAACTACAGAGGCATAAGTCTCCTCAACATCGCCTACAAGATCCTATCTGCCGTAATATGTGAACGCCTGAAACCGTTTACCAACAACCTGATTGGCCCTTATCAGTGTGGTTTTAGGCCAGGAAAGTCCACAACCGATCAAATTTTCACACTTCGGCAGATCCTGGAAAAAACTCAAGAAGTCCAAATCGATACCCACCACCTATTCATCGATTTCAAAGCCGCATATGACAGCATTTATAGAGACGAACTGTATAGAGCCATGTCTAGTTTTGGTATACCGCCCAAACTCGTCCGTTTGTGTAGGATGACGATAGAGAATTCTCGCTGCTCCATCAGGGTCGGAAACGACCTCACCGACACATTCGATACCAAAAAAGGATTTAGGCAAGGCGATGCGCTGTCATGTGACTTCTTTAATCTGATTCTTGAGAGAATTGTGCAAAACTCCAAAGCCAACACCAGAGGCACAATTTTCCAAAAGTCGGTGCAACTACTAGCATACGCTGACGATATTGACATCATTGGTAGGACTCAACGTGATGTCATAGCCACGTTTGCTAGTATAGAGAAGGAAGCGGCGAAAATGGGTTTAGCAGTAAATGAGGGTAAGACTAAGTATATGCTGTCATCACGAAAGGACTCACAACATCGACGAATTGGACAGAACGTCACCATTGACAGATATAACTTTGAGGTAGTACGGGACTTTGTCTACCTCGGCTCCGCTATTAGCTCTGACAACAACATCTCGTCAGAAATTAAACGAAGAATTACTCTTGCCAACCGCTGTTTCTTCGGGCTAAGAAGGCAATTTAGTAGTAAAGCCCTCACTCGAACTACTAAGGAAACCCTATATAAGACCCTGATCATCCCAGTCCTGCTCTACGGCGCTGAAGCATGGACCGTATCAAAAGCGGATGAAGAAATCCTTGGTAGATTCGAGAGGAAAATTCTTCGAAAAATCTTCGGTCCCGTTTGCGTTGACGGGCTATGGAGACGAAGATTCAACCAAGAACTATACGAGCTGTACAGCGACATGCCCCTGGTCAAAAAACTCCGCATTGGACGTTTAAGATGGCTAGGACATGTAGAACGAATGGACACCAATACTCCGGCTCGCAGAGTCTTCGATTCCCAGCCAGACGTCGGACGCAGTAGAGGAAGACCTCGCCTTAAGTGGCGCGCACAAGTGGAAACCGACCTCAACCAACTTGGAGTGCGCAACTGGAGGCAGTTAGCTAAGGACCGGGCTAATTGGAGAGGCATGTTGGTTGAGGCCCAGGTTCATTCCGGACTGTAGCGCCACTTAAGTAAGTAAGTAGACATGACACAACAAACAATTCAAATATGTATATCGTGAAATCCTTATTATTAATTTAATGAAATCTTGATATTCACTTTTTAAAGATAATCCGTTCAAATGTTGTATCACGCGAATAACACAGGTAAAGTTAGCCTCCATTCCTTCAATCATAGCTAGCTTAATCCAAAAACAACTTAGACTTGACGTAGCCCCAAAGGAAAAAATCAAACGGTGTGATACCGCATGATCTTCCTGGCCAATTAATGGTTCATCGAATCGGTCTCTCAATATGCCCATTGTTTCACGGACTGTGTGACGCCGTCTTGTTGGAACTAAATGTGGACGAGATCTCGGGCTTCAATTTCAGGCGAGAAATAGTTCATTATCATGGCGCGATAACAGTAAAGTTTTTGCCTGCCTCATTTTTGAAAAAAATACGGACCGATAATTTCACCGCCCCATAAACACCACGCGGTCGTTTGAGTAAATGTAACTGCAGCTCTTGAACCTTTTCCGGTTGTTCTTCGGCAATATACGTCTATTTTGCTTATTGACGTTTTCGTTGAGCCAGAAATGGGCCTCATCACTGAGCAAAATGTTGGTCGAAAACTGTGGATCTTCTTTAAGTTTTTTTGAGAGCCCATTCAATGAATTTGTAAACGTTGTTCGGGTTTAAGTGTATCCATGATGAAGTGTCACTGATTAAAACACACAGAGCAACTTGACACGACTCACGCGGCATCTGTCAAAAAACACCTGTTGAAAAAAATCCTCTTGATTGATCACCCGTTAGTAATTGGGATATACATTTTCAGAGCTTCTACTTGCTTATGGATCGCCAAAAGATGCTGAGATTCTTATCATTCTTAGGAGGCACTTTCATACAGCCTAGTGTTGCTTTATGCTTTTCACCCGCTGCTTACGCGGTCTTATTAGGCTTTGATTTTGATGTTGTAACCCTGAAATGGATCGTAGAGGATGGAAGGCTTCAGCCCGATAAGTAAGTAAGTAAGTAATCCTCAAATCGTGGTCAACATCGAATTGCTCGCTATAGATGTTTAGGAGTCTGCAAAAGAGGTTCTTCGATTTACCCACCGTTTGGCTGTAACGATTTGTTCTTCTTTATACCGATGGCATGTACTTTACTCGAGCCTTATGAAGATTGAAGTAAAATTTTCAAACATCCTTTTTGAAGTGGCACCTATCTGTTTTCGAATGCCTCCTATCTTTTTTCTGAATAGCTGATGTTATTTCCTTCTCATATTGGTAGGTCTCTGTCGATAGGTCTTCTCCCAGTCAAGAAAAAAGACTACATGGCAACTCTCAATCTTGACATCGAGCAGCTTTTGATTTTTTTGTCTGACCAGGAGTCTCTTGCTGATGGTTGGAAGAAACCCAGTTTGACTTCCCTACTTTCAATCCCAAACACCTGTCTGACAAACATCCAAGAGTATAAAACTGCCATAAAAAGGTTCCTAAATTCAGAATCGGCCATTCTTTCTTTGAGGCAAAAAATATTGCTTCACAAGTGAATTGAAGAGCTAGTTTTGAGACCCTGTATGGGGCCGTTAATGCCAGCTATTCTTTTTTCGATGGTTTGCTGTCTTCCAAAAATATATGGCAATTATCGAGTTATTATTAAGCAATACCCGATACGCCAAGGTCTGATCGGTTTATTGCAGCTTTTTGTCATTGGACTTACTCACAGTATTTCTTTAATATTGCTGTGGGCTCGTGGATATTGAAAGGTTCGCACCTTGGCTTAAACATAGAAATAGATCCGTACTGTACTCCTTTTTAAAAATTTTATGTCCACACGGGTTTCTCATTATACGGATACCAAGAGCCGACTAATGTTAAAAACAATGCTGAATATGTTCACTTTTCCTACCTTGGCGTTAAAATCTTCTATATCACGCTTTATATTGACTAATTTATCTGTTTTACGTCTCGCAAGCTCTTCAATAAAAAAAGGCGTCATAACCTAGGCTCAGTGAGTAAAGCCCCTCCCATCTCGCAGGACCTGGACTCTCGTTCTGGGTTCTCCAAATTCGAAGTATCATGCTCTTAATAATAAAATGCGTCATAACCTAGGCTCAGTGAGTAAAGTCCCCCTCCCACCTCGCAGGACCTTTACTCTCGTTCTGGGTTCTCAAAATTCGAGGCATCATTGTAGCAGACACATATGTTTCCGTGCCAAGACATGACTCATATGCTGATAAGCTGGCGAGAAAAGATGGACCATCTAACCATAACAAATGAAAGAGCAAATCAGTGAATCGAGCTGACATATCCACATATCCAGTACATGGCAGTACTGCAGGATCACATGCTTAGCTTTAGATAGTTCATAAGGTACGCAAGCAAGAAGGCTGCTCCAACACTAGCATCGCTGTCTGATCTCATTCCAAACATCGGAGGACTTAGGCAGTCAATTAAGAAATCTAATAGCAATGGTTGTCATGGCAATTCTTATGTATGCGTCCATAAATACGACGTTAATCCTTCAACCTCACGTAAAGATTAAGCTGAGCCAACATCACGGTGCGAAGACAAGCGGTCATTGCTATCTAGCCGAATACTCATCGACCTTTAAATGGAAAGAAGTGGGGTTCTTAGCGAGAACCAATTGGCAGATAAAAAGACTATCAAAGAGCCTTTACAACCAGAATGAAGTTGGACTCAAGGGAAGATGAACACATACGCTGATCCACGGGGTTAAATAATGGACAAGTAGAAAACACAAAGAAGTAAAATTCTACCTGACACAGTTCCTCTCGAAAGATGGTTGTCCTGAGAGTGCCTTCAGAAATATGTTAATGACCCATTGACCCGTACTACCCACAATATAAAGGCAACATTTTTCACACTCTGCAGTGAACCCAGGCCTCAATCAACATGCCTCTCAAATTAGCCCGGTCCTAACTAACTGACTCCAGTTGTGCTCTTTAATTTGGTTGAGATTTCAAGTAGTAAGCGACAATATAGACTGGGGTTTCTCTACTGCGTCGGATGTCTGTCTTGGAATCAAAGACTGCATGTTCTTGTTCTTAAACGTCTAATACGGAGTATTTTTGGCCAGATCTACAGCTTTGAATATTTTTGTTGGAATCTTCATATCCATAGATAGTCAACGATAAACCGAGACAACGATTTTCCAAAGAATTTTTCGCTCAAAACGGCCAAGCATTTTTCGCATCAGCTTTTGAGACGGTCCATGGTTCGGAGCTGCGAGCAGGATTGAGATGTTACAGATGTTGAAGGATCTTTCTTAATAGTTCGAGTGAGGGCTTTATTACTGAATTGCATTATTTCCCCAAGAAAACACCGGTTGGCATTAGTTATTCCTCGTTTGATTTCTGACGAGATATCGTTTCCAGAGTTAGAAGCGGAGCCGATGTAGGCAAAGTTCCTTACTACCTAAAAGTTCTATCTGTCGATAGTAACGCTCTGCTGAGCACTCTCAAAGAAATTTTCAAGACAACTAGTAACCTAGTAAAAGGAATTTGAAGTGGAAGTGATACCAACAAGGTGAGTCAAGCCATCAAGCATGATGTTGCAGCTCCGCCGGGTGGAAATAGCAAGAAAAAACTTGAGCAGTCGAGCGGACAGAAGGACATTCTTGGCAATGACAAATAATAATCAGTGAAACCAAGGATCTAAAAAAAAAAAACATCAAAATGGATCAATGCTCCGTGAACTGCACATTTGTATAAAACATATTTTTGCTCGCTCTAATTCATAGTCACATTTTAATGAGGACCCAACATTTTCTCGGTTGTATTTTTTTTTATTGGATGTTGCCATCAATCCTACACCGGACCACAAGGATCCTGACTACAATTGTAAAAAATACCTTTTTGCGTCCCAACGGATATCGACCCACTTCTCGTAGTTCCAACGTCCTAATTGAAGGATTCTGAGGAATTTTTGTCAGTATCAGTTTTCATCTGTGTACCTCCTTTTTTATTTCGTCTGCAAGTTTTTATTATTCCACTTCTCTGAGACATTTTTGCAAACAAATTCCCTAACAGGATTACATGGGGTAGATGATAGACTGTGATGTCATTTGGCAAACCAACAGCAGTCCCTCCATTCGCTTCATCAATTCAAAAGTGGAACTGAAATTCCCAAAGGACTTCTAGTGTTATCCTGAAGAAGTATGAAAAACTGGCTACTCATGTCAAAAGCACTTTGGTAATAGGACATGCAACTCTAACAAATGTAATCAGCTTCATCATTCGGTATTTGGTCCACGATGACACCACCAACATCAAAAACCAATTTACCAAGTCTCATGGCAAATTGCTTCAATGAAATGATCTCCCTCAAAGATGTAGGTACACTAATCCGCTACAACTTCAGGACCTCGCTCCACCTTGTCTTCCATTATTCATCGCATTGTGCCTACGATAGTCATTTCAACAAATCAGCCAACATACACTAACCGTCTTCTCATTTATTATTAAGCCCCCCCGTCGACAAGCCTCCTTCGCCTATGTCACAAATATAGGAGCAGACAACGAAACAAAAAAAAAAGCCGGGTTCCCCAAAACACAGAGAAACCGTTTTAAATAAAATAAGTTGGCAATCGTCGTCTCATTGAAAAAGAGACAAAAACTTACGTTAAACATCCTAAGTACAGGAGGAGAGCCTTACAACAATGGACATTGTAAGTCCTTAATAAATGCACAATGACATCAAATTATGCATACGGACACAAACTGGGCAGAGGGAGGATGCCGGTAGGCATATGTATATGTTAATCATTCCCTGCCTTTGGGGGGGCACAACTTGTCTGTTGGTTTTGTTTTTGGTAGTACACTGCTCCATTTGTGCATTTATATGACGACTGGCGTAACAACACAACAAAAACCCCCACCCAGACAGCGTTAAAAATAGAAACACAAACAGAAAAGGATACAAAAAAAAACACACACACAAAGGGAATTGTATTCTACCTTGCTGCTGGAAGTGGGTTAAGAGATCATCACTGTGACGGGATTAGCATCGATGAAAGGAGGGACTGGAATGGATATGCAATTTCAAGGTCTACCCGAAGCGCCTTTGAGAAGGTGTGAGGGTGTGTTTGTGATATTGTATTCTATGAAATGAAAGGTGTGATAGGATTTTGTTGTGAACCGGGTCACGTTTTCCTTTATTTGCTAATCAGAACGGGTTAAGGAACAAATTGTTGATTTTTTTTAAACCAAACCCCCGTCATTTGTCATGTCTTTTTCTATGTAACCAAGGAGGGATAAGGCTGAAAAAAAGTCATTGCCCGATTTGAATTCCCTAAACGTATTTTGAAATAAATTCAATTTGCATAACTTTTTGGGTGACGTTAAAACGTTCCGACAGGTTCGGGGTATGTTAAGGAATACCTACCTTGACATTTTTGGGGTAACGGACTTTGAAGAGATACTCGTTGGTCTCGTTTGATATGATCTCCTTTCCACATCAATGCATTTTTTTCTGTTTGTAAAGGGTGTAATAAAGCTGTCGTCCCTTTTGAGTGAGGACACACATTTTTTTTTAGATGGAAGGACATTATTTAAAGAATATCTAAGAACTATATATCGATTGATTCTGTAATAGAGGAGACTTCATTGAAATAGAAAATTGAGACACCTCACCTAAAATTATTCCTAAGGGCCGTCCAGAATGCGAATCTGTAGCTGATGCTTGTAGCTGAGCAAAAAGTTAAAAACAAAGCCAACCCGTAAGCGCTTACACAATGTGTATCTTCGTGAATTTGTAGCTTGAAGTTGAATAGAGGGCAACTTCATGCAAGAAATGTATCTCTCTTTTGACAGCGATGCAAGATACAAGTTACCGATATGCATATGAAGATGCTAAGCCAACAACAGTTTATTGCGACAACCAAGGAGCACAAAAATTAATGAAAAACCCAATCTTCCATTCAAGGACAAAGCATGTACATACATGATCACTACATGTATGATGCCAAAAGTATGCCCCTTTTGCAAAGTGCCGTATACTTTACAAATGGCAAGAAATGTCATTTCGTTTTTGACATTTGTAAAGCAAACAGAATATGAATAAGCAATGAAAGAAGAAACTCCATGGCAAATGACATTAAATACCCGACATGGGGACCAACAAGGGCGGCGACCACTTGAGTGATATCATTTACAAAAACATGATGAAAATAAACCTAAATTCTCAAATAAAGACTTCTATTTGAAAGATCAAAATGAATATTTGCCATTAACGGCCTATATAGGCCCACAAACCTGCTTCGTCATTCATTTGTCTGTGCAAAGTTTCATTTTTGCCACAAGGAATGGACTCTCCTCTTTAACACGCACGAGAAAATTGGATGTTTATCAGACCTTCGCAAGAGATTGGGTAGTGAAAAAAATCCTCTCAAGATTCAATTTAAAGAGTCACATGACACCGCATCTCCTTGCCTAAATCCTTTTTTTTACCAATCCAGGGGTGAGGTCGTTTCCGACCCTGATGGTGCAGCGAGAATTCACCATCGTCATCCTACACAGGCGGGAGAGTTTGAGCGGTAAACCAAAACTAGACATGGCTCCGTATATGTCGTCTCTCTGTCGTATGCTGCTTTGAAATCGATAAAAAGGTGGTGGGTATCGATTTGGTTTCCAGGATCTGCCGAAGTGTGGTTGTTGATCGGTTGTTTACTTTCCTGGCCTAAAACCACACTGATAAGGGCCGATCAGGTTGTTGGTAAACAGTTTCAGGCGTTCACATCTTACGGCAGATAGGATCTTGTAGGCGATATTGAGGAGAATTATGCCTCTGTAGTTGGCGCAGTTCAGAGGGTCTCCTTTTTTGAGGATCGGACAAACGATGCCATTTTTGGCTTATGAGTTGGTGGATGTAACTTACCAAGTCATCTCCACCGGCTTTATAAAGCTCGGTGGGAAGGCCGTCATTTCCAGCGGCCTTGTAAAGCTTGAGTTTAGATGTTGCTATTCTCAGTTCACTTAGGTCGGGTGGTCGGTAATTTTCGCTGTCGTCGCCAATATTAAATGGCAGCAGAATGTTGTTTGTCATCGCCGCTTAACAGTCTGCAGAAGTGGTTCTTCCATATCCTCAGCATCGACTGTGTATCAACTACGATATTTCCCTGTTCATCTCGACAGGATTCTGTTCGAGCCTTGTATCCGTGGCTTTGACATTTTACACTTTGCTAAAACTTGTGAACATCGTTCCTGGAGTGACATTTTTCTAGTAGAAGAGTCCACTCAAAAGCCAAAGCCAGTCAAAATGGCCATAGACTCATCAGGAGCAGAAAAGGCTTGGCCCACAAGACTTAGCTACGGGTAAAGACGAGAGCTGCCATTGAGCTCTACAGGTTTTTCACAAAAAAAAAAAACAAGAAAAGGGCGCTTTTTTGCTCTTTTCTCTTCTTTCTGAAAAGCCGGTGTTCCTCCCTTCTTCTTTGCCTATAGAGCTCAATGGCAGCTCTCGTCTTCACATGTAGCTAAACCTTGTGGGCCTCGTTCTTGGCTGCGAGCATCTGTTGGCATTCCTCTTCAAAGCAAGGGTTTCTTGCTGGTGGGTGTGAAAAACCTAGCGCATCAGTTGCGGCTGATCTAATGGCCTGTTGGCATCCATGCCATTGTTCTTCGACATTCGATGCTGATGGTATGGTGTGCATCGTGAGGTTAAGGGATACGCGTTGCCCGAAGGCCTTGGCGGTGTCTTGCGATTGCAGTTAATCGATATTAAATGTTTTCACAGTATTTCTGGTTTGTTGTGACGTGGTGGATATCAGCATCCTGATATCTCCTTGGAATGTTCGGACATCCAAAATGCATGTCTCTTGTCTATCGCAATGTGATTAATTTATTTGACTGTTCGTTGATCTGGAGACCTGCATGTCCCCTTTTGTATGTTGTGGTGCGGAAACCGTGTGCTGGCTATATTGGCATTTCGTTCCGTATAGCAAAGTCAATTAGCCTAAGTCCGTTGCCAGACGTGTTGTCGTGTAGGCTGTGTATTTCGAAATTACTGCTAAAGATGTCTTCTCTACCTTTCCGTTAAATTCTCCCACCATGTTTTTAACATCGTTCATCGACAGTCGCTAATAGGTTTTGTCAAGGAGCTCGTAGAAGCAATCTTTAGCTATATTAACATTTTCCTACGTCGAGGCGTGAGCGCATATAAGGCGAATTGTTACAATGCGTTAGCAAATTCGAAAGATTTAGTAGGGCTATCCATTGTACCTAATGGGCTCTTGTCATGATGAGATTCTTTGTCCGAAAAATAAGAGCGTTCATTAATGAAAACATAATGTTGACTGCGATTAACAACGTCAATGCTGCTTTGTTTGTTCAATGTATACTTCTGTCCCCAATTTATGTCAGATTATATGGGTGAAGACCGTGCCTCCTGCCCTTTATTAAGAATACATATCACATTGCAATGCGTCTCAATATGTACTTTAGCTCCAACATTTACTAAAAGCATCTACAACAGCACGCTGGGAGTGACTCAAAGTCGTCAGCATATCGTAGCAGCTGCTGGACAGATTAATGGTTAATACCGTGCCTGTGTATGGCGCATTATCTCCTCCCGCCCTTAATTAAAAATAGCACATGGCAATGCATCAACCTGGAAACATTTTTTACTCATTGGAAATAATTAAGGATTTAGTGGCACGGTGTTTCGTTGGTACGATAATCTGCAGCGCACAAGTCCTGGTTCATTCGCCAACCAAAGCATCGACAATAGGATCTCAAAGAAAGAAGAAACATAAAATGGATGCGATGTTCTTCATATTGGATTTTTGAAAGTCATTTGCATAAAATATGATACCTTTTCGTATTTTTTATATATTTTCTTTACTCTGCTTCACAAAGTCACATCTTAATGAGGTCTGGAAGCAGTGGCCCCACACTTTTTAAAGTTTGTATTACGTTGATGTTGTCATCAATTAATCAGCAGACCGTATATGTATAGAGGCTGGTTTCCATTGTACAAAAGCTGGTGGCTAGCATTTACTGTTCTTTTTTTAATTTGACTAATGCTGACTTTGCCATTAATCCTACGCGGGACTTCCATTGTTGCGTTCCAACAGATATGGGATCAGATATCGACCCACCTCTCGAAGTCCTTACTGAACAATGCTAAAGAATTTTTGTCAGTATCATTTCCTTTTTTTATTTGGCTTGCAAGTCTCTATTATAGACATTTTTTTTTGACAAACAAATACTGATGTAATCCTAACGCCGATGACTGTGAATTGATTACCCTTGGGTACTACCAACCAAACATCAGAGCGAATTCAAAAGGATTGTAACCAGGCATTCCGACAAAAATGGGGTAAAGCAATGTATTAGGGATCAAAAACTCATTCACTTTATTCACCAGTGATGAAATGAATAACAACTTGTTTTTCTCTAAGATGAGTTAAGCTATTCAGAATGCCCAAACTAGGTGTCAAAGCTAAATTATTGGTGTTTGAACCTTTTTTATGATTTAAGGGAATATAATCGGTTCGAAACGTCCCTCTACATCCCTATTAAAGAGTCATTCAGAAGCTTTGATACCCGACTGCGGTTAAACTTGAAAATATTTATCTGCTAATATCTCATTTTACCATGGGATATTACCACAAGGATATTTAAACGTAACCGCTAAAATGAGTATCCTTTCACCATTTTCTAAATAATGTTTCCATGTCAATGACCCAAAACGTATCTATTTCAAATCGTTTTCGAAGAATTTAACTTTTGTGCGTTTCAAATTGGGGAATCTGCGAATGACTTGGGCCCGCTTACGTACAAATTTTAAATTGTTCAACCCTACTTACTATTCCAAGACATGATTGGGCTTTTGTATAGTTGTAAACTGATACCAATTTTGTCAAAAAAATCATCTTCAGCGATGAGGCGCAATGTTGCACGAATGGATATGTAATCAAACGAGTGGTGGGTGCACGACTGGGTCGTACGCAACTTTCTCTTTCACAGCAAGTTGGGCGTTAGATCTAATCATAAGCATTTTGATTATTGATGCTAAAATGATATAAATAATGTCGAAATGTATTTATACGAATTTTTACTCCAAAATTTGAAGGAATCGATGTCAATGTGAAAAATAATGATTTTCCGTTTTTGGCCATAACTGAAAATTCCGTTTAGTAATAGTTGGGCTAAAACTAATTATGTGGAATTGCTTCAAGCTGTAATAGTAGTATATGTATTAAATTTCATTCAATTTGACACAATAGTTTGCGAGATATTAACAATTTTCTTTATATGGCCTAAATGACAAAATCCGTTATATGGATTTTCTCGAAAAAACTGGGTATGCAGTTTTGTTGGAACTAATATGGTTATAGTATATATAAAGTTTAATCAAAATCGTTAGAGCCGTTTTCGAGAAAATTGAGGTTATGTGTAATTTTTATATGGCAGGTACCAGTTTTAACATGGCTAAAAGCAAACAAAAAAAATGGCCTAGAATTATGACCAAACCAAGCTTGGATACGAAGTTTGAAGAAAATCGGTCAAGCCGTTTAGGCTGGGGAGACCGTCACGGGCAGACGGACCGACGGACCGACGGACGGAGTTCCAAAAACCACTTTTTTAGGCTCCGCTATCATCGTAATGTTAGAATCAATCAAAATCTCGAGGTCGAAAATTTTCACGAAAACAATATCTTTCTCTTTGTAAGAGAAAGTTAAAAAAATGGTCGATTTTGGAGTCCAACACTTTTGTATTGCGAAAAAGGCACTGCTGTCACAAGTCGTTTAACAAAAAACATCGAAGCAGTTCGCAAGGGAATTGCTGGCAGTCCAGGAACATCAATTCAGCAACGTAGTCATTTCGAGAAGCTCTCTACGGCTTACAAAGTTCAATTGACTCAAGAACTGAAGACTACTGATCATGCAGTGGGAAGAGAGTTCGTGAATGGATTTTGGAACAACAACTGTGGATGCTGATTTTTCAAACAAAATCATCTTCAGTGATGAAGCTCATTTTCATTTTGATGGCTTCGTTAATCGTCAAAATTGTCGCATTTGGAGTTCAGAAAACCTACAAAAGTAATTGTTGAGAAACAAATGCCAACCAATGCAAAAGCGTGACTGTTTAATGCGGATTTCGGGCTAGAGGCATTATTGGACCATTCTTCTTCAAAAATGCGGCTGGTCAGTTAATAACAATTAACGATGTTCGTTATCGTGACATGATAACCCAGTTTTTATGGCCTAAATTACATGATATGGATGTGACCAAAATGTGCTTCAACAAGACGGTGCCACATGCCATAGAGCCAGGAAACAATTCAATTACTGAGTCATTTCTAATCGTGAACTCGGCCTTTTTTGCGATCAGAATTGGCCATCTGGATCTTGCGCCATTGACTTTTTTCTTAGGGGTTTTTGAAGTCAAAGGTCTATGCAAACAAGGGGTAATGTATTACCCCAATCTGTATACTCGCTGTATCTGTATCTTGATTTTCTATCAAAATTACATTATGGGACACTCTTTTGTTGTACAGGATAACGGAAGATTATAGCACTGGTGTTGGCTCAGGAGTTTTGCACAATCCTCTCAAAAACAATGTTTAAGAGTTCACATGAGAATGCATTTCTTGTACAAATCCTATTATGGTATCGAATATGTCGGTGAGGTCGCTGATGTCCCTGATGTAAAGGGTGATCCATTTCGAGGTTCCCTACTTTTTTAAAGAAAAAAACACAGAAAATTCAAATTTAATGGAGAATGTTTATTATCATTTGAAAGAACATTCTTTGGCATTTATTTTTTGAAGATTATGTCTATCAAATGTTGGCCGTTGCTACGTCGCAGATGGTCCATCCGTTGAGTCCAATTTTCGATCACTCGTTCGAGCATTTCGACTGGTAACTGGCGAATGACACGCGTGATGTTTTCCTCCAAGGCCTGAATCGAAGCGGGTTTGTCGGCATAAGCTTTTGACTTTACATATCCCCACAGGAAAAAGTCTAACGGTGTGATATCACACGATCTTGGTGGCCAATCGACCGGCCCAAAACGTGAAATTATGTGCTCACAGAAATGTTCTCTCAATAAGTCCATTGATTGATTGCTGAAACCAAATGTCGCCGAGATCACGAGCTTCAATTTCAGGCATCAAAAAGTCGGTTATCATGGCACGATAACGGTCGCCATTGACGGTTACGTTCGCACCGGCATAATTTACGGTCTTCGTGTACACTCTCAGCTACGGCCGCTATATTTTCTTCACAGCGTGCTGGACGTGGTCTATTCAGTCGAATATTATCCAATAATGAATGCTGGGTCTCAAAATGGGTGATGGTGTTGCGAATAGTACGCTCAGTAGGCCGATTATGTTGACCATAAGTTGAGCGAAGTGCACGAAACACATTCCTCACAGAACGTGAATTTTCATAATAAAGTTGAACAATTTGTAAACGTTGTTCACGCGTAAGTCTTTCCATTATGAAATGCCAAACAATACTAAACAAAAATAACATGACAGCATGACACGACTCACACGTGATCTGTCAAAAAAGGCTATTGAAAAAAGTATGTCTACTTGGATCACCCGTTATCAACGAGAATTCTCCATTGTTATCCTTCACAGATTTTCTTTCTAAATGCTACCGTGCGGCTTTGAAATCGTGGTTATCGAATTAAGACTTTTTGTAACTTTCCAGGATTTCCCGATGTGTGAAGATTTGATATGTTGTGAACTTTCCTAGGCTAAAACAACACTGATAAAGGCTGATAAGGTTCTTAATAAACGATTTCGCAGTTTTTGGAGCACTGAAAAGTCGCGAGTACCGCACGGAACCATACACCAAGTCACAGCATGGTTTGATTTTTATGCTGTAGGAGTCATTAGGTAAGGGCTCAGTGGCGCGATGGTTAGTGCGATGAACTGCCTCGCACAATGTCTTGGTTCGATTCCCAGCCGTAGCAATACCTAAATGATTTTTCACTGGCCCTCCTCTCGTGATGATCTGACAATTAGGCAAATTGGGAAGTATCATGATCAAATAATAACGGGTGGTTAAATTTTAAGGGCCGATGTTGAATGTGAACCACACCTAAACGTCAAGTTTGTTTCTGCATTTCATTTGACATTTCTCAATTTGAACCATGAAAAGATACACAATCGAGCAACGCGTTAAAGTTATTCAGGCTTATTATGAAAATGGGCGTTCAAATCAAAATGCATATAGTGCATTCGTGATTTTTTCGGTCAATTAAATCGGAAAAATCGTGCAAAAATTTGAGCAAACTGGGCCTGTATAGGAGATGTGAAAACACCAGTGCATGCTCGTACTGCAGAAAATATTGCTGCTGTTCGCGATTGTGTGGCTGAAGAGCCATACACCTCAACTCGTCGTCGTGCCCAAAAATTGCACCTCGCACGCTCGTTGTTGATGAACATTGCATTTCCACGCTTACAAGGTGCAATTGACTCAAGAACTAAAGCCTCTTGACCATTTCAAGCTTCGGCAAGAAATGGCAACAGTGGATGATCAAATTTTCGAAGAAAGTCATCTTCAGTGATGAGGCACATTTTTACCTCAGTATATTCGTCAATAAGCAGAATTGTCGTATTTGGGCGAATGATAATCCAAGAGGGATTGTGGAAAAACCAATGCACCCCCAAAGAGTGACTGTTTGGTGCGGTTTATAGGCTGGCGGCATCATCGGCATTCCAAAATGAGCCCGGTCAGGCAGTTACTGTGAATGGTGTTCGCTATCGTGAAATGATAACGAACTTATTATGGCCCGGATTGAAGGATATGGATGTGGACGAAATGTGGTTTCAACAGGACGGTGCCACTTGCCACACATATAACGAAACAATGGCTCTTTTGCGCTATAAATTCAATGGCCGTGTTATCTCACGTGGTGGCGATGCCAAGATCATGTGATTTGACACCGTTGGACTTTCATTGGGGTTATTTGAAAGAAAAGGTGTACGTCGAGAAGCCAGCAACAATTCAAGAGCTAATGGATGAGATAATTCGGCACATTGAAGGCATAGAACCTCAATTATTCCTCAGTGTCATCGAAAATTTGGACCATCGGATGGAGGTGTGCCGCCGAGATCGCGCGGCCACTTGGCCGATATTTCGTTCCATACATAATTGAACTGTATCAATATTATCATAATAAAAATAAATGACAGTAATTTCCTAAACAATTTGTGTTTTATTCAAAATTAACATCGCCCCTTAAAATGTAACCACCCTTTATTTGATTTCTTAACGAAATGAATGAAACTATAGGCCATGCGATTCTAGCACGACAAACGGTGCATTCAGAGAGGCCGATATTCTCAAGCAAGAGTTTCACGGGCCCGCTCGATTGGTTTGGGGAACGTGGTCTTGATTTCGTTCTTATATTCATACAACCACCACATATGCAAAACAGGGTACTCATTCCGTTACTTTCAAAACGATAATCGTTGACGATAGTGAAGGAGACTTTCTAGGTTCCTTTCTACCGTGTGATTTATGTACATGTTCACACACGCAATATAAGAATTTTACTCTACGTACCTAGCATGTCTCCTACACTATCGTCAACGATAATCATTTTAAAAGTTCCGGAATGAGTACCCAGTTTTGGTCGTTTGAAACTGCGTTTTGGTAATTAGCTCCTGGCCACAAGATCACCCAATTTGGCTGCCTTGGGACAATTTCCATGACTAGATTTATTAAGCCCACTAGTGGGTAGATTCCTAAAATCTTCCAGAAAATATTTAGTTACAAAAAGTTACCACTTGTTAGTTCAATAAATGTGTTTGTTCAAGTAGAATTATTTGCTTATACAAAGAATTCTACGGGTTTTTGTAAACAAACCAAACATTATGGCAACTTTCAAGGAACATCGGTAAAGAAGTGCAGGCCCAAAGCTAGCAAAAAAACATATGAGAAGGCTACAATCCGCTGTGCGGATCTATTAATACCCTATCCCATCCCATCCTTAAAATTGATATCCCCAAAATATGGTCTTTATGGTCATAAAGTATTGAAAATGACGTTGTTACAACATATTGTTCCGAAGGATTATCAAATTCTTTTATGGTTCGACAAAAAACCACGTTTTTGTATTGTATATGCCTTGGGGTAGGGCATACAAATGGTTTTTGTAAGAAAACGCCCCCAAAAAGTGGGCGTGGGTTAAAATGGTCTACTGACGAAATGTTCATATTAATACTACCAATGATTTTGCATCAAAATTTTTTTTCGAAAATTTTCAAATTTGGCCAAAAAAGGTTTTTTATGGAAAACGCCCCCAAAAAGTGGTCGTGGCAAAAAACTTTGTATTGACGAAATATAGATATTACGATTCTCTAAATATGCTACTCAGACACTTTTTTGAAATTCCTTACGGTTTGGCCAAAAACTGAGTTTATCTTAAAAGGGGGCGTGGCAGTGGGCGGATTTCAAAAATTTTTACACTTGTTCTGTAGGCACGGGCGAGGATCCCATATACCAAATTTCATTATCCTAGCTCAAAATTTAAGGCCTAAAAATCGGTGACGTACAGACGGACGGACGGACGGACAGACAGACATGGTTAAATCGACTCAGCTAGCGATTCTGAGTCGATCCATATACTTTGAGGTATATGTAGCTAAAATATTTCTCTATCTTACAAACTAAGTATCAAAACTAATATACCCCTATGGGATAGGGTATAAACAATGGAAATAGAAAGACCCAAGAGGGCATTGGCTGCTGCCACTTGCAATATCATATTGAAAAAAAGTTGGGAAAAATAATTGTTGAAACATTTAAAAAACGCATAGAATTTTATTTATTCTGTGTCTTAGATAAGCCTGAAAGAAGGGACACCCGTAAAATAAATGTTATTGGTATGTATCGTAATAATACTAATTGCCCATACACTAAATGAATGTTCATCGTTTTGGTAAACATGTTTCTAAGAGATTGGCTACATTATCCAGAAGAACATGTTGCAACAATTGCAATCAAATTGGTTGTTTTAGAAAAAAAAAGTGTTTACGGAATTCTCTCTATTTGCTCTAGAGAACAGCTGTTTTGGTATGATGCTTGAAATTAAAAAAAATCCATATGCTTAAAAGTCGTCATATTTTTCATATTCACCAAAAGAGAAGGTTAAGTTATTTACTTTCTCTTGCACTCCACCTTAGACAAAAAAGAGGGTCATTTAAGATGAGCTTAGAGAGATTAAGCAGACCAGAGACCAAATTTGCCATAGTGCTTGTCTCTGCAGTTTACTCGCTCTGAGTATATATTGCCAAAATACACAAGAGAGCATTGATTTCGCCACTTCCCGTTGTATTGCTTTCAACCGATCTCAGTTTGAACCACCCACTGCGCCACCCAAACCATTCACCACTTGTCGTAGTCGAGTAGAGTGTTGAGAAGAGAAATGTAATCTCTCAGATGATCTTCCAGACATCAGTTTTTTTTTTTTTTTTGCAAATTTGCAGATTCCATTGTAGCATGTAATAATGTAGGTCAGGGCCATGGACACCCTCACTGATTCTGTAGAAGGTGAAGCTTTGTAAAGTGCGGGTCGTGGTTCGGTATCGGTAAAGTTCTCCCCATATATTTTTTTTTGTGTGTTCGTTCTTTGGTCAATGTGAAATGTGTGTTCTGCTTTTTCATGTAAATTTCAAGGTCAAGTCCATGTAAAGCCAAGTCAAGCCTGCATTGTGTTTGTGTGTTTTTAGTGCAATCAAGTGAAGTGAAAATTAAGTTATCATCATGATAACGGCGTTAAGCTGCGCAGGCTTCAATGTGTTAGTTTTTTTCCTGTTATTATTTTCCCTTGTGTTAGTTTCGTTAATAATTCCTTTGGTTTGGGGAGCGCGATCGCAAACGTAATTTCGTATATATATTCATCGAACTACACTTGTAAATGAAGAAATGACGTTTTAGTTTGATATTGGTAAGTGAATTTGTTTTTTTTTTATTGCAATATGAAATGGGTTTTGGAAATATACAGTACATTCGTCACTCCCGTTGTACTGGCACCAGTAAATGTCTATAATCCTCTCATCCTCTCAGAGTATTGTGGAATGGTGTGACTATTTTGTAGGGTAGTGTAGGTAAAATATTTATTTTTTGGAACTATCCAGAAAATGGAAAGAGAAAAGGAGGAATTATATGGTTGTTATGCTCCTTCCAAAAATGTAACTCCTTCGCTCAGATGTTCGAGGAGTAAAGATCGTTGGAACTCAGTTTACCAACGTTTTCAAGTGTAGGTGGAGTATTGTATTCCATTCCATTGGAATTAGAAAGCAAATGTCAAGAGCAACGGATAGATTATAGTTGTTATGCAACTGTCTCTGCAAACTGTTTTATTGCATTTAATTTGCAAACTTTTATTTTCTGAGAAGATCTCCAAAGGTACTGTACTACTGTTTCTTGTGAAACTGTATTTTCATCTGTGATTGATGACATGCATTAAATTTTTTGGCAAATATGTAAATACAGATTGGCTTCATGCTTGATATTGTTGTTGTGGTACATAAAACATAGTTTTACTTTGTATACTCGGTTCAGAGATCGACGAACCGATTTAACAATGCCGTTCAACATGTAGGTACTAGAATGTCGTACTAAAAAATTTTCCGTTTTTTTTTTCGAAATTTTATACTATATATATCCCTTCCGATTTTGACGGGGTCAGTGTCGTGATGGTTAGTCCCATGAACTGCCACGCAAAAGGTCTTTGCTCAATTCCCAGCAGTAGCACCTAAATGATTTTTCACTGGCCCTCCTCTCGTGATGATCTGACAAATCATCCGAGTAGTATCAATTTTCAAGAAAAGCTTATCTCAACTTAGCCGTTCGGAGTCGGCATAAAACAGGTGGTCCCGCCATCGTGCAAGAAGTACAGACGCACACATGAATGGTTGTGTGAAAGTTCGGCAATGAGTACTAACGAGCATGTTGGGCCAAAAATTAGTTTATGTAAAGGGTGATCCATTTCGAGGTTTCCTACTTTTTTAAAGAAAAAAACACGGAAAATTCAAATTTAATGGAGAATGTTTATTATCATTTGAAAGAACATTCTTTGGCATTTATTTTTTGAAGATTATGCCTATCAAATGTTGGCCGTTGCTACGTCGCAGATTTTCGATCACTCGTTCGAGTATTTCGACTGGTAACTGGCGAATGACACGCGTGATGTTTTCCTCCAAGGCCTGAATCGAAGCGGGTTTGTCGGCATTAGCTTTTGACTTTACATATCCCCACAGGAAAAAGTCTAACGGTGTGATATCACACGATCTTGGTGGCCAATCGACCGGCCCAAAACGTGAAATTATGTGCTCACCGAAATGTTCTCTCAATAAGTCCATTGATTGATGCGATGTGTGGGAAGTGGCGCCGTCTTGCTGAAACCAAATGTCGCCGAGATCACGAGCTTCAATTTCAGGCATCAAATAGTCGGTTATCATGGCACGATAACGGTCGCCATTGATGGTTACGTTCGCACCGGCATAATTTTTAAAGAAATACGGACCGATTATTCCACCGGCCCACAAACCACACCAAACCGTTGTTTTTTCTGGATGAAGTGGCAGTTCTTCAATCTCTTCAGGTTGCTCTTCGTCCCAAATGCGGCAATTTTGTTTGTTTACATACCCATTGAGCCAGAAATGGGCCTCATCGCTAAACAAAATTTGCCTTGAAAACGTCGGATCTTCTTGGAACTTTTCAAGAGTCCATAGAGCGAAGCGATGTCGCTTGGGAAGGTCGAGCGGCTTCAGTTGTTGCACAAGCTGTATTTTGTACGCTGTCAATTTAAGATCTTGACGTAAAATGGCCAAGTCGTTCCATACGTCAGTCCGAGTTGCTGCGAACGACGCCGAATCGACTCTCTACGGTCTTCGTGTACACTCTCAGCTACGGCCGCTATATTTTCTTCACAGCGTGCTGGACGTGGTCTATTCGGTCGAATATTATCCAATAATGAATGCTGGGTCTCAAAATGGGTGATGGTGTTGCGAATAGTACGCTCAGTGGGCCGATTATGTTGACCATAAGTTGAGCGAAGTGCACGAAACACATTCCTCACAGAACGTGAATTTTCATAATAAAGTTGAACAATTTGTAAACGTTATTCACGTGTAAGTCTTTCCATTATGAAATGCCAAACAATACTAAACAAAAATAACATGACAGCATGACACGACTCACACGTGATCTGTCAAAAAAGGCTATTGAAAAAAGTATCTCTACTTGGATCACCCGTTATTTATCCTTTCCGATTATCATTTCGAACTGATCTCCCGACAGTATTTTTCACTCATGATCGCGCAGTGTCACAATAATTTTTGACAGCTACACGCTGAATTTATTCCGAATCCACCGAACGCGATGCAAGCTTCACTAATTTTGGTCCGCAAGGGATAACTCGAAAGCAAACTGAGTTTCGATTGGGACTGACTTTCGTTTTGGAATTCCTTTCGAAAGGATTCCTTAATAGGGCTGAATATGTGCTAAGGAGTGTTTCCACCTGTGTATGGAATATAAGTGGTGTTGACGAATATACGCAGACCCCATTTAAGGGGTTTCCAACTGGTTAGCTAAAGACGATATCCTTTTACTTGAGACGGAAGTTGGAGAGCGACTGCATTGCTAATATAAATGCGCCCACTGGAAAAAGTTAACAGATCAGTTATATGAAGTGCGGTCAAATGTTTTTTTTAGTTCGCTGTGTGAAATTGACATTCAAATAAAATAGTAAATATAAGTTGAAGAATTTCCAATTTTCAGTAAAAATGATGATAATTAGTTTTTCCAGTTCGTGGATATGTGTTTTTGATTTCCTTTGCCGGTAAAACGTGGTAAAATCATGAAAATGAAACAGTTAGAGATTTCTTTACATATTTCCCGTTATATGCAGCTCAAAGTGCAAATTAATTCAAATAAATTTCATGATGTTTATCAAATTAAATCGTACATCATGATTGAAGTTTTTTTGTTGGTTACTTGAAACGAATATACATTTTAACTCATCTAGAGAAAAGGCCGATTATTCAATAATGCAAACTACTTGAGATATATAAACAAAATGTTATTTGGTTGAATTAATATCAAAACATTTATAAATGGAATTAGACTTTGGGAACGTATGCCGCGGTTGATACGTTAAACCAAAGATTATGAATTCTATACAGATGACGCACTCCATATAAGAAAAATTGTTCTATGACGGGTCGTGCTGGCACAGCCCGCCATATGTTTTTGTTCTTGTTTTTCATGTTTTTTTATGCACACCGCCCGCCCGTACCATGAAACTACTGAGCAAAAGTTTCTGGTTTTTGTTCTCAATGCGTCATCTGTATAGATTCCATAATCTTTGCTTAAACCTAATTTTCGATGAGTTGGCCGCACATTTCGAACGATACGCTATTTCTCGATCAATATTGGCTTTGACCTCCTCTAACGTCGTTGGCTTGTTGGCATAAACCAATGATTTAATGTAGCCCCATAAAAAAAGGCTGAGCCGCTGTAACGATTTTTGAGGCCAATCGACGGGTCCGTTTCTCAAGATAACACGTTCACCCAACTGAGACTTTAATAACTCGATTGTTGCGCCCGCAGTGGAGCTTGTGGCACCGTCTTGTTGGAACCACATATCATTGATGCCCAATTTATGCAATTGCTCAAAGAAATAAAGTTCCAACTTGTTTCTGTAGCAAAAACTATTTACCGTAACGTGATGGTCATTTTCATCGACGAAAAAAAAAAAAAAAACGGCCCAATGACGCCACCGCACCAAACGGTGACTTTTTGCGGATGAAGTGCTATTTCATGAAGCATATGAGGGTTCCCATCTGTCCAGTAACGCATATATTGCTTACTGACGAAGCCGTTTAACCATAAATGCACTTCATGGCTAAAGATGATTTTGCGATGAAATTCTTCATTGTCTCCCATCATGTCCAGAGCCCAATTCGAGAACGTACTTCATATAATCAAGTGGCTTTATATCATGAGTCAGCTTAATAGTGTAAGGATATGTAAGCCAAGGTCATTACGCAAAATTCGCCATAATATAGTCAGGAAGAGGCCCAGTTCTTCAGAACGCCGTAAAATTGACTGATTTGGCTCGTTTGCGACTGACGCCTCTATGGCAGCAATATTCTTCCCACTTTGGGCAAAACGTAGTTTCACTGGCACGGTAACATCAAGAAGTGAATATTCTGACTCAAATATTTTAAACATATGAGAAGGCTACAATCCGCTGTGCGGATCGTTGAATACCCTATCCCATCCCATCCTTAAAATTAATATCTCCAAAAAGTGGGCTTCATGGGCCTAAAACATAGAAAATGACATTGTCACAACATATTGTCCAAACAGTTTATCAGAATCTTTTGTTGTTTGACAAAAAACATCGTTTTTCTATTGCATATGCCTTGGGGTAAGGCATACAAATGGGTTTTGTAAGAAAACGCCCCCAAAAAGTGGGTGTAGGTGAAAATGATATACAGAAAAAATGTTTATTTTATCATTACGGAGGTATTTGCATCAAAAGTTTTTTTTTCGAAATTTTTAAAATTTGGACAAAAAGCATTTTTTACTAAAAACGCCCCCAAAAAGTGGGCGTGGCAAAAAACCTTGTATGGACGAAATACAGATATTAGGATTGCCTAAATATGTTGCTCAGACACTATTTTGAAATTCCTCACGGTTTGGCTTAAAACTACGATTTTCTAAAAGGGGGCGTGGCAGGGGTCGGATTTCAAAATTTTTTACACTTGTTCTGCTCGTCGGCCAGAGAGTCTATATACCAAATTTCAACACTCTAGCTCAAAATTTAAGGCCCGACAATCGGTGACACACAGACGGACGGACGGACGGACAGACAGACATGGCTTAATCGACTCAGCTAGCGATTCTGAATCGATCCATATACTTTGAGTTATATGTATCGAAATTATTTCTCTATGTTACAAACTTAATGTCAAAACTAATATACCCCTATGGGATAGGGTATAACTAGACTATGAATTGCTTGACTACTGGGACGAGAATTTCGGCCGAAAATTGGCGTTAACGCTCAGTTGCGACCACCGACTCGGAACTTGGTATTTCGTGATGAAAATATTGACTTTACTGAATATTTTGAGGCAACTTAGACATAGAGAAATAATTTAGCTACATATGTACCTCAAAGTATATGGATCGACTCAGAATCGCTAGCTGAGTCGATTGAGCCATGTCTGTCTGTTCCGTCCGCACGTCACCAGTTTTTGAGCCCTAAATTCTGAGCTAGAATGATGAAATTTGTTACACGTGCTCTTTGTTGCTCCCAGCAGAACAAGAGTATACATTTTTGAAATCCACAAACTGCCATGCCCCCTTTTTTTAGAAAAACGTAGTTTTTGGCCAAACTATAGGGAATTTAAAAAAGTATCTGAGCAACATATTAAGACAATCTTAATATCTAAATTTCGTCTATATAAAGTTTTTTGCCATCCCCACTTTTTGGAGGCGTTTTCTGTAAAAAAAACTTTCCGGTCAAATTTTAAATTTTTCGAAATTTCGATGTAGAATTGGTAATATTAAAATGAACATTTCGTCTATAAGTTGTCAAGTCGCTAATGAAGACCCTTTAGAAGTCTTCCAATAACTTTTTTAATGTGCCATTAGTATGAAGTCTTGGAATTTCGCTGGGTTCTTGGAAGTAATGGCTAAATAACGTTAATTTCTCCAAAATATTCATATCTTGCTCTTAAGCTAATCAATGCTCAAAATAATCCATCAAATCATCTCCAGAAATTTTTACATTTTTGTAGAAAAGCCATTATTTGGGATCAGTTCGTGTTAGGACTTTATTTCTAAATTGCATTCATAGCCGAAGGTTGCTTTTGGTACGAACTTTTGTAAGTGTCGCCGAATTCGATTTTTTTTTTGTTCTGTGTTGCCAATTTTTTTTTTTTTTTTTTAAGAAAACGCAATGGCTTTTTATAGATATTGGCTTCAATTGTTATTCAAGTACATTTCCGATTACCGGCCATAGGTCTAAACATTTATTAAAATCTCCATTTTAAATCGCAGCTTTTCAAACCTTCCACTGTTACTTCTGATGTTTTTAGAATTTCTTATTTTTAATACAAAAACAAACTTTTAAGTTACAAAAAACAATTAATGAAGCCAAATTACCCACAATTACAAAACGCTACTCTCATCTCATTGGTATCATAATCCCACCTAATTAACTAAAAGTTAAATTTCCAACACCGCCCCCAAACCCAGAATTTCAATTTTAATCATTTAGAAATGCCAATTAACCAGGTGTCACAATACCAATGGAAAATCATTTTTCCCTAAGTTAATCTCCTAATGATAGCAAGGACAATGGGACGGCCTGAAAACAAACAACCCTTTGAACAGCAGTTGTGCAATAGTAGAGCAAAGGATTACACTGACTTCAGGCGATAAGGGTTAAGGTTCAGTGGTTACCTTGCTGCGGGATGGGGCGAAAACTTTCATCTGTATGCGCACACTATTGAGAATATCATAATAAAGGCGTACATTTTCTCGAATACAAGGCCATACGATGAGATAGAAATGAATGTCCTCGAAAAATAATATTTTTCGTGTGCTAGGTATTTGAGTTGGAAAACATTAAAGAGTGTATGTACTTCAATATTCTGCTTGTGGTTTGTCAGTATTTCGCCAAACGAAGACGGAGAACAAGATGAAGCGATGATATTGTGTTCGGCATGCTGCAAAGGATTCGAATAACTTAGTAATTACGGTGCAAATGAGGACGGATAGCTTACGTGATAATTGTCAGATCCATCTGTGTGTGCTTGCTTCACGTCTTTTGTCATGTGGTGACAATATCAATATTTTGCCACAAAAGTCGTTTATTGTCGTGGGAAGGTTAATGAAAGCGGATGACAAAATGACGCTTTTATACTTCGATAGCTTATATGATGAAAATAGTTGTCATTCCTCTAATGTGGTTGTCAAAGCGGAAGGAGGTGCGTCAAATCTGCGACATTCCGTCGTACCCACATGGTATTCTTTGCGTCTTCTATTTTTATATGCTTGGCTATGTGTGCCACCACTCGATGATACTTGGGTTTGCCTTTTGTTGCAGAGATAAATTTTTTAAGAAAGGGATTACATGCAAAAACGCTTAATATATTTTTAGCATGTTATTATCTAGGTGACAACTTATCGATTGTTTATTACTTTCATTGTATCCTGTCGTCTGTCGACTAGGCATATTAAGGTCTTTGTCTGGAAACAATGTCGCACCGTACACTTGTGTGTATCTAAGCCACACATGGATAAACCAACAGAGTTGATTACAATTTTAATCAATAGATTGTATTTTCGATATTACCGTCAGTCGTTATAGTTAAAGGGTATTGCATGAGGAACGATTAATTTGCATTGGATGAACACAAAGTTGTTTATTAAAAAAAATTAAATTGCAACTTCATTCTCGTAAAAAGTAAAAATTTATTAAAATTCGACCCTATTATCAGTAGAAAAACAACGTCAAGTCTATAAATAACGGGTGATTTTTTAAGAGTTAAGTTTTTCAGGTTAAGTTTACTGGTTAGTAATGGCGTCCAAACGTCATCTGTCAAAGTGAAAAGTTTTCAGTATACTCTGCCATTTAATCATGTAAAGACTACAAACGAGCAACGATTGAAAATTATTGAAATTTATTATCGAAATTCGTGCTCTGTGAAAAATATTATGGTCGTCATAATCGACCTGGTGAATCAACAGTTCGTCCTGTTATCACCAAATTTCGCACCAAATTTACTTTGTTGGACATTAAACCATCGACTCGCAAGCGTACAGTGCGTACCAAAGAGAATATTGCAGTCGTAGATACCAATGTTAATGAAGATCGTGAAATGTCAATTCGTCGCCGTTCTCAGCAATTGGGCATGTGTTACTCAACCACATGGAAAATTTTACGTGTCGATTTGGGTTTGAAATCCTATAAAATTCAACTTGTGCAAGAATTTAAGCTGAATAACCTACCACAACTAATTTTTGGTGGTTGGGCCTTAGAACAGCTCCATGAAAATACGCTGTTTTATCGAAAAATTGTGTTCAGCTATGAGGCTCAATTCTGGCTCAACGAATACATAAATAAGCAAAACTGTCGCATCTGGAGTGATGAACAACCACATGTTATACAAGAATTACCGATGAATCCAGAAAAAAACGACAGTTTGGTGTGACAGCCTATAGGTTTATCGTTCCATTTTTCTTCAAAGGCGACCGTGGAAGAAACGTTACCGTCAACGGCGAAATATATCGAGCCATGATACGCGACTTTTTTTTTGCCCCAGTTGGCTGAGTTGAACTTGGTTGATATGTGGTTTCATCCAGATGGTGCCACTTGCCACACAGCTCGTCAAACAATAGAAATGTTGAAGGATGAATTTGGTGAGCAGCTTATCTCTCGAAATGGCCGCCAAGATCATTCGATTTTACCCCTCTTGATTATTTCTTGTGGGGTTATGTAAAGTCGTTAGTCTATGTGGACAAGCCGAACACGATTGAAGCCTTAAAGGATAACATAACACGCGTAATTCGTGGAATAGAGACCGAAATGCTTGAAAAAGTGACGCAAAATTGGATCTGAATGGACCATTTGAAATTGAGCCGCGGACAACATTAACATGAAGTTGTATTTAAAACGTCAATGGCAAAGGCCTGTTTATCAATTACAATAAACATTATGAATATTTGATGCAAATTTGAGTGTTTTATTCGATTTAAAAAAAAAAAAAAACTACGCTTAAAAGTCACCCGTTATAACGATTACATTCCCTTCTCCTTTAATACAAAAAAATCTTTATACATCTGTAGCGCAATTTTTACTTACTGTTATACTAAGGGAAATATTAGTTAGAATCCTAAGTATTAAAAAAACTAGTGTCAAGGTTTGTTTTTTTTTTTTGTTGTCTAAAACCAAAGATTATTAATTCCAAAACTTTTGCAAAGTAGCTTCAAGGAACGGGAGGGCGGTGTTCATGAAAACACATGAAAAACAAGAACAAAAACATATGGCGGGCTGTGCCAGCACGACCCGCCATAGAACAATTTTGCTTATATGGAGTGCGTCATCTGTATAAAATTTATAATCTTTGCTAAAACCTAAAGGCGTATGGACTGTAATTTTTCACAACAAAGTGGGGGAAAGCGATTTTCAATTAATAAAAACTAACTGCTCAGCCTCTGTTCAGTATTGGTCTTTAAAATTTCATTTCAATGATTCATTGAGCTATAAACCGTCCCATCCAATCATTTCCAGACATTTTTTCATTCAGCAGCAAAAAACATTGCCACAGTATGTGCACGCTTTGGAAATACCATACTGAACGCTAATGGTTGTCCAGCATTACTTAGGTCCCTTCTATTACCACGAATATCTTGGGAGTTTTCTCCATCTAGTCATTAAAACATGTTTTGAGAAGGTTTTTCCTTTCCAAGTTTTGTAATCGAATTTTCTGAATCATCTCCAGAAATTGTTTATCAGTGGTGAAACTTATCCAACAGCAGTAGGCTTCAATATCAAGCTTTCTTTTACGACGACGAATTTCTTTTTCCCTTCCAAAAAGCTGAAGCCATTTGGGTAAAGACCAAGTTTTGTTGCATGTGTGCCCTTTAGACGGTGTCCATTATAGTTTTGTGAAAGCAATAGGCATCAATTAGGGCAAAAAAAAAACTGAATATAGCCAGCAATATATATGTTTTTGTTTTTTTTAGATGCCTATACCTTTTTTTTTAAAAAAAATTAAAAACAACAAAAAAATGGAGTGGCTAAAATTTTGGCTTTATTAAATCAAACATTTCATGGCATTTAATGTTTAAACTTAATTTTGCACCACTTTTTCGAGCGTACCCGTTTTTATTTCATTAACAGTGTGTCGAGTGTTGGATTCTAAGTGATAAATCGTTGCTGGTTTATCAGCATAGACCAGTGATTTGGCGTTTTGTTCGAACCATATCTCCTCCAAATGATTTCCAACGACATGAGGAGTAAAAAAATGACGAATCATTTGCCTATAGCGTTCGCCATTCACGGTAATTATTGCACCGGTTTCGGATTGAAAGACAAATATGCCAATGACGCCTTCGGCATGCAATATGCCAGCCGCATCAAACACGGGATTTTTTTCGGGTGTATCAAGAGTCTCATGAGAATACCGCTCACTCCAAAAACGTAAATCCTGCTTGTTTACATACCCGCCAAGGCAGAAATGAGCCTCCTCGCTGAAGGTAATTTGATCATAGAAATCTGGCTTTGTTCCAGTTGCCTCTCAGCCAATTCACCGAAAACGAGGACCCAATTGTTTGCTGGCCCTAATTCTTGCACCAGATCTTTCCTCAAAATGTTCCAAGGTGTGGACGGACAGAGAACGAGTTGCTGATAATGGCGTTGGATCAATAAATTCGGGTCTTCTGTCAAATTCACGTCTATAGCGGCGATGGCTTCTACTGTATTCACCGTACGGGCTCGAATTGGATGAATATTATCAAAAAAAGTCATGAATCGATCCATAGTATTGTGTAATAGCTAACCTTGACAAAGGGCTCTATAAGTTTGACGAAATTTTAGAAATAAATTTCCACGGTTTGAAAAGGTTGTTCTATTGTAAGTCTTTCCATGGTGATTTGCCAAAGTATGCTGAAAAAAAGTCCAACACACTTCATTAGTATGACAGCTAGTTTGACAGTTATCGCTATCGGAAGTTCTATACCTCTTAAAAAAAAACTTTATAAAGAATATGACGAGTTGTTTCTTCCACCAGCAACTTCTCCAGAAGTCATTTATTTAAAGCCCGAGTCTTTGTGGCGTGTATGCCTGTTATACAGTTTCCACTAATGATACCTATGGTGGTGCTGATATGGGGGCTATTAAGCAGGGTTCATTTCATAGACCTTGTAAGGTCCGGTCTTGGTGATTTGGTTTGGCATCATTGGGCGTAATGGCGCTGCTATATTTTGAGCTAGCTGGGGTAACATAATTTTGTATGAAGCAATAGGAATACCAAGTGTTTCCTGCTGGTATTGTAGTTCCATGCCCGATGAGCTCATCAACTTACAATTCCCTTATGTCAATGCTCCCAGTAAAGGTTAATGTCATGACGCTTGGCTGTCCGACAATATTCTAACATCCTTGGAATATATTTTTATTTTAGCCAAGACAAGAGATCTTTGATTGCCATAACTTTTATTTAATTTTTTTGTATCTAAGAATTGTGGGGTATCACGAGAAGAGGTTCTAAAAATTAAAATTGTTGTGCCGAAACAAATTGCTTTTCCTATATAACAGTTTCCTATAAGCCTATGTTTACCAAAGATATCTTAATAAGAAATCCACTTGAGTGAGGTTGAGTCGGAAAATATTGGGAACCCATATAATGATTACTGTCACACCAAACTATGATTTCGAAGGTGTTGGTCCTTGGTTATGGACCTAAATGTTGTGGTGTCACTTAAATTTGGAATCAATGATTTGTTGATCACATTTCTGCATCGGTTCCTATTGATTGCAAAGTGAATTTGGTGGATCTACAATTGGCCTAAGCTTAGCATCCATGTCTTTAAAAACCAAACACTGTATCCTTCTGAAAAAGGTCATAAATCAGCTTGTTTATGTATCAGCCGATCTCTAAGAACTACTCCCTCTGGATCCATGAATGTGATTCTACATCTAGAAACCTTGGTCGTATTTTGTAACAGTTTTCAGCTTTTGCAGTTGTAAAATTGAGAGCCAATGGCCAATCAAGACTACTAGGAAGTCTTTATTGTCGATCCGATTTCTAAGACTGATTATGAAGCCATTGAAAGTGTTTTTTCCTAGATTTATAATATTTCTCCTCGCTCCTCCTTCATATCGCAGGGTTACCTAGCAAGATGAAGTAAAAAACTAAAAAAAAGGTCCGGCAGGACTAAAATAAACTTTCCCAGATGTTTAGAAAAGTTTTGTGTTTCATGATGTCCTAATCGTCTAGGCTCGGGTTCAGTGGCGTGATGGTAAGTGCGATGAACTGCCGCGCAGATTTTTCACTGGCCCTCATCTCGTGATGATCTGACAAATCATCCGTGTAGTATCAATTGTCAGAAAAGCTTATCTCAACTTAGCCGTTCGTATTCGGCATAAAACAGGAGGTCTCGCCATCGTGCGAGAAGTACACACGTACACATGAATGGTTGTGAGAGAGCTAGGCCATGGGTACTAACGATCCTGTTTAAGCTCAACTCAGACTTCACGTCACAGACTTCAGACTCCGGTTGGCAGGAATACTATATTTAAAACTTTTTTGACTAAGGGTAGGTACCTCAAAAAGCGAAAATTTAGCAACAAAAATTTCTTATACTACAAATATTAGGGAAGTAAAAAAGAACGAATATGCCTTTTCATTCGTGTTTTTTATTTATCTTATTCAAAAAATCACAGAGCACCCCATTTTGAGGTTCACAAAACAGCCTTAAAAAATATCTTTATCCTCCTAAATTAACAAACGCATATGTCTTAAAAATCACTTAAATCCCTTACCGAGAAACCAGCCATCATCCA
Source organism: Rhingia campestris (assembly GCA_932526625.1). NCBI lineage: Eukaryota > Metazoa > Arthropoda > Insecta > Diptera > Syrphidae > Rhingia > Rhingia campestris. The sequence goes on from OW052184.1 coordinate 100,624,971, forward strand.
ATTATTACAAACTTTTTCCATAACACATCCGCCCAACCCATCAAAAGCCCACAATTGTGAAAATCAAATCCCCAACCGAAACCATTCTGAAAACTTTATTAATAACACAGAATTGACATCCCAGCAAATCCAATCTGACGCATGTAGACGCAAAAAAGTACGCAAATTAATTTCATGAAACACCCACTGCCAGCAGCCCGCTCCAGCTCACCCAGAGTTAAAAATTCAGATAACTAATTTGCCATTTGAAATACTTGGTAATTCATTTTTCCAACGTTGGGTAATTGAATCTGCATTTGATGAATATCTAAATGGCAATTTAATGCTGCACCCATTTCCGAACATAAATTCGGGGATCAGACTCCTGGTCCAACGCCCCCAGGTTGAAATACAAAACCCAATAATTGTATTCCACACCGCAAATGTGCTTATTTGAAAATCCGAGAAAATGCGTTTACGACAAAAAAAAACTTCCCACACAATTCACTTAGCTTACACGCTAATCAACGGAAAATAAATTAACTTTGTGGTAAGGAGATTCTTCATTTTCAACGCAGACGGACTATTTGCACAGTACCTAACCTCACATTTCTATGAATACAAAACACACATTTTCACTCTGAACTTGCAACCAGCTCATTACTTTGCGAATGAGGTTAACTTCAACAGCTTCAACAGAAAGTGATATGTACCTCAAACAAGAATCTCATTTAAAATATTTATACATTCCATGAGCGGTCCTGAGAAGGAATTATTACTTCCAAGCTACTGTGTCCGTATATCCATTATTAATTCTAATTAAAACAACTTAAACACTTTGGCTAAAAAGCAATTATAACACCACTCAAACATTCATGCGAATCGTCATCTTTTGGCAAAACGTCACCGGGACGTCCTTTAAAATGGCCTCTCATCATATTGCTTGCAATATTTACAACAGACCCAAATCGATTTGGGACACAATACGTCATTCCATTATGCCAACGATTCCCTGTGGGGATAAGTTACTTTGTGTTAATTAACTAAATATTTAGGCCTGCTTGTCAAAAATTCAAAGAGGAACAGAAATTGCTGTTCTCTGCTAAAATTTTGTGGAAGGGAATCGACTATTCCTCGATGTAACGTATGGTGAAACCAAGGGGATGATCGATTTAATTAGTTTGGTTAGAGGTGTTATTATTGTGACGAGGTACAGTGTGTTTCGGAATAATTAATTTTGGGCTCGTTTTTTTAATTTTTTATTTAACATTTGAAAACGTTGTTACCGACTTAGGTTATAAAGTGGTGGGTTAAGAATGTCACTGCCCACTGGAGTGACCTCTGATAAAAAGCTCTTGCTTTAAAAATTTTTTTTCGATATTTAAAAGACTATGAGGACCGTCAGCCCGTTCTCCCAGTAGTGGAGATCTTAACTCACTAAAACCACGACCTTCCTTTTAATATTTGTTTTGGATTGGTTGAATTGTAGAAAAAGGACAACAACGTTCGCATCTGCACCTAGGCGAACAACTAGCGGAAGCCCTAAACTGTTACAAAGCAGATATTACTGCCATCCAGGAAATACTATGGGATGGGCCGGGCAAAAAGAGGATGAAAAACTGTGACATCTACTATGGACCGTGTTATAGTGAGCAGAAACAGCAACTCTTCGGATGCGGATTTGTTATAAGTGCTATACTTAGGCAAAAAGTCTTATGTTTTCAAAACATTAGCGAACGCATAGCATAAGCCTTATATGCGCTCACGCTCCGACCAAATGAGGAAAAATCTGTCTGTTATCTGTCGTAATATGTGATTGCCGTTTACCAACAACCTGATCGGCCCTTATCTGTATGGTTTTAGGCCAGGAAAGTCCACAACCGATCGAATTTTCACACTTCGGCAGATCCTGAAAAAAACCCAAGAAGTCCAAACCGATACCCACCACCTTTTTATTGAATTCAAAGCCGCGTTCGACAGCATTTATAGAGACGAACTATACAGGGCCATGTCTAGCTTTGGTATACCGCCCAAACTTGTCCGTTTGTGTAGGATGACAATGGAGAATTCCCGCTGTTCCATCAGGCTCGGAAACGACCTCACCGACACACTCGATACCAAAAAAGGATTTAGGCAAGGCGATGCGCTGTCATGTGACTTCTTTATTTTGATTCTTGAGAGGATTGTGTAAAACTCCCGAGCTATGTACAAGGTGGGCCAAAAGAAGTCATCCGATGTTGGTTCGCTCTAATTGTTTGCTAAATAAAAAACTTCGATTCTGTTTTTTGATTAAGCTTATTTGAACCTTTAGAATTTTATTGGTCAAGTCGAGAAGAGGATATTAGCCAAATGAGCGCCTTCATAATTGATTGCCATACGGGCTCGTTTTATGACATTTTTTTTATCACTTCGGAGAGAACTTCGGGCGACAGATTCGCGCCGAATGTTATCCTTGAGGGCTTCTAGGGTCTCGGGATTGTTCACATAAATACGGGACTTCAAAAACACCCCACAAAAAAAAAGTCTGGAACTGTTAAATCGGCCGATCTTGCATGCCATTGCAAATCGCTAAAACGAGAGATGAGGCGACCCGGGAACGCCGCCTTCTGAATATCGGTTGTGGCTCGCGCAGTGTGTGCCGTTGCTCCATCCGGTTGGAACCACATATCCTCCAGTCCTAATTCGTCTAATTGCGGCAGAAACAACTTGGTTCACATGGCCCTAAGCGCGCACTCGACAAAAAAAATGGCCCTATGCCTCCTCCAGCATGAACAGAGCACCATGCGGTAACTTTGATCGAGTGTAATGACTCCTCGTGCATTACTCGTAAATTTTCGGTGCCCCAGAATCGATAGTTTTGCTTGTTCACGTACCCGCTGAGGTGGAAATGAGCCTTATCGCTTATTATGATTTTGGTCGAAAAATCGTCCACTTCGTCCTCGAGATTGAGAATGGCTTGGGCGTAGGTTACACGCGTTTGGCGGTCGACAGGCAGCAGCTGATGCACGGACTGGACATTGGGAACTTGCGCAAGTCTTTGACCAAAATTCGCCTTAGGGACGACCGGCTGATAGCTAATTGCGAGGCACGGCGTCTGGTCGATGTTTCCGGCTACAGCTCGACATCCTCGGCAACAGCGGCGATATTCTCGGCACAACGGGCACTCCGGGGCCTGCCACTCTTGGCAACGTCTCGTGTGGTCAAGAGTATAGGATCAAACGGCGCAATGTTTGCGCAGCTGGTGTCGGGCGGCCGGGGAATCGGCCACGGAATTCCCGCTGCGCCAACACTACAGACGAATTGTTAATAGACACGATTATTCCGCGTTCTTGGGAAGTATATCGCTCCATGGCTTGTTCACTCGTATTCTACATCTGTCTAGTCCACAAATGTCAACACAGATTGACATTGGCGGCCATTTGCAAAAATAAGAGCATCTACGTAGGATGATCTCTTTTGACCCACCTTGTACAAGCATGTTGTGGACGAGGAAAAAATAAAAATTCATGGCGAACCTCAGAGGCGCACCAATAGAGATGCAATAAAAAAATTTGATGCAGGGGAGGCATTTCGTTCCAGAAATTATTTATCTTCGAAATTGCTTTTTGATTCTAAATATGGTTTTCACACCAAACCTAAAACTAAATGTTAGTAAGAGCACCTGAAGCCATAATTGTAAAACTGAAGTTTTCATAAAATGTTCAATTTTCCAAACGTAAACGTCTCGAAAACGCTTTGCAGTTCAGTTTATTGAAGATTGATGGAGCGAACACACATTTTGATACAGTCCCCATGGCTCAAAGAATAGAATCTTTCAAGGCGTTGGTGGTCGTGGAAACTCTTGACCCCAAAGAAAAAGTCCAATGGGGGTAAATCGTTAGATCGCAAAAACGATTACACGATTACACACGTTGGGCACATCCATATCTTGTAATTTAGTTACTATGTCTCGAGAACGAATACCATTAATTGTTATTGACTGAACAGCAGCATTTTACCATTCACCTCTTTTGGGTGCCGGGCCACAGAGACATACCAGGGAATTGCAAGGCAGATTAGCTTGCTAGACAGGGCACTTGACATTCTAACGCCAGTGGACATTTAGGTATGCCCCTTGCTACATGTTAATTACTGATCAAGCAAGATGCGATAAAGAAAGAAAACCGCAGATGGATAAATGGCACAACATGCCAAATATCGAGCAACTCTGACCCAGTTTTAACCAAAAGCGCCCCATCTGCTTAATAATGTTGAACAGATCATACATCAGCACAATAATCGGTGTCCTCACAGGACACTGTCCTATAGGCCTACATGCAAAAAGACTAGGCCTTTTCAGCAATGACTTCTGTAGAAGCTTCCTGGACGAGGAAGACGAGGAGAGTATCACTCACCTTCTTTGCTCTCTCGGTAAAATAGAAACTTCATCTGGGAGACTACTTCCTTGATAATCTTGGTGATTTGGAAACCTCCTACGCTGCATAGTTAGGTCTGATTGGCAAGCGCATCGCGTGCACACTTCAACTAGCCTAACCATGGCCCGATAATGCCTCTAGCCCAAAATCCGCATCAAACAGTCACGGGTTGTGGATGCATATGTTTCTCAACAATTACTCGTGGGTTTTCTGAACCCCAAATCCGCCAATTTTGACGACTAAAGAAGACATCAAGATGAAAATGAGCTTTATCACTGAAGAGCATTTTGTTCGAAAAATCAGCATCCATCTGTTGTTCCAAAATTCATTCAACGAACTCTCTTCGTGCTGCATGGTTAGTAGTCTTCAGTTCTTGAGTCAATTGAACTTTGTAAGCATGAAGTTACAACTCTTTCGTGAGAATTCGCTGTAGAGAGCTTCTCGAAATGCCCAATTCTCGACTACGGTGCCGAATTGATGTTCCTAGACTATCAGCAATACTCTCTCGAACTGCTTCGATGTTATTTGTTGAACGACTTGTGACAGGATACCAAGAGTGTCTAAGATCACTAATTGATCCAGCCTCTCTGAATTTTTCAATTATTCTCCTTACAGTTTATGGTATTAAATCACTATGACTGCCATACAACCCCTTCATTATTTGTAAAATATTGCTCAACAATGAAAATGCGGTCTTCTTTTGTATAGCCTCCATTTTTACTAACCCCGAACTGTCAGCTGTCACATTGGTATCATTATTTCAGTTGGTTACGCAGTACTATTAAATGACGCAAAATTCAAATTTTGCAAATAGCAAATGAATGATATTTTGAGAACATTACTTGTCCCACCCACTGTCTCCTGATTAGTTACGAATTTCAATATCACAAGGACAAATAGGCGCGTCATACGAAAAGTGGATACATCTTCACTATAGGGTTGAAAATCGAAGGAGCTGCTGGCATACCAGGGTTGCTGACTAGGGTTGTGTTACTACTGATGAGGCTATAAGACTCGAAATTAGCTTCTCACTGATTTACCACCATTTAATACTCTTACGCTACTCCTGTTGTTAGCTGCTTGGTAGCTGGGTAATTACGTGGTGTTTACACTTGCATGAGCTAGGATACCAAATACAATCTTACAATGTGGTATGTTGGGTTCTCGTAGTTTTGTTTTCTTCAGTTCTTCGTCCCCAAGTATGTGAGGGTAAAAAGTGTAATTATCGTATCAAGGACATGCTCGAGTCGGTGGGGGTGAATTACACCTGATTGCCATTAATTGCGGTAAGTTTACCAAAAATTTGGTCTGAACCTGAAGTAATTTTCGAAATTTATTTGGAAAACAATTGGCGGCTCAAAAAGGACGACGAACGTCTGGCATAAGTACACAAGTCACTGCACTGTAATTATTTATAAAGAAATTTATTTTTCTTTCACCTTCGGTAAACAAAGAACAATTAAAGTTGTTAGTTGCGAGTTGAAGTTGGGTACGGCAATTACTTGTGGACATGCGAATATTTGCAGTATATAAGTAAATTTATGGAATGAATTTTCTGTACCCTTTATTCGAAACCAAGACGCTTTTAAACAGTTTCAATTTAGCTTTCACTCTGTTTCTGTATTATGCCCATCACATAGGAATATACATCTTTTTTTTTGACAAATGGAGAAGTACTCAATATAGACATATCCTTAAGTACATTCATAATGTTGATCGTTCAGAATGCCATGCCCACTTTTAGAAAATTGTCGTTTTCGTCAAATCGTAAGGAAATTTGAAATATTATTATCGATATTTCTTCCAAAGATTGTTTTGAACCACTTCCACTTTTTGAGGACATTTTCTCAAAATATTATAAAAAAAATTAAGAAATTCTATGAAACATTTGCATAACATTTTTGGACAATGCTGTTCTCTACATTTATTCCAGAGAACATTTTTAACCACTAACGCTTTTTGAATACTTTTCTGACGGATATTTTTTTTTTTTGAAAATTCATATTTTGAGCTGCATATTAAGGCTTAAATGTCGTCTTACAAAAATGGGGACAGGGAAGGGTTTGAGTGAGCGAAATTCGTTTGTTCGCTTTGCATATGACAATCACTTAACTAATGTCCCTCTCAGTGACACACTTAGGCCTTATGTCCCATTTGAGTTCACCATAAGACCAAAAAATTTAAGTTATGGCGGAAAATGTGCGGTGGGTTACATCATTTTCGGATTTCGGAGTTGGATAGGGTATATTGTATTTTGGATTGTATCCTTCTCATATGTTTTTAATTTTATATGCAGGAACTGTATGATGCAACTGTAAGATGCAATGTAAGATGCAACCACAAAATGTCAGTATCACCTTAGGTTAGGTTAGAGTGGCTGCCAGCTATTCGCCATCACACTTAGACCAATTTTTTCCATTGTGATACCATATGGATTTCGTCCATTCTCCTTGTTAACTGGGGGGAAAACCAATCTGAGCTATTAATACGGGGATACCGAATTCGGCTATCGCCATATAGAGCTCCTGACGATGTATGTATCATACGCGGCTTTGAAGTCGACGAATTAGGTGTTAAGTTTTGGCTTAAAATTCGTTGGTCTTTTCCAGTGTGAAAATTTTGTCTATAGTCGATCTACCGGGCCGGAAGCCACACTGGTACGTGCCGACTAGTGTGTTGCAGAACGGTTTTAGACGTTCACACAATACGTTGGATAGGATCTTACATGCGACGTTAAGCAGGGATATGCCTCAATAGTTCCTGCAAGACAAAGGATCGCCTTTTTTGTAGATGGGGCATATGGAGCTGATAGTACAGTCATCGGGCATGTTTTCGTCCACCCATCCTTGCTCCCTACCAAAACACCACCACCGTATTTAAAAAGCTTCGCTGGTAAGCCATCGGAACCTGCGGCCTTGTTGTTCTTAAGCTTTATTATAGCTAGGCCAACTTCTTCTATACTAGGTTGTGGAACTTGTTCTTCGTTGACTGGACGTATGTTCTCTTCTTGCCCTATCACTCTCCTTACGTGATGCCCATTTAGCAGCTACTGGAAATGCTGCTTAAACACATCTACTATTCCCTGCGCTTCGGTGACTAGCTTTCCTTCGCTGCCTCGAAGAGCCTTCGTTTTGTAGCCAGCAGCCAGTTGCTTGGCTTTTCTATAAAACCTCTGGGTGATCAAGCTGCGTAAGCTCTCTTCTTTCTACGCAGGGTCTTCTTTTCCTCCCTTCTCCTGGATCGATACTCTTCTCTCGCTGCCCTTGTTTTGCGCTGCACTATCTTGTGTGCATCTTCTGTCACCTTTTTCTTGTACACGCATTCATCATTATACAACGGGCTCTTTCTCGGGGTGGCTGGTACCCTACAGAGAGAGAGAGATTCATACTCAGGCGCTCACTGTAGGCTCTGGCTACTCCAGGTGTGCTAAGGCAACGTGTGTGTGCAACGTCGAATTTCTTCTTCTGGGAAGTTCGCAGCTTCTTCTCGTTGGACAGTCGAGCTCCTCGGGATGTGTGCACGTCGAGGATGTTGGATGCGTGCCTCGCATCCAGGTGGTCATAAAACTCCAGGGAATTTCTCCGCTGCCGCCTGAGAGTGAGGACACTCCTCCCCCTCTCGCGTTCGCTGCCACCAACGACCTTCCACAAGGGTTTGTTACCCCATCTCCAGTCGAGGTACTTGGCACCCACCAGTCACCAACGTGGAGGTGAGAGTAGGAGTTGATAGTAAGAGGCTAGAGTGAGAACGCTTGTGTTCTCAAGTAATCGCATTACTACCCTTAAACACCTGTCACTGTGTGGTACAAAAAACTCTTCTTAATTAGAGCGTTTTTCTAGAAGAGCCTTAACAAGTTCTGGTTTATAAGCTCGATTTGTGCTTCTTTGTAGACTTTATTATTTCTGGCATGTTTCTTCGTCACATCGTTTTATAATTGTCGTGTTTGAATCCTCAGAATTTTCCTTTTGAATATCTCAAGTTTCGCCATGTAAGACTTGAATATGGTGCATCAAGTTGGAAAATCATATCCTAAGATTGGCCGGAATAGTTTTTTGTTAAGACCTAGCTTTATTACTTTGTTTAAACCCTTCAGCTTTCTCATCAAAATATAGATCCTTGGTGGCTTGGGTGGCGTATGTCTTAGTTCTTCATCGTTATCAATATCAGTTATGCTTGGGTATTTATGATCTTGGCGGGTATGTAAACAAGCAAAATTGTCGCATTTTGGGAACAGAAAACCCGCACGCAATTTTTCTTCGAAATTGAGCAAGGAGTGGCCGTTACAGTCAATGGAGATCGTTATCGGGCCATGTTGAACGAATTATTGTTCACAAAAATTGAAGAAGAGGATATTGGCAACATTTGGTTTCAACAGGACGGCACTACGTGCCTCACAGCCGAAGCTACACTCGATGTTTTGCGCCTTTTTTTTGAAGATCGCATTATCAGCCGCAGAGATGATGTCGTTTGGCCACCTCGGAGCTGCGATTTGACACCGTTGGACTTTTATTTGTGGGGTGCCGTAATAGATAAGTGTTACGCCAACAAGCCAGAGACAATTGAAGCTTTGAAGGACAATATTCGTGAAGCCATTGGTGAAATTCAGCTGCACACAATCGATAATGTGTTTAAAAATTGGACCAATCGTGTAGGCTACTGCATTTGAATGGAATTATTTTCCATTATTAACCGGAAGGATTGTACTTTCAAATAAAAAAAGAAATTTGAGTAAATATTCAGTAGTTTTTTTTATAGCATTGTCAAAAAGTTATTTGGCGGACCCTTTATAATGACGTAAATTTGTAAATATATTCGGTATTACATATTCGGCAACAACTGTAGACATCATGGAGACATCAACAAACCGCAAATCAAAGTCGTACACACAACAAAACAACATGAACTTGAGAATTCCTTACAATCCTGAAACAACAAAACCATGAAGAAATAGACCCACATCTGTGTGTACACTGTACATGTAGTTATACTGCTCTATTTATTATCGACTTTATGTCGGCAAAGCCTTATTATGATCCAAAATCTGGTTCCCTCCTATCATTTAGTGAGCATCCCTTAAATATTTTCCTCAATATCTATGTGTTGCGGGTCGAAGTTTGGCGCCGAAACTTCTGGCATAAATGTTTATATCTCCAAACATCGACAATCATATCTCACAGCGGTTGCCATCCTTTATAGGATTTTTCCACTTCAATCCGACAAATCAGTAGGAATGGTGTTAGAGGGCGACACTCGTATCCAATAATGCTGTTTTGTTTCTCTAAATACCCCGTTATGTGTGGATTTGGGAGTAAATTCAATCAAGGACTGATATTCTTTTTTTGGATAAGGGTTTTGTTGAACCGGAAATAAAAGGAAAATGATGATTTATTAGAGTTTCACACAAAAAAAAAATGCAAAGGAAATTAAACGGATATCATGTCTTTTTGTTAAGGATTTGTGAGTAATGATGGTGATGCGTCGTATTTTTAACGATACTCGTTCGTGCTTTGCTCATTAGGCGGCCTTGCCATTTTGCGTGAAGGGGTCTATTACTCGTATTTGACTCATTCGGTGTCTGAGAGTGATTTTACTGTGATTCATGATTCATTGGTAACATGACACTCCTTTGACATTATTATTTTTTTTACGATTGTCCTTGTCGGTAAATGCAGAATCACATGACCAAATAATTACAAATTTCATAGATTCGATGTAAACTTGTCATACACTCCTTGGGCTATTAATTATCAACACTATCTAGATGGTTTCCAATTCGGTAATAACGTTTGGCAATACAAATACATACATATGTGTTTTTATTAATAACATGTCGTTAAAAGTCCATCCCACCTATGGATGGGTACCTACCATCCTTAAGATGCTTTCGACTTAGGTTGATTAATTTACTAACAAAAAGCTGACCTAATATTTTTTTATACCCTATCCCATAGGGGTATATTAGTTTTGATACTTAGTTTGTAACATAGAGAAATAATTTAGCTTCATATACCTCAAAGTATATGGATCGACTCAGAATCGCTAGCTGAGTCAAATTAGCCATGTCTGTCTGTCCGCCCGTCTGTCTGTTCGTCACCGATTTTTGATCCTTAAATTTTGAGCTAGGACAATGAAATTTGGTATATAGGATCCTAGTCCGTGCCACTAGAACAAGTGTAAATTTTTTTGAAATCCGCCCACTGCCACGCCCCCTTTTTAGGAAAATGTATTTTTTGGCCAAACCGTAAGGAATTTTAAAAAAGTGTCTGAGCAGCATATTTAGAGAATCGTAATATCTATATTTCGTCAGTATAAAGTTTTTTGCCACGCCCACTTTTGGGGGCGTTATTTATAAAAGACGTTTTCTGGTCAAATTTTAAAATTTTCAAAAAAAATTTTGATGCACAATCATTGGTAGTATTAATGTGAACATTTCGTCTATAGACCATTTTAACCCACGCCCACTTTTTGGGGGCGTTTTCTTACAAAAACCGTTTGTATAACCTACCCCATAGCATATGCAGGAGAAAAACGATGTTTTTTGTCAAACAACAAAAGATTCTGATAAACTGTTTGAACAATATGTTGTGACTATGTCATTTTCTATATTATACGTCCATAAAGCCCACTTTTTGGAGATATTAATTTTAAGGATAGGATGGGATAGGGTATTCAACGATCCGCACAGCGGATTGTAGCCTTCTCATGTGCTTTTAAACTACATTTGTACTGAAAGTAATTTTTAACATTTCTCTTTCTTTTCAGGTAAATACGATAAAGCTTTGCTTATTAGGACATGTATGTAAGTTTTAGTTTTATAAGCTATAAATGTAGGCCATAAATGTATTAAATTCTATTTATTGTGGGAATTCTTCAAGTCTGTAGAATGAAGGGCACAAGATCTGGTCATTTTTCAATTTAAGTTAGCCCTACAATCAACATTTTAGATCTTTGAATTTGTGAACATTAAGTAGCCAATGTAAAGAATGTAGGTCGCGATGACAGTTTTTTATGCGGAGCCTTTCTTATTATAAGTCTAGAATAAGTTCAAGACTGATTTATGAAAATCCCTTTTTATATATAAAACTCAACTCCTACATCTAACTAGGATTCAGATTCGAACTATCACAGGGTTCCTTACTGGACATTGTCAAGCCAAAAAACACCTCATGACTATGGGACTAACCTGCACACCTGCAGACTGCAAGAGGACAAAGAATCAGCAGAACACATTCTGTGTCACTGTAACTACCTAATCAGATTACGTAAACACCATCTAGGTAAACACTACCTTAAGTCAGAGGACATATCTGACAGCCCACTCGAAAGATTTACTATAGGATTCATCACAATGTCCGGTATCGCATGAGTGAGCTCTAATTGGAGTAAATCACAATAGGCCCAACTGTGGCTGCAGTGATATGGTAACTTGCTTCCAACTCCCTAACCTAATCTAGTCTAAGCCCAATAGGAAAGTCTCGGATGGCGCTTCAAATGATCAAGAAGCTTCAGTTCCGCCATAAATCCACACCACACGGTAACATTTTGTGGATGAAATGGAGGCGCTTGAAGGACCATACATGATCTCAAACCGAACTTATCTATTCATTGTGTTTGCAAAGTAACATTTTTGCCACAAAGAATGCTCCGAACGTAAATTTTGATAAGCTTCTGACAGTTTTATACTCCTGGATGATCAGTTTTCACCAGAGGCGGGGAAGTGAGAAAAAAATTGGGTATTGCTACTTTAGGGATTTAACCAGGAATCCTCCGCTTAGTAGTCTAATCTTATGAACTTAAAATAAATTGCTAGCAGTAATTTTACGAGAAAATCATTGAACTTTCGAATTTCTTTTTAATGTCCCGCTCACAACCATGAAATTCGATTACTCTGCTCAGTTTATGTTCTCTTCTGCCGTTCTTTTGTGCCTCTCAATCAACCCTAAATAAATCTCTTCCATTTTAAAAGCGAAACACCCAGTTCCTGAACTTTGTTCCAATTATGAAAATCACTTTTTAATTGCGTCAAGTTGTTAAGGACATATACCTCTGTTTCTGAGTACCTTCAAAGAAAACCATTTCAAAATCTGATGAGGGGAGGAGATTTTTGTATTGCATTTAAATTCAAAAACTTTAAAACCGAAATAAAAACGTAAGCCTATTGAAAAGTTATTCATGTCAAAACAATATCGATTTCTGAAGCATCTCTTGGAAATGATAAGTTCGTCCTTAACTCGGTTTCCCAACTAGCGTTGTTCTTGCACAGGTATACCAATTATTGCCTTTGTGTAACACAAGAGCCCCAACAAATCGACGTTCCCTTCTTCGCAGCAGATATAAAACTTGTTTACAATTTTCATCTAGGGAGTATACCTTTTGCCAGACGTTATAGTATCTACTGATGAAACAGTGGATATTTTACATTGAATGCACATATACATACATTCCTGTATAGGTAAAGTATCAAGGAGATATGAAAGGGTTAACTTTCTGTTCTATTATTAGATGGCTGCCTTCTAACTTTACATTGGCAATTAATCCCGTTTAAATATAGGTTTCTAATGAATTCAATTTAAAACGAATTTCAGTATGTTCGTTTGACTTGTTGAGGTGCCTTGTTAACGTATTTCTGCCATTAATGAATGTTTTTGATGAGGTTTACAGTTTGGTCTTCACTGTCAATATTCCACCCATCACTTTGCGTCACCAGTTTTAGGGACATGAAACGATTTTTGTACTTTGAAATGGGCTTTGAACCGTATCTTCTGCGGCCAGCATAATATCATTTCCGCCCTACTCCATTTTGTAGCAAATTATAATGCAGAATGTTATTCTACGTCCAAAAAACGCGTTCTAATTTCGTGGTATCAGCCGATTGTGTTATAGAACGCATAAGGAAAAGTTAACTAATCCTAGAGGAGCCATTATATCAGCGGTTCCCAATTTCAAAATCATAGCTTTTAGGTCAGGAGGTGTACTCCGTCCCTCCGTCCTCCACACAGGACAAAATTGAACTTTCTTTTATTTCTCAAAAACTCGATTTTATTTTCGGTTTGGTGGGATATCTTCAAAACCAAAAATACGATACGTTGTCCGAAGATATCAGAGCAGCTCATGTACGTTGGACTTCTATAAAATTCCTCCTTTTACGTTTGTTAAACGAAGAGGTGCTTTACAAGCCCATCAACCTGGTTCTTTCTATTTTTTTATTTATTTTTTGTGTAAAAAAATGGGATTTTGTGTGTTTAGTCTTCCACAGATTTTTTTTTTCTGAAATGTGAAAAGCCAAATTTCTAGGTGTAGTGGGCTAACACCAACGTTTTTCCAACTCTATCGAAAGTCTGACTATCATCCAAGAGTATTAAATTGATGAAATTTGGCGTTCGGAACCTGCGTTAAAAATTAATGGATATGCTAGGTTTGAGCCCATTTATGGACCATTAGGGTTGCCATCAAAGAAATGTGAAAACGCGGGACAAGTTTCTCAAAAAGCGCGACATTTAAAAAATATTTGTACGTTAAAGAAAAAAGCGAGCTGTTAGAAAACTCGCTCCGGACACTTAACACGTGGACAAAGCAATGCGGCCTTGGGGTCAACCCCCCAAAAAACCGAGCTTGTGCTGTTCACAAATAGAAGAACAATACCACACTTCGAACCACCAGCTATAGAGGGAATACCCCTTAAAATAGCTGAAAGTGCGAAATATCTGGGAATAATTCTAGCCAGAAAGATCAATTGGAAACTTAATGTCAATGTAAGAGTTAAGAAAGCAGCAAATGCTTTCTACGCATGCAACCGAATATTCGGGAGAAAGTGGGGACCTAACCCTAATCCTGTGGATGTATACGGCTGTCGTGCGACCAATACTCACATATGGCTGTATAGTCTGGTGGCAAGCCACAGACAGAGCAACCAACTTGAAGCAAATGACAAAAATACAAAGACTAGCGTGTATAGGGACAACCAGTGCAATGAGAACAACCCCAACCTCTGGATTGGAGGTGATTCTGAATCTGCTGCCCTTAGATCTAAACATGCAGGAATCAGCTGCCAAAAGCTCCTCGAGGATCAGCCAAACGAACAGCTGGATCCCGAGCCTCGCTGGGCATGCGCAGGTCCTAAAGAAATACGTAGGGAGCATAGTAACCTCTGACTATCTATCTCCCTATCTAGACTTCGATAGACGCTTCACCTGCTCGTTTCCGAGCAGAGACGAATTCGACAAGAATGAACCCACAAAAAGGAAATCGATATTCATCTTAACAGATGAATCAAAGATGGACTGTGGATCAGGTGCTGGCATATTCTCAGAGGAATCAGGCTTCCTGATCATAGTAGTGTGTTCCAGGCTGAGGTGCTAGCAATCGCTGAAGCGGCTCATTTGGTGTCAATAATGGAAAACCACACAGTGATATCACCATATTCATTGACAGCCAGAGGCTATAAAAGCAGTATCTGCTATCGAAATTAAATCAAAGCTAGTTCGCCGCTGTCGCGAAGAGCTCAAGGTTCTCTGCCCACAGCATAATGCTGATCTCTGCTGGGTTCCTGGTCACAGGGACATAGACGGCAACGAGATGGGCGACGAACTGGCAAGAAATGGATCTGCTACAGATCATGACCAGGCACTACAAACGGTCGAACCACCACTCTGTAACTTCAGAAAAAGAGTGGAATACAAAACCCGAATGAAAGCCACCAGGTGGAAGTCATTGACTACCTGCGAAATATCTCGGAAGCCCTGGCCAGAATACAACGGAAACCGGACCAAAAAACTTTTGCGGTACGACAAAAGCTCCTTATCTAAACTGGTAGGGGCTCTCACTGGTCACAATTTTCTCAGAACCTATACAATGAAACTAAATCTCAAGAATGACGATATCTGTAGAGGCTGCGGCGATGAGGAAACACACGAGGATACACCTCATTTCCTCTGTCACTGCCCGAGTCTCTGTCACCTGAGGAACAGAACACTTGGAAGCTACTACTACTACTACTACCATATCGTTACAGGTTCCAACGAACATCAGGATGGCTGGATAGAGTGGAGATACCCGTAGTAACGTTAAGGAAGGACGTAATCCCACCAAGGGTATCACAATGGGTCCACATGGACCTAAATGTGGCGGAATAGAGGATCCTCCACTCCACCAACCCGTAACCTAACCTAACCTAAGTTAAAGAAAAAATAACAACATTTTTATTAATTCTTTTTAAAAACAGTTTATTTGTATGTTACTCAGTCAGCAATGCAACTTTTAAACGGATTTTGATTTTTAAAACTTTGGCAAGAATAGGACGAAGACTTGAAGGATTGTGCGTTATGTGTGATACGCAAAAGTTGCCTCCGAAACCGATTTTTCGATAGCTTTCGAAGAGGTAGTTAAAAAAAACTTCGAATTGGTACACTTGGTGAATTTTATTTAACAGAAGATTTTTGTTTTGTTGATTTCACATCCTTTTTTATGTCAAAAACGTCGGAATGAGCGATCGAAATTTTTGTAGAACATAACTTGCATTCGGCTACGTGAACGTCGGTTGTTTTCTTAAGCCACGAGTATGCTTTCTCCCAAATGTTATTGTAGATAACCATTCGTTTATGGTTTTTTAATTTGTTTCCACTTGTGTTATTTTTTGTATTTGTACATTTTAGCGTAGTTCAAGTGGCTGCCTCGGCTGGCTCCGTAGTAGCGCATTCTGTCACTCCAATTTTCCAAGACCTTGTTGATGGTTTCGGGCTGTAGCTCACGGGTTGCTTGGATGATATTTGCCTTAAGTGTTTGAATCGTTTCTTGATTATTGGCATAACATCGGTCTCTAAAGGTTCCCCAGAAAGAAAAAGTCCAAAGATGTCAAATCGCAGCTCCGAGGCGGCCAATTGATATCGCCAAGACGGCTGATAACACGATTTAGGAATTTGTTCGCAAATCATTGATCGTGGCATGGCGCGCCATCCTGCGTGAAGCAGAGGTCGTCCAAACTCATGTCTTCAATTTCAGTAAAAAAAAAACAGGTCTGTTAACATGGCTTTCTAACGACCACCGTTGACGGAAACGAAATCTCAGCTTCATTTTCGAAGAAAAATTGTCCAATGATGCCACCACTACACAATTCGCACCAAACTATCACTCTCTGTGGATGCATCGGCTTCTCGACAATAACGTACGGGTTCTACAAGCCCCAGAGGAGGCAATTTTGTTTGTTAAATAAAAATGCGGATCATCTGAAAAGATGATTTTTTTTCACAGCACTGACTTTGAAAATAAGTTTTCAATATTTCCCAACGTTGTTCAAGCGTAAAGCTACTCATTTAAAGTGGGCAACAGCTTTTAAAAAAAAACCACTAGATGGCCTAAATATGGAAATAAAAATGAAGATGTCGAAAAAGCGGGATATTGGCGGGGCATTTCTTGAAGCGGGACCCTTGACGGGACAAAGGTTCAAAAGCGGGACTGTCCCGCCAAATGCGTAAGTTCTGGCAACCGTATGGACCGTTTATGCCAGATCTTTCTTTTTTTTTGTAAACCTACTTACAGAATGCTCTTATTTTCTCTATTTGTCTGGCAGTAAACCTGGGCTAACATTCATTTTCAGTTAGTCAAGTCCTTATCTAATTGCCCAGATGTTTTTTACTTACTTGTGCCATTTTTTGTTCTTTCATATGTTCAGGTCATTAAATACTTCAAAACCACCGACCATGTATAAAACCACTAAGCTTAACAAAACAGTACCAGAGTAAACATTTAAAAATCCGACCCCTCCTCGGCATCTTTGGAAAAATGTCTTTTGTGATTAGGTTAGGTTAGCCAGCGTTCGCCGGTACACTTAGACCATTTTGGTCTATTGTGATACCACGTGGATCTTGTCCATTCTCCTTACTATCCGTGGGAAAACATTCTGAGCTTTTGATGAAGCGGAGGAGGCTTTTCACTTCCCTTTTTGCCAAATCACTGAGATTTTGAAGCTCCATGATGTAGCTTCCTTTTGTTTGATAGGGTCTTGCAGTTACAAAGGAAATGAAGTATTGTTTCTTTTTCGTCCATGCAGCTCCTACAGAAGTCTTTTGAAGAGGCCTAGCCTACCTATTAAACAGTGTCCCGTGATGACACCTATGGTGGAGCTAATATACGGTCTATCGAGCGAAATCAGTCACTTTGAATGTTGATCTCCTGCAGAGATGATCGGCAATCTAGGGTTGTCTTTGAATTTGTTCGAACTGATTTCAGGGATTTGATGGCCGCTTGGCTTTCCGAGAAAATGCTTATAATTTTGGCTGATATACCATTCTCTTTCAAGCAGGATAAGGCTTCTTTGATCGCCATGAGTTTCGCTTGGAAAACGCTGCAATGATCAGGAAGATTGAAAGATTGAGACTTAGCCTGTCGGAAAAGACACCAACACCCAGTCCGTCACTTGTTTTGGAGCCATCGTTATAAAAGTAGATCGAGTCGTTTAGCACAGGTTGGTTTGTTGGTTTTTCTCCCATGACTTTCTGTCTGGGATTGTGACCCGGGAACGCTTATCAAAGTTTAACCTGGTTAGGGTGTAATCGGTGTTTTCAGTAATATTTCTATATTCGTTTAGAATTTTTGAGTGGCCAAATTGAATATTTGACAACTGTTGAATGGCTTTAAGGCGGATGGCTGAGTAAGCTGACAAATATCTAGGGGTAGTAGGTGAACAAAAAAAAATGTTTAGTGCCGCTGAGGGTGTTGTACGGTGTGCCTTTTGTGATTAAACTGTACAGACATTTGAAAAGTGTCTGAAGAACATAAAAACCTATTGAAGTTTTTCCCCATACGCACTATACATTTGTTTTTTTTTTAAATGTGCACATTAAGATGGGATAGTTTACGATTGGTATACCGAATTGAATCCTTTCAAGTTTGTTTATTTTTTTTTTTTTTTTTGCTAAGGTCGATGTTGCTCTTCCTTTAATATTCTCCTCGATACCATCTAAGCATGCAGAAATCACTATTTATTTTCGAAAAATGCGTTTGCAACGTAAAAGGTTTCCTTCATCCATTTCAACACCGTCAGCGTAAAGGACTTAACTTGTATGGAGAAAGTTAGAAGATTATCAATGTCGTCAGTGTAAGGATTTGAATAATTTTGCAAATTAAATTTGGCTTTTGAGTATTAAACAATTTCCTCGAAGTTTTTGCTGAAGAAGTCATATAACCACAGCTTAGTCTTGAGTAAAACCTTTTTTTATTATTTTACTATTAGTATTAAAACGAATTTTATATTCCAAATTTTGAGTTTCGCATGTCTGATAGGAGACAAAACCGTATCGAACTTCATAGACACACTCAAACACCGCGGGAATAACTCTTTTGACATACACTTTATTATTCTTATTTGTCACAGGATCATTTTCATGCATAAAAATATATGGGTCTGGCGGTTATCCCTTTTGATTAATGACCATTTAGTATATGCTGGGGTTTTAGCGACTCTTTTTCATCTTCCACAGACAACATCGGCGATTTTAAGTAATTTCAAGCCACGTTTTTGGATGTACTTTTGGGGGTTAGTTTTAACATGCTAAATGTGTCTCTTGGATGTTAACGTTTACTTGACGATATGTTTATCTAATCAACTTCCCATACCATACCCCTCCGTACCATTGTCATCTTTTTGTAATCAATCTGTATCTATAAAAAACGGCGTATTTCCGTCAGAACGCTCACTTTCCAAAATTAAGTTTGGTCACAAAACCAAAGAGATTGATTACCATTTGATTCAATGTCCACAAAAAATCGCATGATAGCGGCCACAAAAAATAAATTTGATTTATGACTATAACTATAAAAATCCCGCACATATCACATCCTTCCAAGTACCGCAAGTACGAAACATTGACCTGAAAAAAAATGCTCCAAAAATGTAGGAATGAGAAAAGGACCCCATTTTTGGCATTAGAAAACTACAAGCTTGTATGTCTAACGCAATTTGACACTTAAACGCAGGTGTGTGGACGTATGTCAACATCGGATAAAGTTCAGTCGTGTGTTTTTTTTTTTTTTTTGTATAAATAAGTAAGCACTTAGGATGGCTCACGAAGAACGAAACAAAACTGGGCCAAAGGACAATCATTCACTTAAGACACACGTCATAACACAGAGGAGTGTGTGGAACCGCCATAATAAAAGCCTGTTATGCCTTAGGACTAATTAAGTGTACTTTGTGTGACTTACCTTATCCCATGGATGGGAAATCACTTAACGTGATGATAATCATGTCTATTTTCCCGCTCCTTCGAATATCCTTTAAATTGAATGGATTTTTCTTATTTTTGCTTTCAAATTTAAATGTATGCACGCCCCTTTTTATTTTTCTTAGCCACTTAACCTTTAGTTTGTTTCTTTTTTTTTTAAATCTTTTTCATACACAAAAACCCACACCAAGCTAATACAAAAAAAATTCACACGTTATATCACATTTCTCGCTCAGTTGCAACGCAAGGATTAAGAATACGCTGTTGGTGCTACACAACGACACATGTCGTAAACTGTGGGTGCCATCAAACGTCGCTCGCGGGTGCAAGAGTATCAGAAGGACCGATAAAAAAAAAACTTGTATCCTCGATTACTCCTGTAAAATCTTTTTTTTTATCTACAGGACTTCACGTGGTATTTTGGGTAAAACTCGTTCTTTTTTCGACACCGGACATATCTTCAAAGGAAAGGGATAATAAATCAGAAGAAAAAGGAAACAGTTTACAAAAAATTAAAACACAAATTTTGCGAGAAGAGAACCGCTTTTTGAGACCGTAAGCGGACCGAGTTGGAAAAAGACTGAATGTGATATGCTCATGGCGAAAAGGATTTTCCTTTCTCGGTATGGTATGCGGCGCTCTGTTGGTATATTTTGTCGAAGAGATTTGGCTGAAAATGTAAAACAGTTTCTGGTGGAGCGAAAGGGGCTGATGGTAGTGTAGGTGGTGGGTTCTGTGTATGTGTTTGTCGATTTAAGAGCTTTTCGGGTTTTGTTCATCATGAAAGGACATACAGTGAAGGAAAACCGAGCTTTCGAGTGAAAGTCTTGTCATTGTTGGTTTGTAGAGTGTTTTGGTGGAAATGTAGTGTTTACAGGACCAATAAATGTTTTTTCGAAGGGTTGTCAGCTGTAAATGGATATTATTGATATTGCCTTTAGCTTAGGTCGTCATCTCCTGTTAGTATTTCCTTTTTTTAAACTTACTTACGGGCTTATTCGCAAAAGCGCGGCGAATCGCTTTTGATGGCGGATTTGAATTTTTTTTATTCCCAAAAGCGATAGGTGGATTCAATCCGCCAAATATACACAAGAAAATTACCAAAGAACAGAATCAAAAAAAACAAACTGGTCTACTTGTCACGTTTTTGGAAAAATAACACTTTTCAACAAAAAAAAACTTTTTGCATGTAACATGAAAACCTTTGTCTAGCTATGTTTAAGACAAGGATAAGGATAATAATGTTTGCCTCACTCAGCTTAGGACATTTTCCTTTAAAATATAACAAGCAATCACCACTTCTATCCAAAGCTTTAACGAAATTTTCGTAAGCCTATGCTTTATATGTAAAGGTGGTAAAATTATATTATCAGGCTGCATCAATAGAGGATTTTTAATATTTTTGTGTCCTTAAGTAAGAGATTTTCTTTTGGGCCAGTCTTTCTTAACCTATTGTGAGTGGGACAGCAGTATTTTGTATATCCTAGTTGTAATTAGGACAATCACCTTCAAATATCCATAAAACTTTGCAGTTGTGCTTATATTGAATTTTTTCCTTAAGTAAGATATTTTCTTTTGGGCCAGTCTTTCTTAACCTATTGTGAGTGGGACAGCAGTATTTTGTATACCCTAGTTGTAATTAGGACAATCACCTTCAAATATCCATAAAACTTTGCAGTTGTGTTCGTTATATTGAATTGTTTCCAAGATAGATTCAGTAGTTTCACAACACTCTTTCCTGTAAGAAGCCTAATGGTATAGAGGAATGTTCAACTAAGCTAAAACAACAGCCTTTAAACTTACTTTTGAAGTATCGAAAAATAAACGCCACTCTTCTGCTTTATATTCTATACCCAGGACAGTTATTACGTCTTAGGCCGCGGTTACGACCAACGCTAGTAAGCGCCCTTAGACATTATTACAAGCAGATTATCTTGAAAAAAAAACTTCATCTCGATTGCAAAAGTAATTTAGGTTGGGTTGGGGGGTTGATGAGGTAGTCGGTTTCGGCGTCTTCCTCATCACACTCAGGTCAATATAGACCCATTGTGATGCCCGTTGGGGGTCCACGTGTGTGGTTGGTTCGTTCATTATAGCGTTACTGTCCATTGTTGTTCCAGCCATCCAGGAGTTGTTGCAAACCTGTAAAGATTACAGAGAGGGATTTCGGATATATCCGCCAGGTCATGGAAAAAGTATTTTCCTAAGGTTCTCCTTCTTAATTGGCTGAGGTCTGGGCAGTGGCACAGAAAGTGGGGGGTATCCTCGAGTATTTCTTCATCACCGCAGCCTCTTCAAAAGTCGTCATCTATAAGATGTTTTTTTTTCAGTCTGTGGCTTTTGAGTAAGTTGTGTCCAGTTAGAATCCCTACTAGTATCGAAACTGATTTCCTGTTTCTTTGACACATCCTTTTGGATGTTTCCCACCGTGATTTGAGGTCACATAGGGGTGGCTTGACAGACTGGTCTGTTCGAACTAATGCTGGAAGCAGATCCCTTTCTCGCTAGTTCATCAGCAATTTTATTGCCCTGTATGCCCTTGTGTCCGGGGACCCAGCAGAGCTTAACATTATCTTGGACGCCAAGAACATTTAGCTCTTCACGACAACGCTTCACAAGTTTAGATTTTATTTCGACAGCAGAGATTGCTTTTATTGCAGCCATATTGTCAAATGAAGATGGTGATATCATTTGGTGGTAACGCCAGCATTGAGGTCGCTTTGGCTGACTCTGCTGTTCTTAGAGCACTTTGCTGCAGATTCTTTCATTTAAAGGTCTAGCGGTGTGGTGTGGTTCTCATTGCACTAGTAGCTCCCACACATTGCGAAAGAGCAAAAAAAGTTCTGCCCGTTGTTTGGACAAATTTAAGTCACATACCAAATCATTGCGATATCCTTGATATAGTAGATGTAATTCATCTATTTTGTCTTATTGTCCAATGGCAAAGCCAAAATACTGTTCATATAACTTAGTTACTAATTGTGTCAAATTCCCAATAAAAACATATGAGAAGGCTACAATCCGCTGTGCGGATCGTTGAACACTCTATCCCATCCTATCCTATCTTTAAAACTTAGATATATCCCAAAAAGTGGGTGTGGCTAACAACTTTATGTGGATAAAATTAGAAAATGACATTGTGACAACATTCTGTTCACACAGTTGATCAAAATCAGAAACGACGTTTTTCTATTGCATATGCTATAGGGTAGGGCATAAAAATCGTTTTGTTAAGAAAACGTCCCCAAAAAGTGGGCCTGTGCTAACGAAATATTCATGTTTTTGCATCAAAAGTGTTTTCAAATATTTTAAAATTTTACTGAAAAGAGTTTTTTTTTAATGAAAACGCCCCTAAAAAGTGGGCGTGGCAAAAATCTTTTTAGAGACGAAATATAGGTATGAGACTCTAAATATGCTGACACTCTTTTAAATATCCTTACGGTTTGGCTAAAATCTACGTTTTTCTAAAAAGTGCTCGTGGCAGTGGGCGAAAAAATTTTACCACTTGTTCTGCTTCATCGGCCAGAGAGTCTATATACTAAATTTCAACACTCTAGCTCAAAATTAAGGGCCCAAAAATCGGTGACGCACAGACGGACAGACAGACATGACAAGATCGACTCAGCTAGCGATCCTGAATCGATCCATATACTTTGAGGTATATCTATCGAAATTATTTCTCTATGTTACAAACTATGTATCAAAACTAATATACCCCTATGGGATAGGGTATAAAAACTGGAAAGCATTTTCGATTTTTATAATAAACAAAAACGAAGACGTTCCACATGTAGGTATCGCTTCCAAATCGATCCACCCTGAGCTTCCTACCAATCAATAGGTTTCGATAACGTTCAGCATTCATCGAAATTGATTATATGATTGATGATATGATTAAGATACTCATATCGCAATATCCTCCTCGAATTTCGAACACTTTTGCCTAGAGCCTTTAGATTTATCCGAGTACTCTGCGACTAAACTACTTTTTTCAAACCGTTGAACTATTGTGAAAATTCCAGATTCAGACCAAAAAAAAACAAAATCTTTCAATAACACAGCTGCATAGGAGGGTGTCAAACGACATAACTAAAATTAGCTTATACTTGACATCTGCACAAAGCATAGCCATGCTGTCTGCTTATTTACTTACTAAAGTTTTTCTACAGTCCAGGGTGAACCTGGGCCCTAACAAGCATGCCTCTCCAATAAGCACAATTCTTAGCTAACTGACCCCAGTGGCGCACTCCAAATTTGTTAAGGTAGGTTTGTAGAAGGTGTTGTAAAAATAAATTCATTATTTTTGCATGAAATGGAAGGCTTAATTTGGTGTAGTAGAATGATCCAATTCAGGTCAAATATGCGCTTGTTCGATATCAGGGTATTGCTTTCTTCTGTCGGTCCAATTGGTGATAGTACAGGTCCTAATAAGATTTTTGTAGATGGTTCCCTCCCAATCACAACCACTTCGCCACCGTTTGCCCAGGCTCACTGAGATTCGACCAAGACCATTTTCGCTTCATAAACGGGTCGATTTTGGGAATTGATGAATGGAGATGGGAATTCACTCCGCGAGGTTGTTTGACTTTATCAGGTTATTACTCAAATAGTTCCAAATGTTTTTTTGTGCAGTACTTGGATAGTGGGCAATCGAAACAAGGCTTACAAGACATTCAGACTCGACAATTTCCATGATCAACATTTTTGACAATTGTTCTTCCGGAGCGTGTTTTGTCTTTGACCGAACCGACCCTCCTGAACCGAATCGACCCAAACCGTGCCCGATTAGCTGTTACCAGGGCCATAAATGCTTAGTTACATTTTTAGCCGCCTGGCTTGCGCTATCTGGCGTCCTTATTTGCAAACAAGTACAACATAAAGTGCTTGTATTTGGCTATCTATGAGAATCCTTTATTATTTTACGCTGCCAAAATTATCGTTCTAGTGCTAGAAAAGTGTTTTTCCGAATCTGATTAGTAATATAAGTAGATTCCGTGGAGCCAAAAAAGCTTTGTTTTGATGACGATGGGGGATCGACTACTACAAACATTTTAGCGAACATTTTAACAGTTTGCTTCAAAACATTGCGTTGTATTAATTTAGGGATTTGACATCAAATTTCGTGCAGCTTATCCCTATTAAATCGGCTGTTCTCGGCAACATGCAAGAGTAGTCGGCCCTGTCGAGGTATCCGTCGTAGTGGAAAATTCTCGGATTTTGTACGATTCGGAGGATTTTTGCTTTGCTTTCTTACGAAAAGCTGTTCGGAATATTTCTCCAACATTTTGTAACGCATCCCGGCGAATTGCGTTGAAGTGTGTTCAGGAGCATTTTTCGTGAAATTTTTGACAGCTAATTTTTTTTTCCGATTTCCTCCGACACAAATTCTTCGCGGAATTTATTTACGAATTGCAGTGAAGTGAAGCAATTGACCTCGAATGGAATTTGAACCTCCGACGAAGTATGCGTTGCGGAAAATTTACCTCGATATGGTAACAAACCACTTGAAACGTGTCCTGCTAAGCCAACAATTGAAAGACGCAGAAAAGTGCTGTCAGATTCTATCATTTGCGGCCTACACATTAATTTTTTAAAGTTGCAAATCGTAGGGATCAGTTACAGCAATCAGTAAAATATACACCAAAAGTATTTCTTTATTTTTGGCACGGCTGGGTATCAAACCCAGACCTTCTGGGTGGTAGTTCACCGCAAAAAAATAGGTATTCGCAGCTGCTAAAACGCCTTAAGTAAGGATTTCTAAACAAATCATGCTTCTACATTGCTTCAGCGGAAGCTCTACCAAAACCTTCTAGAACCCTTACAGAGGATATACCATCACATCTTCTATAAAACCAATGTATTTACCTTCTATAGTTATTAAATAGGCTCAATTTAAGTACAATAGAAGTAATTTCTTCCTGAAATTGAAAATTTTAACTTTATAAAGAAAAATTGTTCGTTGTGTTGTTCCCTTATGTGGTTCTGTGTTTTATAAAGCAAAATATGGCATCATCTTAACAATAAAGCAGATTCTTCGTAGCTATTTTGTAAACACAATAGAGTGGGATTTTCTGTAAAGGGATTCCCGGTTATTTTTGTCCAACTCCGTAAGGAGCATAATAGTAGTTTTACTGCCAATGTACTCCATACCTCATCTCACTGGCAACACGCGATATAAACCCCGTTACACACCAAACAAAAGCTCCCTCAATGAATATTAATGTTCATTTGACTCACAAAAACGAATTCATCCCCAGGGATAAATGGAGGCAATCCACTTTGGGAATTCCCCAAGTCATTGTTTATGCGTTTATTCGCTAGATAAAATGGTTTTTATGTTGTGCACTTTGATTTGGGTCGATGTTGTCTCTTTACGTACATGCAACTTGCATGTATCGCACCCCACCCCTTTTAATCACTAACACTACATGCTTGCACTTTATTATAAATCTTGTTTGACAAAAAAAAAAAAATCCTGTGACAATATCATATTATTAATTTAATTGCTTTGATAGCAATTTATATCGCTCCACTAAAATGTAAACATGCAACCCAACCCACCTCACAAATCAATGTTGCAAGCAGAGAAAAAAAATTGCATGTAAACACATGCACAACCAGGACTTACTGACGGTTGCCTTGGTGAAGTAGTGTTATATAACAGCTGTTTTGCACACACACACATCCAGACATGCGCCTCAAACACTCGCTCTTAAAAGGTGTTAAGAGTATATTCTCGAGGTGGCCTCCCTTTTTTTGCTCAGCAATCAGGATTTTTTTTTAAAGTAGTTATCCTCATATGTTTGTTCTTTTACTGCCGTCCCCCAAGCGAATTGTAAGACAACTTATTTATTGGATCTGTAAAGAGTCCTCTCTTTTTGGGTGCATCTGAAGCCATTAATAAAATAAAATTCGACTTCATTATGGACTTTTACCCTATCGAGTAGGTTTTTTTTTTTAGTCCTTTTACACACACGTGCCATTACTAAGTGGTGATTGAGGACATTCCTCTCCTCTTTTATGTACGTAATGCCTTTATTCACTCTGATAAAGTGAAGTTGAAAGGATTATGGATAAGGTATCTGCATGATGCATGTTGTATTCGAAATGGTATACACATTCGGTGTGGTATGCATTTAAAAGTTACGTATACGTCAGAGTGACATTGGGACATTTCGTGGCTTTTTTGGTGTTTGCTTTGTTTTTGAATTCGATTATCGATTGAGTGGTTTTACATTACACGCTTTATGCATTTTTTAAGTGTGGTTTTCGTTTTTTTTTTTTTGCATCCCTATTCGTTGCAAGGAGGATATAAAAATTCCATAGTAGCTGAAACGTGGATTATTATCTTAAGACTTCTTTGAGAAAACTTCTAGTTAAATGTTTACGATTTGTGCTTAAATTAATAGCCGAGTAATAGTTCAAAAATAACTAATAATGTATTTTTGTATCACTAAGTAAGCACACATGCCTATGCCAGCCTTACCGCCTCACAATCCATCAAAGCTAACAAATGGATTATATCGATGTTACGATCTAGAATCAGTATGTTGACAGTAAGCAGTATCAGCTTTATAAGAGTTTATTAACTATTAGTTATAGACTACACTATTTTACCTCGAGTAATATTAACTGTATGAAGCCTTATTGAAAAACATTTGGCGCACTCTTCAGTACTTCTATAAGACTTCCTTAGCAAAGCCTTACCGAAACTGAAAAATAACGAAAATAAAAATATCTGTTCTTTAAATACCCATATTTTTTTATATATTATTATTTATATCAATGATTGTTTTGAACAATTTTATTGTGAAAATTACTATTTATGGTAACTTGATCTATTATATTTAATCAAATAAATTAGTTTCTTACTGGAATTCGGACTCGGGGTCCTTGCACGTCAGTCCACCACACCATCCATTAGACTGTTCTTTGCGTAGTCTCAGTCCCAATGCAGTTAAAACTTGTTTTGCAAAACCATTAATTGCAAGACGAATCCACGTGCTATCAGATTCTTTTCTGTGCGTAATAAACATTAATTTTTTTAAGTTGAGTAGACAACAGATACACAAAAAACGAGACCCTCTAAACTGCGCCAACTACAGAGGCATAAGGCTCCTCAACATGTCAACGCCTGAAACCGTTTCCCAACAACCTGATCAGCCCTTATTAGTGTGGTTTTAGACCAGGAAAGTCCACAACCCATAAAATTTCCACACTTCGGCAGATCCTGGAAAAAAAAACCAAGAAGTCCAATCAGGGTCGGAAACGACCTCATCGACAAATTCGATACCAAAAAAAGGATTTAGGCAAGGCGATGCGCTGTAATGTGACTTCTTGTAGTCATGGTAGCTCATAGCAAAACTAAGTAGTCACAGCTGCTATAAACCTTCAGTCTAAAGCTCTTAACAGGTCATGCTTCTATATTACTTCGACGGAAGCTCTACCAAAATATCTTTACAATTGTCAGATGTACATTGTACACACATCCATGGAAACTTTATAGAAGCCTTTAAATTGATATACAAGGTGGCGCAAAAATAACCTTCCGATGTTTTTTGGCTGTACTTTAAAAAAAAAATGAAAAACTTTGATTCTTCTTGTGGACTATTTTTATTTGGTCTTTTAATTTTTTTTTACATCAAGTCGAGAATATGATGTCATGTAAATGGCCGCCGCCACAGTTGATTGTCATTTGAGCCCTTTTTATGGCATTTTCCATCACTTTGGCCAAAACTTCCGGCGATAGGTCCTCACATTCTTGACGGATATTGTCTTTAAGAGCTGCAAGAGTCTGAGGCTTGTTGACATAAACCCGCGACTTCAAAAAGCCCCACAAAAAGAAGTCTGGAGCGGTCAAATCAGGCGATCTTGCTGGCCAGTGCAAATCTCCAAAACGGGAGATTAGGCGCCCGGGAAATGCATCCTTCATAATATCGGTTGTGGCACGTGCAGTGTGTGCCGTTGCACCGTCCTGTTGGAACCACATGTTTTCCAATCCCAATTCATCAAGTTGCGGCAAAAAGAACTCGTTGATCATTGCTCTGTAGCGCTCACCATTCACAGTAACCGTTTGGCCCGCGACGTCTTCGAAGAAAAAAGGTCCGATGACTCCTCCAGCGAAAACAGCACACCATACAGTGACTTTGAGCGGGTGTAATGGCTCTTCGTGGGTTACACGCGGATTTTCAGTGCCCCAGAAGCGTAAATTTTGCTTATTTACGTACCCGCTAAGATGGAAATGGGTCTCATCACTCATGATTATTTTTGATGAAAAATCATCTTCCTCTTGGTGGTGATTAAGGATGGCTTGAGCGTATGTTAAACGCGATTGGCGGTCAGCAGCTAACAGCTGATGCACCGTCTGGACTTTGTACGGAAACATGTTCAAATCTTGTACCAAAATTCGCTGTAAAGACCGTCGACTGATACCCATTTGCGTGGCACGTCGTCTGGTCGATGTCGACGGCGCTTCCATGACATCTTCGGCTACAGCAGCAATATTCTCTGCAGAACGGCTACACCGGGGTCTGCCACGCCTGGCAGCATCTCGTGTTGTGCCAGTCTCTTCGAGGCGAGCGGCTAAACGTCGCAGTGTTTCACCAGTAGGCGTTGGACGGCTAGGAAATCTGCGACGAAATTCACGTTGTGCCAAAGTCACCGACCGATTATTGCTCAAATAAATAGTCACCAATATTCCGCGTTCTGGAGCAGTGTAGCGTAACATTGTTTATTAACGTGTATTTCGCATGTGTTTACTACACAAATGTCAAAACAGAACTGACATTAGGGGCCAATCGCAAAATTATAGCATTTTCTGATAGGAGGATTACTTTTGCGCCACCTTGTATATACCATCTCATCTTCTATAAAGCGTGTGGATTTTCCTCCAAGAGTTATTAAAAGGCTGAACTTCTGGAAATTTTAACTTTATAGAAGAAAAATTGTTAGTTCGGATATCAAGAAAGTTGTAATCCATGATCCAACAGATAATGAAAAGTATTGTGTGCCAGGTGGCTAGGTGTTAATTGAATCCTAAGCGGAACTGCATGCAATATTTGATAAGATAACAAATCTTTACTATTTTTGGTGAACATCAGGGTATTATTAAAATAATTCATATAATTAATTTTTTATCCCAGGAAACCAACACAGCATCGTATTGGTTCTGTGTGTTTGGTAAAAATACAACAGAGGGACATTCTAGCAAGGCTGTGTTCTTTGCTTCCCAATTTAGTGTTTGTTTGAGTTTTTTTTACCGCTTAGGACTAAAAGAACGGTATTTTTGACTATTGACTATATGGGGCCTCAAAACTAGCTTCTCCATTGATCTACATCGACTCCGAGTGGGTTCACATGACATTTCCGTACTCTTAGATGTTTGTCAGACTTTCGCAAGTGGTTATTCTCCGATTCCGAACCATGAACCCCGCGCTGAGTAGTTCAACGCACTAACCACTTGTCCACTGCATCCACTCCTTAAGCCAAGCACAACAAATACGAAAAAACCTCCTTAAAAACCCGATCACGGTTCCTTAATGTGGTAAACTAGAATTTATATAAATGACCTGGCCAGGGTAGAAAGGATTTCTAAAGTCCCATGCTATAAAATTATGTAGACTATGCTTTAAAAAAGTTTTATACTTTTGCAGTTCCAAGGAAGAGAAAGAGAAAAACTCGGGCTATATATGCTACAAAGGAGCAGGTCAAATATATCGACTGTCAAGAAGTATGGTGGCTGTTAGCATCCATATCTACTACCAAGTAGTAGTATGGGGGCTGGGATTCGAAGATCCTCTTAGCTGGAGCATTGTTGTCCATTTGCTCGATGTGGCCGAGCCAATGTAGTCGACGTGTTTTGACTTTTTGGACTACATCCACATCTTGGTACAGCTCATAGAGTTAACGTTTGTATCTTCTCCTCCATTCACCCTCCTCATGCACAGGACCAAAAATCCGCCGAGGTATTTTTCTTTCGAAGGAGCCCTGTATTAGCTCCCCCTTCTTGCTTATCGTCCAGCACTCGGCACCATAAAGCAGAACTGGCAGGATAAGGGTTTTGTAGAGCACACGTTTCGTCCTCCGAGTTAGGAGTTTCGAACCCAGTTGTTTCGCCAAACCGTAGTAACGGTTTAACGGTTTTTGTTTTTATTTCATTACCTCTTGTCAAAGTCTGCCAAATTTCGGTACAACTGTCATCAGAAGCTTCTCAAAATGTTTGTTAAAAATTGGCGTTAAAGTATTGGTCTTATATTTTTTGTCAAAAATATTGCGAAGCTTAGTTTTGAGGAATAATCCCTCGAAATTTCTATCATATAAATTTTTTTTTGGAAAAAATGGGTTAATTGTTCATTTCCCGCTTGAAAAAATAATCAAATATTCATGTAATTGAATGCCACTCATGCAATCTACCTTTGCACATCGGCAATTGAATTCGCATTCAACAATCACATTACAATCCGAATCAAACAGATTACCTATGCTTGATGAGATTTTCCACACCCCATGATTCAAATAAAAGTACACATCAACGGTGTCATTGTAGTGATTTTTATGGCTCAATTTCTCACTCAGTCATCCGTTGGTCAGTCCAACCGATTGATTGCGTCCGTTCACTCTTCGCCAGCAAGGTAATGGAATCTCACTGCGAAAGGCTTAATGCAGATTCATGCAATAAATCCGTTTCGATTGAGTTCCATTTTACAAGCGAATGAGCTTCAGATAATTTTATGGTTTTCAATTGATGGCGCACCCCCTTTAATGGCTGTTGGCGCCAATTCGTTTAAAGTTGAACTCAGCTGTATGTCGTATCTGCAGCAATTAAAATTAATTATACCGCCACTTGGGTGGTCGTAATCGAATGGAACGGCTCTTCTTCACCTGGACACGATTGTAAATTCTGATGCAAAAAAAAAATCCTAAGTTTGATTTCCGGCGCATTGCCTATATGCGGCAAAGTCACAAACAGCAATTTTACGATGCACTTTAAGTATCCTCACCCCCATCTGAAAATTGGGTGGCACTGACCTCGTGGCATGGAGATTGAGATAGTATTCCTAAAAAAAATGCAAAACCATCACAAGACCACCATAAAATGAATACAGTGGACACCGACAATCGACATGACCCACTTGCATTTGAGTGTTGTTTTCGACATCCGTGTACATTTGGATATACGACGGGCGCACCAAACAACAGCTGTTTTCTGCCCGAGGCGAATGCTCAATCTCGAGCAACGATTACATTTGGGCAATGCAAATGGAAAATGGGAAAACGTTTCCATAACGGCGTGTGCAGCCGCGATCGGGTACCAGATACAGTGGATGTATGTATCTTGTGTTAGGACGGGTGGCGCGATGAGTATCCCTGCACCATAAAGCACACAAACAATGGGGGTCCTTGAAATTCGAGTGGCTAATTGTAAATTTTAAGCGCTGTCAACCAAAATAGGAAAATTACACCAAATGGAATAAGACGAAGACAACGACACCTAGCGAAATGTGGAATTTACTGTTGGAGGGAGGTCATTTTGTTTGTTTTTTTAATACCTAGTTTGTACGTGAACGATGAACTTTATCGTGGGAAATGTGATGGCCTATCTTAAAAGGGAATGAACTGACAGACGCGGTGGAAAGACTCAGATTTCGATTCTGATCAAGGTGTGTCAAAAGTTATGTCAGAATATGAGTGTCACATCATTTTTGCAAATGGCGTCAAATGTTATTGTATTTTGACATTTATGCCATACAAGCTATCGCCGGAACCTCAAGGTTAATGGCAAACGTTAGAGGACCAAGGCAGTGAATAAGAAAATGGACATTATCAACAGCGTCATTTATAAGATACCATAAGATCTGCTATGGGAAAACTTAAGGAACGTAAAGGAAAAGCTTGAATCAAAGGAGAGAAAATCGGTGATGAGTGAACTTTAACCCATCAATGAATACAAAGAGGCGGTCGGTGGTGTAGTGATTGTACGAGACAGAATGGTGTTCAAAGTAGACTCAGCTATAAATATGGAGCTATCTATTCTAGATTTGTTACTAGACATGCTAGATGTTTGTCAAATACTCGTTTTCGTTGTAAGCATCGTTTTTATACCCTATCCCATAGGGGTATATTAGTTTTGGTACATAGTTTGTAACATAGAGAAATAATTTTGCTACATATACCTCAAAGTATATAGATCGACTCAGAGTCGCTAGCTGAATCGAATTACCATGTCTGTCTGTCCGTCCTTCCGTCTGTCTGTTGGTCACCGATTTTTGGGCCTTAAATTTTGAGCTAGGATAATGAAATTTGGTATATAGGATCCTCGTCAGTGCCACCAGAACAAGTGTAAAAATTTTTGAAATCCGCCCACTGCCACGCCCCTTTTTTGGGAAAACGTATTTTTTTGGCCAAACCGTAATGAATTTTAAAAAAGGCTTGTCGGCGTAACACTTATCTTTTACGGCACCCCACAAATTATAGGCCAACGGTGTCAAATCGCAGCTCCGAGGTGGCCAAACGACATCAGCTCTGCGGCTGATAATGCGATCTTCAAAAACAGGGCGCAAAACATCGAGTGTAGCTTCGGCTGTGTGGCACGTAGCGCCGTCCTGTTGAAACCAAATGTTGCCAATATCCTCCTCTTCAATTTTTGTGAACAAAAATTCGTTGAACATGGCCCGATAACGATCGCCATTGACTTTAACGGCCACTCCTTCCTCAAAAATGGCCCAATTATGCCTCTGGACCAAAATCTGCACCAAAAAGTGACTCGTTTTGGGTGTATCGGCTTTTCAATGTATGCGTGCGGGTTTTCTGTGCCCCAAATGCGACAATTTTGCTTGTTTACATACCCGCCAAGATCAAAATGAGCTTCATCTGAAAAGATGATTTTTTTTGGCAAAATCGGCATTTTCTCTAAGTCGATCGCAGGCCCACTTAGCGAAGCGAAAACGCATTGGATGGTCAGTTGGCTTCAACTCCTAAACCAATTGGACTTTGTATGACGTCATACCAAGGTTTTTATGCAAAATTCGTCTCAATGATGTCTCCGAAATGTTCAATTGTTGAGAACGACGGTGAATTGATGTTGATGGCGCTTCACGCACACTTTCTGCCACAGCAGCAATATTCTCGGGTGTACGCACTGTTTTTGGCTTTTCACGCTTTGGTTTATCGATGAGCATGCCAGTTTCTTTCACTTTTTTCACAAGATAACGAACATACGGAGCTGACGGTGCTTCTCTTCTTCCAAAATCCGTACGCAATTTTCGCACACTTTCTGCAACATTACCATGATTTTCAAAGTAATGTCGCAATATTTCCCAGCATTGTTCAAGCGTATAGACAACCATATTCGTTCAGCGGAAGGATAAAACTAATTATCTGTCAAATCAGACATGAGCTAAGTGTTACCATTCACGAAATAAGCACTAGTTGAAAAAAAAGTTAGATGGCGGACCCGTTAGTTATGTAAAAATCTAAGATTTTCAATGCTGTTATCAGTATTTGGAATATTGGAGTTCTCGAGATAGTGTGCCAAACTGCTGGTAAGTGCTTACATTTCATACTTATTCGTTCTGTTTAAATATCAATTGATATTGCGGACCAATAATAGTGACTTCGGCAGTTGGATGAAGAGCTCTTATTCTGCCAACCTTTTCGGATAAATCCATCATATGCATTTTGACGTTCTAACCTTTGTCTTTTGTTGAGCTCTTCCTATTTTTAAATTCAAATAAAAACATATGGAAAGCTACAATCCGCTGTGCGGATCGTTGAATACCCTATCCCATCCTATCTGTAAAACTCAAATCCCCAAAAAGTGGACATGGCTAAAAACACGATGTGGATAAAATAAAGAAAATGACATGGTGACAACAAATTCTTCAGACTGCTTACAAAAAACGGTTCTACAAAAGACAAGGTTTTCTCCTGCATATGTTATGGGGCAGTGTATAAAAATGTTTTTTATATAAAAACGGCACCAAAAAGTGGGCGTGGGTTGAAGTGGTCTATGGACAAAATGTTCATATTTATACTACCAATGATTCTGCACCAAAAGTTTTTTCGAAAATTTTAAAATTTGACCGAAAAACGTTTTTTATTAAAAACGCCCCCAAAAAGTGGGCGTGGCAAAAAACTTTATATGAACGAAATACAGATATTCAGATTGTCTAAATATGTTGTTCAGAAAGTTTTTCAAAATTCCTTATGGTTTGGCCAAAAAAACGTTTTTCTAAAAAGGGGGCGTGGCAGTGGGCGGATTTCAAAATTTTTTACACTTGTTCTGCTGGGAGCAACAAAGAGCACGTGTACCAAATTTCATCCTTCTAGCTCAAAATTTAAGGCCCAAAAACTGGTGACGTACGGACGGACGGACAGACATGGCTAAATCGACTCAGCTATCGATTCTGAGTCGATCCATATACTTTGAGGTATATGTAGCTAAATTATTTCTCTATGTTACAAACTATGTATCAAAACTAATATATCCCTATGGGATAGGGTATAACAACATGTGTTGGCGATATCATCGAATTTTTTTATTCGTTTTAAAGGCCTATCGATGCCATTATGTATGAAATATAACATCGTTCAAATGTCCGCCGCGGTTTCTCTTAGTGGCGCTTATCTGAAATGTCAAATTTTCCATGACTCTGGTGCATAATAGTGCTTGCTTACACACCGAACCATAAACTGAGTTTTCGCAAAAACACCTGAAACCTTCATCAAAAACCGAGTTTTCCCATACATTGTCAGTTCTCAAAACCTAGTAGTTTACGACGTAACCTTCTCATAACCACTTCGCAGACGGCATCACGTTGCAGGTTGTTGGAAAGAACACACCTTTTCATACATTCTACACGTGTTCAACACGTCCCACAAAACAGCTGATGAACTCGCTGTCAAAACAAATGTTTTTTTTTCAGAAATTTACACACCAGATGAAATAAAAACAAAACAAGCGGCCGGCTTGAGAGTCAAAAACCGTTGTCAAAATCTGTAGATTTGTTTAACTTTGAACTTCAAATGCTAATATTAGTTTGATTACATTAGAAGTCATTTATTATTCAATTACAATATTTTCACACACAAATGTTGCAGCTAGTATCACAATTCACAGCTGATTGAAATGTCAAACGAAACCTGGTCAGAGTCGGTGTGAAAGCATCCAGTGGTTTACGTAAACTTTTTGCCAAAAACTCAGTTTATGATTCGGTGTGTAAGCGCTATAAATCAGGCTGAATTTGACGATGGCATGTTGGATTTGTAGGCCGCTTTATTTTCTTGCTTATTTGCATAAACCTGCGACTTCAGAAAACCCAACAAGAAGAAGTCTAACTGGGTCAAATCGCACGATACCGGTGGCCAGTTAAAATCACCTCCACGTGAGATGACCATTCCTTCGAACAGCTCGTGCAGAATTTCCAATGTGGCGGCAGCAGTGTGGCACGTAGCGCCGTCCTGTTGAAACCACATGTCGTCGAGCTCCATATCATCCAATTCAGGCCAAAAGAAGTTAGTATTCATCGACATATAGCGTCAGATATGCTGCTTCGACATATTCGGACAACAGGTTATCTAGGAATTTCATGGTTAAGTCAGGCCCCTTGAACAGAGATGGTGGCGAATGAACCAAAAGGTCAATGGCAGCTGTCAATCCCGTAGTGGATACTGATGGCCCCATGTCCTAGAGGTATCTAATAAATTGGAACTGGCCATCCAGGTTGGGGGTTGTGCTTTGGGTTAACTACCCACCCATGGAAAAAAACATTGTTACGAAGCAACTAATAGCCTCGGAAAGGACTGATATTACTGTTGACGACCCGGCTAAACGAAGAAAGGACAACGACAACCTGGAATGTGAGAACATTAAACAGGAGAGGTGCTGCTAAACTGCTACAAAGCAGATATTACTGCCATCCAGGAATTACGATGGGATGGGCCGGGCAAAAAGAGTGTGAAAAACTGTGACATCTACTATGGACCGTGTTATAGTGAGCAAAAACAGCGACTATTCGGATGCGGATTTGTTATAAGTGCCAGACTTAGGCACTTTCTAACATAAACCCATATCTGACATGTGTTTTTCATACCCATCACTTTTCCCATACATAAACTGAAAAGTAAATCCTCTCCAATATAGCCATCATATTGGGCGCTTGCCAAAATAACGTCGCACTCAAAACCCGGCCGTACGGCCGAAAATTATAATCATTTTCTTGTTCGTCTATAATTTCATTTCTCTTTTGTTGGTCTCGACGTTGTCCAACAAATGTCCGCTGCCTCGAAAACAAATATCAGTTGGCCTTTATTGCATTAAATAAACAACCATTCCATACCGGAAGCCGCTTTTGTGCCTCTAATATTTCTTTTAGATGGACGGCCAGATAGGCTCGCCTCCCCACAAAGTGGTCTCTTGAGTGCTTGTACATCGTCAATCGTAGGCCTACGTTCCGACTGTCTGCGGAACATTTGTATCTGTAAGTGTGTTTTGGAAACCAAATTGGCATAGATACAATTCAAATGATTTCGACAAACTTAATAAAATATTCCTTGTCGAAACAATTCGCCTTTTTGCCGACCAATTAATACACGAAATAAGCAGTATCGTGGCGCATATGCTCATCATTAATTATAGTTTCGGTCCGCTGACCGCTGATGACGTTGGAATACCTCTAGTTAGCGAATGTATGCGTACATGACAATGGCAGTTTTTTTTTTTGTGTATTTTCATAGTTTAAAGAAAATATTTGCCGATTTTTGTATTGTGTGTAATGTTTGGCCAACTGACGTCGGTGGTATGAGGTGTCGAAAAGTGTAGGTTGGGTTTTTTTGAGGGGAATTTTCTAGCAGACATTTTCCCCACTCTGTATATCGATGCCAATTTTTCAAAACATTTAAAGCTACTCGACCGTGAAGATACCGAGTAAATGAACTTTTCGAAAAGAAAAGCGGAGGAGAATTATGAAATTGTTTCTTCTTATGATTTGAGGAAGATCTATGGGTTACTGGGTCGACAACATTTTAGTGAAATGAAGGTTAAACATAAATTGGCAGAATTTCTTTGAAGGCACAAGCAATTTAAAAAGAAAGATGAAGGCTTAAATGAGGATGGATACTATGTCAGTAAAGTGATCAACAAAATGAAACAATAAAATTTGAAAGGTATTTGAAGAACATCATTTTATACGGTCCATGCTTCAGCGCCGTAGAGCAGGACTGGGATGATCAGGGTCTATAGGATATAGGATCTTCTTAGTAGTTCGAGTGATTGCTTTACTACTAAATTGCCTTCTTAGCCCGAAGAAACAGCGATCGGCAAGAGTAGTTATTCGTTTGATTTCTGACGAGATGTTGGTTTCAGAGTTAACAGCGGAGCTGAGGTAGACATTTGTATTGAATGTGTCGGTGAAGTCGTTTCCGACCCTGATGGAACAGCGAGAATTCTCCATCGTCATCCTACACAATCGGACGAGTTTGGGCGGTATACCAAAACTAGACATGGCTCTGTTAGTTCGTCTCTATAAATGCTGTCGCATACGGCTTTGAAAACGATAAATAGGTGGTGGGTATCGATTTGGACTTCTTGGGTTTTTTCCAGGATCTGCCGAAGTGTAAAAAATTGATCGGTTGTGGACTTTCCTGGCCTAAAACCACACTGATAAGGGCCGATCAAGTTGCTGGTAAACGTTTTCAGGCGTTCACATATTACGGCAGATAGGATCTTGTAGGCGATGTTGAGGAGACTGTAGTTGGCGCAGTTCAGTGTGTCCCCTTTTTTTTTCAAAATCCTCCTCTGTCCGGAGAGACTCGGGATTCAGATTCCTGTTCGATAGTTCGATGCATACATCTAACAGTAGTATCTTCAACCCAGCCCTTAGTTTCGTTTTCATATAACTCGTTGTCCCTTTACAGTACCTACGTCTTAGTATTTCCATCATTTGCTTCAAATAGTTTAATCTGTGCTTAGCATGCCAGCAGACTTTCCTGTCAAATGTAAGTATTGGTCACGTCACGTCACGTCTCGGAAGTCTTAACCATTTACTCCATCTCAAACGTTCAATGCGGACTTTCTTGACCAGGCGGGTCTATGTCGATACAACACGCATAGTTTTTGGTTGAATCATAGTCTCCATACCTCGTGAACGCAAACGGGCGGAAAAAATAGCGCTAAAAACGATTTCTTCATACGCTTCATACAGTCCATGCTTTAGGCCTTAAAACAAGTCTCGGATGATCAGGGTCTTACAAATGATCTCCTTAGTAGTTCGCTTGAGGGCTTTATCACTGAATTGCCTTCTTAGAAGCGCCTGTTACCAATAGTCATTCTTCGTTTGATTTTTGACGTGATGTCGTTGCTAGTCAAGATGCTAATCTTATATCAAAGCATCCTTGGTATATCAAAGAAGTCGATATGGGCACATGATTAAATCATCGAAGAAGCTAGTCGACATTGAGTTTCTCGTGCATCCTGGTGTTCCTCACTCTATTTCGGAAAATTAATCCAGCTTTACATTAAATAAACTTTATTTTGGGGAGCTCAATTAAGTAATTGATTGTTACTAACAATCGTTATTAACTAAGAACTAGCTCCAGAGGCCATGTGCCCCAAAAGTGGTCATACATCATATATCCTGACCTGACACTACCCCATGGGCCTACACGCAAAAATACTGGCCCTCATCAGCAATCACTACTGCTACCTGGATGAGGAGGAAGAGGAAAGCGCCCAACTTTCCCTATTCATGTTTGGCGGTCTACAATAATAGAGGCTTTAACTCGGCAAAACCTTCTTTGGCAACCTGGTTGACCTGGTAAATATAAACATAGGAAACTTAAACCACTTTATAGGAAGCTCGGGATAGCTCACATATGAATCGAGGAATGGACATGGATCCATGTGAGATTAGAACGGATCAACATTTGTCAAATGTGCCCCCGATACGCCTGCAGCCAACTTAACCTAACCTAGGCCATTGGTGAGATTAAACAGCAATAACTATGCGTCGATCGCCTTATCGTCACATGATTGCGAAGTAAATAAGATCTTTGACCTACACCTTGTGGGCGCACTTTGCCGTGTCTACCAATAGCTCACCTAACGTCGCATTATCCCAACGTTCGTCATTTGTTTACACTTAACGAAAGTAACGATTCATTTTCAGAATTCCAAACATGGCTACCTTTTACAAAGTTGTCCCAGTCTTACTACTTTTACAATTCTGCCTCACGACTCTATTTTTACCGATCCCAATCATGCTGATGGATTTATTAGGTGCGTAGGATTGCCCGTCTTGACAACACACTCTCTCATCTGATTCATGACATAATTAGTAACTTTCAAGAACTTAATGAACTATAAAATTCCAATCCAAACAAACACTTCCACCTGCACCACATGTTTATGTAGGCGTTTCGGAAGCATTCCAACGCGTTGCAACCATTTTCGGTTGTAAAAAGTGATACAACAAACAAAACAATCCATTCACACGAATCCCAGGATGAGTCATCAATCTCTCAGTCCGACTGACTGACGACTTGCGGTGCTGGTCATCTGCTGTTTCTGGAATAATCAAGAATCGTATTGCATTCAGCAACTAGTACGACTCTTATGCAACCGATCGAGTTACATCGTGGCATTGTTTCGTCGACGTCGTAGTCGTCCAAAAATGGCAATTCAAGGCAACACACGACGACTTCGACAACGACAGTCAGTTGAAGATACTTATCTGTTCGATGCACTCATTTTGTATTCCAATGAAATACCGAGTCTGAGAATTTGATTCCATTCGATCGCATAGTGCAGAGCAATATCCAATTGACCGACATATTGTCATGTTAATGTCTGAGCTAGTCCAGATACATTTTCAATATTCATGTGCAACTGTCCCTATTTTATGCCACCTACATACGCGCGTGCAGGATGTCATTGTCACTTTAAAAGAGGGATGCGGGCAGTTGGTTAATCCCATTTCGAATTTGTGCGGTTTCCAAAAATCTTTGAATTAAAAAAAAATCCATCTCGTTTTAGAATTGCTCTGAAGAACGACAACGACGACGGGACACTTTGTGATGTGTCATGCAACTGAAAATTGTTTTTTTTTTTTACGAAAACAATTTTTTTTCCATTTTTTTTGTTGTTTTCGTAAATACAAATCGTTGCCAAGTTGTGTCTTTAAAAAAGAACACAGACACACTGAATTCATCACATAAGCACGGAAAATGACGACAAGTAGACGCCAGATACTTTGCGCAGCATCCTCTTCAGCGTGCTGAGTAGCAATTTACGAGTATAAGGTGCTCCAAGGGGTTTGTTGTTGTTGTGTGTGCTCAATTTTTTGTTTGTTAATTTTTGTAATGTGGTTACACTTGACTTTTTCATTAAAACAAAAATTCCTGATTTAGAGTATTCGTCGTGTGTACGAGCAGTCGATTGGGAATCATTTTTTTTTACAGTGGTGTGCCAGATTTTCGGAACAATTTTGGTTGATGGCGCAGCAGTGTTTCATTGGAAATGGTTATGATGAAAAATGAAATGACTGCGAGAGAGTAATGTTTATTTTTTGACATTGACACATATTTACTTGGAATACGTGTGAAATTATCTGTGCATCAGTGAGACTGTGGATTTGTATTGAAAACATGCACACCTAACAAGATTTTTGATGTAAACAGCAGGCCAGGGCAGTAACCATAACTTGTCAGAAAATGTAAAGAATGTTTTTTTAGAAATTTGGGTTTGAAACTGGCAACAATGTTTCTACAGATTTTGTGCAGTGCTGAGTAGAATCCGAGTGATTCGATTGAACATCGTGCACAGCAATCGTCGCTAAGCTCCACTATGTGAAAGATTTTAAGGAAAAAGCTTGGCTTAAAAGCTTCTAAGATCCAGCTTGAGCAAGAGTTGATAACGCGTGACCATTTTACCCGTCGTAGTCTCGGGGAATGGGCCGAAAACACGATTTAGCATGATCGTCATTTTCAATGCAACATTTAGTTCTCCGATTAAGCCAATTTTTAGTTAAAATGGTCGAAACACCCTTAAAACCATTAAAACTCACTGTTTGGTGTGATTTATGGGCTGGTGGAATCATCGGCCTATGAAAACCTGTGACATATACTACGGACCGTCTTATTGTGAGCAGAAAAGCGACTATTCGGATGCGGACTTGTTATAAGTGCCAGACTTCGGCAAGAAGTCTTATGTTTCCAAGACATTAGCTAAGGCATTGTAACAGCGCCCACGCCCCGACTGAGGGAAAAGATGCCATAGCTAAAGATTGCTTCTACGAGCTCCTTGACAAAACCTATGAGCGACTACCGAAGTATGATGTTAAAATCGTGCTGGGAGGTTTTAACGCAAAGGTAGGAAGAGAATACATCTTGAGCCATTAGATCAGCCGCAACTGATGTGCTAGGTTTCTCGCGGGCACCAGAAAAAAACACCTGGTTTGATGAGGAAAGCCGACAGATGGTCGCAGTCAAGAACGAGGCCTGCAAGGCTAAGCTGGAGGTAAAGACTAGAGTTGACATTGAGCTCTATAGGCAAAAAATAATGGAAGAACTCAGGCTTTTCAGAAAGAAGAAAAAAGAGCAAGAAAAGCGCGCGATCGAGGATATAGAGAGGTGTCACTCTAGGAACGATGTTCGCAATTTTAACCAAAGTGTAAAACGTCAAAGCCAAGGATCGAGATGAACAAGGAAATATCGTAGTTGAGACACAGTCGATGCTGAGGATATGGAAGAAACACTTCTGCAGGCTGTTAAACGGCGATGACGAACAACAATCCGCTGTCAGGCAGAAGGAATAATTCAATATTTGCGACGACAGCAAAAACTACCAACCACCCGACATAA
Organism: Rhingia campestris; assembly: GCA_932526625.1. Taxonomy (NCBI): domain Eukaryota; kingdom Metazoa; phylum Arthropoda; class Insecta; order Diptera; family Syrphidae; genus Rhingia; species Rhingia campestris. Next base: position 100,667,437 of record OW052184.1, read on the forward strand.
GCGAAGTGAGGATAGCAATATCTCAACCCAAGCTTAATAAAGCTACCGGAGATGACTTGGTAAGTAACATCCACTAACTCATGAGCCAAATCCGGTCGGATGAAATTATGTCCTTGGAATTGAACCTCAGCATCGTTTGCCCGATCCACAAAAAAGGAGACCCTCTGAAAGTCTCCACAACAATGCCTACAAGATACTATCCGCCGTAATATGTGAACGCCTAATACAGTTTACCAACAACCTGATCGGTCCATATCAATGTGGTTTAGGCCAGGAAAACCCACAGCTGATCAAATCTTCACACTTCGGAAGATCCTAGAAAAACCCCAGGAAGTCCAAATCGATACCCACCACCAATTCATTGATTCGAAAGCCACAAACGACGGCATTTATAGAGATGAGCTATACAGAGCAATGACTAGTTTTGGTATACCGCCCAAACTCGTCAGTCTGTGCAGGATGACGATTGAAAATTCTCGCTGCTCCATCAGGGTCGGAAACGACTTCAAAGACAAGGCGATGCGCTGTCATGTGACTTCTTTAATTTGGTTCTTGAGAGGATTGTGCAAAACTCCCTGACAACAACATTTCGTCAGAATTAAAACGAAGAATTAGTCTTGCCAACCGCTGTTTCTTTGGGCTAAGAAAGCAATTAAGTAGTAAAACCCTCACTCGAACTACTAAGGAGATCCTATATATGACCCTGATCATCCCAGTCCTGCTCTACGCCGCTGAAGCATGGATCGTGTCAAAAGTGGATGAAGAAATCCTTGGTCGATTTCAGAGGAAAATTCTTCGAAAAATCTTCAATCCCGTTTGCCTTGACGGGTTTTGAAGACGAAGATTTAACCACGAACTATACGAGCTGTACAGTTCCTAGTAAAAAAAAAACTCTGAATCGGACGTTTTAGACGGCTAGGACATCAGCCAAACGTTGGACACAGTAGAGGAAGACCTCGCCTTAAGTGGCGCGCACAAGCAGAAACCGACATCAACCAACTTGGAGTGCGCAACTGGAGGAAGTTAGCTAAGGAACGGTCTAATTGGAGAGACATGTTGGTTGAGTACCAGATTCATTCCGGACTGTAGCGTATTACAAAGTGGATGCTGTTTTTTCGTGCAATATCATCCTAAGCACTGAAAATCAATTTCATCTTGATGGCTTCGCTAATCGTCAAAATTGTCCCAAATTCATCCACAACGTATCTTTGGTGTGGATTTTGGGCTGGAGGCAGTATTGAACCATACTTCTCTAAAAATTAAGCTTCTTAAGCATTGAATGTTTCTGGTGCCCGATATCGGGACATGATAACCTAGTAATTCACCCCCCCCACATAAGCTGGAATGATGAATGATTTGGTACATGGACTCTGTTGCTACCAGCAGAACAATTGTAAACATTTCAAAGCTGCCACGCCCACTCTGTTGTTTTCGATGAAACCGTATGGAATTTTGAAAAACTGATTGCGAAAGCTACACTAGTCGGCATAAGTATTTTGACGAAATAAAAATCGTGCATTTTTGAGTTTAACTTCTAAATGGCTTGACAAGAATTCATGTTTATTTTTTCATTTTTATATATAACTAATACAAACTTAAAAATAGGCAAACAAATATTTTTTCATAGAAGTCAAAAAAGATATAAATTAATTTGTAATTTCGTGTGTTGGCATAAGTATTTTGACAAGTATATAACTCTAAGAAAAAACATTTTAAACTTATCAAAAGTAAATAAATAAAGAAGAATTTAGTAAAATATATAACCTCCTTTGGCTTCAATAACTTTTTGAAGGCGTCTCGGTACTGAATCTACTAAATTTTGAAGAATCTCTGGAGATATCTCTTCCCAAAGGGAAGTGACCTCAGAAATCGTCTCCTCTCTGGTTTTATTTAAAGAAACTGTTCTTTTGCGTTTCAAAAGAGACCAGACGTTTTCTATTATATTTAAATCTGGACTTTGAGGTGGCCAGTCCAAAGTGGCAACACCAACATCCTTCAAACATTTAGTTATCATCCGGGCTTTGTGGCATGGGGCATTGTCCCGTTGCAGGATAAATGATTCACCAATAAGCCTACCTCCGGAAGGAAAGGCATTGTCATTTAGGGTTCTTAAATATTGACCTTGGTTCATCGAGCCGGTGATAGGAACCAATTCACCCAGGCCATTATACGCAACACATCCCCAGAACATGACAGAGCCTCCACCATGGCTCACTTTTTGACAAACGGGGCGTCTTTTTTGCCTTTCTACCTTTGGCAATCTAACGTAAAATTTGTTTTTTGATGAGTTATACTCAAAGGAGCTTTCATCTGTCCATAGAACGCTTCTCCAGTACTCCTTTGGCTTGTGCAGATGTTCCTTTGCGAAAGACAGTCTTTTAAGCTTGTTTACCTTTGATATGTACGGCACGTCCTTAGCTTTAAATGTTTTAAAATCTCCTTCCATTAAACGTCGTCGGACAGTGCGCTCACTGATTGGATTCGTTGCCGTCAAATTCCATTGATTTGCAGCAGTTTGAGGCTTCAGGAATATATTTCTTTTAAATTCCCGTAGAAGGGTTCATTAGGTTTGTGATGTCATTATGCTTTTTAAACTTATTGATTTGATAGTGCACAGTTTGACGCGACACATTAAACTCACTTGCTATGTCTTTTACTGCCGTTCCAGCGTTAAACTTCGCTACCATTGAAGATCTGACAACCAAACTCAACTCAGCCGTTTTACCCATGGTTTTTAATAAATTTTAATAATTTTTTATTTTGTTATCAACGTTTAATGTAAATTAAAGTTAACTACACAAGTTTTTTGGTTATCACGTGCTCAAAACTGTTAAAATATTTACACAAAGTTTCCGTCAAAATACTTATGCCACGTAAAAATTCTTTGTCTGCATGCGTTCTTATCAGCAGAAAGAGAATGCAAAAGGTAAACAATACAAAACTTGGCATGCATAGAGCTAAAAATAGATTCTTTGTTTCGCGCATCATTTTTGCACCGTTGTTTTAACGATACCAAGCAAAGTTAGTCTCAATAGTCACAAAAAGGTTTCGTCAAAATACTTATGCCGACTAGTGTATTTAGGCAGAACTTCTTGCAGACTCCACAGCAAGGTTTTGCCATAGACTATTTTGGAAATACTAAACCAGTGATTTTCAGCCATTATGGCTGATTATTTAGGATGTTCAAGTCGTTTCCCATTTTGCAGGATTGCCCAATGCCCAGGCTTTATGATTAGATTAGATTAACTAAGACAACGTAAGAAGTAGCTCAAGCAAATTGAGGTTAACAAGATTCGTTTTTGGCAAAAAAAGATTTTCAGGGCATACATTTTAAGGAAAGGAATGGGATGGGATATGATAGGATATTAAATGATTCGATCAGGGGATAGGAGCCTTATCATATGTTTTTAATTCAAAGCCATCCTGATTTTGGTCTGCAAATCTGGGGCGCTACTCTGTATTTTGTTCCAATTGAGGTTCTATTTCAAATAGCTTTCCGTTCTGTTTTATAATTGACACTCTGTAATACAATTAAAATGCGAACAACAATTACAATATGTTGGCATGCAACAAAATTCCATTTTCGGGATTTAATATTCGAAAGTTGTAATTTTTTTGCTTCTAGATTTTAGATTTAGATTAGATTAGATTTTTATTGTTTTCTTATTTATAATACAAATTTATTTTATAAAAATCACTAAGCATGGCTTTGCCGTCTGCCTGATTGACATGAGATTAAACAAATAACAAGTTGTTTTAATGTATATTATATTCTTGAATTTAAAACGATTTAAAGATATGTAAAAAAGCAAAACATAAAAGTAGTAGACATACTAATTTTTTTTTTTTTTTTTTAACAAAGTTAAAAGTTCTCAGTAATAATTTTAGTACGGTAATTAATTGCAGCTTTATAGAAATAAAAAAGTTGTTTTACATCGCTTTCGCAGTTTAGGTAGGTTATAATTTCTTCCTTAGATTTTACGTCGTTTCCTAGAAAATATCTTCTTATTTCTTTAAGGATGGGGCATCTTCCGATGAAATGTAAAACGTCTTCTCTCTCGGATAAGTTGCAAAGACTACAATAAATTGGTAGGTCTGGACGATGTGGGATATAATTAAGGCGTATTAGTTCGCCTCTCATCTTAAAAAGAGCCGAAATTAGTTCTTTGGTGTTGTCATTGTGGAAATAATTTTTTTCAGACAGATTATGTTTTAAAACGCTGTATGTAGCTCGGTGAACGGATGATGAAGCCATATTTACGCAATCAGCTCTGTATTGTTCATCTACTTTGGCAATAAGATTGCCAAGCACATCCTTACGGTATCTTTCATTTCCATAAGCTAAATTGCATTCGAATCTACAGTAGGTTGCTAGCTCTTTGAGTTTTTTATACCAGAGCGTATTTCTTTCTACTACCTTCTTTGCAATTATTTTTGGAAGTTTTTCGTCCGACAGTTCTAAGACTTTAATTACATAATCAACATGCAATTTTAATGATTTAATGAAAAGCGATGACAGTCCTGTTTCGATATTGATCATATAGTTTGGTGTTGTGCTTGGTAAGTTAAAGCATCGTTTTATGTAGTATCTAAGGAGTTTCTCTACTGTTTCATATTGGCAATATCCCCAAGACTGCGCTGCGTACATCATAACAGATTCTGATACAGCTTGAAAGACCTTGTATTTTACGCTGTGGTCAATTAGTTGATTTGAAAAACATTTTTTCCATGTAGCCGATATAGCACTTTTAGCTTTTATTAGTCTTTCCTTTAGATGCGGTTCCATACTAAGATTACTAGCTATTGTCACCCCGAAGTATCTATAGGTTTTCACAATTTCAATGGGCTGTCCGTTAAGATGCCATTTTTCATTTCTGCACTCTCTACCTGCTCCCTTCTTAAAAATCATGATTTTTGATTTTGTAAGGTTAACCGTAAGATTCCATAATTGGCAGTACAAATCAAGACGGTTAATCATTAATTGTAAGGACTCTGGCGAATATGCAAATAGAACCACATCGTCTGCAAATAGAAGTGCCTTTATTAAATGTCCTGCAAACTCTATTCCTCCGGTGAGGTCATCGATGTACAAAGCAAAAAGATATGGGCTTAGTGTACATCCCTGTCTTACTCCCATAGTTGTTTCAAACCATTCTGATGTTTCGTTCCCGCTCCAGACACTCGATTGGTTCTCCTCATATATATTTTCGATAACCTTCCCGAACTTTTGGCTCATTCCAGCGTTATAAAGTTTGAATATTAAGGCTTTTCGATCGATATTATATAAGGCTGCCTTAAAATCAACGAAAAAGGCGAATAATTTCTTTTTTTGTTCTATGAATGTCCCAGCTATATTTTTTGCTTCTACAAGAGAGAGTACAAAATAAACAAAAAAAAAAGTCTTACCACCTTCTGAAATACCTATGATCTATGCTTCCAATTTGTTGATCACTTAGGAAACTATCATGGATTTGCTTTTTATAGTTCAAACTTTCAGTCACATGTTTGTTTGTTAATCACGTTAATCGCCATTTTCCCGAAAAAATACTTCTCCACCAACACATGACTCGTAAAACTAATTGTCAATCACGTATTTATTTACTTAGCAAGTACCCGAAAATACCTCGATGATTCTATCTCCACTTTGACAAACAATCTACATCTCGCTATTTGTTCATTTCATTTTTACATGTTATAAGCATGTGTCTACTCCAACAACAACAAAAAAGCCTCAAAAATTACATAAATACCAGGTAAGCGATTAGTTAATTACCCTCTTGCATCTCGCTCGTGCTCTCTAAGACCCGTGTAGTGGCCGTGTAGGAGGTTTTGACGTTTTAATGTGATGCATTGCTAAAACGTTTCACTTGTTGTTGCCATTTTTGTTTTCTTAGTTTTTTTTTTAAATTTATTTTAATTTCTGTTCCCCATCTGCACAACCCACATCAAAAATATGACGTTGCGCTCCATTCAACAGAGCACCGATCGATCATGATCACTCGCTAACTGGGTTGTACGATCATTCGTTGATATCTAAACGCGACGCGTCGTAAATTGAAATTACATCAGCGTATCGCGCGAGATACAATTTCAAATTACCACTGAAAATACTAATCAACACGGATTCGGATTGGTAATGAATTGAAATCGGCATATGGAAAGTTATACCATCGCTGGCAGTGACATCCGATTCGAGGTGTGGATGGAATAATTGATTAGATCGCTGCTTCTTCCACCACCTGGCCCAGGTTGTCAGTCGCCTTGCAAAAAAAAAAAAAAAAATATCACCATCGGTCAGTAGCTTTTCATGATGACTCAAGCATAGACCGTGGGTAAGGTGTTAATTTTTTGTTTTTTCCTTCTTTTTGGTCAAGACTTGCCCGTAATGTGTGCAATGGCTAATTTAATGTCAAAAAGTGTACACCATGTAACGTTGAATGACGAACTTGCGAGGTGGTAACTACGATACTCTTTTTTTTACTGAATGGCAAACAAAATATTGCGCCAGACTTTTTCACGTTTTTATGGCGCAGTTACGCTTTTTATGAGGTTATTCGTTCGGGTGCTTGTTGGGTATTGTGAGAATAGAAATATGTGGTCCCCGGGAGAGAGATTATTTGATTAACCTAGTCGTCTGAACAATGAACTTGAATGAGCTGTTAGTAGGTAGGTCATGATCCAAGCTTGTACTGTATGGCAATTGAGAAGTACAACCGCGTTCGTGAGATTTTTTTTTAACAATGAATTGAAAAAATTGAGGTGTTCTACATTTGCAAGGTCAGTTTATGACAAAATTTGCCGAAAAATATTTTACGTTTCTCTATATCTACTGATAAGTAGGACTTTAAGGTGTAACTTTGCCTCCTTTAACATATCAGCTGTGTTTCCAAATTCCATGTTCCTATCTTAGTATCCTAAGTTTTTTTTTGAGAAATTCAGCTCCTTGAAACGCACGTTTTAACTCACTTAAATGAATTGTTTATGAATCGTCAAAACCACTTGAGTAGCTTCAGTAATCATAGGGAACTAACAATAAGTTGTTGGTTGGCTAACCACCCGTCCTCCATTTATAAGGACAGTCCTTTGAAATGTGGTTCGATGCGGTAGATCCAAAACTTAAATCCCCAAATAAAATCCTAGATGACCTTTTTTTGGATGTGTTGAGAACCCCATGTAGGTTGTTCATTGACGTCATCGTTGACGTGTAAATTAAATTCGGAATTCTTCCGCTACTGTCTGGGAAAAGTTAGCGGTGTTTTAGTAAAATGACACAATCCCCCACCCTGCGTTTCCAACTTTGCAGGTTTGGTTTGGCCCTCTACAGTTTAAAAAACAAACAGGGTGGCAGGTTCAGATGTATGTCTTAATTATCGAATGAATACATACAGAAATTGTATTTTGCTTAGTCTATACCTAAAGACTAGTAAGGATCTTTTCTCTACCAATGGGAGGTTATACCAAGTAACCCTTTTGGATCTCAAACTTTTTAATTTACGAAAAGAACAGCAATTCTAACAGAAATGTTTCTGATGAGACTGGTTCCTTATATTCCGTGTTATAGTGTTATTTAGAACTGAAGCACTGATAACCATTCGCTATATATATTCGACCGATTTCAGGCCATATCGTTTTGGTTAAGTCTATATGTCACTATAAGTCTCAGAAGTCTCGGTGTCGGACCTTGGACTAAAAAACCTTTCAACACAATCTTGATCCATGCACTTGCATTCGAAGGACCAATCATTTTAGACGCTTTTGCTTCGGTCAGTGCTTAAGTGTCATAATCTTGTTTTTTTTCTCAAAATCTCCTCAGTATTTCGAGTTAGGGTTGCCAACTTTATCATCCAGAATCTTTTTTTTAAAGTGATGTGAAACGCTCAATGATGATACTGAGATGATACTTGCAGGTATTGATTGACTTAGAACCGAGGTAGACAAAGCCCCATTTTTCTGATCGGTCAAGTTCGTCGATGTTCTCTTTCTATTCTTTCAATTCAATGGATTTTATTTGCACATAAAAGATTTTTCATTTACATGTATTACCTGCAAAGCATAGTGCTTATCTGCAGGTGGTTGAGCATAAATTGAATACATTAACTTTGAAATGATTTAAATTGAAACGATTTTTTAACAATTAGGTTACAATTACTATAGTGTTGTTAAAATCTTCTTTAACTTTCTAATTCACAAAACAAAGTTCAATCAAGTGTTTTTTAACTCTTTTTTTCTTTTTTTAAAATTTGGAATTATTTTTAAACATTGTAGTAGCGAATTAACTAATTTAGGGACGGCGCATCGCAGTTCCCTATCACCATATGTGTTGTAAGCTTCCGGAACTTCTAACATCCCTTGAACTCGTCTTCGGGTGTTTTGTGGATGGCTTATTGGTCGAAAAAATCGTTGGTCTTTCATATAAGTAAGCATTGTTGTCATCTGGAAAAGCGCCTTGACATCTAAAACTTTGAAGGTTGAGTTAATAGGTCTAATTATTTTAACAAGACGATGTATGAGTCTCCTCATTCTTTAACTTATCCTAGTAAACTTCTCACTCTATAATCCCCAAAGGTATCACCTTGTTGATGTTTTCCAATGATGGTTATATCACCGATTTATCATCGTAGTACCACATCAGTATACCAAAACTTAATATGGCGCTGTATTATCACCATAAATTCTACAACACGAGGCTTGAACATAGACATATGGACGGGTGGGTAATGACTAGGACTTGGAATGATATGATTTGATCATCTACAGACCCTGCTGGCCTTAATCTACACCGAGCCGGATTTAGATGAATGGTTTCGGAAGTTGAGGAGTTGTATGAATTAGTCGGTGTTTTATGCTTGTTGGACAAACAATATTCACATTCGAGCACTTTAATTCAGCAAAATTTTGCAGATAAGCTGGTTTATGGTCCTTACCAATTCATCACCGTCTGTAAGAAGCCTTTCAAAAATTACCATCATAGGCAATCGGCCCTATCGAGATAATAGTCGGAGCGGAAAGTTCTCCGAGTTTGTTCCGAAAAGCTTTTCGGAATATTTCTCCGACATTTTGTAACGCAATCTGGCGAATTGCGTTCAAGTGCATTCAGGTGCATTTTTCGTGCAATTTTCGAAAGCTAAGTGCCATTCTTTTTCGGATTTCCTCCGACACAAATTCATCGCGGATTTTATTTACGAATTGTAGTGCAGTAGAGCCGACGCGTCTGTGTAGTATTTTTTTTTTCGATGACACATACCTCCAATGGAACTTTTGTCCGCTCCGAAGGATACCTCTATAGGGCTGAATATCCCTATTCAATCTCAGTTCGTACATTGATATCTTAAGAAGATTAGGCGGCAGTTAGCCCATCAATCGTGGATGTTGTATTATTTATTCTGAACAATAGGGTAATGTTTGCCGGCTTTGAATGCCGAATTGTTTTTCCATATGGTGCCTCCTTGGAAAAAGTTTGAGCTTAAGGGGTTTAAGCTATACAATTTGAAGCATTCCAAACAAATATTATTATAATGATGCTTTCCAAAGATAAGAGTATTGATATCGGCTTCTTTCAACGTTCAAATGCAATGTGTTTCCACGAAAAGTGTCATCCCTAAAAGATTTTCCATTCATTCGGCTTCTTTCAAAAAAAGAGGCCTCAAAAATTAGTTCAGCCATTGTATGGCTGGCTTTGTAGTTACTTACCTACTTAAGTTTCTCGGGATGAACTTTGGCCATAAGCAATAGGTATGCCTCTCTTGTTAACCCGATCCATAGATACGATCTTGATTGAGATCGTCTAACCAGGATTTCTAACGACGAATTAGCTAGGACCATCAAGCCAATAAAATTCTGCACCCTTCATCCAACTTAACCAGTTTCTTGCTACAATTCTGAAGCTACCCAGAAGCATGACTGCCAAATTTGCAAGGTTGCAAACATGTAGGTCCATCCATTATGCACCAGCTAACATGATTGATGTGTGCATATGGGTTTCGCGTCGATACATAGTATCGACGCGTCAAAAACATTTGCATGCCGATAAAAAAAGAAACACAGAAATGCATCTCAAATGTGACTTTTACCCATGTGTCACATGTTTTCATTTCACTCGCCATGATAGCGTTTTTTATATCAAATAGATACTCCACATTCCATACTAAAATTCCTCACATGTCGAACTCCCATCCTTCCAACCACACACTCGTTTTATATTGTTTTGATCTTAATCGTATGCAAATTAAATTTAATTGTCAATCATATATCAATAAAGCGGCGCCAAGTCATTCATTACGTTGCCACTGATCTTACAGACCTCAGACACAATCGTATCGACAGTCGACACTGTATCTCATAAACCGAAACTTCTCGAAATAAACACACGATCGGCATCTCGAACACCTTTCTTTAACCTTAAAGACCGCAAAGGCGAAAACATCCGCACCGCAGATACTGGTTTTCCGTCTATCCGTCCCTCTGTCTCATAAACCACTACAAGTAGATAGCTACGTCATACATTCATATTGAAACACTTGTTCCTCCACCAGTCCACCCATGACGACATCGAGTAGGTTGTTGATAGATTGAAAACAAAATACCTTCTCCTCTATCTATATAGCCACAGAAAACGACTGATCGAACAGCTCATTTCGAATGCAGCCCACACCATGTGCCGTATGTCGTCGATCGTGGCGCGGCGCGATTCTGTCCATTTATGTAGGTAGACGCGATGCCAACCCACCTATAAGAGCTCCAAGTACGTGTATTCGCAATCAAGCCTGGTAACATGTATTGTTTCACAATTATCGGAAGTGCCAATAAAAAGAAAAATACATTTTCGCAAAACGAACTGAACCCACCATCTGAATTCGTATCTGGTGATGGAGAGAGGTTGCAGATACTCCATTATTGTAGTATTAACTATAACACACGATACATCGATTGTTATTGTTGAATGCACGATGATTTTGTATTCAAAATGAGTGAACAACTTGAGTTGGTATTCAATAGCATTTTGGGATTATTGTTCGGTTATAATTATATTGGCAGGCAAAGTGCAGATACATTGTATCTACTTGGGGAAGACAAAATTTGCCAAACGATTTGATGCACGTGTTGGTTTTACCGATGACATAAATTGATTTTTTATCTCTTCTGACAAAAAAGACGTGACAGTATTCGAGAGAGGTGCTATTTGTCTTGGACCTGTTGTTGTGATAATTATAGATACGGCTTTAATGGGCAATAATAATCGATCTGGTAAATATCTCCATCCAGCTTTGCAATTTTGAAAGGCATAATTAAATAAATCATGAGCAGAGGAGTTTTGTTTTGTTTGAACTGAAAGTCGTCTTTATTGGTCTTGAACAGGTGTCCATTGGATATATAAAAACAAGTATCTTCTTCTAGTAAAATACCGTTGACCTGGTCTACTGATTCACCTGAAGGGTTTATCAGATCTTATTCGACATGATTGCTCCTTTTGAGCTGTTTGAAAACAGCTTTAAACTGTTCAATGGCTGACCTATACATTAGCTGGCTTAGATGTGATTTATTCCAATAAGGGTTCATTGTTTGGGTTCTGTAGTAATCTCAGTATGTCACTGACCAGCACAGAGAGGACTATTTACGAATTTTCTCCCAGATAGAGACGTTATCTCTCCATGTATGTTACAGAAGTCTGAGAAATTAGTCAAATCCGATTCTGGTAAACCTTTTCGAAGTAGTGAATGAAATAATACCTTCCAGAGATAATGATACCTTACAGCTACAGAGATACAGGTCTTCCTTTCTTCATAAAAAAAAACAATCATTTAAAATTCGATTGGATGTCCGTATTGATAATGATCTCACTATATAGTCATCTCTACAGCATGCCTATCTTATAGCACTACACCGTGTAGTCATCAAAGTAGAAAAGTTTCTAAAAGACAAAAAACACATTTTCGTTGCCTTTTCAGGCATTAGAGGTCTATTGAATGTCCTCCCAATAGCTACGCAGGTCTCATCAGGCTATTACAGGTACATTTGCAACATAAAGGATCTGTGTATTTCAATAAATAAATTGCTGCAAGTAACCCTAAAACGGCATTGCTTGCATATCCCTAACATGGATAGTAACGAGAACTATCTTGCTAGAGAAACTCCGCAAAGAAGGGTCTTATCACATCTGCATGTAGTAACTGAAATGTTTATCTAATTTGATGGTTCAAAGATTGATATAAGCATAAAGGTTCGCTTCATCCTAAAAGCACTTGAATTGAAAAAACACACACCACCCTCTTTCAGGCAGAAGTTCTGGCGGTGATAGTACCCGCCAATGTGACTATTATAGAAGAACAATTCATAACGATAAAATCAAAGCTAAGAAGCTTTTTCAAAGAGCTATAGGTTTCTGGACCAAACATAAAATGTAAAACAATGAGGGTCCTAGTGCACAAAAGTGCAACGAATCGGATGGATACACTTACTTAAGTGTCGCTACAGTTCGAAATGAACCGGAATACAAATCAACATGCCTCTGTAATTAGCCCGATACCTAGCTTACTGCATCGAATTTCATTCTTCAAGTTGATCTATGTCGGTTTCTACTTTTGCACTCCACTTAAGGCGATGTTGCTCTTTTGCGTCCAACATCGGCTGGTAATCGAACACTCTGCGGGTCGGATTGCTTTTTGACCACGTCTATCCATGTACAGCCCGTAAAGCCCTTAGTAAAATCTTCATCTCCATAACCCGTCAACACAAACGGGACCAAACAATTTTTTCGCTCAATGCGACAATCGATTTCTTCAACCGCTCTTGATACGTCCCATCCTTCGGCACCGTAGATCAGTATTGGGATGATTAGGTTCCTTAGCAGTTCCTGTGAGGGCTTTATTACAAAAATGGTTTCATTGCCCCAAAAACTGTGGATTCTTTCATCGTTTAATGAGATGGTGTTATCGGAGTCAATACCGGAGTCCAGGTAGACAAAGTCATTTAACTCCACAAAGTTGTAGCTGTCGATGGTCATGTTCGCCCATTTCGTCAATGTTGTGGGTCCTTTCCTGTTAACATCCCTCATTTACTTAAACCCATCTCTAAACTAGCAAACATGGCTTTGAGTTCGACTGTAGAAAAGCTGCTGGACTTGATCGGATAAGGATCCACCTAATGTACTCAAAAAATATTATCAGTATTGAGTGCTAGCACTTCTTTGCTGATTATTTTCGGTGTCATACATTTAACAGGTTTTTCCCAGTTGCCGGATAATTCGCGAATCCAACCGACCTCCAAAAATTAAAGAAGCATGCCTCAAAATCCCACCCCCATTGCTTTGCTGTCCATTCTTTCAAAGGTAACATGGGCTCCGAAAGAAACGCTCCCTGGAGGCCTACTAAGCTTTCTAACATATTTATGGAAATCGGTGATGGAAAAACATGAAACATGTTGCCCTGTATATTTTCAAGGCTTTCGATCGCGTTTGACACAGTGCTTTGCTGGCCAAATAGACAACACACGGACTTCCTCACATACTTTGCGGATGGGTGAAAAACTTTCTCAAAGAGAGATCTTGAAAAAAGTTGTGGTGGCTTGCGGTTCTGCAGATAAATTGTCTATAAACGCTGGGGTGCCTCAAGGATCATTTCTCTCACCCACTCTTCGATACTCGATATTTGTTTGGGTACAACTGGACTTATTGGGTCTGCCGAAGTGTAAAGATCAGTTGTGGACTTTCTGGCCTTAAACCACAACGATAGGGTCCGTTTAGGTCGTTGTCGGACAGTTTCAAGTCTTCACACATCACGAAAGACAGCACCTTGGTGGTGATGTTTAGGCTACTTATGCCACTGTAATTGGCTAATGTTTTCTGCATCTTATGGATAACCTTTAACCGTCAATTCAAAGGCTTTAAATAAAACGTTTCATATTGATTTCTTTTTAGTCCATTATCAAGTCATTCAAATCAATTAGCTTACCCCTAAACGGATTATAAAATATCAAAATCACAGTCACCCCCATACGCAACATCAATAGGTCATACATGGAAATGCACACGCCAACGGTCACATTAAATGGGTGCCACGTGTGTACACTTTGCTACGCAACACAACGTTCGAGGACGCCACACTTCTCCGTCTAGTCCATTTGTAGAATTTCCCTCAATGAATATGTAATAGACCGTCAACCGTTACGAACAATAACAAACCAACTGCCCCAATCACCCAAATGGGTTACTCCGAGGAGTCACTTTAAAATCAATGAAATAACCAACAACAATGTGGGGGCTTTGCTACGCAGTCTCCAACTTCATCCAAAACAAACGGGAACGAACATTAACCCTACGAGTCCCAATTTGTTAGTCCTTCCTTGTACACAACAAACAAAAACGCAAAATGTATCCTCGAGCAAGGAAAACGGATATGATTACGCAATCATATGGCATGTTAGGGATATTTTGTCATTTTCGGTCACCCTATACTGATGTAGGTCAACAATGTCCTCCGGAGTAATACAAATTGGCCCATTAATGAACGTTGGTGGTGCAGCGTAGTATGCATCCTGAAATAGTAATTTGTATAGAAATACGCATTCTAATTCGAGTTCATACATTATGCCGTGAGGACATTGATTTTTTTTCGAGATATTGTGCGAACCATGTACACACGGCACATGCATGCAGCAGTGCCTCTAGGGGTTGGGAATTTATTTTCTTTTGTTTTTCTTGTGTGTTGACGTTTCTTCTAATGCTTAGTCATTGATACGGAATGCGCTTGAGTGTGTACCGAAGAAAGGAGAGATTACACTTTATACAGTGGTGGTCGAAAGAAATGTTCGTGGTTTCTATAAATGGAGCTGAGCTTGATTTATGCAAGGGCAGATGGTGCAAGGGTATCTACAAACCGGAAGTCTAACAATTCTAAAATTAACTTTCAGTGTTCTAATTAAACGCATGTTCCCTGACACAGTGGCTTCCTTAAACCATATATATATATAGTAGGTATTGAGAAACCTATTTTTTCGATTTCCTGCTACGTAAAAATAAATGCACCTAGGTAGGGTGGACGTCAAAACTGCGTAGATAGGCTTTATCACTCAAGTCATGAATGTCGCCGGCCAATGCGTATATAGTTTTTGGGCTTATAGTTTACGCAGGAACCATACAAGTTGTTGTAAAAAGACATAAAATATTTTCAAAACGGCATACTGCCGAAACCCCTTTTCAAAAAAAGTTGTTCTTGGTGGGCGTTTAAATAAATTCATCTCGTCTATATTGATTTTAACATTTTTTTTTGGGGCATTTAGAAACAATTTTAATAAGTTCGAAAAAGTCTCTAACATCCAGTCGTGTTTTCACATTTCGTGTGCAGAACAAAGACTGTCAACGTCTTCTTCATAGTTCGTTGTTACATAGTTTAAATCCACGAACATATTTGGACGTTTCAAAAAAAGTAAAAATTATAAGTAATGGAAGAAGTATCTGAACTGTAAAGTTGAAAGACGTCACGCAGTGAACGTAGAGCGGCAAGTTTAAACGACAGCTGGCCATTTATTGAGCTACATTTCAAAACTGCTATAGTTGTGAAAATAACAGAGGTTTTTGCAGCCAAAAAGTGGTCTTGACTCAATTCTATATATATTGTAGAAATGTCCAGTCAATGAAGAACTAGTTCCACGACCTAGTATAGAAGAAGTTGGCCTAGCTTTAAAAAAGATTAAAAACAACAAGGCCGTAGGTTCTGATGGCTTACCAGCGGTGGTGATGTTTTGGTAGGGAGCATGTAACGAATCATCAACCAATTGTGGGTGGAAAAAAACATGCCCGATAACTGGACTATCAGCTCCATATGGCCAACTTAGTTAGATTAGTTATGGACTATACCAGTGTGGGTCTTGGCCTACCAGATCGACTATACACCAAATTTCCACACTGAGGCAAATCCTGGAAAAGACCAATGAATTTCAAGCCGAAACTCACCGCCTATTCATCGACTTCAAAGCCGCGTATGATAGCATACATAGTCAGGAGCTCTATATGGCGATGGCCGAATTCGGAATCCCCGCAAACCTGATTCAGCAGTGTTCTGGAAAACACGCGCTCAACGTGCAGTTTGGAAGTAGCTCCGCCGAACTATTCCAAACATGCACCGGATTTCGGCAAGGAGACGCGCTACCATGTGGCTTCTTCAATCTCGTACTGGAGCAGATAGTGCGCAGGGCAGGTGTTAACACGGAAGGCACTATTTTCAACAGGTTCGTCCAGCTGCTGCGGACGATATTGACATCATCGGTCACTCCTAACGTGGCGTGCTAAAAGCGTTCACGACGATTGAAGAACAGGCGAAATCCGTTGGGCTTGAAGTAAATGAGGACGAAATGTATGGCGGCGATTACTGGATTATAAGCAAGAAGGGAAAGCTAATACTGTGCTCCTTCGAAAGAAAAATACTTCGGCGGATTTTTGGTCCTGTGCGCGAGGAGGGCGAATGGAGGAGAATTTACAACCGCTAAATCTATGAGCTGTACCAAGATGAGGAAGTAGTAAAAAAAAAAAAGCCAAAAGACGTCGACTATATTGGCTCGGCCACATCGAGCCTCCGAAGACCAAGCCATCGCGGATGCCAGAGAGCTTGGTATAGACAACTGGAAGCGAGCCAAGGATCGTAGAGGATGGAAGGCTACAGTATCTCAGGCAGAGACTTTTCACGGGTCGGGAGCCCAATAAGTAAGTAAGTCAGCAAATGCATTATATAAATATTTTGCTTCTCCCGGTGTTCTAGTGGAAGGATTTTGAATTTTTTACGCTTGTTCTGTTATCTGTTTTGCCCAACGGAAAGTTGGGGTACCAACTTCCATCAGGGCAAGGAAAAGTTAAGTAGCATAACAAAACCATGTATCCGTTAGAAAATTAAGTTTCCACCAAGGCACTATTCACCACTAGGCCGGGAGTAAACAAACCCAAAATATATTAACGACGTTCCAGTTCTGTCGAAATTCGTGACACTGGTATGCCAGTGGACAACACTCATGGTCCGCGTCGTCGAAACAGAATGTGACTGCTGTAGCCGAGAGTGTGAGACTCAATTCAGCCTGATGAGAATTCTGCACAGAGACCTCGGATTATTCACTGACAAGGTCCAATTGCCTCAGCAATAGAAGGTGCACAACCATCACTTCGCAGTTTTAGCCTTACAACAAAAAAATCATATTTTTTGACGAGGCGCATTTTCATCTCGGCCGGCGGCTACGTTTACAAACAAAATTGCCGTATCTGGGGCTTGGGTGTTGGAAAACTCACACGATATTGTTGAGAAGCCGATGCATCCACAGAGAGTGACAGTTTGATGTGGTATGTGGAGAGGTGGGATCATTGGACCATTTTTCTTCGAAAATGAGGCTGGGTACAGCGTTTCGGTCAACGGTAGTCGTGATAGAGCCATGTTCACCGACTTTTTTTTTTACTGAAATTGAAGACATGAATTTAGACGACTTTCGGTTTCCAGGATGGCGTGCCATGTCACAATCGATCTTTTGCGCACCAAGTTCCCAAATCGTGTTATCAGCCGTCCTGGCGATGTCAATTGACCTCCTCGGTGCTGCGATTTAACCTTTTGGATTTTTTTTTGGGAACCATGAAGGACCAATGTTATGCCAACAACCTAGAAACGATTCTTAAGGCCAATATCATCCAAGCAATCCGTGATCTACAGGCCGAAACTATCAATAAGGTCTTGGAAAATTGGAGTGACAGAATGCGCAACTGCAAAGCCAGCCAAATCAGCCACTTGAACGAAGTTGTGTTCCATAATTAATGGGAATGTTTTCTCTTACTGATAAACCCATAATACATGGAAACAATTTAATTTTGTTCATTGTATTGCATTTTCAAAAACGAACTTGTATTTGGCCTATATCATAGATTATTATTATAGTCAATTACAGTACATGTATAAACTCATATATAAAATAATAAGTTGCTTGGTTTTTACCGTTCAGTGATTGCCAGTTAAAGTCCCGTATTTAAAAATATCTTTTAACAAAAAATTTGTCTTACTTTTATATAAGGGCACTACTTTAAAAAAACAACGTGATCAAACATTTTTTTTAACTAAAAAACCTTCTTTTCATTTTCAGATTATTATTGATGACAACCACATCCTTTTCGCCAACCGCTAAAACAAGCAGAATGACCAGGTCAGATTTAAATCCTTTAAAATTTTATTATTTCCTAAATTGTGTTCGCAAAATTAGGTATACACATTTAAAATATTAATTTTAGTACTAGATAGCCTCCCAGCGGCCTTATAGATAGAGTTAGCAGTTTAATTATCCTTCATTCAGGTCTTTGATCGCTACAATTTCCGCCTTAAAGACGGTACAATGATTAGGTTAAGCCGCGCAGAAGTTCTGGGTTCGATTCCTAGCCGTAGCAACACCAAAATGATTTTTCACTGGCCCTATTCTCGTGATGATCTGACAAATCATCCGAGTAGTATCAATTGTCAAGAATATCTTATCACAACTTAGCCGTTCGGATTCGGCATAAAACAGGAGGTCCCGCATCGTGGAAGAAGTACACACGCACACATGAATGGTTGTGAGAAAGCTAGGCCCTGGGTACTAATGACATTTGAGAAAAATGGGACAAATTAGATGGATAAATCAGATTTTGGGTGGAGTGCAGACTTTTCAAACATGCTGGAGTTATGTATGGCCCAATTCTTTCTCTTATCCTGATTCACCATCATTATGGGGCACAAAAGAAACAAAGTTAGGTTTTGCAGATGATAGTGCACTGATAGTTTGCAAATATGCGAATGATAAAAGAAAACTTGCAACAGATATTACAACAAGGTTGATACATTACTTCATTACTACAGAGTAAATATAGAATAAACCAACAGTTTCGACAGTCAAAATTCCGAAGGCACCCTCACCAAATCAGAAGAATTCATGGCTCTTCAAGGTTGACCCATAGATGTATCACTGAAAACCTCTTTCTGTCAAATCAAAGTTAGTTTATTAGAGCCAAATATATATTTTACACCAGCGCCGATCCTTCTTCCCTATAAAGTTCAATAAGATCCGGGCTTACATACTTACTTTTCTAATTTTTGAAGTTGCCAAATCCCAATACATGCACTGAACTTGGTAGATCCGGTATATTAAAGTATCTTTAGATACATTCTTTATAAATACTGGAGTCCCCCAAGGCGCAATTATCTTCCCCGTATTCTACATGATAAGTGAATGATCTGCATTGATTTTTATAGACACCGAAAGTTTTCTTAAGGGCATACCTACCTACTTCAAGTGTTGGTTGATGTTGATATCTATTGGATGGATTTTCTACAATGTAGGAGTAAGTACCTCAGGCTCAATATATTCCCCCCGCCATGTTACTGATTTACATGAATGATTTGCTTTATACCTACTGACTGGCTTCGGGAAGTTTTCTTAATGACAGACATCTTAAAGTAGTGTTTGATGGAGTAGGTACCTTATCAGATAGATTTTCTATAACTGTTGGAGTTCTTCAGGGCTGAAATCACTTCCTCGCTCTAAATTGGGTATTAAATACTTTTTTTTGATCGCATTGATTGCTCATATGGTCACTGTATACATTGTATCTTGTGGATATTGCTCTAATATGTAAAGAAAATTATAAACCAATGAGCCATTACCAATCGTTGCCCATGCGCAAAACCGCACTTTTTTCATTTAAGAAAGTTCGCCTGCAAATTACAAAAACCCTCAACCCAAAAATAATACAATACCATAAATCAATCATCCGAAACAAATTGATCTCTCTTCCCCGCTGATCGCCAAAAATACTCAATAAACGTATTGTGTACCAAAAAGACTTTCAATACCCCCTATATGGTGTCGAAAGCGACATCTACCCAATACGACACCTAAACGAAAGCCTTACTTTTTGTTCATCTGCATTTTCTCCACTCAATTCCATTTCGAGATCCATCTAGATACATCGAATTCTCCATCTAGATACATCGATAAGTACTTGTAGTGTATCTGCTGCAGATCACTGATCACGAAAAAAAAAAAAAAAAAACGTCTTCGAAAAAATAAGAAAAAAAATATATAAAAACTATATCTAATATCTATAAATACAGATTAAATTTAAGAAGCAAAAAAAACATCAAATTCAACTACATTCAAAGGTTCAGAGAAAAAACTGTGTGTAGAGAAAGAGAAAAGAACCGAAAAATCACAAAATCAACCTTAACGTGTAAATAATCATTCCCACGTCTAAATCTATTTATAAATCTGATGTGTGTCAGAGTATACCTACCATCTAGTTGTTGTCGTCGTCGTTCTCGTCGTAGTCGACCATATATTCCCCAACAACAACCATAAGTACGCATACGACCGACGACGTCTTCAACGATATTATATCGAATCAACTCGACTTGCGACTCTCCTCAATGAGTGTACGACAAAAAAAAAAAATCTCTCTACCACCACCTAAAACCTAACTTCATAACACCACTGTAAGATACTATATGCCATAGCTGTAGATACCATACGTCCATACTACATCATCACACTCTGCGCGCTACGCTCTCGATTCATTTCAATTCAGATGGAAGAGCAACCACACCGATAAAGTACGGAAAAGACGACGAATACAACACACAAACCAACAGAACAAAAAAAAGTTGATTTAACGTCCACCAGTGATCGGAACACAGTTTTAGTTCAACTCTTGAAGCGATATATAGTTAATGAGGTGAACGGGACTACGTCGTGTGGATATAAAAAAAAATTAAATTAAAAAAAAATTCCCAACACCCCAAGTGAAGAAGAATTTCCCGCGATACTAAAATATTCAAATTGCACTCTCCTATTATTTATTTATTTATTTTTTTTTATTTTATTATCGATTTTGTTTTCCTGTTTGAAAAAGAAGTGCAACTCAATTAATCCGACACGAATCCGGTGTATCTACGAGGTGTTATACAATATCTGTGCAGTTGTTTTGAAATGAATTAAAATTTAAATTGTGACACAATTTTAGAAAAAAAGAAAAAAATTATCAATTTCTTTGGAAATAGTGGGTGAAAGAGAAAAGATTTCTATTTATATCTGCGAAACAACAACAAAATAGCGTGTGTGTTTAGAAATTCATTATTTTATGCACCAACGTTAAAAGTCTGTGATATCCGAATTTCAATTTTATATCGCGGACTATCTCAATAGCGGTATTTGAATTAATCATCAAAAAAAAATAAAAAAAAAATGCCAAATTCAAATGCAACAACAACGTCAAACCCTGCACAGGGTGTACCGAACTCAAATGGAATTAATAGCAACGCACAGCAGATACCGATAAATCATCAGTTTACCACAACAGCTGGTATGGATATGCCTCAGGGATATCATCATCCACAACCGGGATATGGTTCGCCAAGTGGCGGTGGTGGTGGTGGCGGCAGTCGACAGCAGCAGTTTAGTTCACCACACTTTCAGGTAATTTGACAGATGATGACATACGTCAAAAGTAAAATTCGATAGAAAACGTCACCGTTTTTGTTCGAATTTTTAAATATTTGTTGAGTCATGTTCACAGTTTTCCCCCCACCTCCTCCTCGTCTACCATTTCACTTGGCTCTTCCTTTTTTCTACTACCCCCACAATTTCTGTTGTTCTAGAACATTTTCCTAGTCTTCAAATCGAATTTTCCAATTGTTTCTCGATGAATCTGAGTTTGTGGTTGTGTAGGCTGCACTAGTGCCTCTCAAACTTTTGAATTCTCTCGTGCGCTTACACACACCTTAAACCCACCTCATGGCAGTGTATAGGTGGGAGGTGAATTAGATTGGTGTTAGAAATCCTCCGCCTATGTATTCTAGGGTAAATGGTGCAATAGTTGGCCACAAATCGGTTGCCTCTCCGACTACAGATGCACAGCGTTTCGGGAGCTTCCGTTTTTCTACTATTGGTTCGTCTTTTTAGAGAACAACAAAAAAACTCATGTAGAAGAATTTTTATTTGATTCATTTGACCTCGAAGAACGACAAAAAAAACAACATTTCTGTAGATACTTACCTATCTACATGTGTTGTTTTTTTTTCTATTTTTTTAGCGATGCAACTCAGATAATTGGTCTTTCGCTGAGATTCGTGATACATACGTCTATTTTTTATCGAACTAAAAAAAAGTTCGTTACGTATAGACCTATTAGTGGTAAAGTGATTCATTTTGTTTGGTTATTTATTTACATGTTATGTAGCACTTGTGAATTTTAAAATTGAATTAATTTGTCCTATGCGAGGTTATTGGGATACAATTTTTCGGTTGGTTTTTTTTTTTGCGGAAAATTGAGGAAAAAATATGAAAATGTATGGTCATGTGATTCATAGGAATTTTGTCAATCGAGGTTATTGAAGATATTTTCACTGTTGTGGGTGTAAGGTGGCATAGATACAGTATTTCAGCATTATGATCGAGTTTAAAGCCAGTTAATTTATATTAGCAAGGAAAATCGAGCAGCAAACATTTGACCACATTCTATGGAAAATAAAGTATAATTTTGAACTTCTACCGAACGTTACCTTTCATTTGGTCCATATATCATTTAATTTGGTTTTGATTCACAGTGCTAAAAAGAATGTGTAGCCTTTAAATGTAAGGCTTTTTGACTGAGATCGATGGGACGTTCTTTGAACCAAGTACCAGATATTTTCAAGTACTTCCTCATCGGTAGCAAGCTCAAAAGCGAGATCTTCAATGTTGTAGTTATATTTTTTTCTGCTCTACCGGTCCCATAAACTGCGAAACTTAAAAAATTTATCTACGTCGAGTACTGTAGAAAAGTAAATAATCGGTAAAACTGACATGGTCTAACCTACTCCTGGTACCCTAAACAAAATACAGTCGACTCTCGATAATTTGACAACTCGCTAATTTGAATCTTCTGATAATTTGAATTGTTCCTCTTGTTCCTTGAAAAACTCTCAATAAATTGAAAAAAATCAATGTAATTAGGTCCACTCGGTAATATGAAGTTGTAGGAATGGCATCTCGATCACCAACATTCTATAATTTGATTTCTGTTTCCCGTACTCTCTATAATTTGAAGTCTGACATGAACAGACCTGTCGGCATGTCATATGTTTTCTTAAGCGTAGTGGTTTCAAAAAGCTCCCAGTCTTGAGTGTTATTTCTATTTAAAAGTGTTCTATTCTATTAACAGTGTTGTGCTTTGAAAAGTAAAATTTTAATCAATTCTTGTTTATTTGAATCGTTCCCTGCGTCCCTCTTTTTTTTTAACTCCCATTATTTTGAACTCTCGTTATATTGAACTTCTTTTTGTAGTACCTTGAGTTTCAAAATATCGAGAGTCGAATGTAACATGACAATTTGACAGCAGTGATCTTCAAAATTCTTAAAATTTAAAAATATAAGATACTGATCTGGCTGACCTACTATTGATCATTTGAACAATCCACCTCGAAGTTCTTCAACATTTCATATATGTAAATCTGGCTCTACAAGCCCTCTGAACTGCGAAACATGCAAATAGATCGACGTCAAATTAGAAAACGTAATAACTAGATAAACTGATCTGGTTCAACTAACTCTTGATCCTCAGAATGGGATAACATGATAATTTGGCATCGATACTCAACTTCATAATTGTTAAAATGTTAATAATGGTTAACTGATCTTGCCGACCTACTCCTGTTCATTCGAGCTGATTTAACCTCGAAGGTCTTTGACATTTCCAAACATGCAACCTGCTTAGGGCTTATCTATTTCTGGTCCTTCGAGCTAACTTATATGCCAACTGTGAATGACTATATCATTGGACTTAATTAGGTTGCATATATTCATTTTAGTGCGCAGATTAAGTTCGTATTGCCCTTGTTACCTATAGTTGAAAGCGCCCAAAAACACTTTGAACCCGAATATTCACTTCATATTTTGCAATTCGATCTTCTATTCTAAATGTAGATCCTTCAATAAGGTCCAGTACAACCTCATTAAAAACTTGTTGGCTCTTAATAATATAAACGGTGTGTCAGATTTGTGATAGCTTTAAAAAGGTCTTCTGCAATTAACAAAGGGTGTCCCTTCAGGCGTATTTTAACATTTGAAAAACCAAAGAAGTGTTTTTTAGTACAAAATTCTGATATTTCATTTTTCAAAAGAGTAGACATAGAGGTTTTGCATGGAAAGCGGTATGCGATAAAAGAGCGCTTCCTGAATAATGGCACTCGTAATTCATTTTGACGAAATTTTCGATTGTGGCTTAGCAATGCTAATGGCTCAATTTTATCAATTAGGCGTCGAATTGTCTTAAAGTTTAGGAATCTTGGTAGCAAAGATTTCGGTTTCAACAAATTAATTTGTTTGTTCAGGTTATTGCAGATCGCGTCCTCTTTTTAAAACAATTTGAGGCCTAAAAACTTATTAAAACACGGTAACGAACGCCGCTGATTGTATTTTCAGCTCCTCAAGTTCAAGTTTTTTTTTTTGTATATAGCCATCGTTTCTCTAAATAAAAACATCTTTCACACGTCTTGTTGCTGTAACATCCGCCCTTCAATTATTGGGCACTACGCATAATCTACTGGATTCAGATGTTGACTCAAATGAATCTTATATGCAAATTTCTATTCAGCATTTGCTGTAAACAACTTCGTAAAAGTCTCTTTCTGAAAACGATTTTGAATTAAGGTGGTTGGATTCTGGTTAACCCCCTCACAAACTGCTGTAATGGCTTCATAAAGCGGAATTGGAACTCTGTAATTCGAGAAGGTGTATTATGATGACTGAAAAAATCCACGACGTTTTCGAACCTGTTCTGCAAAACTGTTACCATTTCGGTAGCGGATTTTCGTAACTTCTACACATTATGTCCATGTAGCTTTTCATGACTTAACCTTGATGATCACACCGATATAATACAAAGGATTGCAAAAAAACCTTGATGATCACACCGATATAATACAAAGGATTGCAAAAAATATGGTAAAACATGGTTATCATAAATTCGGATTCATTAAGTAAAGTACAAAAATACAGGGTAACTATTTAAAAACCATAAGCACCATATGGACATTTAGAACTAATTTAGAATTATATTGTTTGCTCAAATCTAGTGCTGATCCTATACCTTTCTTAGGAAATATATATTTCTAAGGCCTAAAATATAAACATAGGTTGAGGAAAAGCGTTCAGTTATGGGATTTCTCGGAGACTAAGGAGGATTGGTTTATTTTAAGAACTTATAGTGTTCCAAGAAAAAAATCCTTAGGATCTCGCTAAATGCGATCCATCAGAATATTGTCCATTCATTTATTTCTTTAAAAGCGTTCTGTAATGACAAGTTCGTTTCCTCTATCGTTGCGCCAACTGCTATAGATGTAACATCGGCAAACGTGGCAAATTTAGTTTGTAGTATATCAAACCAAAGAGAATATAATACATAGAGTACGCATCACAGCTAAAAATGTTGTAGCCGTCACAGACGCGGGCGGTAAGTGCGAAGGGGAATTTCCGTATTTCGTTTTGTGGTGGCTGTGTTCGTGTTTGATACACGAACAATGCTATATATATGCTATTGCAATGTAACATCTTGCGGTTGAAACGAAGAATGAGAAGAGGAAAGAATAAAAAAAAATTCTGACGAAAAAATGTAAGCATGTGCAATGTGCTCAAACATTTTCATTTTTCAGTTCATTCTTATTTTCATTTGAATTTGAATTTGAATTTGTCAAAGCGGAAAGTGAGCAGTATGAGCACCAAAGCAGCAAATAATCGGCCGTCCGGCAATCAATTTAGCTATGTTTGCAAAAAATCTAGACGAAGTCACGCATTTTTGCAATAGTTTAAATTTCCTAATGGAGATACAATGATGGGGCAAATTTGGAGAGAGAAGTGTAAAGTAACGCTGGAAAATTATAATAAAAAAATATTTATATGCTAGGATCATTTTTGCAGTACGTATATTGGAAGTAAAAAACTCAAATTTGAAGCTATTCCAACAATTACTTCGCAAGATGATTCTGAATATATGGATATGGATTATGATTTCCAATCTGATAACCTCCCTTCTTATAGTGCACATTGCGAAGAGGTCGTGTGCAGTAAGTGCGAAAAAAATATTAAACTTGTAAATTTTTACAAACGAAAAATGAGCAAGTTGCAAAAGAAAAATAACCTTTTGGAAAAACGTTTGAAAAATAATAAAGGCAAAAAACTGAAAAGGGGATCTGGTGGGAAAACTTTAGGAGCAGCGATAGATTCCTTGCCAAATATCAGCAAAGAATCTAAGACATTTTGCAAACTCCTCATTTCTAGCAGGCCAAAAAAATATTCCGAAGACGCCAAATACCTATCTTTCTCAAAATATTTTTTATAAGTCCCATTCCACATTATGTGTTCCTTAGAGATAGGCTGAATTTGAATTTGCCACATATAAGCTCGGTAAACCGTTGGTCCCCAATAAAATTTCTTCAGGCGGGCTTGAAAAATAGCGCTTTTGAAACCTTAAAGCAAATGTTCATGGAGCTCAAAGTAAAAGGAGACACACAAATGGTTCTGCCAATAGATGAAATGGCCCTTAAAAGAGAGGTCCGATACAACAAAGATATCGACTTGATTGACGGATTTGAAACAAACGGAAATACGCGAAGCAATGCATTTGCAAAGCAAGCTGTGTGTTTATACTCCGATCCATATTTTCAAATTGGAGCACAATTTTGAATTATTTTGTTTCAGAAAAGGGATTGAATTCTAAAACACTCACAGAGATTGTTAAAGATAACATTTCTCTTGTCAGCAGTTTTGGTATATCTGTTAGAATCCTTTCATGCGATCAAGGCTCTTCGAACAGAAAATGCTTCAATGAACTATAGACGAAATGTTCACATTAACATTTTTGAAGCGAAGGTAGCTTTTTTACGGACGGTCGGTGGGTCACTTATAAAACTTATTCAAAAACATATGAGAGGCTACAATCCGCTATGCGGATCGTTGAATACCCTATCCCATTCCATCCTTTAAATTAATATCCTCAAAATATAGGCCTTATGGCGATGAAATACAGAAAATGACATTGTCACAATATATTGCTCAGACAGTTTCTCAAAATCTTGTGTGGTTTGACAAAAAACAACGTATTTCTATTGCTAATGCCTTGGGATGGGGTATACAAATGGTTTTTGTAAGAAAATGCCCCCAAAATGTGGGCGTAGGTGAAAATGATCTATGGACAAAATGTTTATATTACCATTGCGGAAGTATTTGCATCAAAAATTTTTTCGAAAGTTTTAAAATTTGGACAAAAAGCGGTTTTTACTAAAAACGCCCCCAAAAAGTGGGCGTGGCAAAAAACTTTGTATGAACGAAATATAGATATTAGGATTGTCTAAATATGCTGCTCAGACACTTTTTTGAAATTGCTTACGGTTTGGCCAAAAAATAAGTTTTCCTGGGGGCGTGGCACTTGTTCCGGTGGCACGGACGAGGATCCTATATACCAAATTTCATTATCCTAGCTCAAAATTTAAGGCCCAAAAATCGGTGACGAACAGACAGACGGACGGACGGACGGACGGACGGACAGACAGACATGGCTAATTCGACTCAGCTAGCGATTCTGAGTCGATCCATATACTTTGAGGTATATGTAGCAAAATTATTTCTCTATGTTACAAACTAAGTATCAAAACTAATATACCCCCCTATGGGATAGGGTATAAAGATGGGGAGTGAACCGAAAAAAAGGGAAATCGTGACCGTCACAGTACCGTTAACTTCCCCCTCTATGGCGCACTTAGAAGGTGGGGAGTGAACCGAGAAAAAGTGAAATCGTGACCGTCACCGTACCGTTAATGTCACACGGGCCAACACATAAAAGCTCCGCATCTTTCGGCCGTCCCACGATGGCTCCATGTTTTTATACCCTATCCCATAGGGGTATATTAGTTTTGATACTTAGTTTGTAACATAGAGAAATAATTTTGCTACATATACCTCAAAGTATATGGATCGACTCAGAATCGCTAGCTGAGTCGATTAAGCCATGTCTGTCTGTCCGTCCGTCCGTCCGTCCGTCTGTACGTCACCGATTTTTAGGCCTTAAATTTTGAGCTAGGATAATGAAATTTGGTATATAGGATCCTCGTCTCTGCCTACAGAACAAGTGTAAAAAATTTTGAAATCCGCCCACTGCCACGCCCCCTTTTCAGAAAAACTCAGTAAGGAATTTTAAAAAAGTTTCTGAACAACATATTTAGACAATATTAATATCTATATTTCGTCCATATAAAGTTTTTTGCCACGCCCACTTTTTGGGGGCGTTTTTAATAAAAAACGTTTTTCGGTCAAATTTTAAAATTTTCTAAAAAAATTTTGATGCAGAATCATTAGTAATATAAATATGAACATTTCGTCAATAGACCATTTTAACCCACGCCCACTTTTTGGGGGCGTTTTTATATAAAAACCATTTTTATACCCTACCCCATAACATATGCAGGAGAAAACCTTGTCTTTTGTAGAACCGTAAAAGTTTTTTATAAGCAGTCTGAAGAATTTGTTGTCACCATGTCATATTCTTAATTTTATCCACATCGTGTTTTTAGCCATGTCCACTTTTTGGGGATTTTAGTTTTACAGATAGGATGGGATAGGGTATTCAACGATCCGCACAGTGGATTGTAGCCTTCTCATATGTTTTTTTTTTTTTCAAATTAAATTAAAATGTCTGTCCGTCTGTATGGCACCGATTGTTAGGCCTTAAATTTTGAGCTAGGAGAATTATAATTTGGTATATAGGAAAATACCAAATCATGCAATACATCAAAAGGTTGCCATCTTATTTCCGTGTGCAAAAGAAGTGATTCGAAATTTTACGATTTTTTTTTAACGAAATTTACTATCTTCTCAGCTCCATCGAAAACTTTTTTTCAAATCAGTTGGCATCCTTCTTATAAGTGCATAACGATTCGAAATGCAATAACTGCTGTTTCTTCCTGGTGTAATTTTTTTAATTTTTGACACGACCCCTTTAACCCTTCCTACCATTGCTGCGGCTCCTCCGTCGATAGATATATCAATAAATTTTTTTTCAATTTCAAAAATTCATTTATTCATTTTTTTGCAAAAAAAATGTTTGTAATTGCAAACTTACAAAAATTATTTTTGTGTTTTACTATTCTTAATTCAAGAAAGTCGCGGAACCCTGAAAACTGTAACGATAAATTTGGGCAACGAAATCGAAATAAGAGCAATAATAAAACATTGTATTCTGTCTGCAGAAAAAATAAAAATAAGAACCACCAACAACTAATAATCAAATGCGACGTAAAGAAGATGGCGCAAAAATACAAAGAGCAAACATACAGCCGCAATGCATAATAAAAGAGTTCGTAAACCACAACAACACAACAAAAAAGATTTCGTTACAAAAAATAAAAATAAATTTGGGTAGCCCAACACAGGAGTTGAACTCACACCGAAATCATGAGAGTCGAACGCTCTGTCCTCTACGCCACCAAACTGATCGAGTTTGAGTTGATAAAATACTTACAAACGTAAGATGGACCAATGTGAACACTGGGGTATCAATATCAGTACCCCACATAGAAAATTTTCGTTGTATGAGATGCGCACTCTATGTATTATATTCTCTTTGATCAAACGTAAATAACAGGCACAAAGAGTGGTCCAAAAACGGTCCCTTGCAGCAAACCTGCCATTATTTCTTTGAACTCCGAATACTCGTTTTCATGTAAGAGAAATAATATTCCCAAGATAAAATAAATATGTGTCCCTTTAAATAGGATTTAAAATATGTGTCTCTTTGGGTCTTAAAATTAACTTATTCAAGTTCAGTGTTAGTTTAGAAAGATATCACCTACATATCTCTCTGCAACTTATTTAACGTTGATGACAGTTCCCAATGATTCACCTCCCACCAATGAAATACAAACAAATTCGTCCTCCTTCCGTGTAGTATAGTTATTTGTGTTTCCTTTTATCGTGACTATTACAGACTACGACCATGTATTATGAGTCCTTTTTTTGTTAACTGATTTGTCGGATCGTCGCCTGTCACACATTGGATATTTATTCGTCGGCTAGACTGAAATATATAGCTCATGAGAATTAAATTGACGTAAATGCCTGGGTTTGTGTATTTTTTTATTAGTAATCATTTTGATGAGTTTTATTTAGAGGAAAAAAAAACAGCAAACCAAACAATAGATTAAACAAGGATACCTACTCATATGTGCGCAAGAACATGGCGTGATGAACAGCACTTCAAAATATCTAACTTTAACTGATGTTCAAGGTTTTATAGGAAAGCGTTTAATTGCTGCTTTATTTTCATTTTCGTGTTGATGGTCAAATTGTCCTCCAAGGATTAAAGTAAATTTAATGATTTTGTGATAGGAATCTGGTTTAATGCAATTACTGGGGAGGGTTGAATCGTAATTATTTTTTTATGAATGAAGTTGTTGAATGAAATTAATTAGAGGTGCACTTCTTTGCATTCCTAAAACTTAATACACAGAATATTCCAAATTCCTTCTTTACTGCCATTTTTCATGAAGCATAAACTACTGTCAACATCGCATTTGGACCAATTTGAGGCTTTCTTGGAATTATATGAATAATTATGAAAACTAGTATGCTCTGGAAATATAATTTTCACCTGAATTTGAAAGTTTTTGAATAAATAAAAATGAAGACGGTCGAAATTGAAATTTAATGCGATCCATAGATCATTTGGGTATTAACCCCCTGGGTCCTAACGATCATGTTGCTTGTTTTTGAGAATAAGCCCCCAGTGTCTACCTTTGCGACAACCATTTATGTCTGGATTTTATGACGAATCCGAACGGCTGAGTTGAAATACTCGGATGATTTGTCAGATCATCACTAGAGAAGAGCGAGTGGAAAACCTTTTCGTGTTCATTGGCAATTAACGCCTGACCTTCTTATTACTTACCATCGCGTTACCGAGCTTCTCAACGGTTATGATAAAACGTTTGTCTTGTGCAACACTCTCTTCTATTTGATTAAATCAGTGGTCACCGCCCTAAAGTATGTCACCAATTCATTGACACTTTCTTTTTCGTATCACAGAACCTGTGCATATTTAAAATCATTTAACATATAGACGTTTCTCATTTCGTTGAGAACTCTTCACAAAAGGCTGCGATTTGACAGCTTCCATGTTCAGTACCGATATAGCCAGTACTGACTCAACTTCTTCCTACGCATGCCTTTCTTTTCCGTCTCGTTTATCATATCCAAGCTACGGCTGAAGATTAACCGATCTTAAAAGATCTGTCAGCGTATCAGTTAGATGGGATCTTTTGATCTTCATCACTCGTATGCAAATCGTCTACCCGCTCAACATACGTTCGGGTCCTTACATCTCGCAGTGGTTTCTTCATATTCTCTTGAGACATTTCAATGAGCAGATGTCTTGCATGCTTCAAAAACATTATAGGCCGATCTAACACCCCAAAATGTCGGCAAAAAATATGTTTTTATATGGGCCCTAAGTTGTCGGAGCACAGGATGAACATGCTAAGGTGTAGGAGTCAATTTCAGAAGCGTATGAATGTACAGTGGCCTTGTGGCTATCCAATGGAAAACAAAGCAAAGGGTTCCTGTTGAAAATGCCAAAGGTAACAACACCTACTACTTTTTCAAAGAACTATATATGGAAATGTTTGTAAAAAAAACCATGAGTACAAAACTTTCGTACTAAGTTTTTCAAATCTTCTCATACAAATCGGTATTCAACTTTGGTTCCCATCCGCTGTGCCAGAAATGCAACTTCGCACGCACACACAAATGAGAAAATTGAGGCCAGGTATAGGCCGTTAATACCTTAAGTTTAATTTATATATTTGTATACCTACATATCGCCAATCGATCGATCAGATTCGACGTTGATTGGTGGTTGTCTTTTTTGTTGCAAGAGTGGCTTTCTTTTTTGACTGTATGGTCACCAAAAATAGAGTCCTGTGCCAACTACAGAGGCATGGGTCTCCACAACATCGCCTTAAAGATCCTATCTGCTGCAATATGTAATCGCATGAAAGCATTCACCAACAACCATTCTTAGTTTCAATTCGGACTGTACGCCATTTTAAAAAGAAAGAAGGAGAAGTATATGGCAATCCAATTCAAAAAAAATCGGAAAGGTTATCCAAATTTTTCAGCTGTCGATTTCAACGCGTTCAGGTTTCTCTTTTTCGCTAGAAATACCAAAACCAAAGCATTTTAAAGTCACCTCATCCACATTCTCATAGTTTCTTTCGATTAAAAAAAAAAACGTATTTTTAACCTCAAACCTTCTAGAACTCTGTTGATAATCCCCCTCGAATAATACAAAAAAAAAAATAAAAATTTATCAACCTAGGTATGCTGAGCTGATATGATAGAGCCGTCACTTTTCGAAATTAATTTGCTTGACTTTTTGTTTTCATTTTTGCTCCGTTTAGATTGCGATATCAGGTTTTGAATATTATCGCTCTCATAGATATGTTCTTTAAAGATTGTTTATCTTTAAAGGAACAATTCTCAAATGTACAAAGTGAAGGAACATGTCAGAACTGTTTTGCAATGTCATCGATATTTCTTTATATTGCTCCGTATCAGCGAACTTTTGTCCAATCGATGATGTATACATGTCAGTGAATCATTTGTTCAAAGTCAGGGTATCAAAGGTATGTGGGGCTTGTAAATGGAGGCGTTTTTTTTTTGTATTTGACTAGATAGAATTATATCTAAATACAATTTGTAATCATTAGTCAGGGAATTTGATAGGTGATTTATGAGTAAAAATGAAATTGACCTTTAGATAGAATAAATGGAATCATTAAGAAAAATAGAAGGCCTTCAATAAATTTAAAAATTGTAAAGGAAACAATGGGGAGATATTTTGTCAAAAGAGATATCATAAAAACATTAATTAAATTATGTTTTTGTTTGCGTCACAAGAAAATGGATTTAATTGCCTAAAAAAATAAGCCCGTGAGTCAGCTGGGTGCTTCCTGAACGTTGTATTTGTTCCTCGAATAGTGCTTTCAAAATTTCTAATTTTTGTTTCAAAGATTGGAGAATTGTCGACGCAGGAATGACTAGTACACTGATGCGTCATTTATGATTTAAAAAAAAAAAAACGATTATCGTTTTTTTTTTTGTGTTTCACAAAACAGATGTTAGCGAACATTGTTTAGCGATGGTATAAAAAAATGACTGCAGAACGATTGAATGATTATCGATTTGTTGTTTATGCAGAAAACGAGCGACTTTTCGACGATGCTTCTGCTTTGCCACCAAAACGATTATCGTTTTTCATTACATTACAAAACAGATCGAGGTGTAGAATGGTGCATTTAAAACCAATAATTGCCATTTCAAAATCGTTTATTAGTTTGTATTCATGTCACGTTTTAGAAGTTGATCTGGAGACATGGCAACTAAGTTAAGAAACCTTCAATGATAACAATAACCTTTTATTCGGAGAAGCAGTTGATTGAGATTGAGTTCCATACGCACTCTGGTCTAGTAATACCTTAAAAAACGTTAATTTCGGTAGCTTGTATCTGTGACCATATTATTTTCTGTATATTTTTTTGCATCAATAAAAAAACGGACATACAGTGAGAACCGAAATTCAATGTTGTCAGAAACAAAAAAGTGCGTTTACTGTTAGTGTTTAGTTAGTAGATGGTCGCTCTAACCACTGAGCCATTGCACAGACGGCAACCCAAATTTAAATCCGAACTTTTTGGTCCAAAAAGACTTTCTAAGGTCTAACAAATCATCCACAAGAACCGGTTTGATTCAAAAAGGGATTACTCGAACTTATTACGAAAAAGAGGCAGTCTTTCAAGCATCATAGGACTAGTGAACCCTGTATAAAAGTAGTTGTAGGCATCTCATCGCTAAAACAAACGTCCTTAAAGTGGCACTGTGACATATTAATATTGTTCTCAAGACTTATGCCCAGTTTCACAGTGAGAGCTTAAGCCTCACGTGGAGCTTAACATGCGGTTGAACATAACTTTGTGTTTCACAGTACCGGCTTAAGAGGTAATCGCACTTAAATGTTGATAAAACTTAAGCCCCCGATGTTGGTGGCTTAAGTGTTGGATTAACTTCTGTCATAGGAAATTTTGATTGGTTGTTGGATGTAGTAGAGAATTAATCAATGGGTGATGTCCATACTAAATTCCATACATATTCGCAGAATATTCCCGTTTTGTGTATAGTTTTAGGCGCGTAACTAATAAATTACCTACGAACCATTCACAATTACTTGTTATACTTGGCTTAACTAAACCACACTTTTTTGATGACTGTGAAACCCAAAAAACTTAAGACCAAATTTAAGCTCTGCTTTTTGCTTATAGCTAAGCAACGGATTAAGCTCCCACTGTGAAACCGGGCATTAATGTTTAAAACGATTTTGTCGAAGTCATTGAAACTTTTTTGAATTTCTTTAATATTTAACCAATTTTTTTTACTAATAAAACGCCCCAAAAAAGTGGGAGGTTTACAATTATTTTCAACACCAGTACTAGAGAAATGAGAATGAGTAGATATACAAAATTTTATAATATGGCATTCGCCATATTAATGCGTCTATGGGATGCGTATAAAAATCTTGTTTTTTTTTTTTTTAAATATCTCCCCTTTTAACGTCAAATTAGTGCGTCTATGAAGATAGCTTATAAAAATCTTTTTTTTAAGAAATCGTCCCTTAAAACGTAAAATATTTTGTTCAGAAACTTTTCAAAATACCTTACTACTTGACAAAAAAAAAACAACTTATTTTTTTAAAAGTAGACCTTTCAGTGGACTAGTTTTTTATATGTTCATTAAACAAATATAACAAAAACAAAACATATCTGATATTTAAAAGCCATAAAAATCGTATATAAAAGTGAAAAAAAATCCCTCACCTAATTCCTATTTAGAAAACGAATGACGTTTTTAATTAAAAATTCATAAATAAAACCACCACAAGCCAACGATTAATCAAAAGGTCCTGACACCCACAAATTATCAAACAAATTGATCCCAAATCATTGAAAATTACAAAATTTTCAATTATAAAATTTAAATCAATCGACGACGTTGGCAAATATCTTTCCAATTAGCCATAGCAATATCTATTATAAAAAATAATATTCATTCCCATACCTCACACCGAATGGTGTATTCTTTTCTCATTCATCTCGCCGCCAAAAAATTGGACCACTATCAAAAATGTTCGACAAAAAAGATTTCAATTAAAAATAAACCAACGCCACTACTGCCCGATACGCCCACATTTACACAACCGAACATTGCATTCGGATGAGTTAGCCGTTTCATTAGAAAATATACGACTCACACTCCCACCCACCCAGTTTAGGTGTTGCTGCCATATTGCATCTGAATGTGTTGACAATATTTACTTCTGTCTTTCAGATAAACGAGAATAAACAGATGAACACGTTCGATGAATTAAATAAACATATCAATCGGAAGTTGAAGTTTAACAAAAAAAAAAACATTTTTCGGATTAAGGCATTTCTATCGAACAAAACAGATGTCGAGTAAATTGAGTAATCATTCAATGGGAGCATTCGATTGAATATTTATAGATTTTTTTTATAGACTAGCTTGGGACCTTGTCAAAATATTCGATTATTTGT
This sequence comes from Rhingia campestris, assembly GCA_932526625.1. Lineage (NCBI taxonomy): Eukaryota > Metazoa > Arthropoda > Insecta > Diptera > Syrphidae > Rhingia > Rhingia campestris. The sequence goes on from OW052184.1 coordinate 100,703,112, forward strand.
CATTTATGCTTTTCCAGTTGGAAGAAATGTTGGAAAATTTGTAAAATTTGTCGAAAACAACCTATGCTTATGTTCTGCATTGTTGTTGACTTTAAAATCAGCGTCTTAAAATAAAATATTACACCACATCTGTTGATTTAAAGAAATTCCGCAGATACTTTACATCTCTTATAAAATTCAAGTTTCAAAAATAAGCACTTCAAGTAAAATTGAAAGGTTTATTCAAATTGAGACTTCAGCTTCTAATATCTATTTATATCTTCTTTTCAAAACACGATTTTGTATATCTGGCTTAATTTTTATGTAAGGAATTAGGGAGCACTAGGAATAGTTACACCGGCTTATATCGGTTAAATATTTTTTTAAAAACGACCTATGATCAATAGACTTTAAAAAAAATTAAGTATGTGCTTGTAAATTCGCAGTTGTTAATTTAAAGTTGTTGCAAAGCATAATAATTCATCAATGCTTTAATATTTTATAGCGAAATATATGATACAGACATATTTAGAGAGCCTCGTCATTGCATATCAATCAGACATCGCTTACCCCCATCAAAAGAAAAAAAATGTCGAGTAAAGCTAATAAGCCTTTCCGGCTTTATTTACATCAATAATTTATTTATTAGATTTCCAGGTTTTTATTACCTCAAAAAATCTGAATTTATTTATATAAAACAATTTAATCCCACTTCTGACACCAATGTTACGTGAACCTAGTCTTCGGATTTCTTAAACTCAAAAATCAATTTTCACTATTCCAAAAAGACTTTACAAATTCCTTAATAGCTAAATCATTAATAAAATGAAATTTAAATCAAATAGTACACACCTGAAATTTCAGACAGTTTAAGAAAATTGAATATTTGGAATTTAAAATTACGCACATATAAACCATTCAAGAATTACATTCAGTCGATATATTTTTATGATACAATAAGGATTTTATATGTCGATTAAAAATTGAATTTGTTGCTAATTTATTGGCGGGGTTTTGACCTTAATAGATTAGCCATGGCCCTGCAATTATACTGTATGACTACTACTCCTTTGTGGGGTTCGACGATGTTTTTTAAATTTACAACCTTAACATATTATTTTAAAGCTACAATAAAACATAATCAATTTACATGTCAATTTAAAATTCGTCCCAGGTAGAAAACAAGTAATAACCTGAGATGTTTTTTTTTAAAGCAGAGGAAATATGACGAAAAGCGAGCGCGATCGGTCTCTCTGTAGACATGATGTGAAGAGGTTTTAAAATATCTATCTGACTCGGAGAGATTTAAATTAACTCTCGATACCCTGATATAACTTCAAATACAAAAAGGCCTAAGTGCGTCCTTAACGTTATTGAATGGCTGCAGTAGAGTTTTGAAATAAATAACTACAATTGAAAAATTTTGGACTATTGATAATCTAATTGTCTGGTACTGTTTATAGTTTTAAGCAGCTGAAAAAATGTATGTGTATGTTTGTTTCCAAACAATTTTCAAACTGTTTGAAGAAAAGATGTGAAAAAGTTAAAGTATCTTAATGACTTCTTTGTAAGTTGTGAAACGAGAATACCCAGTTATCCTTTAGGATAAGGCACGGTTGATACGTTACATATGCATGTAGTGACCCATAAAATAAGATCGCGATCGCATTTAAGCTGTCGTTGAATTTCTTTGAAATATTGCTCGTTTAATGATGATTATAAGTGAGGAATTCCATAGTTCACGTGGTTTTCAAAATCGTAACTTTTCTGAGCGGAACGTAGCGAGCTTTGATGGTTAGGTTAACTGCTATCTGGCACTCACCAATTTGGATAGTCCCTAATGAGTTCGATTCATCTAGACAACTTTTTTTTTTAATTCTGACCTGCCTAAGCAGTAATATACACATCGACCTAAAAGATCTATTGTGCTTGCCGTCAGATGTTTTTAGGTTAGTAGCGCTTCTACTTTCCTAATGTAGCTGATAATACTTTCAGCCGAAGATTTCCTCAGTTCTTCGGGACTTAAAAATTCCCTGAAGAAAGATTCCTTTCTCATACCGTAAAGGGCCGGGCATTCACATATGATATGCTCGGCTGTTTCGTCTTCTTCTAGACATAGTCTGCACTCCGGTGAGTCGACTAGACGCATTCTGTTTAGGTGATATCGCAGACCCTGATGACCAGTTAGGTAGCCTACTAAGTTTTTGATATCGTGCCTGCGAAGATTTAGTATCTTATTGGCATCTGATTTGAAGGGCTGAATAGCTCTTTTGGCCTGTCTTAGGCCTGGGATGTTTCCCCAGTATGAAACACATTTGTTTTCTTCCCAGTTTTTTTATGACCAGATTTATGGCTTATTTGGGGAGATAGACAAATTAAATGGCGCAATAGTAATAGATTACCAACAGTTTACCTAAACATGGGGTATGACGATTTTTTTTGGGATTTCGTATTCATAATCATCTATATGTGTGTTGATCTTCTCTAAGCGCTACTCATTTCAGATCTTTGGATTGTCTATCAAATGGTTTATTCTAAATCAACCAAAATCATATCAAATCATTCAAGGTACCGATCACGATTTCACTTGATCGTGATTGTCATAAATAAAGATTGTTACATAGCAACCAAGAGTTTACAGATTTTATTGTTGAAGACCATGTGAAACCAAAAACAGGACATGGAAGTTCATATCTGCACCTGGAATGTTAGTACACATTATAGAAAAGGACGAATAACTACCGAAAGCCATAAACTGTTGCAAAGTGGTCATTACTGCCATCCAGAACACTTAATAGAAAAGATGAGACCGAATAACTAGCGAACGCTCTTAATTGGTGTAAAGCAGACATTACGCCATCCAGAAAATACGGCCGTATCGGTCGGGCGAAATTAGGATCAAAACCTGCGACATTTACGACGGTCCGTGTTATAGTGAGCAGAATCGACTATTCGGAAGCGATGGACTTAGACAGGCCAGGTTTCAAGTGCTGGTTCATTTCTAAGCCAAACCACGTCCTTTAATACAGAGTTATCATTCTAAAGTAATTATCTAATTATTATTCTAACTCTTCAACCTTTTCCTTTGTAAAAGTTACAAAACCTATGTTCATTCGCTACCATGTGACTAGTATCCCATGTTATAAAACTGTCATGAGAAGCTTCTCAAATCTTCCGTTTGGAGTCGGCTTTAAACAGGAGTTACCATTTCTTTTGACAATTGAATGGAGAGCTAGGTTTGAGGCCCTGTATGGGTCGGTAATGTTTCTTTTTTTCATAAAAAGCCGAGAACTTGCCTTTACCAATTAATCATTGGGTTTCTTCTGAAAGTCTCTAATAGTTTCCCCTAACTAAGAGGGCACTATTGCTCCAAACGAACGTCAATTATTTATGGTAGTTAGGAGGATGTTAAAAATTGTTTCCTTTAACTCGGAGGATACTATTGCTCCATACAAACGTCAACTGTTTGTCGGGTCATTCATCGTAGTTAGTAGAATTTTGAAAATGATCGCCATGAAAACAGTTTCTTTGAAAGTCATTCAGAATATTGGCAAATCGTAGAATTTATTTCGTAACTTCCAGTGAACAGATCCTTAATATTGTTAATGAGCATTGACCAACGAGTTTTTCATTCCTTGATCAGGCTTTACTTTTTCAAATGAAAATCCACATCATTTGAATAATTCTTACTCAGATTTATGAAAGTCACCTTTAACAAAACCGATCCTCACTCTACCTTGGAAAAATGTAAAGATAACATCTTGAATATCACTCCCGCGTAAATAATTTGAAATTACCTTCAATTAATTACTGATACTTATTTTATGTCCACTTAAATACCAGCCGTGTAAGTTACACGATATTATTAAAATCATTATAACTATAATTTTATTATATAACCGCTGGAAATGCCAACATCAACAAATACCTATTAATACACTTTAGAACCTGTTTTGTGTCAATACAAACAAACAAAAGATAACTCCACACAAGTAAAGAAACATACAAGCCCACTTCTATATTATTTTACCGGATTAGATATAGCCCCTCACTATCAAACATCATAAGTACTTTCTAATCACAAGACTACGTCAATAAAAAGCCAAACAAACATTTTCTTTTGCCCAACAAAAATGAAATGTTCGCACATAAACCCGAGAAAACGGTTATTTGTTGCAAATTGTTCTTTTCTATTTTAGTACGAGTATCTAGATATATTTGTGCAACTTAGCAAAGACAACGAAAATTAACATTTCCTGATTAGCAAGTTTCAGACTTTAAGCTGGCTGACAGATTGCGAATAAGGAAAGAGTGAGATTGGAACTTTTGTTTTCGTTAAATGTCAGATTAGATAGATGCAAGAGTTTATGTTTGAAAGTGTTTGTGTTTGCTTTTGAGACAAAATTAATTTATTGGCAGTTAAAAATGGAAATGAGGTGTTGTAAATGGATAGATAAAACCGCGTGTTAAAAATTTTTTTGTTTTGCCAAATGGTTGATAAAAATTGAAACAGCTGCTAGTTCGCCATTTTTTTTTCCTCGAAGAATTTAATACCACTTCTGACACCAATTTTAAGTGAAGCTGTATTTCTGTTATTTACAAAACAATTATGGAAAGAATTATAACACTTATATAAATATTTAACAGCTTTTACAACACTATTCGAAAAATAATTCTGAACGACAACACCAAATCGTTATTTGTTCATTTATTGATTTAATCGAAAATAAATCTGAAATTTCAGACAATACATTTTAGAAAATTAAATATTTTCACATGTGTTAAGGGTGATTCAAAATTACCCGCATATATTCCACTCAATACTTATAATCCATCGATAACTTTGTAAGGTAAAGGGTGATCCATTTCGAGGTTCCCTACTTTTTTAAAGAAAAAAACACAGAAAATTCAAATTTAATGGAGAATGTTTAATATCATTTGAAAGAACATTCTTTGGCATTTATTTTTTGAAGATTATGTCTATCAAATGTTGGCCGTTGCTACGTCGCAGATGGTCTATCCGTTGAGTCCAATTTTCGATCACTCGTTCGAGCATTTCGACTGGTAACTGGCGAATGACACGCGTGATGTTTTCCTCCAAGGCCTGAATCGAAGCGGGTTTGTCGGCATAAGCTTTTGACTTTACATATCCCCACAGGAAAAAGTCTAACGGTGTGATATCACACGATCTTGGTGGCCAATCGACCGGCCCAAAACGTGAAATTATGTGCTCACCGAAATGTTCTCTCAATAAGTCCATTGATTGATGCGATGTGTGGGAAGTGGCGCCGTCTGAAACCGCTGAAACCAAATGTCGCCGAGATCACGAGCTTCAATTTCAGGCATCAAATAGTCGGTTATCATGGTCCGAGTTGCTGCGAAGGGCGCCGAATCGACTCTCCACGGTCTTCGTGTACACTCTCAGCTACGGCCGCTATATTTTCTTCACAGCGTGCTGGACGTGGTCTATTCGGTCGAATATTATCCAGTAATGAATGCTGGGTCTCAAAATGGGTGATGGTGTTGCGAATAGTACGCTCAGTAGGCCGATTATGTTGACCATAAGTTGAGCGAAGTGCACGAAACACATTCCTCACAGAACGTGAATTTTCATAATAAAGTTGAACAATTTGTAAACGTTGTTCACGTGTAAGTCTTTCCATTATGAAATGACAAACAATACTAAACAAAAATAACATGACAGCATGACACGACTCACACGTGATCTGTCAAAAAATACAAAATTTGGTTTCTATTCTTAATTTATCGGCGGGTTTCGCTCTAAATTAAAAAGATTTTTTTGATAACAATAATCCAATAATATATTTTTAAAACTACAATGTAAACCACTCACATACCAATAAATCAGTCACAGCTTATAAAAACTAGAATCTGGGAGTTTTTTTTAATAAAAACTCACCAAAACTCACCTTTCACTCCTCATGTCCACGAACGATCGGTCCTTCTACGAAAATAGAGACCAATTTATAGCCCATATGTATAGTCTCCTCCATTTTAAGCAATGTTAGGACAACATTAATTGGGTGTTAAATTTTAGGTCCCATTCGTTGGGTCAAAAATATAATTTTGCGCATAGCATGGTGTTAGGCCTTGTATAGAACGTTATTGACTATTTGTACTTGCTCTTACTTGCTTTAACAGCAAAATTAGGTTCCGTCTGTCGGTAATCGCAACTGGAGGCGAAGCCGCTCAACGGATTTACTTTAAATTTGATATAAATACAAGGTTCTTCGGACAGTACCCAGATGTTTTTAAATTTCTCTTACAAAGAGAAATATATTGTTTTCGTGAAAATGTTCGACCTCAAGATTTTGATTGATTCTAACATTACGATGATAGCGGAACCCAAAAAAGTTGTTTTTGTAATTCCGTCCGTTGGTCCGTCTGTACGTAATGGTCCCAGCTTGAAAGATTTTCTTCAAACTTCGTCTCCAAGTATCTTTTGGTCATAATTCTAGGCCTTTTTTTTTTTTTTGCTATTAGCCATGTTATTAACGGTACAGCCATATAAAAATTACCTACACATAACCTCAATTTTCTCGAAAATAGCTCTAACGATTTGGATTCATATATACTATAAGCATATTAGTTCCAACAAAACTGCATACCCAGTTTTTTCGGAAAAATCCATATAACGGATTTTGTCATTTAGGCCATATAAAGAAAATTGTTAATTCCTCGCAAACAATTATGTCAAACTGAATAAAATTTAATATGTATACTACTATTACTGTTTGCAACATTTCTACATAATTAGTTTTAGCCCAACTATTACTAAACGGAATTAGCAGTTTTGACCAATAACGGAAAATCATTACACATAGAGAGCGATTCCTTCAAATTTCGGAGTAAACGTTCGTATAATCACATTTCGACATTATTTATATCATTTTTAGCATCAATAATCAAAATGCTTATGATCTAACGCCCAACTCGCTGTTAAAAAGAGAAAGTTGCGTACGACCCAGTCGTGCACCCACCACTCGTTTTTCTTCATTTTAGGTCAAAACTAATCCTACCTACCATATAACGGTTTTGGTTTTGTTTAGCTGATTAAAACCAATATTACCATAGCCTTTTTTTGCACTGCCTCATAATCAGTGGTACCCCTGAACTGAATTTTTGGCCGAAAACGAAAAGTCACAACTTTCTGCCTCATAAACGCTTTTACTGATTTCGTTCAAATTCAGTATTAATAGTTTTTATAATCATAATTTAAATTTAAAGTCTAGCACGCAAGGATCATGTACATATGACCCAGTCGTGAAACTAACACTAGTTCCAGGATTAACCTCGAGGTTTAACTCAGCACTGAAAAACCGGGCATTATTAGTATGTTTGACTTAGAAGCTTCAAAAAGCCTTATTTTTCATTCTAATTGAATAGATTGCTGATTTTGAAATGAATTCTTCGGCGATATTTATATTTTATTTACTATTTAGAGCCCTGGGTACTAACGAGCCTGTTGCGCCAAAAAATTTTTTTATACCCTATCCCTAGGGGGGTATATTAGTTTTGATACTTAGTTTGTAACATAGAGAAATAATTTTGCTACATATACCTCAAAGTATATGGATCGACTCAGAATCGCTAGCTGAGTCGAATTAGCCATGTCTGTCTGTCCGTCCGTCCGTCTGTCTGTTCGTCAGCGGTTTTTGGGCCTTAAATTTTGAGCTAGGATAATGAAATTTGGTATATAGGATCCTCGTCCGTGCCACCAGAACAAGTGTAAACATTTTTGAAATCCGCCCACTGCCACGCCCCCTTTTAAGGAAAACTTATTTTTTGGCCAAACCGTAAGGAATTTCAAAAAAGTGTCTTAGTAGCATATTTAGACAATCCTAATATCTATATTTCGTTCATACAAAGTTTTTTGCCACGCCCACTTTTTGGGGGCGTTTTTAGTAAAATACGCTTTTTGTCCAAATTTTAAAACTTTCGAAAAAAATTTTGATGCAAATACTTCCAAAATGGTAATATAAACATTTTGTCTATAGATCATTTTCACCTACGCCCACATTTTGGGGGCGTTTTCTTACAAAAACCATTTGTATACCCCATCCCAAGGCATTAGCAATAGAAATACGTTGTTTTTTGTCGAACCACACAAGATTTTGAGAAACTGTCTGAGCAATATATTGTGACAATGTCATTTTCTGTATTTCATCGCCATAAGGCCTATATTTTGAGGATATTAATTTAAAGGATGGGATGGGATAGGGTATTCAACGATCCGCATAGCGGATTGTAGCCTCTCATATGTTTTTTTTTTAGAGTTTCTGACCCTTTGATGGTCTCTGCCTAAGATATTAGTTCTTCAGCCGGATTTGATATTCTTTTTTAATCGGCCTCCTCGTATTACGGAACCAAATAGAAAGAATCCTTCTTATAAAGAGCTGAATTAATTTTTGATCAACCAGGAATTTATAAAAATATTTTTGTTGTTTTTTTATAAAAGATTTATAGCAGAGTTAGGCCTTAAACGATTTGAACATTTTCTTGAAACTTAATACGATTTTGAAATGTCAAGGTTGTAGTAAAATTGTGATGATCGGGTCCAAAATAAATAAATATTTTATGTTTGGCATCAATTAAAAAGTTCATGCTTATACTTAAGAAGACTATCACATCAAAGTTCTACATACGCAACATTTGGTAGGACCATATTTATTAACATGTTTGCTATAATCGATATTTGTACTGTCTTTAAGGATCCTTTGTATTTTATTTAAATCAAATCAAAACAACGTATCGCGAATTGTCATTGACTTGACAGCCCCACACTTGTATGCTCCAGTGTCAAACACGGCGGCAAAAGTGAAGCCATTTTTTTTTTGGTACCGCTTTTCCTTACTATGTGTGATTTGGCAATCGTCGGAACAGAAGAGGAAACTTATTCTTACCTGGAGTACACTGTAGAAGATCTGGGTTTAGTTCCCAACAGCAGTAACCTCTATTTCTGTTTCTTATGAATGAATAGCTAATCTTTTTTTAGCAGTTCGGATTCGAGATACTAAATTGCAACTAGGTCCGTCAGCGTGCAACAAATGATTGTAAAAAAAAAAAAGTTTTTTTTTAACACACCCAGTCAATGGTCCAATTTAGCTGTCACCACTGCCTTTTTATGACTTTTTTGTATTTTAAATACTCGCTAACATGCCTTATACAGGGTGCGGCAATATCGTTTTATTTTTTTAAATTCGCACCATTTAAGCTTTGTAGCGACGCTGAAGTGGTCACATTGGACACTTCGACAGGCGTGATTCTATTGTATTGTTTAACGTCGGTCGGCATCATGCGAAGGAATAGTTGGGAGCGTGCGTCCAAGATCTATTAATCAACGCGTCTTCCGAAATCAGTTCAATGTAGACTCGTGGAGCCCTGTCCCGGACCGGAATTCATTTGTTACAGGGGTCGCTATGGTCAGACAAACTGCGAGTGTGCCTCGACGAAGAACTGGAGTCCCTTACCCCCACAGATTGATAAAATTGGGACAGCTTCAATCATACAATGAGCCCAAACGTGCATGTTGACGATGAACTCTACGAACCGGACTTTAATTTCACATGAGAGACGCTACTAGGTGACATAATTGTTTTTTTCAGTGAAGAAGTCCATTTTCATTTGAGTGGATGCCTCAATAAGGTCGCCAAATAGCGATATCCTCTTGTGATATGTCCAATACTCTGGCCGATTCGGCAGCTTGGAGTATGGTTATACTCTGCTTGGAATACACTGCATGAGTTTGCTAGTCGAAGGGATGTGGTTAACCCGATTTAATCGCAGTAGACCCCGGGCTTACTCCTATTTCCATTTTAGATCCGTCAGTATAGATTGATATTTCAGTGTTGGACGACCATTCGTCTCTGCTTGGTATTCTGAGTGAGTATTTAATGTCAAAAGCGCTTCCATCCGGTTTAGCCCCTTTCCATTTCCTGTAGCTTTTTTTAAAATCCCGCGTTTATGTTAACCGTCTAAGGACAATACAAGACACGAAGGATGACATCCTATCAGAAATTGCTAACTTACTCGCTGTTATGCTGACAAGGGGCGTGACAAATGCCAGAAATCGGGTTATTCAATGTATAGGCAGTGGGGGCGTCACATAACCGATATGATACATGCAACCTTCCACTTAATAAGGACCGTCCTAACGATTTACCACTGCACAGTTGGGACTGTTGATTAATGGTAAACTCACGAGAGTCTTCTTTTTTCATATATTTCTGCGTTGAGTAGCATAGGTCGTCATACAATAAGACATAACGGAATATCGTTCTAATTCGTATTTTTTACGAGCCACACAAATATGTGATAATCCGATTAAAAAAGAATTACAAATTTGGAACTACTTCCTCTAGTTCATTGACTTCAACTATTCCGACCATTAAATCCCAAATGGAAGCCTCTAAATCTAAATCAATTATCAATAATCGAATAGCAAAATGCAAATTGAAAAACGAAAGCCACAATAACCACCATTTGACCCAGTCAATGCCAATAAAATCCAGAAAACTATTGGACACATGAGATCGGCCACAAGGCGGCATTCGATTCTCGCACTTAATCGTTCACTCACCCCTACAACTCAAGTGAAGTCGCCTCCAATGGAATGCGAAAATCAAGCTCTCATCGAACTAATTGATTGTGAAAAAAAAACAATCAATCATTTATCTCACGCATTTTTTCAGAAACATTTTTTTTATTTGAAATTTTTACGACATATCTGAGTTTACTTTCAATCTGTTCGATGACAAATAAATCACAACATTTCAACACAAGCTCCACGGGTCGAGACCTCCCTCAAACGAAAATCTCGAGACAGAAGAGGCAAAAGCTCAATTGAATTTAATTTTGTCTCGCGCTTAATTGTATTCGCATTCAGATTCAATTAATTGAAATGAGAATTTATGGAAAGGGGACGCCCTTTTATCTGCCACTTTGTCTCTGGGTTGGGTATGCTGTTCGGATTTTATCCATGACCCATTAGAGTGTCAGAATGAGAGAAAGAGACCTGATTGGATATTTTCCAATCGAGCAATTAGAGTGTTTCCGCATATTTATGGATACGATAGATACGCAGCGCAATTCTATTAGGCGGTAGCTGTAGGTAGTAGATACAGTTTCAAGTATCGACGATCGGCCTACGTCACTTGTACGTACCGACATGATATACACCAGAATGTACACGAAGGCGCGCAATGATAGATTGAAATTCCGACCCGGAAACTGTACACAAACCTATCTAGATATAGTGAAATAGTTTCGCATGGGTTTTTCTGTTCTATTTATTTTTTAAGTATCTATAATCTGATTTGAAAATATTTTGCTTTTAAAATTGTGTTACCATGTGGGCTGTCGGTCGGCCTCAGTAATTACTGCACACACGCAATTTTATACATGAACTATGTGGTATAGATATGGGATGAATATTTGCAGATACAATTTCAATTGAAATTCTTTTATGAAAGAAAATATTGAGCTCTTAATTTTGTCATTAAACTTATTTCGAATGGAAATTAAAAAAAAAAAAACTTCAAAATTAATTTGTAAACATTTTAAAATAATGGTTTGGCAGTATTTACTGAAAGATACGATTGTATCTTGTACATGTTTGTATGAGATTTTTTCAATTTATCATTTGGCTAATTAAGAAGGCTTTATTTTCGTTTGCCTGCTTTCTTTTTAAACGGCTTGGGATTCTAGAGTGGCGCATGCCGACCGTGCGTCGTCGTCGGCGATATACATTGTGGAATTTATACATTTTTTTGAAAATGGAATATTTTCGAAAATCCTACGCAATATTTATTCTTTGTCCGGAAAACGGTTTATGGAACGTATGTTTGTAATAAATTTGAGTTTGTTTCGCACAAGAAGATTTTAGTTACGTTTGCATTTTTTTTTTTTGGAAAACCCAGACATTTGGCGCGTGCTCAGCGAGGAGGTAGATACGTGCATTGTTTGGAAAAAGAAAATGCGTACATTTTATCTATTTGTAGAAATTGGCACAGCTTGGACGGTGTCAAGTTGGCACAAATGGATTTTTTCTCAAATTTATATCTGCAAAAACGGGGATGTTTATGAAAATTCGACCAATTAATTACGGATGATGGCATAAAACTGTGCGACTTTTTGTATCTTCATTATTTTTAAATCAACTGTTCCTGAACTGCTTTTTTGCTAAATTGTTGATAAATAAAAAGTCATCTCAACTAACATGCTGGGTTTACGTAGTTTCGTCTAATAGTAGACTTGCTGAATCCCTTATCTAACGATTTTCAAGAGATGAATTTGACCTCAAAGTCCTTTAAAATGACAAAAACCTACATTTTACAATGACAGATCTTGTCGAAATATGTTTGATGATCAATAAAATTGCAGAGAGTAATACTGTCACATTTATTCATCTAACCAGTGGCTAGCTGCTTGTAATCCACCATAAAATTCCTGGATATTTGGATACCATTTATCATATTTTTAAGTGAGGACTTGGAAATTGGACTGGTCAACGTGTACGTTAAAAACAAATGGTGAGGAATTATTTGTTTGAAGACTCAATCTATCCTGCCTGCTGAGCCGTCGAAAGAATTTTAAGCAAGGCAGACAGATTCTATTGTTGCATGTTTTTCATTCATGATCATGGGTTGATGTTAAAAATTATCAAATAATGTACCTCTCCAGCCAGAACGGGCTAGACCCGTCTGCAGTTTAAGTCGAACAGTCAAGTTTGCTGTCGTTTTGTGATGAATATACTTTCTCTCAAATGCACCAGGCAAGGTGTTGAAGGTCCTAATTTCCCATTGAATACTTAGTCTAACAAATCAAGGCCAAGTGAGAAAACTTCTCTTACTACCTAGATGTTAATTCTATCAACTATATCATGCTGACCAAGTCTACGTTGGTAGTCGACTCTTGTTTGAAACATCATTAAAAGCTCCCGCAACATATGCCTTTGATTCGTTCATCATGTCGATCTTGTCAGCAAACTCAAGAGACTGACTGGATTTTAAAGGATACTACCCAACTTACTGACCTAGGTGTTGCATACTACCTTCAAAATGATCCTTAGAAACCTTTTTAGGTTTAATAGAGCAGCGCCAAAATCATTCTAATAAGACGTGTCAGTTGAGCAAGGATACTAAAGCTAAATACGGCTTCATATAGTTCTTCGCTGTTCACACCTCCGTAAGAAGTTTCAAAATCGATGAACATGTGTTGGACTTCTATATAAAAATGAGCTTGAGCTTCTCCAGGTTCTGTTGAATTGTCTATAGTCGACCTTCTGAGCTTACAGCGGCATGGTAGAAACCGATTGAATCGGTCTTAAACGACGGCTTAATACATATAACTCGAAATAGAATATCCCTAACCTAACCTTCCTAACCTACAACCACCCTCTGTGAAGACTGTGACTGGCTCCAACAAATTGTAAACCTTTTTTTGCCAATTTTCCAATACTCACCCGAAACTATTATTCTCTTCCATTTTTGTAGCAGAACTTTGGATTCGATCCGGATATAGATGACATGTTTTCCGATGCTGGTCTGCGTTCACACTTGGGTCGGATGCGAGACCCGTTCGGCACCTTTGGATCACGTAAGCGTGGTGGAAATAAAAATCCATTACATTCTGTTTCCCCTTCTTATTATGATGATGATGATGCAGATTTCCCACAATTCGGTTCGCTAGGTCGAGCTAGGCGTGCCACTCCAGGCGGAGGTATTCCAACTGATGGTGGTATCCAGCACGATGATTTCTTTGAGCGTTTGCCCCCAGAGTTCAGACAGTTCATCCCCGAAGGTTTTGGCAGCATGCGACGTGGTGGTGGTAGTGGTGGTGGTCCAGCTGCAGCCGAATCTCCGCGAATTCACACTCAACAACCGCAATACTATCAGACCTACGTGCAACCGGGAACAACACCGCCACAAGCTAATGCAGTGCCCAAGTCTCCCCCAGTACAGACGCGAACCGTATGTGATGCAGCTATCCAGACAGAGGATCCCAACAATCGCACCGAAGTGGATGGCCAATTGAATGTGGACAATTTAAATCAGCATGGCTTGAGAAATACAGTCGATATGGGGGTGCGAGCTCCAGCCGAAGGTGAGGGACACAATTCTCGATCTCATTCAGCTCCGCCACAACAAGAAGAACAGATTTATCCACACCAAGTTCCGATTCAGCAGCAGCAACCAGTCTATAACTCACAGGGTACCGGAACACAGCGAAACACTCCACCGCCGGCTCAGCAACAGCGGCAGTACCCGCCAAACCAGCAACCTCCTCAGTTCCAAAAAGTCTACTACCCTCCACAAAATCAATCACATCCACAGCAGCAGCAACAACAGCCGTCTACGCCTCAGACACCAGGCGGCAGTTACATCCGCACGATTCCGATTTTCGTTGAGGGTCGCTCTGAACCACTGATCAACCACAAGGATATACCCCAAGCTGAGTCGCAGCCAACTCAAGTCTACGCAAAGGCTCCACAACAGCAACAACAGCAGCATAATCAAAACCGTCCAACTCCGATAAATACTCAACAACAGCCTGCGGCCGCAGAAGATCAAGGCGCACCACCTCCGGCAACACCCCATACCATGAACAGCATAAACAAGATCCAAGATATCCAACGTGATGTCCTGAATTTGATGACTCAAGTTGAGAAATTCACCGGTACCCGTCAAGAAAAGGAGTACGCTTACCTAGATGAAATGCTGACCCGTAACCTCCTCAAGTTGGACACCATCGATACACAGGGCAAGGAGAGCATCCGTCTGGCCCGCAAAGAGGCCATCAAATGTATTCAAGCCTCGATAAATGTCCTCGAGGCAAAGGCTGAAGAAAACGCAAAGACTGCACAACCACAAGAAGCTGTGATTGGAGACGCTGCTGCTGCAGCCGGCCAGCAAGGCGACGATGCTGAGCCACAACCAATTGACGTCTCAAATGTACTGGAACCAATTCCGTTGCCACCACCAGAGTCGCTGAAAGCCGGTACAAGTTCTGAAAATGTTCCCGCTGCAAAGGAAGCAAGTCCCGCCAAGGAGACAAACACCACCGAAGCGACCACTAACACTACTGTCACAAAATCCGGATCTGGGTCATCGGCAAAGGGTGATATCGAAGGGAAGGCCGAATGATGACAGGAAAGAAGATTTACATCGTTTAGTAGTACGATTTCCAATCATAAAAAAGATCACAAAAAGAAAACTGTTATTTGTAATAAAGTTTTGTAAAATTGTTTTGAAATAAAAAAGAAAATGTGTTAAGGTTTTATTTCATTTTTTTGTCATTTCATTTCTCATTATTTGGTAGATCATTTTTTTTTTCTGTTGCTTTTGATTTTCTGTTCCCAAAGTGTCAGATTTCATTTCTTCACCGTTCCTTGTTAAATATGTTTGTTTGCATATCCGAATTTGTGTTTTAAATATTCATATTTTCTGCAAGTGCCTTTGACATGCTATTGCGTTGAAGGATTGTAAATTCGTTTTTATCTCGCAAATGTCAGATTTTTTATCTATTTATTTTGTATGCACGCTTTACTTTTTGTCTATATTCTGATGATTGTATTGCCTTGTCAGTAAGTGCCTTCGATATTTATAGCTTGATTGGATTTTCAATTTTTTTTTTCGTTCCAGAAATGCTTGTTCAATACATTTCGTTTTATTGTGACACTTAATCTACTTTCTAATTTGTTTCGTAAATGTGCAAACCACTGTATTATAAATGTCAACATTTTGTTTCATTTCTCGGCATATAACATTTAGGCCTCTGATCATAGTTAGTTGTCCAATCTGTTTCTCAAATGTCAAAGCAAATGACAATTTGTTTCTGTTCTTTATTTATTAAGAGCGTAAACAATAAAATATAATTAAAATAACTTTTGATAGGAACCGACTTTAGTACTAATTCCCAATTCCAAACAATTCCTATAACTTGCAAACCACAAATAAAATATTTCTTCTTATTATTGTTTTGTCTCCATTGTCAAAAACCACAATTACCCCCTAATCACACCTGGAAAACAATTGCTTTGCACATGATCACATCAGTATCTACCCAATTCCACTTCGATCCACAAAAGTCACGTAGCTCCTATTTTTTTTCTCCGCCCGAAGCCAATATCATCTATCTGTATTCAAATTTCTGCCGTTCTTTCCCAATTCGTTCCTTGTCAGAACATAAAAACAAACTCACATTTTACTATTATAACCTTGCAGCACTATAAACTTAACACTAAACTAAGCTAAGCAACAACTCGAGAACTAGTCTTAAATAAAACAAAAAAAAAATTGATACAAGCAAACAAAATTGTAAACAAAATTAGATTTATAAATAAACAAAAAATAAAACATGTTTATAAACTGAAATAATGTCTAGCGATAATTTCTGTTTAGGCTTCAAACTATATATCAAAATTTATTATTAAATTAAAAAAAAAATCGCGATATTTTAAAGATATTCATAAGAAAGTAAAAATAAATTTTAAAAAGATTATTAAATGCCTAAACTGACTTACTCTTTCGCTATTTAGATCTGCAAAACAGTGCCTCTATAAACAGTAAATATATTTTTAAATAATATTTAATATAAAGCAATTTCTTTCTCAAAATGATAAATATTATTTTTTTTTATAATTATTTAGCGATACTTTAGTAAAAGCAATGAAATAAATTAAAAATGTAAAACAAACTCATGTAAGATTAATTTTACTTAATTATTTGTTAGAAATGAACACGAAAAAAAAGTAAAATTATAAAGCAATTACTTTTAAAAATGGATGATACAAAAGAGAAAATTTAATTATAATTAATATATTATACTTTATATAGATATTGTTTGAAGAAGTGGTGTTTTATTTTTGGGTATATTTTTTTATTTCTTTCATTTTTAACTTTCTCTTACAAAGAGAAAGATATTGTTTTCATAAAAATTTTCGACCTCGAGATTTTGATTGATTCTAATATTACGATGAAAGCGGAGCCTAAAAAAGTGGTTTTTGGAATTCCGTCCGTCGGTCCGTCTGTCCGTAATAGTCTCCCCAGCCTAAACGGCTTGGCTGATTTTCTTCTATCTTGTATCCAAGCTTGTTTTGGTCATAATTCTAGGCCATTTTTTTTGTTTGCTTTTAGCCATGTTAATAACGGTACCTGTCATATAAAAATTACACATAACCTCAATTTTCTCGAAAACGGCTCTAACGATTTTGATTAAACTTTATATATACTATAACCATAGTAGTTTCAACAAAACTGCATACCCAGTTTTTGTCGAGAAATCCATATAACGGATTTTGTCATATAGGCCATATAAAGAAAATTGTTAATTTCTCGCAAACTATTATGTCAAATTGAATGAAATTAAATATATATACTACTATTACAGCTTGAAGCCTTTCCACATAATTAGTTTTAGCCAAACTATCACCAAACGGTTTTGGCCAATAACGGAAAATCATTATTATTCACATTGAAATCGATTCCCTTAAATTTCGGAATAAACGTTCGTATAAATACATTTCGACATTATTTATATCATTTTAGCATCAATAATCAAAATGCTTATGATTTGATCTAACGCCCAACTTGCTGTGAAAGAGAAAGTTGCGTACGACCCAGTCGTGCACCCACCACTCGTTTTTTCTTAAAACAGACTGTAATCTTCTAGATAACCATCACAATCGATATTGTTTATCAAAAGTTTTATTCCCAGGGACTCTTTTACATAAAACGAAACGAAGGGCAAGTAAACGATAGTCACGACAAAATGCAATTATGCAAAACGAGAAATATTTATGACAGCTCAACGAAAACGAAAGAAATACGACTGCCAAATGCCAGGGGCCATATTTTATAAACAGCTAGGTTCCAGAAATCGAGTGAAATGAAAGTGAAATTACTTTTGTAAATCGAGTGAATTTGTTTTTGGTGTTCCACATTCCGACCGATTTCATAACTTCGAAAAGTTTTCGAAATCACTCGGTGAAATTAAAGACAGCTGATAACATCTGTCATATGGGACATTGCAAAATTATTTTTATTTCGACAAATTTGTTTGTTTACAAATTTTGCTTAATTTTTATAAAATAAATAATTAATTATGAAATATTGAGTGCTATTTATATTGCTGCGGTGTTGCAAGTTGAAAAACAAAAGTACACAGAGGAAAAATAAAAAGGTGTACGATAAGACCCCTTTCTAATCCTTTAGAAACAAATAAATTTCAAATGAAAATTAAAAATACATTATCGTTTAGTATATCTATTCAAAATCTAAACAACATTACTACACTCAGATATTATTCACTTACATTTTCAATACAATAAACAATACTTAAATGATCGAATTGAAATCACACACAAAACGATAAAACCGAATTGTGAAACATGGAAATTCATTTTTTTTTAACTTCGAAAAATGTGAAATTAAAATCGGTAAAAGTGAAATGTGGAACCCAAAATTTCACTTTAGAACGATTTTAATTTCATTTCTAGTGAAAATGAAACGTAGAACCTAGCTGAAAACCAATATCGTTGAAATCACTTCCTTCTCGTTGAAATTCGATTACATAAAACGAGTATCGTTCTTGATTATACGATACTCGTAACTTCTTACGACTGGCATTGGGCAGTCGTATAGCTTTCGTTTTCGTTGAGCTGTCATAAATTTCTCGTTTTACACAATCGCGTTTTGATGTGACTATCGTTTACTTCTGTTTCGTTTACTTGCCGCTCATTTCGTTTTATGTAATAGAACCCCAATTTTCAGTTGGTTTTTGTTTTTTTGCCTGAGGAGGACGAACATCTTTGGTGAAAAAATGTAAATTGTTTTATTAAATAAAATTGGATTTGTTTCTTAACAATATTTTCTTAGAGTAGAGTAGTAAGCAATACACATTCCGAAGGCCTCTTTTCGGTCTGATTATTTTCACATGGGTTTCATATGCAGCATCAACTACATTATAAGAATTCCACTTTTTCGAAGAATTATAATTTTTGCACATGTTTCTGGTGCATTGAAATCTAATCTATTTCGGACAAATGTCCACTTTTTGAGAACGACTGATACCGTTGGTTGTGCGCCATGCCAATGTTGAAGTCATTTCCAATACTCTGCTGGTAACTTAATTGAGCAAAGAATTTTATAGCTGCAGCTTATTTTAGAACATTTGTGATGGCTTTTTATTTATGTCAGCTTATCCTCGATATCGGTTAATACGTCTAAGAAGGTTTGTTTGAAATGCCTAAAACTTTGAATGAATCTGCAACCGAACATCAATAGTTGAAATAAAATTTTAAAAAATCGCTTACACTTTTCGTGCATATCCATTGTTTTGTTTTTTCTTCATCACTTTTTCCTTTAAAAAATGCCACCGAAGATATTTTTCTTTTTTGTTGATAAAAAACCCGGAAATCATTTTTATAAATATTAACCCTGCTCAATTGATTCAACGATGAAACCGTGACCGATAGTAAATTTGATAGATATCAACTTGCTTGACAGCTGTAATACCAATTTTATCAATAGAAATATTCACAATAGATGTAAAATCTTATAAAATTCACTGTTCATCAAAAATGTTGTTAGTTGATAATCATAATACCGATGAATTGATTTCGTTGATAGGTATCAAATAATATCAAATAACGTGTTGATAATTGATAGTTATAATAGGGCTGATAGGCTCTAGTTATACCTAGCTATCTTTGAGAACCATCATTGCAAATGTTCTTTTAATTTTTGCCGCATTTTTATGAATTAAATTATATGCGAGTTGATTTTATAGCGAAACTTGTGAATTTAAGTTGATTCCAAGAAGAAGTAAACTTCCTCAGAGAGAGAGACGAATTTTCGTTCGTTTTGTTTGCTTTTTATAGAACCAATGACATAATTCACATGTCACAACAAACGATTTGAAATTTTGAGACATTAGGTCTGTTCCCATACAAAATAATATTTACTGATTCTTACTGATTTTTACTTATTGCCGATTTTTACTTATTCCCGTACGCAAAAATAAGTGAAAGAGACAGCTCACGAGAGAGCAAAAAACTACCCCTCCATAAAAATCTGTAAAAAAAATTACTGCAGAAATTTCTGTTGGTAAAAAACAGTAAACTGTCCGCTGGTATCTAAAAGTGACAACTCGCTTGTTTTGACAGGTGTTTTGTGTCATTTGTTCTTTCAAAGACATACAAAATATATAATTTTACTGTTTTTTTACTTAAACGTGTTCCCGTACTTTTTTGTAATTTTGTCTCTTTCTGAGATAATTTACCCCCACTCCAAGAAATTTGAGAATTTACTAATTTTTACTGAAAAAGTACGGGAACAGACCTATTAACTGAAAGTTTACAGAGTAAATTTGAATAAACTTTTATGTGAAACTTAACAAAGCCGAACGCTTATTGAGGAAATCGGTAAAAGATGAACGAAGAATAAATGTACTTTCGTCAATGTTTCCTCAATTTTTTTCACGCAGAACTTCGGCGGGTGGCCAAATAAAAACTGTCAAAGGATGACAGCTCAAAATGTTGATAGAAACCAACAAAATAATACGCAAACAAAGTTCGCTATTTTTTGAGTTTATATTAGGTCTGTTCCCGTACAAAATAATATTTACTGATTCTTACTGATTTTTACTTATTGCCGTTCCCGTACGCAAAAATAAGTAAAAGAGACAGCTCACGAGAGAGCAAAAAACTACCCCTCCATAAAAATCTGTAAAAAAATTTACTGCAGAAATGTCTGTTGGTAAAAAACAGTTAACTGTCAGTTGGTATCTAAAAGTGACAACTCTCTTGTTTTGACAGGTGTTTTGTGTCATTTGTTCTTTAAAATAGCGTTTTCGATTGGGATACAAAATCACTCCTTTTATACTCTAGAGCACTTTTTTAACTTTCTCTTACAAAGAGAAAGATATTGTTTTCGTGAAAAATTTCGACCTCGAGATTTTGATTGATTCTAACATTACGATGATAACGGAGCCTAAAAAAGTAGTTTTCGTTTTCGATTGGGATACAAAACAACTCTTTTTTTTACTCTAGAGTACTTTTGAAGAATCTGGATTCCAAGTCAGATTTACACCAACATGCACCAACACAAAAACATTTAACATCTGACTTACTATGTCAATTTGAAGTTTGCATTTCGCAGTTTGATGATTAAAAGTGATTTTCTGGGAAAACTATAATTAAAATTAAAATATTTTTGGATAATCAGTTCTAAAATTCATAAGCTTTGTTTTGACACCAACTCGCCAATGGTTGAATTTATAAAAAAGCCGCAATGAGTAAAAGAAAATTTCAAATGATGGTTTTCATTGATAGCTAATAGCTATAATTGCGGCCTAAAGATAAACAATAAGCTGTCAAATGGCACACTAACACACACACAAAACCAAAGTAATCTCTTTAATGTTCGATTGGGACGGGTAAAATCTGAAATCTAAGAGTAAATCTGAAAATCCCAACCGAAAACGCTAAAAGACATACAAAATATATAATTTTACAGTTTTTTTACTAAAACGCGTTCCCGTACTTTTTGGTTATTTTGTATCTTTCTCAGATAATTTACCCCCACTCCAAGAAATTTGAGAATTTACTAATTTTTACTGCAAAAGTACGTGAACAGACCTATTATGTCAGCTTGTTTCCAAGCTCAAGGTTAAAATAAGTGGTTCAACATTAGATTTGCTAAGACATTGTTCATAAGGTCTAAGCACAGTTTCATTTCATTTCTGAAGAGAATTTGAAAGACCCGTAAGACAATAATGAGGTTAGAAATTTATAGTTCTTGTAGAAGTTCTTTTTGTACTTTTTGTATGATGGCGGCCCCTATCGACTCGTGACGGCTAGATTAAGATAGGATTAACGTGAACATTACTTAAAAGATTTGTCATATTATTGATATAGAAGGGTCATCAAAGAAAAAAAAAAAAAAAACTGGTGTTGCAAGTGATACGGTTGGGAATTGAACCCAGAGGTTTTGCGATCAACCCAATTGAGTAACGCCCTTGCGGCCAAACTGAGAAGCTTACCTTTCTACTTTTGATATCTGAGGTTTTGTAGAAGTTTATGTCTAAGAGAATTTAGTGAACATAAAATAATTGCAATCATACTTAAGCTTGGACCTAAAGGTCATAATTCTTTTTAAAAATGTAAAACAAGACATACATGTACTTGACAGATGGTTATATAAATGGTTCACTGCAAGATTACCACCAGGGTGGATAGGGTACTTTTTCAGTCCTTAGTAATGACTAAGCCCATTGGCTATCTTTAAAAAAAAAACACCGTCTCTTACTAAAAAAAGAAGAATTTATTTTAATTAATTATTTTACTAAAATGCATAGCATCTATAAACTCTACACAGTAAAGCATTAATATTCATCCTCATCCTTAGGAGGACCAAAATACATTTCGTATTCTTTTCGCTTCTTCTCCTTTCGTAGTTCACGTTCCAGTTGACGTTTCTTTGAAAATCTTTCATGTATCCTCTTCATTTCTTGAACTTCTTTCATCTCTTCTTTGGCGTCCTCCTGAAAAAGGATAACACGAGATAGCTTTTTTTTTAAAACTCCTTTCTCGCTTATTTTCAACTTACGTTCATATTCAACCGCAGAACTAGCGCTCGTCTGCCATCCGACATCGGCTGACTGTAGTTCATGAAATTCTTAAGCCTCTCTGCTGGTTCAACGCTTCTCTCCACAACTAGTACAATTCTCGCCCACTGGCGTTGCCATTCATTGCGAGTTTCGGCGATCTTTTGATACGTGTTACCCATCATAGCGATCAACATGTTCACCAGAAGTACACCCACAATAACCATGAAAAGGACAAATAGTATCTTTGCCTCCACTTCGTGTTGGGTGGACACCATGGCTCCGTAGTAGTCACCAAAGTTGGTTAGCGACATCAAGAACATGGCGACTATAGATTCCATTGGTGAAGGCATCGGGTTGGATTGGGTGTCGTCTATATCGTCGGGTGTCGCTGGATTGTCAAATGTCAGAAAGACGATGTAGTAAGCTTGGGAGAAGCCCATCACGAAGACTAAGTAGATGGATACGAAACGTAGAAGATCTCCCATCACCATGCGGTAGATCATCACAACGAAAGGTCCGACGGTTTTGAAGCCACTGAAAAGATAATACAGACGTCTAAATTATTGACGAAAATAAACAAGCATTATATTGACAATCATGGCTCTGATGGAAAATGGCATGAACTAGGCCCTATTTCTTCTTTTGGAGAACGATATTGGGTATTGGTAGCATTCGTATGCACTACGGTTGCGAAAAAGCCACAAATGTTTTCAAATCTGAGACCTTCAGAGTGCAACCGCCTGTCTTCACTATGGTCGGTGGACGACGAAAGTTGTCAAACGTGACATGATTACATCATCATAAGGGAACTACACCTAAATCTACGATTAGACTACAATCACCGGATGATTGCTGATATTAAACTGAAAACGTTCATTCAGTGTATTTGTCTATCATCAGGATAGTCGTTCGATGACGAGAATTTTTTGGGTGAACTAGATGCCAAATTTGGATGAACATGTAGGCATCAATGGTTTTGTTTTTGAGGTTTGAGCATTCCACTCTATTAAACCAGCCTTTAAATGTTAACTCTGAATTTGCTTACGTTTGCCTTATTGTCATGCCATTTGTTGTGACATCCTTGTCTCCCAACTTACCGGCAAAAGAATAGAAAATACGGAGCAGTAGTGAGCATTATGACTACCGCCACATGATCGTCGATCTCTGTTAAGCATGCCAACCGCAACCAAGGAATTGTCATCATCAGACAGCAGGAGAATAAAAACATCACCCGCGACGGTGCTGTCATCTATGAAAGAAATTAAACTCTATAAGTTGATAAATGGCTGAATATTGTAAACACTTACCAAATTTTCAATAAACATCTTGTAGCCCAAAAATCTTGACTCTCTCAATGCGGACAGGATGTAATATAATGACCCAAAAAATATGACAATTTCAGCAGCGACTCGAATCTGCTTTCAGGAGATTTTTATGATTAGAAAACCATATGTTAGAGTCTGTCTGTGACCTACCTTCGCTTTTGTGGTCTCCAAATGCATCAGTGGGCAGTCTTCATATGCCGTCCACCATGACGTCCCAGTGTCTTCTTCCTCAACTTCGAAATACTCCGTCAAGTTCAACCAATAAGGGTCTAACAATTGATCACATTTTATCAGGACTTCATTGACCACTGTCAAGGACTCACCATAATCATTCGAAAGCTTGCTTCTTTTAGCTTCATATTTATCGTTTAGTCTACCATTGCTGTTGTTTCTTCTAAAGGAGGTTCTCTCCGCCGTTCCATTACCATGCATACCTTCTCCACCATCATCATCCTCAGGTGGCGGTCCCGGCCGAATGGTATAGCTCACTAAAGTGAACATGAAATAAAATGAAAACAGATAGAACTGTTTATAAAATCGCGACTTGACGAATGTATTCCATTTGGTTTTTAGCAGATCGATCAGAACTCCATCTAGCAGCTCTAAATGTTCATATTTGTCCTGAAATTAAAACTAACTCAGCTGAGCGCCCACAAAAGTTCCATAAAAAGTCCCGACTCACCCCAAAGACGACTAAATTGAGGGCAGAATCTTGATTAATATTTCCAGTCTCCCGGTCGATTGTGTCAATCTTTGACAGCGGATAGGCAGCACAAGTTATACTACCCAACTGCCAGTAGATCTCTCGTTCTATGTTCATGACGTGAAAGAACATCTCAACCCTTCCCAACTTTGCCGCCAGCGTCAAAGGCGTCATATTCTGAAGATTGCGAATGTGCAGGCTCGATCCGACCTCATAACCCACGTCAAACATCTGAATATTTTCATAAACCACGAGCATATGAAGAACTGTATTTCCATTGGAATCCTGTAAATCCGGATCAGCACCTCGTGCTAAGACCAGCCTAAAGCAGTCCTCTTGACTGAGACATGCGGCAAAACTCAGTGGATACTCGCCCCAGTAGACATAGCCGTCATAATTGCTCATTGGACTGACACCAACGTACTCATGATCGGGCGAGTCATATCGAGAAGGCTTCTGGTCCTCGGCAGCCATGAAGTTGCCACAGCACCTATAAGCACATTTTTGAGGCTATTCATACCCCTATTGAATAAAAAGTCAAACCTCTCTTGAACATCCGCTCCAGCATCAAGGAGGTACTTCACCATGGCAGGGTCTTCATTTACAATGGCAATGTGCAGCACCGACTCTCCATAGTACTCATCCGACACATAGATATCCAAAATCAGCTTAGGATAGAACCTCAAAAGCCTCTTAGCCAAATCCGCGTAAAGCGTGCCCGCATTGAGAAGGCACAAGTGCAGAATTGTCTCTCCGACAGCTCCTCGCAACTGAAAGGATGTGTAAGACCATCGTTCAAAAACACTACTCGCTTACCTGCGTTGGCTTACATTCAAATTCCAACACACCAAACGATAAGCACTTGGATTCGCCATATACTCAGCCTCCGACACATCTGGACAGTAGTCGTCAATATTGAAGTCCTCATCGGGATTTTCTAATGCTCGAATCTCCGGCAGCTGTTTGGTTCTACCTCGTTCCTTATTCCGCAATAACACCATCTTCGAAATTGGGATATATTTTCCAGCGCCCTTATTATACAGGAACGGTTCGATTTTCGTCTTAATCGCGTGGTCAATCTCAGCGAACTGCTTGTTCTGACAAGCGCGCTTCATCATGTCAACAAGGAGTCCACCTCCTTTGATATTCACGAAATTGTAGAGAGGTTGTGTTGAATTGCCAGCTTGCTTCCTGACACCACTGGTAACGTTACTTTCCGTATTTCCCATTGCAAAGTGGTGCCCGAAACCTGGGCGTGGGGAGGACTTTTAAATTCACACTTAAACCGTTCAAGGATGAGACCTATTTTCGGGCAAGTCTGTTAATGTTATAACATTTTTTTAAGAATCGATTTCGAGGCTACTCAGTGTGAAAAGATGTTTATTTGGAAATACGACCACTTAGCCATCGATTTAACAGACAAATGACTGATAGGCTGGTTACCAAGAGGACTCATAACAACTCTGACAACCGATTTGTGTGCAATAGTGAAAGCGGAAGTTCAGACTTTTGGTAGTTACATTTTGTTTTTGATTGTTTCAGTTAAATTGAAATCTGATTTGGGACTTGAGGTTAAATAATCTGGAACACATTATAAACCTACAGTATGTCAGTTTAAATGGAATTAAATATATACCCACTTTCCAATAGCAAAAGGTAATATTGCGGCAGTGAGAGGTTGCTGAGATAATCGAGAGGTTGCTGCGATTTAAACTGGCCCCATTGAATAGCCCAATGAAACCATGCTTTCCAAATTACCTCCTCAAAGTTTGTCTTTTATAAAAAAAATGTTACTAACTTAAAAGGCGATATAATCCGGGGTTAACCTCGGGCTTAAAACGTCTTTCCAGTCATTCCTATCTTTAGTTGCGCACTGTGCCTGGGAATACTGACAGTCCAGGGAACTGTAAGGCTGATGAACTCGACAGAAATGAAACTAAATTACCAGTTGTACTCGACACGGGTGCACTACGTATTTATATCGCTGCATGCAAAAGCCTGTTGTTTCTTCGGACTAAGAAGGCAATTTACTAGTAAAGCCCTCACTCGAACTACTATGGAGATCCTATATAAGACCTTGATCATCCCAGTCCTGCTGTACGGCGCTAAAGCATGGACCGTATCAAAAGCTGCTGAAGAAATCCTCGGTCGGTTCAAGAGGAAAATTCGTCGAAAAATCTTCAGTCCCGTTTCCGTTGACGGGCTATGGAGACGATTCAATCAAGAGCTATACGAGTTGTACAGCAATATACCTTACTTACTTACTTACTTAAGTGGCGCTACAGTCCGGAATGAACCTGGGCCTCAACCAACATGCCTCTCCAATTAGCCCGGTCCTTAGCTAACTGCCTCCAGTTGCGCACTCCAAGTTGGTTGAGGTCGGTTTCCACTTGTGCGCGCCACTTAAGGCGAGGCTTCCTCTATTGCGTCCGACGTCTGACTGGGAATCGAAGACTCTGCGAGCCGGAGTATTGGTGGAGAAGTGGTTCTTCCATATCCTCAGCATCGACTGTGTCTCAACTACAATATTTCCTTGTTCATCTCGACAGGCTTCTGTTCGAGCCTTGTATCCTTGGCTTTGACGTTTTACACTTTGGTAAAACTTGCGAACATCGTTCCTGGAGTGGCACCTCTCGATATCCTCGATCGCGCGCTTTTCTTGCTCTTTTTTCTTCTTGCTGAAAAGCCGATTTTCTTCCCTTCTTCTTTGCCTATAGAGCTCAATGGCAGCTCTCGTCTTCACCTGCAGCTTAGCCTTGTAGGCCTCGTTCTTGGCTGCGAGCATCTGTCGGCATTCCTCATCAAACCAGGGGTTACTTGCTGGTGGGCGCGAAAAACCTAGCACATCAGTTGCGGCTGATCTAATGGCCTGTTGGCATCGTTGCCATTGCTCTTCGACATTCGATGGTGGTGGTATGGTGTAAATCGAGAGGTTAAGGGATACGCGTTGTGCGAAGGTCTTGGCGGTCTCTTGCGATTTCAGTATTCCGACATTAAATTTTTTCACAGTATTTCTGGATTGTTGTGGCGTGGTGGATATCCGCATTCTTATCTTGGCTGCTACAAGGTAGTGATCCGAGTCGATGTTAGCTCCTCGGAATATTCGGACATCCAGAATACTGGATGCGTCCCTTTTGTCTATCGCAATGTGATCAATTTGGTTGACCGTTCGTTGATCTGGAGACCGCCATGTCCCCTTATGGATATCGAGGTGAGGAAACCGTGTGCTGGCTATAGTGGCATTTCGTTCCGTAGCGAAATCAATTAGCCTAAGTCCGTTACCAGACGTGTTGTCGTGTAGGCTATGTTTTCCGACAATACTTCTAAAGATGTCTTCTCTTCCTACCTTTGCATTAAAATCTCCCAGCACGATTTTAACATCGTACTTCGGTAGTCGCTCATAGGTTTTGTCGAGGAGCTCGTAGAAGCAATCCTTAGCTATATCATCTTTTTCTTCCGTCGGAGCGTGAGCGCATGCGTGATGCGGATTGTTACTTTGCGTTCGCTAATGTATTGGAAACATAAGACTTCTTGCCTAAGTCTGGCACTTATAACAAATCCGCATCCGAATAGTCGCTGTTTCTGCTCACTATAACACGGTCCGTAGTAGATGTCACAGTTTTTCATCCTCTTTTTGCCCGGCCCATCCCATCGTATTTCCTGGATGGCAGTAATGTCTGCTTTGTAGCAGTTTAGGGCTTCCGCTAGTTGTTCGCCTGCACCTCTCCTGTTTAATGTTCTCACATTCCAGGTGCAGATACGAACGTCGTTGTCCTTTTTTCGTTTAGCAGGGTCGTCAACAATAAAATCAGTCCTTTCCGAGGCTATTGGTTGCTTCGTAACCATATTTTTTTTCTGTGGGTGGGTAGTTAACCCAAAGCACAACCCCCAACCTGGAGGGCCAGTTCCAATTTATTAGATACCCCTAGGACACGGGGCCATCAGTATCCACTACGGGATTGAGCGCTGCCGTTGGCCTTTCGGTTCATCCGCTACCATCTCTGTTCAAGGGGCCTGACTAACCCTTGAAATTCCTAGACAACCTGTTGTCCAAATATGTCAGAGCAGCTCATCTAGGTTCGCCTGGGACAGCAGGCCGGGTATTCATCCGTGCCATTCTCACCAGGGTGTTTATAGTGTTGCTGTTTTTCGTCGTGTTATCAACACTCGCGCTTATCGTTTAGCAAGTCAAATCCGGTTGGATGAGACCAGTACCCGATGGTTACCACTTGGAGGTAAAAATAAGCACAATTGATGTGTAGTCAGAGTTACAACACTGGGCATTGAAAAGTTAACGCCAATCAGAGTCTACCTTCGTTCTACAACACCCAACCATCCCCTGTCGAAAAACTCCGCATTGGACGTTTAAAATAGCTGGAACATGTAGAACGAATGGACACCAATACTCCGGCTCGCAGAGTCTTCGATTCCCAGCCAGACGTCGGATGCAGTATAGCAAGACATCACCTTAAGTGGCGCGCACAAGTGTGCTGAAATAACTTGGAGTGCGCAACTGGAGGCAGTTAGCTAAGGACCGGGCTAATTGGAGAGGCATGTTGATTGAGACCCATGTTCATTCCGGACTGTAGCGCCACTTAAGTAATAAGTAAATAACACCATTACTGAAGAGGCATCCCCTATATCATCGATCGTGCACTTTTCTTGCTGTCTTTCTGAAAACCTGGTGTTCATCCTTTCTGCTTTTCCTATAAAGCTAAACGGCAACTTTATCAGCATTTCTTGTGGTCCTGATTCTTGGCTACGAACCCGTTGGTATTCCAACAAATGGGTTTCTTCTTGGTCGTTGTGAGAAACATAAAACTTCAGTTGTAGTCATTATAATGGGCTCATTGATAATGTCGCCACTGGTTTTTGGCATCAGGTCCATCTGATATGGAATAAATCATTAGATTTAGGGGGAAGGTTTTTTACAAAGCTCTGAAAGCCTTAGGAACAGTTTTTCTCATTGTGATTCGATGTTGCTGTGGCGTGTAGGATATCCGCACCGCATTGATGTTATTTAATGATAAATCAAATTATTTTCAAGCCACTGCGTTGCTTGTAATCCCCTATCTTTAATGTTTGCCAAAATTGGATATCGTGTAGGGCTCAGTGGCACGATGGTTAGTGCGATGAACTGCCGCGAAGAAGGTCTAGGTTCGATTCTCAGCCGTAGCAACACCTGAAGGATTTTTCACTGGCCCTCCTCTCGTGATGATCCGACAAATCATCCGAGTAGAATCAATTGTCAAAATCTTATCTCAACTTAGCCGTTCGGAGTCGCATTAAAACAGGAGGTCTCGCCATCTTGCAAAAAGTACACACGCACAGATGAATGGTTGTGAGAAAGCGAGGCCCTGGGGGTATAAACATATTGTGCCGTTTATCCATGCTAATATTCTTCGTGGATATTACATTCCTTTTCAGCCAGGACAAGGCTTCCTTGATTGCCATGATTTCCGCCTGGAAAACGGGAAGGCAAAAGGATATGCTCGGAGAAAACACCTCCACCCACTCCAGATGTTGTGTTAGACCTATCTGTTTAGATGTGAATTGAGTTATTGGTTTCAATCGAATCCGACTCCCATTCAAGGCGACTGGGAATGGTTGTCCTGAAGTTATGCTCAAAACTGAGTTGGGTAATAGTGCGGTCGGTTTTCTCTGTTAAGTTAAGGTGATTCAGAATCTTTGTATGTTCACCCTGATTGGGTGTCCAGTTCATTGTGACGAGGCTCTTAGTCTCACAGCTGCACAAGCTGCTGTCTGTTTGCCGCAGATGTCTAGGGGCATTAGATGTGGGATAGCATCTAGGGCTGCGGAGGGAGTTATTCTAAGAACTCCGCTAATGCATATGCAAGCTGATCTTTGAACTTTACCTAGTAGGTTGCGGCTGTTTTTAAAGACGTCAACCAGACTAAGAAACCATACAGAAGTATGGGTCTAATGATAGACACGTAAAGCCAGAAAAGAAGCCATTTCTTTCCGATTGACTTTTTACAAGAGTATAAGGCTATTACGGCTTTCTTAACGTATTCTTGGATGTTGGATTTCCAGTTCAGTTTCAAAAACCAGACTCAGGTATTCGGCTGATTCTGCGAACTTGAGACTAACGCCATTAAGTTTGGGAGGGTCAATGTGCGGGACTTTGTATTTCCTGCTGAAAAGGACCAATTTCGTTTTTTTTTTTCGCTCCGATTCCACATTTGGCGGCCCAATTAAAAAGTACAGAGAGGCCATTTTGTAATAGATATCTTCCCTGATACAACTATTGCCACGTCATCCGCGTAGGCAATCATTTTGCATCCCTCTCTTTCTAGATTTACTAGTAGCTTGTTGACCACTAGATTTCAGGACGCCCCTCATTGTGGGGTGCCATAGCTAACGGATCTAATGTGTAAGTAAACACTTCCATCAAAACACACTACTCGTGCAACTATGCTTACGGACACTGTGCAATTCCTGAAAGACATCAACTCCAGTCTCCAGCAGACGCTGACCAATCGGTTATTTGTTTACTCTAGATTTCAGGGCTATCGCGAATAAATTTTCCCGGGATTTTTTCCTTTGTCAGCAATGTAAATCAGATTGCTGAATTTATTTTTTCTTTCCGTGGGCTGGTGGAAATCTGCCCAAAGTAGTGTGAGATTTTTACTCACTAAAACCACCACTCATTTTGTATTTCTATTGCAACTAAGTATTCGACTTATCCAGCAATTTTTTTATCACGAGTATATAATATGTTTGGCAGGTAACTTTCCTTTAAGAGCTCCTGCTTTTCCGCAATTTATAGCGCGGTTTGTTATTATCGGGCAAAATCTAAGGGTTTAGTTCTTTGAAGACGCCGCAATATATTTGTTTCGACAAGAATTTGGAGGACTGTTGTGTTAACGTGTCCTAATAAACGTTTTTTATGTTTTCGTGCAAAATTTTTTGTTTCATCTTTAACCGCGGGAATACCCAGATCTCTGCGTAGATCTTCGTTCCTTACGTACCACGGCGCATTGACGAATGATCTTAACATTTTGTTTTCAAAAGTTTGTAAAATGTTTAGATTCGTTTCACTGGTACAACCCCATAGTTGTATACCATATGTCCAAACCGGTTTTAGCTTGTATAATAGCAGCTTGTTATCAAGGTTAAGCTTCGAATATTTTCCGAGCAACCAGTACAGTTCTCTGTATTTATTCTTAAGTTCTTCGCATTTCTTTTTTTACATGCGACTTCCATTTTAATTTTGCATCGAGTGTCATACCGAGATATTTCGCTTCATTTGCAAACGGGACTCGAACCGTATTTAGAAATACAGGCAAATTGTTTGTCCGTTTATACGAAAAATCTACATGGATCGATTTGCTCTCATTAGGTGCAATCCGCCAGGATTTAGTCCATTCATTAACCTCGTTAAGAGCGTTTTGTAATTTGATATTTGTTTCCTCTATTGTTGTGCCAACTGTTAGTATAGCAGTATCGTCAGCAAACGTTGCAACTATTGTATCGTTTGTTTGTGGGATATCACGAGTGAATAGGAGGTACAGGATTGGTCCAAGGACTCTTCCTTGCGGTACACCTGCCATTATTTCTTTGAACTCGGAATATTCGCTTCCAAGTTTCACACGGAAGAGTCTATGCTCAAGATACGACACGAGGATTTTATATAATTGTTCTGGCAGAACTTGACTTAGTTTATAAGTAAGGCCTTTGTGCCACACCTTGTCAAAAGCTTGCGACACGTCAAGAAATACGGCTGAACAAATTTTCTTTTCTTCGAAAGCTTTCTCAATTACATCTGTAATTCGATGTACTTGGTCCACCGTTGAATGTTTACTTCTAAACCCAAATTGATGGTCAGGTAAAAGACGTTTCTGTTCAATTATGGGGTGTAAGCGACCGAGTAATATCCGTTCAAAAACTTTTGAAATTATTGGAAGAAGTGAAATAGGCCTGTAAGATTTTATATCATTATTTTCCTGGTTTTAGAACCATAATCACTTCCGCGACTTTCCACTGTCTTGGTATGTATTCTAATCTGATTGCTGCATTTATAATAAAATGCTTTCCGAGGCAACATTTTAAGAAGTTCTCCTGTAATCAGGTCATAACCCGGAGCTTTTTTAGGCTTTAGTTTCTGTATTTCCCGTTTAAGCTCGGCAATACTTGCATATCTTAGAATATTATTATCGTTTGTACTCTCAAATATGTTAATGTTTTCATTTTGCGCTGGACCATCAAATGGCTTAAATGTTTCCTCAAGATGTGAGGCAAAAACGTCAGCTTTTTCCTTATCGCTTTTTTCCCAAACGTCTTGAGTTACCCTAATTGGCGGCACAGCGATTTTTGGCCGTTTTATGACTCTAATTGCTTTCCAGAGCGAATATTTCGATTCCTTTCAAGCGGTTAGGCTTTGCAGATAAGTTTCTACTGCAAGGTTTTTAAAATTTTTAATCGAATTTGAAAGCAAATTACTCAACCGATTGAGATGTGTTTTATCTTGCGGGGCACGAGTTTGGTGCCATCTTTTACGAGCTTTTCTTTTTTGTCTTACTAAATCTTGTATTTCTCGGGGGTACTTAATTTTACTATAGCTCACAATTTTGTTCTGTTGAGAAGTATTAATCCATGCTACTTTTTGGATGGTATTGATAAATGAGTCAACAGCGACTTCGAGTTCCAATGGGGTTCTAAGCGATACACCCAGTCGGATATTATTTTCAATATCGTTTTTGAAACCTTCCCAGTTGGTTTTCGCGTTTGTCAATCTGGGTGGTTTTTCATTTATAATCAGTGACTCGCTCTTTGTTAACATGACTGGAGAATGATCAGAGGAAAGATCAAAGCATTCTTCAACTTTGATTCGATTGGACGGCAGACCTTTTACAATGAAAAAATCGATCAAATCCGGTATTTTTCTAGCATCAGTTGGCCAGTAAGTTGGTTTTCCCGTAGAATGAAATTCGGTATTGTACTTTCTACCTACATCATAAAGCATGGTACCTTTCTGTGATATGCATCTAGATCCCCAGAATGTATGTTTTGCATTAAAGTCCCCTCCGATGACAAAACGTTGTCCAAGGGAATTAAGCAAGTTTTCAAAGTCAATTTTCTCAACCTTGCATCGTGGTGGGCAGTAAATAGACGATATCTTCAGAAACGATTGTCTGCTTTTGACTTGTATAGAGCTAACTTGCATTGTTTCGATTTCTAGTTTAAGATCAATCGAATGTTCGATACACTCTTTTATATATAGTGAGGCTCCACCTCTAGCCTTATTCGATGTATGTAGAGCATGATAGTCGAGGTAACCTTTAATTTTTAAGTTCGAATTACTCTTTGCGTCAGTTTCGGATATTAAACAGATGCCTATATCTTTTTCCTGCATAAATAATTCAAGTTCTCCAAGTTTTTGCCAAAGGCCATTGGCATTCCACGTAAGAATTTTAAGCAATCTATTCATGTAAAAGGTGGGGTACTTTTATTGCGAATACTATTTTCGAGCTTAACGAGCCTGTCAAAAATAAGTTTATTCGTTTTGCTTTGTTCCTCAAGTTTTGAAAGAATAATCGAAAATACATTTGAAACTGGGTCAGGTGAGATATTTTTTGGGGCGTTATTGGATACTATAGCTCGAGCATACGTTTGTACATTTGGTTTTGGATGTACAAGATCCGAACGGATATCTGATGGCCGCGTAGTTTGTGAAAATTTAGGTTTTTCGATTATGGCCTGCTTTGTCTTCGACATATTTTCATTCGGAATATTAGGCTTTTGCTTGTTTAAATTTAATTTCTGTGAATTAATACCTACCATTAAATTTCGTCCGTCTTTTTTGCAACTCTTTAGCTACTTCGCAGCCGCGATAATTTGCCGGATGATTGCCTTTACAGTTAATGCATATGCTGAATGGGAACAGTTTCCCGGGAAAATTTATTCACGATAGGCATGATTGTAACCTTTAGGTTAAATTTAAACTGACCCACTGAACTAACCGTTGTATAATTGAAATATCCAGTAATTTTTTGGGATGATAATTACGGGTTAGTTGAATAGACGCGCTCCTGCAAGTGGGTGCCTAAGCAGTAGGCACATTATTATCGAAAAAGCAAAATATAAATCAGTCAAACAAAACACATTTTCATTGTTTAAAACATTTACTTTGTTTTTTCCCATTTAATTGTTTTGCGTTTTCTTGTTTTTTTTTTTGTTTTATAAATAATCTCAATTTAAAACTACACATGAATACAATCAATTGAATAATAATTTTTGTTTACATAAAGTTTTACATTTCTCTCTCAAAGAAAACACATTTATAAGAAAAACTAAAACTAAATTAACAAAATGTGGCTCAATACCAGCGAATAAAAAATGCATGAAGTCTTCAAAAATAAAATAATGATAGCTGCGTTATAAAGAAACTTTTTCATATCTTCTAATATTATTATTTTATTTATATTTTAAATAAATGATTTAATCAGGGCTATCGCAAATAAATTTTTCCCTTGTCAGCAATGTAAATCAGATTGCTGAGTGGGAACAGTTTCCTGGGAAAATTTATTCGCGATAGGCCTGAATGTATTTCAACGTTTAATTTAAAAGAAATGTATTAAATGCTTGGCACTATGGTTACAACTATCGTATGCTTTTTGCTTTTGTTTCTAAGGTTAGAAATATTATTTTAATGTTAAATAAATGAAAATAATATTTATATAGTAAATGGACGAAAATTAAGAAAAAAAGTGCGAATAAGAACTTTGTTCCTATTTCTGTTTTTTTTTTTACCCTTATGCGTTAAAAATTGTTATTAAAATTTATTATTTGTTTACTTAGTCAAATATTATTGTTTTTCAAAATTCCCTCAATTGGTTTTATTATTGTAATTGCAAGTGATTTTTGGTGGTGTAGAGATTGGAATAATGAAGCGGGAGAAAGATGATGATGGAGGTGGTTGCATTAACCCTGATTGTGGAGGACGGAGGTTTAGTATATCAACACCTCCGTCCTCCACGTTGAGCTTGAGAGGTTGTGCTTGTGCTAGCGGTATTCAAGTAAAGTGTGACATGATACTTATTTGAAGCTCGGTACCGAAAACCATTTTGAGTGTTTAAGTTTAACTATACTAATTTTTGAAACAAAATTGTTGTTGAGACCCATAAAATACCTCTTTACTGTTGTCGAAAAGTATTGCGTAGTGTCGGGACACACTAAAGCTACGAATTATGTGTTAGGTTAACCACTTCTTCTCTTCCAACTATTTGAACGTACACGTCTTCTTAATTAAACACGTCAAACAAAAAACAATCGACGAGTAATAACCATCAATTGACCACGTACATCCTATTCCTCCTGCTAGTCCTACATAATGTTATAATCTAGCTAAAGTCAGCTTACTAC
This sequence comes from Rhingia campestris, assembly GCA_932526625.1. NCBI lineage: Eukaryota > Metazoa > Arthropoda > Insecta > Diptera > Syrphidae > Rhingia > Rhingia campestris. The sequence goes on from OW052184.1 coordinate 100,739,133, forward strand.
GCCTTTAGATATCAAGCCCACAAACCATGGATCGATTTGACTTTTTGATTTGATTTGATTTTTTTTTTTCAAATTCTGGCAATAGTTTCGAAGAAAATCATAAGAAACTTGCCCAGGTGCTGGTCAGGGAGAGAGCCCATTGAGTGGTTCTTGGGTAAAGTGCTTTTGTGTTCTTCTTTTCACTACCCCGGGGTCACGATAATGATCAGTTTGCTGATCAATCTTTTTTTAAAGTTTTGCAAATTATTGACGATTTTTGAATTTGAAATTTTTAAAAATTTCAATTTTTCTGACGACCCCAAGATCACGAAAATTTTCAGTATTTAATCAAAAATCCTGAAGCTATATAGCGTATTTCGAAACGAGCGAAGCTGAAGGAAATGATATTGATGGTAAAGGACTTCTATTTGGGACTGTCAAACATTGATTGAAGTTAGCACAAATGAAAACGCAATCCAAATGTCAGTCGTAAGAAAAAACGATATCGTAAAATAATGAAACGATTCCCGTTTTCTCATGAAACGATTCTCGTTTAGTGTCGGAATTAAACGATAACGAGGTTGTTTCAACAATAATCGTTTTATAAACCAAAATTAAGGGAAGGAATTTCCAGGTTACCATTTCTGATCTGAGAAAAATGTTAAACACTGAAAAACGATTCTGTCCAATTGTATACTGGTCATTCCAAAACAAACGAAGAAGCGCTTGCTGAAGTTTTCTTTATCGATTAAATCTTAGTCCTCTCTTTTCGTATTTTTTTTATTATTGCAGTGCATGCCAGACAAAACTTAAGGCGATCAAAGCGGGGGGTCGTCCATGACTGAATGGAATGGAAGCTAAAAACCTATCATATCCGTTACTGGAATCAATCTTAAATCCAAAAAAGCTCCTTCGCTAGTCTCTCCAGAAGGTAAAGCAGTATAACATTCACCTTTTTATGAGCCGAGGTATAGAGATAGTAAGGTCCCAATTTTTTTTAAAGACTATTCATGTTTGGGTATGAACTTCAAACACTTTAATGGGACGTACAGTTTAATGCCGAATCCGGGCATAATCTCTTTACGACAATTTATGAAGTGTTTTTGTTAGAGGTATAGAACTTTAAGTTTGCAAAACTATATTAACTGGCGGTCATTTTGCCAGCTGTCAAGTGTTTTATTTTTAGTTTGGTTTGGTATTTCAACATAAATAGACTGACATCTGAACAACGCATCCAAATTATCCAAATTTATTTTGAAAATCATGGTTCTGTTCGAATCGTTGAATGGATACCTCAATAAACGAAACTTCCGTATTTGGAGTGATGATAACCCTCAAGTGTATGTTGAGGCACCGTTACATCCACAAAAACGACTGTTTGGTGGATTGGTGGAATGATTCGTCCGAACTTCTTAAAAACGATGCTGCCCAGAAAGTTACAGTCAATGGTGACCGCTAAAGAGCCATGATTACTGACTTTTTCGTTCATCAATTGAACAGCCATAATGTGCAGGAGCTGAGTTTTCAACAAGACGGGTCAACATGTCACACAGCTCGTGCGACAATTGATTTATTGAAGGAAACATTCAGTGAGCGAATAATTTCGCGTTTTGGTCCTGTGAATTGGCCTCCAAAATCGTGCAAGCGATCATCAAGCGGCGTTAAGCTTGATTATTTTTTGTGAGGATATGTGAAGTCTACGCCGATAAGCCCGAAACGATTGACCACTTGGAGAACAACATTCGCCGCGTTATTGCCGGTATACGGCCACAAATGTTGGAAAAAGTCATCGAAAAATAGACCTCCATATTAGACTACGTCCGACCCAGCCGTGGCGGACATATGCCAGAAATCATATTTAAATTATAATGCCAGAAGATTATCTTTCGAATAAAGTAAATTTAATGTCAGTTTTAAATCATCTTGTATTCCATTTCAAAGTTCTATACCTCTAAAAAAAAAAAGACCCTTGACTACACGGATGATTGATCATTACGAGGCTGGGTAAGTAAAAAGATTGATTTGGGCATCTTCGGCACGACTTAGCCGGATATAAATCGCAACACCAATCTCGTTCAAATGGAGCACACTTGATATTCATTGAAATTCATTTACATAAACTGGTTCTAGCTCGAAATCCAGTCAGCGTATCAATCCATAGATATTCTAGTGATATCATATGTCAGAAGGTCTATATCTTCATTAAAGACGTGTGCAAATGCATAAAAAATATCATCTCTAGAGTGTGACTATTCAGTGACCCACAAGAAATTAAAGTTACAATACAAAATCCAACTAACAACGACAAAAAAAACTCAATCAGCGCTGTAGGTTTTTTCCACCTGAGAGTAGTGTATGCAACAACAGTGGGTGTTTTTCTGGGTATTAATAAACAAAAATGCAACCAGGTTTGGTCTTCATGCAAATGATTACTGTAGAAACTGTATGGGCAGAGAGAAGTAGGAAATAATCCTTAACAAAGGTGTACATTACCTTGGAACCTTCTAATATGCATATATTTGTATATCAAAGCAGATATCGACCTGAAACGACACCCGCGATGGCAACGGACAGTATTACGTAAAGCGATTATCATTGAAATTTACCTCAATATTGTTGGAATGCGATGATAAACGTTTTAGGTTGAACAATATCGTATGGTCGTATAGCCCTTCACTTTCGTTTTTCAAATTTCGTTTAACAAAATCTTGAGATTCCGAATAACTTCAGATTTTAACCGTTGACGTTTGAATGGGCTAAGACCTTTGAAGTAGACTCGAAAGAGTACGAGGTATCATGCACTGTGAAGACATCACCATTTAGTTAGATCATGAGTTTTTTTTTCTTCATTGTGAAAGAGAACTTCTTTCAAGAAGTGACGAATTTCAAGTCTTTCACGTCAGTTCGAAGTCAATACATATTTCTATTTCTCTATTTCCACAGAGTTGATGACTTAAATGATTGGAAATACAGACTTTCATAACCCCTCATAACCCAAATTGTCTTCTTCTTCAAGTCAAAAAAATCATTTGCCAACAAATGTTCCCTAATTCTCAAAAATTCTGAATTTTATGCAAAGCTTTTGGAAGGTCCATGTTCAATTATCTTGTACAAAATCTCAATAGCACTCATTCCTTCATTTTGTTCCAAAATTCATCTTAAACGGAGGTCTGCCTCTAAGTTTATGCATTCAAATAAATTTATCATATCAAATTCTGTGAAACGCAGACTTTGATGGGCTTGTGCTGCCAATGGAATGGTAGTGTAGGTCAAAGATGCCAATCAATACCCACGAATTTTATCTATTTATGATCTTGCGTCTAAAATTGTCTGAAATGCGAACTTTTAATTACGCGTTGTCAAAGATTATCCTGTCCAGTCATCTTGTTCTAAAGACTTTGAGTTTGAAAAAAGGTTTCCCAATACTGTTTCGAATTGTGCTTGAAGCCAACCCTAGTAAAGCATAATCCACATAACTTAAACTTATACCCTTAGGCTCAAAATTGAGCTGCCTTAATATATGTCCAGATCACTTCAAAGTGATATCTAAGTGACTTAGTGACACCATCGTTTGATGGCAACGTGAATATAACGCTGGTTCATACCAATTCTCTAAGTCGCTACCACTTCATATTCTAACTGCATAAGCCAGGACACACCCATACTTTTTTTAAATTAAATAAAATTCCACCTCTATTCTGAATACGATCCACAAAATCTCCATTTCTCAAAAATCTCAATTCCCAATTTCCACCTCTCCAATTGTATCACATAATCAAAGTGTCAAGAGGTTAATAAACATAAAAAAGGTGTCGCTACATATTACTTTATATTGCAGTGTGAATTTAATCTATAACGGTATCAAAAGGACGATATTTTCTTGTCATATAATTTATTTTGTTTTTGCCTACAGTCTAAGTAAAAGGTATAAAATTCCCTTGCTGCCTATGAATTGCTTGACAGTGTGTGTTTGTGTGTGAGTTTATAAAAAGGATAATACTAGAAGGATACTCTCTAACGGGGAGACGGTGAATACTTAAGTTTTTTTTTTTCTTATTACATCTGCTAGAGTCTGGGATAGAAGAAGAAGAAAATAAATTTTTGTTAAGTCTACTCTGTCGATTCTAATTAATCAGTTCCACATAATTGGCGGGAAAGAGACCATATGCGCCATCTGGCCCAAGTCCTTGCCACCAGCCCTCATCGATCTGATCGATATGGGTGATGACATCGCCGGGATCAAATGTGATTTCTGATTCATCGGCTGAAAGAAATTCAATGTCATGCAAGTCGTGAGAATTTTATTGATAGAGGGTAGAGATCGCACTCACCAGCTTGGTAATCGTATAGAGCCCTAGCTTTAAGTCCATTATCAGACAAGACATCATGGCAAATCAAATCGTCCTCGTTTACAATGTCAGCAACTGAAATAAGAAACAAATTTATCAATGTCCCCTGAATGCTTGCGATATTTCATACTCTCGTTCATTTGACTAAGCGCCCCATTCACTGGTGATAATTGCTGCTGAATGGGTACCACAGCCGCGGGGGCCTGTTGGACGACTGTTACTTCATCGGGCGATTGCAGGGAATTCGATTTGCTGTGGGGTGATCGTTTGATGGTGGAATATTGCTCCTCATTGTCCATGTAATCCTCGGCCGTTGTTGTTTGATGAACTTCTTCATTTGCTATTGCTGTGATTTCGGGCTTAACTGGCGCCTCTTCCTCGATTATTGTCGCTGGTGGAGCCGGTGCTGGGACTGGAGATGGTGCCTTCACCACAGGCACTGGTTCTGGCACTGAAAGAGGTGTTGGTATTGGCGCTGCTGATGGTACAGGTGCTACCTCCGCCTCTGGTGATTGTTGACTATTCAGCGCGTTGATTCTCTGCGCAATTGATGCACGAGCTGGCTTAGCCGGTGGTGCTGAGCTCAACTTTGATTGTAGCTGCCCTTCGCTGGTGTTGCGTGTGAAAATCGCCTTTGCTGCACCGACACGTGATCCAATCAATTCCCTAGCTTCTTGGTTGCGTAGCTGACGCATGCGTTCAGCTTCAGTCATTCCCTGCATGGGATTGTTAAGTGTTTTCTCTGGACTCAGAGGCTGTGGCGATGTTTTAATCGGCACATGAGCTGGCTGCAGTTTAGATTTATTGACAACCTGCTTTTCACGTTCCAAATGTTCTTTCTCCTCTCTCGCTCTTTGTTCCTATGAAATTGAATGCATTCTTGAGTTGTAACGGGAAATCTACAATGGAGCTGGAACTTACCTTTTCCAACTTGAGCAACTCCAAACGTTTTTGTTCTTTTTCCGCTTCTAGGCGGCGTCGTTCCTCTTCCTCCTCCTTCTTCCAAAAGTCCTGCATAACTGTTGCATTCAATTCCTTGGTGGGAATGACGCGGGTATAATTGGTGCCAACGGGTGCTTTCTGTTCTTCGACGACTACTCGCGGTTCTTTAAAGCTGTAAGCCGAACTGACGTTGCCGAGTTTTTTCAAAATACGTTCCTCATCCATGTCGTCTTCATTGCGAGCGTTTATTGTTAAATGAGCACCGCTTAGAATTTTGGAAACGTCATGAATGTGATTGGCACATGAGCCTTTGCGATTCACTGGAGCGCCTTCACCCTGCGGAAGAGGAAATTAATTTAGTGAGAGACTAGTACTCGAATTATCTTTCAACAAGTTTAGGAGAATGCAATCATCATAGGTTTGCAGGGAACTATAACATAACCCAGGTTGTGGGGAGCAGAATCACTCTAAAGTTGTCTATCCGGTGGCTGTTTCGTTTCTAGCATCTGGGGAGTCAGTTTATGTTGACATTAAATTCGAATGTAAACATTCTAGCCATAGCACTACAGACATTAACGCGGAAAGACCAATCCTACATTTGGACGAAAATACTTTTTAATGCAATTTGTTCGTTAGTGGGCTTCAGGAAGCGTGGCAAGTAGGGAAGCCAAACTGGTCAGTAAGCGCTGAGTATATTCGTTTTAAAGAATACCACCCATGATTCGAAAATTAGGATTGAGACGATTAGGGTCTTATATCGGATCTCCTTAGTAGTACGGGTTAGGACTTTGTCAAGAGTAAATATTTGTTGAAACATATCCACCTGTTATATGTTAGAAAAAGTATCCACCGGACTACGACGTAGAATCCAACTTGCCCTGTAGACAGCTTAATCCATTTAAGCCCCAATTTGGTGTGTGGAAGAATTTTAAAGGAGGTTTGCCTATTGGTGCGTTTTGCACAATCCTGCCATATGACAGCTCGGCCGTCTATATTATTTTTTATGCTTTTCGTCTGGTCGTTATTGACCTTAATGAAACGGGCAACATTCTGCATCGACATCCTGGATATTTTTTAGCTTCAGACGATCTAAATACAAATTTTTGGCGCAACAGGCTCGTTAGTATCCGGGGCCTAGCTTACTCCCAACCATTCATGTGTGCGTGTGTAATTCTTGCACGATGGCGTGACCTCCTATTTTATGCCGACTCCGAACGGTTAAGTTACGATAAGCTTTTCTGGATAATTGATAATACCCCCAGGGCATCGCTTTCTCACAACCATTCATGTGTTCTTAGCACAGTGTTCGTATGCACTTCTTGCACGATGGCGGGACCTACTGTTTTATGCCGACTTCGAACGGCTAAGTTGAGATAAGCTATTCTTGACAATTGATACTAATCGGGTGATTTGTCAGATCATCACGAGAGGAGGGCCAGTGAAAAATCATTAAGGTGTTGCTACGACTGGGAATCGAACACATACCTTCTGTGCGGGAATTTATCGCACTTATCATCGCGCCACGGAACCCGTAAGGCAATACAATAAATTCCTCTGTATAGCTTCTGTCTATGAATCCAATGATATGATTCTTTAAAATTGAACAACGGGTAGTGGATTTCTGGATTCTGCGGGTTACTTTATGCGTCTGCGAAAAGTGGCCAATTCTAGAATTTTATGGGTCGATCAGATTACTTATGAAAGGTTTCCGTTCTTGCATAAATTCTTGAAGGGAATATTGACGATATTTATGCCTTTTAATATTGGCAGTGCTGAGCGTCTCCATTTTTGTAGATCAACCAACCAATGTTGAAGCTTCATTCATACAGCATATCTTCACCCTGTGTAATGGTAACAACTAATATTAGACTTACGGGGTAAAATAGCCTTCGTACACTTTTTGGCCGGAAGTATATGGCTTTGGCTTCAGATGGCACTTTTTCGCGTGTCTATTATGTACAAAATTGTATCTTAGTATGCTTATGCATTAATACAGATGCAATCGGGAACTGACCAAACAGCGTTTGAAGAGCCTGCAAGTCAAATCATGTGCGACTCACTGGCAGAAGTGTTCGCTGTTTAAAGGAACTTATGGTTGGAACGCTCATGTCCCCGATTCAAAATAAAACTCAAGAACGCGTGCGCGTTTTAAGTGCCATGGTTTCCGTACCCTGCTTTCATCTGACCAAATTGTACTGATCAGCTGGTGTATGTTTCATGCCAGAAAATGACAAAAATTCTGGTTCATGTTTTATCTTCCTCTCCAGCAACGACTGACACCGTGTCACAATTATACTGTGACTACATATCGATTGTTTGAACATCCAAAACAGAGGGTTCCGGCATTTTGCCGATTACAATCGCAATGGTTAGTACGTTGATCTGAGAACAACCCAGTCCCATTGAGCTTTTTTTGTTGCACAGCAAAGGTAATTAGCCTAAACCCGTTTTACGGCGTGGTTTTTATAGACTACAAGCTGGCCCGTCAAACGTTGTTTTGCCATTATCAAATGGAATGACCGCCTACAGCGCCACCTGTTAAGAATTTTTCAATTTTTCTTTTTTCCTAAACCTTCGCGGAGCAATTACGAACAAATCCGCAGAAGGAAGTATCCAATTTGGTCCAGTCGTTTTCGAGTTTTAAGCATCCGAACAAACCAAGATCCATTTTTATATATATAGATCAGTTCCGACAAACTAAAAAGATGTCTTCCATAGCACGATTTGAACATCGCAGCATCATAGCAGTTGCATTTGACTTTTGGCGGTAAGTTCAAATAGGTGATCTGCAATGTCATCATTTTGGTCCGATGGGAGCCTAAGCCCCAATTCACCACCTTAGGGATGGAATTTTGAAGTAGTAGCGCACCTGTAAGTGCTTCAGTGCCAAAAATTAACCAAATAAAGCAATTTCAGGAATCGGAAAGCGCTCAGTCCATATTGTCGGGCATTTTTCGAGATCAAATTAACCCAAGATTTGTAGCCATTTGATCATTTGAATTGCCGTGACTTTTTTGATTGAACTCAACCAATGATTGAGGGTAATTCTGAATCAAAAATTCATCTTCAGTGATGAAATTCATTTTAAGCTTTTCAGTGAGCTGAATTTGCCTTATTGGACAGCAACAAACCCAGATGTACTTCAAGTACTTCAAAGCCGGCTTTGATCCGAATAAATGAAAGGGAATGGTATTTTACTGACAAGAAGGACATTTTACTGAGGGGCTCAAGCTTCTCAAGACTTTTTTCCAAAGACAATATTCTTCTTTATGTTAAAGTGCACAACGGGATGCAGTTAGCTAGGGACTGGGCTCACTGGACACTGGACAGTGATGTTGGTTGAAGCCCAGGTTCATTACGGTCTTTAGTTATATTTAAGGATTAAGGACAATCAAGTCTACCCGTCAAATTTATCTGTTGAATTCGTCAGTTTGCTGTGCTACTCTTGTAGAAGATATGCTGGATGCTTTGGTCTTCGAGTGATCTGTCGAAATATGATAGAAGATCTGCGAAACACTGTTACAACTTTAAGCACTTCCTCAATCAACCAAGTCGACCGCAAAATTCCTAAAAAGTTACATTTTTACCGAATCAATTTTTCATTGCACCACCACAGGTGGGACTATATTTCAATAACAAAGAATCTGTGTTATCGATAACAATCTCTGACTACGTGAACCTGAACACAACTCAAGTGAACACAACTCAAGAAGTCACCCACCTTAAATCAACAAAAACATTGCATTTAGCGATTACTAAACCTGTTCCCGACTTCTGATTGAATCATCAACTTCTAGGTAGTAAAACATTGCGCAACGATGATTACTAATCCTAAACCTCTTGACCGGGTGGTAAATGCGATTGCAAACGAGGCCCTCTCACATTCGGTTAATGCGCCACAAAACGCCATTTTTTTTACTGGAAACGAGCGTTTCTCCTCCTGAACCCTATCTTATCTCCCCTTCCAAACTCCTACTACTAAAATAAACATTGAAACCTCTGATTAGATAAAACGCAAACCATGTTAGGTGTGAACTCATTACCACAATTGATTCGGAAGCAAACAAAAAAAAACACAGTCCCACAGCATGAAAGTCTGGGAACATTCCCATTCCGATGCACCACTTGCATATTCCCACCATTCACAACCATTCCAAAGACGAAACATTCAACTCACCTGCCAATTAATTAGAAGAAACTTATTCAGCCCAGTCTTGGGATCTTCGATACGCACGAAGGCGTACATAATCTTGGCGCTGTTCAGCTCTTCGGTTAGCTCCTCGATGCCACCCTCTCCGCTGCCGACCACCTTGAGGTCATTCGATTGACCCTCATACCCATAGAGTGACCTAATCCAATGACACTCCCAATTAGAAAAAAAATAGACTGCCCACTGTCACAAGCACTTACCAATCTGTAGTTGACTTGTCGTCCAGGACATCCTTCCACGCGGCGACGATCTTCTCGCGATGCTTCTCAAAACTAATCGACATCGTGTGCTGGTGCTGGTGGAGTCTTGTGTGCTTGTCGCTTCGAATTGGATTCAGAAATGTGTCCGTTCAAGGTGCTGCAGCGGCAATGACACCAGCTCGAGTTTTCTTCGTCTCTTTTGGATTTGTTCACCGCACTCACTCACTTACTCATACTTTGCTTCGAACGGGGACTGCTTCTTCTTCGTGTCGTCTTGTGGAATGTAGAATTGATTTTTTTTTGCCTTCGCCGTCGTCGTCTTTTCCGCTTGTCTGGTTTGGGATTCGAACTAATTTTTGTTTCCCAGTTGGAAAATTAGAACTCAGGAGAACAAAAGAACAAGAGAATTTCAATGCGAACACAAATGAGGAGAAATCCGCAACGGGTTGCTCTAGATTTATCTTTTATTTATGCGAAGACAAACGGAAAAATAAAACAAAAATTTTTTTTCTTCTTTCGATTTTGTGCAGTTTCTCGTTGGTCAGGCGCTGCTGTTTTCTGGTGCGGAATGAATGCGAATGCCGAAGATGAGTGCAAAGTGGATGGCTGAAGAAATGAAAGGTGCTGCGCGGTTGCTTTTTGACGTTTCTTTTTCGAAATTTTCTCTTGGTGGAGTCGAGTGTTGTCGGTTAGAGGGAGAGGAGTCTATTGGGGGATTCTTTCCGATGACAATTTAAGTGGGTGTTTATTTTTTGTATTTGTTTGTGTTGTTTTGCAAATGTCATGAATGACGTAAGTGCATGTGTCAGCGATGGTAATGCTTTGGTTCGATTTCAAATGAATGTCAATAGATGGCGCGCTCATAGGTTAGTGTGTGACTGTTTTCTGTTGATCATTTAAAAATTTTTTAAATAAAATTTATTGCAGTTGAATCTCAAGTATAGAATGGGCCACTTTCATGAACGCATTAATTCAACCAGCCAGTGGTTAGCTCAAGGCGTATTTTATGGTTCATTTGAACAAATGCCCTGGTGAAAACCACTGCATTTGAAGGCAAATTTTATTGAAACTCGGTCCTTTAACAGGCCGACACTTTATAAAACAAAAAAACATGGTCTTCCTTTTGGTAAATTTTTTTCTTTGGTAGGTAAAACTTGTAAGGAATTATTTTATCAATGAACATTGATTCCGACCTCGCTCGTTCCACCCAGAGGATCTGCAGAATTATCTTAGCTGAATTCCAAAACGTATTACTTCCTAACCTAGCATCCCAACAACCTGTCATTAAAAAAGTAGTATGTGCACTCACATGCGCTTATTTTGACGTTTTGGTATTACAGGCTTAGTTCGTCATGCTACTATGAGTGCACTCGGTGCAACTTGCCCGTGTAACTCCTTCCTTCAAGAAGATTTCTGGTCTTCATAAACATTATGAATTTTGTCTTTACAGTGTGAGCAATACGGGTTTCCGAAGCGTCTATATTTGTTTAGGTACTTTCGGAAACATCCATGTCCCAAATGAACTGCCTAAGAATGAATTATAATTGCCCATGTATAGTACTGAAACGTCCTTCGTATGTGTAAGCCTTTGTCTTCCTTTATTGAGTAGTTTGTGGTTCCTACCGCGTTGGAACGGAGACTGCGTGTAGGATCACTTTAATGGTTCTTCTATCTGTCCATTGATTCTAAATGTTAACCGCGAAACTTTTTATTTGGTGGTTGGCGCTCATTCGGTCTGATATGACGATGAAAATAAATTTTAGTTCAATTTAGCTTGGAATAAAGCTCAGGCTTCTCGAGACAACTGGTTCGCAAAACTAGAGTTACATTTTTGGGACTATATCTTTGTCAATACCAGTCCAGCATCAGCTCCTCTGTAAGCCACAATAAAATTCAATCCTTGAATTCTGTTTTCGTATTTTGAGTTTGGTCATAAAACAGGAAAAAAAAACTTGCTGGACTCTACTTAAAGACAATAGCGATCCGCCTTGTTTCTTCGCTGAAGACACACTCACACACTCACTTGTTACTTTTTGTATTTCTGTCGTTCATTCGGTCAATGAAGATGAGGCAATCTTTTCGAAGTGTTTCTACTATCCACAACTTTATTTTCTCTACCATTCGGACTCCTCGTATACAAATATTAAACGAAGGATTTTTGTTTGAAAGTCTCTAATAATTGTCCCACTTTCCTGATTATTGTCCAGCAATTGGTGCCGTCAAGTAGGGCTATTAAAATAAGTTTCGAGTTATTAGCCCAATTGTTTAGCCAAATCAATGTAGCATAGGTTTCCAAGGCTCAATCTTCGCGGACAATCCATTTATTTGCCCACCTGACTATCAAAAGTTGATTTTTCCAAAACTGATTATAGGTCGTCAATACCATGCAAATACTTCACCTTGTCTTCGTTAGCTGCAACAACAAAGCCATTCACTGTCCATTAATTGCCGTAAACGCATCTACAACGGGACGGTAGCAGCGACCAATTATTTTTTTTTATATTGTATGCAGTAGCTGGTGGAATTTTTCAAATAGAATGCCTACCTATATTTGTTATTACCAAATTCGTATGACAGCAAATCACCTTATCGAATTCCGGTATTCGTCCGGATAGGGTGCTTCTAAACTGAACGATTTTCAAGTGACTTCCAATCTTAGGCAACACATCTGCATCAATTTTGAATCTTGACATTGGTCAACGCTATAAGAGCTAGAGGCGGTTGATACTATCATTTACGGTTTAAATTTGGGCCTCAACTTAAAATTCGATTTATTATTTATCAGAAATTACCTTAGGAACGTTTTTTTAGTGCTAAGTTGAACTAGATAATTAAATCTAGAGTTGTTCGGTTAACTTGGAATTAAATTGGCTAAAAAACATGTTTCTCGATTCAACTCGATGTCAGGCCTGAAACTAGTACGATATCGCATTAAAAAATTAGTCAATGGTCGGTCTGCCGGATCACTAATATTCCCCGGCATAATATTTTTTGTTCACCTATTCTGCAAAATGGCTACAGTTGATGCTTTTTGACGGTTTATTATAATAAAATCAGTTTTTCTTGTGGCGTTTTCCATTGGTAAATCTGGATTTTGATCTAAAATTTTATCTTTTTTGGTGCCAAAGGAACACGATTTCAGATTGATTTCTTTTATCTCTGTATTGTTGTAATTTCTGGTCTGTGAAATTAGTGTCGGCGTAGCTGTCAAGTCACATAGTTTGACTGTTTTTTTATTTAATTGATATTTTACATTGAACTGCTACAGTTTTAATGAATAATAATATTCTATCACAACCGAAATAATAATAAATCAAAACGAAAATCGCTATAGTCAAACTGACAGCTATCATTTGTATTAGTGTGAGTGCAAGGAGGGGTAAATCTGCCGAAAAATCCAGATCTGCAAAATTGATCTGAGATAAAAAAAATCATATTTTTACCCAATGGAATACAACAACCGTCAAAATCGGTCTTTGACAGATTTAGATAAAAAAAAAAGATTGGATTTTTTTACCAATGGAAAACGCAATTACAAATACTTTTTGGTACAAAAATTGTCTGTCAAACTTTCATATTCACTTTCATTTGAAAAAGCAAGAGATCGCTCTTTCGGAACTGAGCAAAAGCTTACGGACGCTGTCGTACGGCGCGATTCGACTATTATGACGTTGGGGGGGAAATGTCTTGCGAAACAAGTCGAATTTACGCATTGACAATCAGATATGAGTAAAACAGCCGATTTTTCGTTGGTCTGCCATGAAGATGTGTCGTACGGCGCGATTCGACTATTATGACGTTGGAGGGGAAATGTCTTGCGAAACAAGTCGAAAATTTACGCATTGACAATCAGATATGAGTAAAACAGCCGATTTTTCGTTGATCTGTCATGAAGATGTTTTTGATTTCAGTAGTATTGCCCAATATTATGGGTTTATTTATGTTGTTTCTTATTTTTTTGATAAAGAATAATTATTCTGAAAGTAAGATTTATAAACTTCAATTGATGTTTGTGATGAAATAAGATTTTTCTTTATTTTCACACTTTTATTTAAACGTCTACACTCGTTCATAGGCAGACTATTCTCCTTGTTGTTCTAGTGAAGTTGTTGCTGCTGCTGTCACTGTTAAAGCTACCTACAAACTACAGAGGGCGCACTTACTAATAGAAAGATTATTTTTTTAAATCTATCGTTACAAACAAAAATAATAGTGGTATTCATGCAACGTCGAATTTTATTACGTGCGAAAGATTGTAATTTTACGACGACGTTTCATGAACGACCCTAAAACTGCACCACTAAATAATGCGATAACCCACTGAATTCAATCTCATTTTAGTAATTTATTTATTAATAGAATTTTGTTCTTTCTCTTTCCGTTCTCGATAAATGTTTTTAGTTGAGTGCATACGTTTGATGTGTGAAAGTGACTGTTTAAATGTCAAAATAGCATATCAAAAGTTTACAACGTTTACCACCTCAGTTTACGCACCCAATTCCTGTGAGAAAATTCCGATATTGGTGGAAAAGATTTCCCATACAAATTTTGACAGTTCATTTATCACGTCGTAATTTTATCACGTTTACAACGTTTACGACGACTTTCCAACGTTGCATGAATACCCCTAATATAACAGATTAAAGTAAATAAAAATCTATAAATATGGAAAAACGAAATTGCAATATAAAGCTTAGTACGCAGCTTGCGCTAAATTTTATCCAAAGATAAATGCTCGCTAAATTCGTACACAGCGTATAGATGAGTCAGGGAAATGTCATGCATTCGCAGATGTCAGTAATATTAATATTTTCTTTGTTAATAAAGATGTCGTCTTTCTCAAGAAATTCTTCCATCAAATATCCTTCTTCATTTTCTTCCATTTTGTTTTTATTTTTTATTAAAATTTCGCCGATTTAAATGCCTCGCACATTAATTTCGCGAGATAAATAAGTGGAGACCTTTCATCCGCTGAGTATAACACTTTTCGTGTAACACTTAATATTGTTATACCCTACCTACATTTTGTGTGTCCCATCTATATGAAGTTAAGAATTTATCTCGCGAGCTGCGTACTGCACTGATTAATTTGCTCGCTAAATTTTATTTCTGTAGAGATTTTTGTATGGGAGATAAAATTTAGCGCGAGCTGCGTACTAAGCTTAAGGGTTGGCATAGTTTGACATTTACCTCGCCATTCATTAAGATTTTGCGTTCCACATAATTTTGCAGTTGAAATCTAAAATCCGAAACACGGTCATTGTAACGACTATATTTCACTTCAGTTGAATGACAATCATTTCTTTAGAAAAATGACTTTCGGTAATTGAAAAACAAAGTTTCAATGAAAAGGTAAAAAAAAAATCGTGAACAAACTTGTTTAAAAAGGTAGAAGCTTTGTTTACATCAATACCCCACTGTACTCAATTTCTTCAAATAATAAATAAATTTTCAATGACTGACAACTATACCCATCTTGGAATCTTGTATTTTATGCCACTATTTTGTCGTTGAATTAAAATCCAAATCAACACAAATTCATTTAAATCGCCGCTATCCCACCCAATTGTCAACCACCGCCATCTATGAGCAATCATCTTACAAACAACAAACAGCTGCTTTCTGTCTACGGAGCAGATAGTTACAACCAAATGCCACCATCACATTGGCGCCACCGAACACGCTGCGACTGCATTCCACAAATTCCTCGCATGCCATTCGCCGAAATTTTCAAAGTGAAAAAAACTGCCGTCGCGCTGCGGTGGTCGTTTATCTGTCGTTTCTCCATTATTTCATTAAAAATATCCTCCGCGAAAATTCCCTAGAGATTCCCAAAATTACGTTCTTTAAATCGAATAAATTGCAAAACCGTGACAATAATAGGAAATTGCAACAAATAGTAGTTACGATCATTAGCGCTGTATCATTGTTCGTTGTTTTTTTTTTTGCCGTGAATATTGTTTTTGTGCGGTAAAGTGGGGTTATCCCAACGGGACAATAAAAGTTCTGTTTTTGTAAATCTTTGTGTGTTGAAATTGCATTTTCTTCATTTCACCGCGCCAATTGGGCGAAACACAAAAAAAAATACACCAACAAAAAAATTCCAATCTCTGAAAGAGGGGTGAATTGGGAAAAAAAATTCTTCGATTGCGAGAGAGAGAGCTTCAACTTTTACAAGTGAAATCTCCCACCAGAGGGGTGTACTCTAAATTTTTGGGTCGTCTTTCCTTTCCGCCGTGTGGAATGTAATTGAGTGGTAAATCTGCCCAAGTGATTTTTTTTAACATTTCTGCGTTACAACAAAGTGAAAAGTAGCAACAAATCAAAAAAGAAGAAAAGAGAAAATTCATACAAAATAAAAAAAATTCCTCTGCTCTCTCCGTGTGGTGGTGTTTTTTTTCTGTATTGTGCCGTGCGCGATCATTCGTGTTCTTTTGTAGTGTTGCTGTGGTAATTGTTGTCTTGTGTCGGTCTCCTACCTTTCGTATTATTGTGTCGTGTTTTATTGTACAATTTCCTTCTCTCTCCGTTTTTGTCGATTAGATCCGTCTCGTGAACACAAAACAACTCGAAAAAAAAAGTTATCGGTGTGCCCGGCCTGCCGTTGTGTATTATTTTGTTGTTGTTGCGCTTTGCAGACGTATTTTTTTTTTTTTATTTTTTCGCTTGGAATGCGGTCGTCCCCATCTCGCCATCCTCCGCATACACACTACGTCGCCGTCTTCTTTGTATAGTCATCGTGTGTTGGTTTTTTTTGACAACAAACTGGTAGAGGAGATCCACTTTTCCTTGGCCATCGTCCGAATAAAGAAGAAGAAATTTTCGGGCGAATAAATATTTTTTTGTGTGTGTTGGACGTGTGGAATTTTCCTTTTATCGATTCGAAATCAGGCTTTGTCATCCGAGTCGGTTAAAAAAAATCGTGTGTCCTTTTGGGTGAGCGAAAGAGAAGGAATACCGGTGGTATCCAGGTGCTAGACAGAACGACTGCTTGCACATTGTCCATCTGTCAAAAAGGAGTGAGAACAGCCGAGTTTACAGACAGAGAAATACACCGAGCAGCACAAGTCCTGTGGCCGATTTAGTTTGTTTTCGTTTTTCTCTGGTGTTGCCGGTGTTTAGAAAGTTCGTCGAGTATTTGCTTTTGTTTGCGTTGTGTAATTCTAATCAGAAGAAAAAGTGCTTGTGGGTGAAACAGTGATTAATATTTTATAAATCATATTTTGCACGTGTATTGTGAAGAAAGAGAAGAACAAGCAGACAACATGGAATCCCCCTTGGAAGTACTGTCGAGAGCTGCCACTATGGTTCAGGATAGTGCAAATGGTAAGTGTCCTTGTGACGTTAAAATTATACATATTTTTGATACATATCTACTGCGTACAACAATGGCACGCAATTTCCTTCTATAAAGCGTGAAATTATAAAAAATTCTTGACAATCGAAAACTCGATGCCATCTGCAAAATATGTGGTTGGCCCGCATTTTTTCGTGTAAATTAGTTATGTACCGACAGCTGTTGGAGGGATAATAGTAGGATATTGATACCATTGTCCTGCCATTGCTACCCTTAAATATTTTGCGTAGGGCAACTTGTAGGGTCTCAATTATGTGTACCTAACTGACAGCGTTGCCAGGTATGCTAATCCACTTTTCGGAAAGCTTTTAATATGGCGGACGCACTTTCCGTTAATTAGGAAAATTCCTTTTAATAAACACTTCTTGAGTAACAGTGGAATAACAAAACCTGAAAGAACGGTTTTTTAGGTGTGGGACAACTCGTCGTTTGTCAAAACTTGTTTGGTTGTCATTTTTTTTCACAGCGCAGTTGACAGATGAAGGATCGCATTTTTGCGGCCAGAATGAGAAACTTACTTATGGCGTTTTCCATTGGGAAATCTTGATTTTGATCTGAAATTTGATTTTTTTGAGTGTCAATGGAATACGATTCAGATTTATTTTTTTGTATTGGTGTCATTTCGTGTATGTGAAGTTAGCGTCGGTGTAGCTGCCAACATTAAAAACATAACAAACATTTTTTTTCAATCAATTTAATAGTTCACGTATAACTTTCTTTTCGGTGTCTATATCCATTATTAATATCTAAACCCAAAGCACTCTTGTTTTTCACAATCGAAGTAAAAAATCAAAATGAAAATCACTCTTGTCAAACTGACAGCTATCATTTGTATTGGTATTGGTAAATCTGCCGAAAAATTCAGATTTGCAAAATTGATCTCTGATCAAAAAAAAAAATCAATTTTTTCGCCCAATGGAACACAACAACTGTCAAAATCGGTCTTCAGATCAAAAAAAAAAATTGATTTTTTTCCAATGGAAAACACCATTAGGTTTATGAAATTCTTTTATGGTTTGACAAAAAACAACTTTTTTCTATTGCATATGCCATGGGGTAGGGCATACAAAGAAAACGACCCTAAAAAGTGGTTATAATGGTCTATTGGCGAAATGTTCATATTAATACTACCAAATCAAAACTTTTTTCGAAAATTTTAAAATTTGACCAGAAAAAGTTTTTTTTATAAAAAAAAACGCCCCCAAAAAGTGAGCGTGGCAAAAAACTTTATATTGACGAAATATAGATTTTACGATTTTCTAAATATGCAGCTCAGACACTTTTTTAAAATTCTTTACGGACTTACAAAAAAAAATACGTTTGCCTAAAAGGGGGCGTGGCAGTGGGCGGATTTCAAAATTTTTACACTTGTTCTGGTGGCACGGACAAGGATCCTATATACCAAATTTCATCATCCTAGCTCAAAATTTAAGGCCCAAAAATCGGTGACGAACAGACAGACGAACGGACGTACGCACAGTCAGACATGGCTAATTCGACTCGGCTTGCGATTCTGAGTCGATCCATATACTTTGAGGTATATGTAGCAAAATTATTTCTCTATGTTTCAAACTAAGTATCAAAACTAATATACCCCCGTATGGGATAGGGTATACAAATCTGGAAAACAATTTGAAAGTTTGCTACCAGGTTGCACAAAAAAATGTTTCTCGTCGGTCATTGACGAACCGACTCAGATCTAATAAGATATCTTAGCTAAAGCTCTATTCATACTGCTTGCTCAATCAACTAATTTCGTTATGTGACATTTGAGGGCGCCTAACGAATCAAGTATACTATTATTGCATCAGTACTCACATAAGAGTAAAACAGCTGATTGTGCTTCAAACTGTCATGCCAACCTGGTTGTAACATTGGCCGTGTTCCGGATTTTAGATTTCATAAGTTAACTTTGCCGATGCACTGTTCTCATTGATCAATCGACCATGTCACATGACTAAAAATGCTCGATCGACCAATGAGGGCAGTGCACCGGCAAAGTTAACTTGGTAAAACTGAAATCCGGAACGCACCCATTGAAAAACAATTTAGATAGACAAATTAGGCGTGTTTTACTTATGCATCCCACCGATATCTCCGTAATTGGAACACTTAAAAAAACTGAGATTGAAATGTATGGATTTATCGCTTCATCCTTTCTGCTAAAGGGTACAGCTGGTTATTAGGTCTGTTCCCGTACTTTTTCAGTAAAAATTAGTAAATTCTCAACTATCTTGGAGTGGGGGTAAATTATCTCAGAAAGAGACAAAATTACCAAAAGGTACGGGAACGCGTTGAAGTAAAAAACAGTAAAATTATATATTTTGTATGCCTTTTAAAGAACAAATGACATAAATCACCTGTCAAAACAAGCGAGTTGTCACTTTTAGATACCAACTGATAGTTTACTGATTTTTACCAACAGAAATTTCTGCAGTAAATTTTTTTTACAGATTTTTATGGTGGGGTAGTTTTTTTCTCTCTATGGAGCTGTCTCTTATTCATATTTTTGCGTACGGGAACGGCAATAAGTAAAAATCAGTAAGAATCAGTAAATATTATTTTGTACGCGAACAGACCTATTATGTTTGTATCATTTAGAGAATTCATCATTATTATTGTGCCAAATAAGAAAATGTTTTTTAACAAAATAATTCATTTCTGCTGAGAATGTTGTTCCACTGAATAAAATTTCTCACCTGAGACAGCGGTGGAATATTTTTGGAGGGATCCGTTGAACACGGCTATAGGGATTCAATCACAATCGAGATTTGAGTTGATTTAGACATTTATGTCCGTCAATTTATACATACGTCACCAGATTTAGAGACAGAACTCGTTGTTGCTCCTAGCAGAAGAAATGCAACGCCCACTTTTTTAGAAAAGTAATGTATTTGGTCAAACCAATTTGGAATTTTGGAAAAAGTTTCTGTAATGACATTTACCCATTTTTAGCCACTTTTTTTTTTTTTTTCTTAAAGAATATTGAAATAAATTAAATAAATTATATGGATCGGCTCTGAATCGCTAGCTGAGTCAATTTAGCCATGCTATCCGCCCAATAATGCCACTCCCACTTTTCAGAAAACCATTGTTTTTTGTAGAACCATAAAGATATTTTAAAAAAATGTCTGAACAACATATTTAGACAATCTTCTTTATTTAAATTATATAAACTTACTATAGGCGTTTTAAGACAAAAAAAAAAACTGCTTTTGGTAAAATTGTAAAGAAATTCTATACAAATACTTTGGTAATATTAATATGAACATTTCGTCTTTAGACCATTTTAACCCACATCCACTTTTTTGGGACGTTTTCCTGCATATGCCATAGCTAAGGACATCTTTCATAGCAGAAATAGTCTGTCCTAAAATTGTGTGCTAGGATAATGAAATTAAGTATATAAGCTCTTGTCCATGCATCCAATACAAGTTTAAAAAAATGTAAAATCCTCCCACTACCACTCCCACTTTTTAGAAAAAAACGTCGCCTTTAGTCAAATAATAAGAAGTTTTAAAAAAGTGTCTCAACAAAATATTTACAGAATGTCATTTTCTGGATTTCGTCCTTACTTATAAAGTTTTAAGCCACGCCCACTTATTTTAACGTATTAAATGATTAACACAGCGGATTGTAGCCATCTAATATATCTTTTTCTTAGAAAAGCGGTTTTTGGTAAAAGTTTCACAAAAAGTTAGTAAAGTTAATACATAATTTTGAACCATGACCACTTTTCGGGGCTGTTTTCCGAACCAGAGATATATTTTTGGGGCCTTTTCTTAACGAAATTATTTTTTATGAATAATTCAAGAATATTCGAAAAAATGTTTGGAACAAATATTTAGACAGTGTTGTCCCTCAAATATTCAGCTCCATCGAGTAATCCGTCGGAGCGGACAATTTTCCGCAACGCATACTTCGTCGTAGGTTCAAATTACACTCGAGGTATGTGTCATCGTAAGAAAATACAACACAGACGCGACGGCTCCACTTCACTACAATTCGTAAATAAATGCCGCGAAGAATTTGTGTCGGAGGAAATCGGAAAAAGAATGGCACTTAGATGTCAAAAAATGCACCTGGACACACTTCAACGCAATTGTCGGAGAAATAATGCGAACAGCTTTTCGGAAATATACCTCGATGCAAAAATCCTCCAAATCGTACAAAATCCGAGCTGCGAACAGCTTTTCGGAAATATACCTCGAAGCTAAAATCCTCCGAATCGTACAAAATCGGAGATTTTTCCGCTTCGACGGATACCTCGATAGGGCTGATTGTCTTAAAAATTGTCATGCGTTCTTTTCATAACAATGATGGGTCACAATAAAACTTTTTGGTCATTTTTTTGTACGACTTCTTTAACTGTAAAAATACCTCTATCCATAAACAGAATATTTTCGAATCTTCAAGTCACATGTACCACTCGACTATATAGAGTTTCAAACTAAGACGAATTTAAACGTTTTAAGGGCCTCTTTCTAAAATCTTAGTTCATCATTAGGAAATAGTTTCCTTTAATGAAAACTTCAGTGCACTAGAGCGCAAACACTGGTATCCTTGCTAGAAGTCTCCCAAAATTTGGAAAAATTCGACATCCAATAAAGACATCATGTGCTACGCTTTTTGCATGGAATGGATGAGGTAGTTGCTAGAAAACATAGAGGGACACTAGTTGGAACAGAGCATCTAATATATATGTTGTGCGGAATGCAATCATTTTATTAAGTTAAAGCTTTAGTTTGATTCGCCAAATATCTCGTTTATGAGCTCTTACCTATTGGATAAAATCGTTCGCTCTTTATGAGTCTTTTAACAAACAAATCTCTGTCCAGAAACTCGAGTATACACATGCAATACAATTTTTTGGGGCAACAGGCTCGTTAGTAGCCAGGGCCTTGATTTTTTATTTCACAACCATTTATGTATACTGATTTACTTCATACATACGATGGCGGGACCTGTTGTTTTATGCCGAATCCGAATGGCTGAGTTGAGATGAACACTAAACAGACGATTTGTGAGATCACCGAGAGAGAAGGCCAGTCAAATACAATTTAGGTGTTGCTACGGTTTGGAATCAAACCTAGAATTTATGCGCGGCAGTTCATCACACTAAGCATAGCGCCACTGAGCCAATTTTAAAATGGAACCTTTTTCCTAAATTATTTCATCCTTTGTTAAAAGATTTACAAATAACCAACTATTTTAGGTTGTGGTACATTAATTTAGAGCTGTTAAACAGAGAATTGGTTATTATACAAGGCGGTAGTAATTTGGATTACTCTTCAAAGTTCAAGTGTGTACCATCGGCTTCCTAAAATAGGTAGAAAGAGTAAACCGAATAAAGCGAAAAATATACACCATAGAACTGTCTTCTTAGAAAAATTTGCCATTAGACTCCTTTCCCTCAATTTTATATTAAGCTATGAGGTCAGTCAGTAAAGAATCCGGAGCTTCTTTCGATTTATTTGTTTGCCTCCTACACTCTTTTCTGAGTATATACCTACTTCCAAGTCCGTAGAAAATTATAGTGGTTGTTATTTTTGTTGTCGTTAAAACCGTTTTTACCATTTAAAGTAATTATTGCCCCATTCCCAGCTAATTATAGACTTTAGCTTCTCCCAAAAGAATTCCCTTGCACGCTCTACTGTCTCCCCTAAACTGCTCAAAGGTCTGTTTGCCTTCTTTCTTGTTCACTGTTTATAGCTCTAAAGTTCACCACTTATTTAATCGCATAAATATCATAACTTCCCACTAATTTAAAGCGCCATTTCTGACCCACCTTACCGTTCTATGCCGCTACCCATGGTCGTGTCGAAAAGTTCCAAAAAAAAAAACAAACACACTTGCCGGCAAAATTCGTATCCCTATCTCTCTGTCACTCCACCCGAATTTCCATATGCTCCATCGCAACCGCTCCATTTGACACTGACATTCTTTTATCTGTTGTGTTGTTTTTATCTCTTAAGTTGGACAAATTATCTGACGATTATTTTTATTTTTTTGTCTTTCTTTTTATTTTCTATTATTCTTTCTAATTATTTGTTGTTTCCCTTTCCATTGCTACTTCTATGGGTTGCAGGGTAGCTTAACGGAGCGTGACGATCTGGGCACGCACCTTTACTTGTGTGTTGGTTTTAAAATTGTATTAGTTGTGTTTTTTTTTGTTCTCTTTGTCACCTTCTTTCTAACCATTTGTTTTGTTGTTTTATTGTGATCATCAACGTATTATTCCACAGCTTCTAGAATTCGCTTTTATTTGATAGTATGACCCTGTTTTAAGCTGGAATAGGTAGTTAGTGTCTTTTAAGTTCTCTTAACTGTCATGGTTTCATCGACCACCATCTGTTATGATGTGCATTTTGTTGTTGGCGTTTTTAACGACCATATGGTGACGAGTAAAGTAGCTATTATAAAACGACAGAAGGGGACATTTCATTTTGCGTCGCCTGGTTTTTCTTTTGTGATTGCAACAATGCGGGCGTCTTTACTTGGCAGTTTTACTGAGGAATTTGAAAAAATAGGCATGTTTCTATGCAGTGGCGTAGTCGTTGTTGTTTTATTCCGCGCAAAAGATTTGAGTTCGCTTTCTTTCTGTAAAAACACCAAATAAGGCCAGTTTTTTAAAGATTAACCCGAAGTTAACTTGACAAACATATTTTTCAGTTAATTTTAATACTGAGATAATTTTTTTTAAGTTTACTCTTGATTAAATTTTCTGCCTTACCGGGGCCCAAAAGTGATCTGGCTTAACGCAGCACTGAAAATCCAGGACTAAATTGTCTTTTAGTGACCCAACTCTCGCCTTATCTACCAAACCATCCGAGTAGTGTGTACCTACTTAAAACAAAACGTCTGGCAATACAGCCATTCGGACTCGGCATACAATTGTAAATGCCGCCGTTTGTTCACATGAACAAAATTCTTAGCAGCTTTTCTAAAAAAAAAATATATTTGTAAGTAGTGCTGAATATTTTGTAGCCTTAGTAGGTATTCGAGCTTGGTTTAAGCTATTTTTCCTCCATTAGCGCTTTTTAAGGTTTTTAAGATCTGCTTTATGCAGGTCAATTATTGCATCTTTGAATATTGATATATGTGGATCTCAAGAGTTTCCTTTGAAATTCCCTATTTTCTTTTTTGCGAGGTCCTTACGTTTTATTATAGGTCCTTACGTTGTATTATAAAAAAAGGGATCAAACTCGATCCTCATTCACGTTATTTACTTGTTTGCGCCATTGATCCGCTGAGCTACGTAGCTATAATCAAGGTACTATTCCATCCGAATCATTCATGTAAAGGTTCCAAACAAAAAAGCACTGAATTGACGGTTATACCAGCCAACTACGTGAGTTCCCTTCGAGGTTTCCGTTATTTTCGACAAAGTCTTTTGTAGTTAAAGATTTTTCCAATAGGGATTGATCCATGTTGACGGTCTGTGGCGAAATCGCCACGGTTGAGTACCAAGTCCAAATGATAAAACTTAACTGTCAAAAGGGGTGTTCTTTAAGTGCAAACATTGAGTATGGTACGCCTACTTTACGGTAGCCTCGATGGCCCTTGGGAGTCGATTTTCCAATCGTTTGGTGGGCAAATTCGTGACAACAGACCAGTTAGTTAAGCAATCAGACACTCGTCCGTCAGTGGAGCGCCAGATCGGGCGAGATCATCGCCGCTGACTGTGAATGTGTGTAGAAGAACACGAGGCAATCGATTCTTTAACGTACACAAGAACACGGCTTTTCAATGTGGTGTCTTCTAAGAGCCGTTTACTGTCCTTTCTAACATATCCTTGTCATAAAGGATAGTGTTTTTAAAATTGAATCTTCGTCAACAATTCGCTAAACAATTCGATTCAAGATAGTTATGTTCGTAGAAAGCCAAGTTGCAATCAAGGTACTAGTCTCTAGGCAGTGAAAATGTAAAATCTAGGACTGTCTGAGAAATCTTCATATTATAGGCGACATCCATTGTGACTGCAAAATAATGAAAACGATCTAAACATATGAGATAAAGGACAGGCCCAAGATTGGTTTGTTGTGGTACCCCATAAAAAAAAAACATTTCGCATACCTTCATTTTCATCCCTTTTTTATTTTTATATAGCTTTTTAAAAACCTTCTCGCAATGATCTGACAATTTACTATCCCAACTCAGCAACTCGAATTTGACATAAAATGATGGGTCCCGCCATAGGGCATGAAGAATACATATAATGCGCAAGTTTTCGAGTGTCTGTGGGTTTCTGTATCCGGAAATTCATTCAAGGGTTAATCAAGGACATGATTCACCCATATGCATGGTTGTGAATAAGTTAGTGCCTGGGTCCTAACAAACCTGTTGCACCAAGAATTTGATGTGTTAATTGTGATCCACAACATAAACATCGTCTTTTCCATTTTTAATACAACCCATGTGCCTCCTCTACGGACTGGCATTACAAAAGTCTGCAGTCTCCTAAATAGTTTTTTTAAATGTTTTCTTATCATAAAAATCTTTGTAGTCGTTTTTTTACCGCCATTAATACTGTGTAACGTACAATTTGGATAACTTTCCATAAAAATAACAGGCCCTACAGTTGTTTTCTGTGGTACCTCACAAAAAAGAATAAACACCAGCTTGCACGTTACGTTTCTTCATCATTTATGTTCCTTCCATATCAAATAACCCCCGGTATTGGTTTCATCAATGTACAGACAAATTTACCCCGCATATTCACGGCGTCGACGAAGCGGCTCCAAACAAAACCACGACACAATCTGCTGTTGTTCGGATCACAGATCACGCGGTGCTCACCACGATCAACAACTTTGTTGCCATTTAAATTTTCGTCTGCCTTTGTATTTTCTTTTTCTTTCAACACTATTCTCCAGTTGGCTTTTGTTTTGTTTCTTTCTCTTCCACAATATTTAGTCTTTGACTTAATTTCATCATCAACCCATGATGGTGTTGATGTATGAATGTACAAAAGCAAATTTTTTTATAAACAGAAAATAAAATAATAACGTGAAGTAAGAAGAGGCGTGGATAGATGGCGTTACTTGTTCCTTTTGTAGTTGCGATACTTTTCACAAGATGATGGGGTTGCCAAATCTTGGCTCATGCTTCTCTGTTACACTTTTTTTGTAATTTCAGCGAAGAAAGCATAACATCGTGCATTTTCTGGGAATTTCTAAATGGGTTCCTAGAACTGGATCGAGTTGCTTTTTGGTTGTCTACTCTTTTTTTGGACCCAATTTGTTCTTGGGAAAATTTGTACTATACGGTCGCGGTCCCTTCATTTTACGTTCGTGTTTGACACAATTCCAAGGCCCACCTAAAAGGGAATTTGTCACCAATTCTAGAAAATTGCCCTGACTTGCAAACGACCGTCAGAAATGACGAAAACGTGTTAAACATGAGTTCAGCTTGTCAGGGTTTCATTATGTCTAATTGTTACACCAACAAAATGGAGTCTTTTATCATTTTGTTGGTTCCAGATGAATTTTCTTATTCCATTTAATTGGTCAAGACTCAAGAATGTGTTTAAGAAATTCTCGGGAAAAGAGTTGTCAGCAAGGTTTTTGATTCTGTTCGTGTCTGCCTTTTGGCATGGTCTGTCAACAAGAAGACATAGGCGTTATGTCTGTGGATAGGTTTAATTTCTTCTGAGAAAATTCAATGGATTTAGCTAGCTTGTTGAACATGAGATTTTATTTTCGAATGGGGGACATGCAAATGTTTCTATTTGACGTTTTATAAAAGTATGTCTTTGGCTGTTTTGTTGACCCCGAAGGGTCTACATATTAAAGGTGACTTGGACTTGCGTTAACTTCTTAAGTAACCGGTCTAGTTGACTTCAGGCAGCTAATGATTGGATAGTTAAATTGTCGACTCAGTAACTAGGCCTTACAAGTGCAAAAAAAATTTTCTGAACTTTTAAAAATGAAATTCCAAACAAGTTAGGAGGATTCTTCTTCCCTTATTCGGGCGGTCATTATATGGATATAGAAAGAACGTTTATCTTGCTGATCCGTATCAACACTGTCTTTCAGAGGGATCGAAAACATAAAACTGATCATCCAGATTGCAGGTTTCTACAAAGCGACTAAAAGCCTTGAAATTGACTAATTGACTGAACAACTAGTGAATGTCCTAAGCACCTACATTTATTATCTACAAGGTGGCGCAAAAATAACCTTCCGATGTTTTTTGGCTGTAATTTAAAAAAAAAATGAAAAACTTTGATTCTTCTTGTGGATTATTTTTATTTGGTCTTTTAATTTTTTTTACATCAAGTCGAGAATATGATGTCATGTAAATGGCCGCCGCCACAGTTGATTGTCATTTGAGCCCTTTTTATGGCATTTTCCATCACTTTGACCAAAACTTCCGGCGATAGGTCCTCACATTCTTGACGGATATTGTCTTTAAGAGCTGCAAGAGTCTGAGGCTTGTTGACATAAACCCGCGACTTCAAAAAGCCCCACAAAAAAAAGTCTGGAGCGGTCAAATCAGGCGATCATGCTGGCCAGTGCAAATCGCCAAAACGGGAGATTAGGCGCGCGGGAAATGCATCCTTCAGCATATCGGTTGTGGCACGTGCAATGTGTGCCGTTGCACCGTCCTGTTGGAACCACATGTTTTCCAATCCCAATTCATCAAGTTGCGGCAAAAAGAACTCGTTGATCATTGCTCTGTAGCGCTCACCATTCACCAGTAACCGTTTGGCCCGCGACGTCTTCGAAGAAAAAAGGTCCGATGACTCCTCCAGCGAAAACAGCACACCATACAGTGACTTTGAGCGGGTGTAATGGCTCTTCGTGGGTTACACGCGGATTTTCAGTGCCCCAGAAGCGTAAATATTGCTTATGTACGTACCCGCTAATATGGAAATGGGCCTCATCACTCATGATTATTTTTGATGAAAAATCATCTTCCTCTTGGTGGTGATTAAGGATGGCTTGAGCGTATGTTAGACGCGATTGGCGGTCAGCAGCTAACAGCTGATGCACCGTCTGGAATTTTTACGGAAACATCTTCAAATCCTGTACCAAAATTCGCTGTAAAGACCGTCGACTGTACCCATTTGCGTGGCACGTCGTCTGGTCGATGTCGACGGCGCTTCCATGACATCTTCGGCTACAGCAGCAATATTCTCTGCAGAACGGCTACTCCGGGGTCTGCCACGCCTGGCAGCATCTCGTGTTGTGCCAGTCTCTTCGAGGCGAGCGGCTAAACGTCGCAGTGTTTCACCAGTAGGCGTTGGACGACTAGGAAATCTGCGACGAAATTCACGTTGTGCCAAAGTCACCGACTGATTATTGCTCAAATAAATAGTCACCAATATTCCGCGTTCTGGAGCAGTGTAGCGTAACATTGTTTATTAACGTGTATTTCGCATGTGTTTACTACACAAATGTCAAAACAGAACTGACATTAGGGGCCAATCGCAACATTTACAGCATTTTCTGATAGGAGGATTACTTTTGCGCCACCTTGTATATACTGAGGATGGTAATAAAGTAAGCAGGAACTATTCAGATACGGATTTGTAATAAGCGATGGACAGAATTAGCCAAGAATCCTAATCCTTTGACGATATCGCAAACGCTTTGACAGTTCGCATTAAGCTTAAATTCGCTAACACAACTCTTCTATTCGCTTAAACCCGGACAGAGTAAAAGACAACATCGTGAGGACAATCAGCCCTATCGAAGTATCCATCGGAGCGGACAGTTTTCCGCAACGCATACTTCGTTCTTCATACTTCGGAGGTTCAAATTCCATTCAAAGTATGTGTCATCGGAAAAAAATACTACACCAATGCGACGGCTTCACTTCACTACAATTCGAAAACAAATTCCGCGAAGGATTTGTGTCGGAGGGAATCGGAAAAAGAATTCCACTTAGCTGTCAAAAAATTGAACGAAAAATATTCCTGAACGCACTTCAACGCAATTCGCCGGGATGTATACAAAATGTCGGAGAAATATTCCGAACTGCTTTTCAGAAGAAAACCTCGAAGCAAAAATCCTCCGAATTGTACAAAATCGGAGAATTTTCCGCTCCGAAGGATACCTCGATAGGGCTGAATTACCTTGACAAAACTTAGCAGCGACTGTCAAAGTTGGATGTTAAAATCGTGGGAAGACAGGACATGTTATACTTACTGTCCAAAAAAAGCTAGCTGTACTTAAAAATTCTGATCATTCATGTTCAGCTATTGCGAATGGAGTATAAAAAGCGGAGAAGACATTCTTGGTGATTCTTCGGAAAATGTTCGAAAATGTTTCTCTAGGGAAACGATGATGCAACTACGGACTTAACTTAGCTGTTAAAAAAGGAAGTATGTATTGTACTTATATGATAGTCAGGGCATGGAGGCACCCATAATTGACAGATTTCCGATTTGTAGCCAGTTGAGGAAGTCCTTACCTTAAGCGGCGACGGTCATAAACGAAAACCGACCCCAACTGGCGGGAATAGCTCAACGGATGGCCGGTATCTAAGGATCGTGTAAATTGATCGATGCATTGGTTGAGGACCAGGGTTATTTCGGAATGTAGCGCCACTTAGGTAAGTAAGTAAGTGCTCAGCTTGCCTTCAAATTTTGGGTAGTATTTGTCATCTACGTGTTTTCCTGCTTATCCCGTCTTTTATATTCCGGATCAGCATTGGGTTACCTATCTTTGACAACAACCGTTTTGGTTGGTAAAGCTCTCTGATGGTTCTTCTATCGTCCGATTGGTCATCGCTATGAGTCGCATGTCATTTCATTCTCAGCTCGATAGGCATTCGGCGAGATAACACTGCTCGTTTAGTGAGTGGAACGATGATCTGATCCAAGGCTGATCAGATGTGGTCATATTAGGGATACATACATAGGAATTTATATGCCCACCGTTGCTTTTAGATTTCATATTTGCTACCTTGATCCCCCAACGTTTGTTCATAAGCTATGACAGCGACGTTTCTCTTCAAGAAGATTTTTCTGTGAAACAGGAGCACTCTGGGGTATCGAATTTGTGGCCTCTATCCAATGAATTGCTCGTTCATCTTTGCCTGATACTTATCAGCGTTGATGGCATGTCGTAGCTGGGTAAATGAGTGTGATGCAATGATACATAGCCATATGAGAACGCAGAGCGGAAAGGGCAAATCCTTTAATTTTAGGACTTTCTTTATTAAAAAAAGCTGGTTACAAAGCAACAAATAGTCTAAATAGGATCGGATTTTATTGTTAACGATCTTGCAAGACAAAAAAAGGAAAATCAACAATAAATCCGTACTGAAAGATTTCAACCCCAAAGTAGAACAACATCCACTGCAACTATTTCTATGTTATAGCCAAGGTACAATTGAAGTTGTCCATGAACCCGCAATATTAAAAACGAGTTGTGGTGGCACATACTTGCTGCCTCGTCCTTAACTTCTCATTATATCACTCTAAATACTAAGTCCCTTCGGTTCGACTAAAACGATCTTTTTTTTAAGTGGGCGTAGCTTACGTATCAAATTTCAGTATTCTTGCTAGATCAGGGCTAGATCGACTCACCTTGCAATTCTGATTCGTTCCAACTTATTTATTTAATTTTCTATGAGCTCTCTGGTGGATTTTACGCAGATGGGTTGAATGAATTCGTTATGGTACAAGTGGCCCTAGGAAGTAGTCCACTTTCGCTTTTTAGTAGGTATATAATTGCATTTTGGTTTCCACATGGTTTGGACCATATTCTGCAGTTTTGTCAAGCGTAGTCCGACAACGAGAGATCTCATAATGTTGGAGACGAATTCGTATATGTACAACAACAGCATATTGCGCATATGATATGTTCAATCTCATTTTTCTACTTCGAATATAGCGAGGATTTTTTTTTATAAAGCTTCGAAATGTTGTCATTTTATTTAATAACTTTATCAATATATATTCAAAAAATAGCGATAAACGGAAAAAAATACACATACCGTTCACATGACCCTTCAATAAGTTCAAATAAACAATTCCTCGCTCTAATTTGTTTATTTTTCAATTCATAATTCAATAATTGCCCTTTCTAAAAGTCCATCAATTAAAAATGCTACGCAAAACAAAAGTGCGACGTTGACATACATTGTTTGGTTCCAATTAAAATTCCATTCTAAAAATAAAAAAAATAAAAAAAAAACGTTTTTTTTTTTTTTCCTCTCAAAACCTTGAGCGACAATTAAAAACATTAAAAAGCAAAAAGACGCACCATCTCGCAAATTTAAAAGCAAAAGTTTCGCCAGAAATTCCCACCCCAGAGAGACAGCACATTCCTTTCGTGGGGGGGGGTTTGGGTAACACCATCAGTCACCAGAATTTACGCCGAAATGTCTACCACGACGCGGACCGTCTTTATAAGAATGCATACACACATAAATAAAAAAAAAAAGTTCCACGTAATCGCTTCAATTAATCTGAACCACACACAACCACACCGCACTGTGCGGGTACGTTCACGAAGTGATGTAGTGGGCCGTGTTCAATTGAATGTGTACACCGACAGTGGTGTTTGTACCTAGGAATCGATTAAAAAGTTTTATTGTCTCATTAAACCCTGGACTTTAATTAATCCACTTAAGTCAACGCCGCCAATGAGTCCGCCGCCATGTCGTCATTTAATCCTGATGATTTTTGCCTCCGCACACGACTACATGTAGATTCTCAAGTTCCGTGGATGTTATGTCTCCATCTCACACCCTGACTTAACAACCTTTAAATAGAAACAAGGAATTATCATAAAACACGGATGTTGTTGGTTTGCTTCGAATGAAAATGTAATCAGAACACGGTCTTTATGTGCTTGACGCGTGAAATGGGGTTTTTCTGGAATTCCACCACACATGAAACATTTTTCGAATTCTTCTCGGTATTAGACATATTCTCGCGTCGACAATGGATTAATTGGAAACAAAACAGAGAAAGGCACGCAAACTGATTGAGGGACAAGTATAACCTTTGCATCGGATTTTATTTCGAATGGAATGTACATTCTAATTGATTTACAGTGCAACCGAAAAGGGGCAAGCGATTTTTGTTTTCATTTAATTTCTTTAAATGGTGAATATTGCATTTTTATATCTTCCTGTTTGAATATATAAAAATTACAAACGAATTTTCTACTTACATACACAAAATGTTGGTGCAGATGGCTCGGAATGATACCTTAAAAAGTAATAATTGTTGTTGCTACATTTGGGAATACCGTCCAGAATTTCTGTCCGGCGGTTCAATGCGCTTATCACAGACTTTTTTATATGAATTTCCAACTAGCCGGTAACACCACTTTGTGAGGTATATTTAAAAAAAAAAACGTCCAAGAAAACTACATGTCTGAAATAAACCTGGGCCTTAACCAACACTCCTCTTGAATTAGCCCGGTTTTTAGAGAATGCTGAGAATATTGTTTCACTGTATCAAAAAAATCTCAACTGAGGCAGCGTAGGAAAATCTGTAAAGGATCCGTCTATAAAACGTATATTTGGCAAAATAAATCACACTGTTTAGCTGAAATCATTGAAGAAAAACGATTGTGAAGCAATCTTCCATCTATTAAAAAAAATTGAAGCTGAACACTGGCAATTTTTAATGTTACTTCTTTTTTTCGCTCTTCGCAAGGACGTTTGATAGTCGGCCAAAAATATCAAATACGGTTTTGAATCTGTCAGTCGTCTTTAAGCGAAGAATCAAAGGCAATGACCATAGACTTCCCACGAAATTTTATTGGGAACGCTTCTGTGATTTCCGCGTAGGATATATCTGTCAATCTTATAATCTGTACATAGCTTCCTCTTAAGTTTTGTATCTATTGTTCACTCAAGGGGTTATGAATACTCTTAAAATGTGTTTGTTCATTGCGAGTGTTAAGGAGGGTATTGGGGGCATGAAAATCAATAAAAAAATGCTCCAATCGTTTTGCCCCGAACCTAATCCTTCTGGACTAAATTGTGTTATAACTCGTATTCATGACATGAAGGTTCCTACTTTTCGGACTGCACTACACACAAAAAAAAAATAGTAATGAGCGAACATTTTCACAATACTTTGAAATTTGGGTGATTTCAGAAGAAATCAATTTTTGACAGTAAAAAAAAATTAAGTGGGTTGCGCCTTAGTACGCGGTTCTTCTTTTCCATTATCGCTCTTTGTCATGAATATCGTTTACATCAGTATCGTTGGCTTTCCTCTTGTTTGGTAAACACAATCACTCCTATCGAGGTATCCATTCGGATGAATTTTTTCTCCGATTTTTTTTTCGAAATCGGAGAATTTTTTACCGCGTTATTCGTTCCGATTAGCATTTCGAACCGATCGATGCGATGTTCCGAGGAAATGTAACGCATATGATCGCTCATCGGCGATATGCGTTATGTAAACAATTTTTGACAGCTATGCCTTGAATTTCATCAGAAGTTGTCCGACAAAGAATCGCTGTGGAATAAAAAGAACACGATTGTATGCTTTTTTATTTGGTTCCGCAACGGATACATCGAAAGCAAATTGAGTTCCGATTGGAACAGACTTTCGTTTTGGAAATTATTCCGATCGGATACCTCGATAGAGGTGAATATGGACACTGATTAGAGGTTATATCGTCTCCCATAAGCTTAGAAACGAGAATCAAGAGTTATTTCTCAACCGTTCTTGACTTTTGTCTCCTCGGTTTGGAAACCCTATCGATTATACTCTCACAATACCATTACCACATTTACGAATTTTATAGCAATTCACATTTGCAAGCCCTTACATCGTTAACAAACCACGGCGGACAAGTTTCGTGAGCTTTTTCCTTTTGTTGAGCGGATAGTTTGAAGACGGTGCTCTTATTTCAGGTTTTTTTTTTTGTCTTAGATGGTGATAGCCTGCTTTTCATCACCAGATGAAGATGATAATTCATGTAACTCGGGGTACATGTTCTATTGGAAACATGTTTTTTTTTTTTGCGAGGGAGTATCTTTTATCTCTAGTGATGGCTTAGTCAAATCCTGGAAGTGACACTCAAGCATTTTTTCTGGCCCAGCGTCTCATATTTGCTCTTCCGAATCGGCGTTAAACATGAGTTGCCATTCTTTGTATTAAAAAAAAAAACTTCACACGAATGAATGGATAAGCTATGTTTGAGTCCTGTATACCTATGCGCCATAAATTCCAGATGTTTCATATTTTTATTAATCCATAAATGTTTCTTTCATTTCACTTATCACAGCTTTTGCTTCATCCATCCATCACCATTTGTCTTTCTAGTTTTTCTATTTTAATAAAAAAGCTGTTATTTAGGTCTGACTAGACAAGGTCGCCGTAGGAATTTGCATATTGTGCCCTACGCGCTTCATGTTCAACTGTTATTGAAAATTCTGGCATTTTTAGCAATAGCATGGATATGGCTAGGATGTCTTCAAACGGAGAGTTTTTCATTGCAATCTCCATAGTCGTTCTTTCTCTTCCAAACATGTCCGTTGAAGTAGTCACAACGAAAACAAACTCCTTTGGGATGTTCTTAATGAGCTTGAGAAAATCTAGAAAATATGCATCTTTGTCTCTCTGCTTGACTTCGGCTTATAACGCATATAAGACATACCTTAATTGTATAACCAGCTTTAGAAAAAAAACTCTAAAACAACGCCTAATTTAAAATATTTAACACGAACTGCATGTCCTCTGTAGTTTTGCTCCTGTCTGCAATTATCCCAGTAAATTTGGTCTTATACTTAACTTATTTCCTGTAAAGGCCTAATAGGCACCTCCAGTTGCACTGTCAGGTTACAAAAATTACAAAAAGCATACCTCCTTGTTGGGTGTTTAATTTTGGTTGGTACAAGGGACAAATTTGTTTTCATAAAATTAATTCCATGTCGGAATCGAAAAAAATACATAAAAAACTAAACTGAAACCCCTTTTAGTCTCCACTGTACATTCTCAAAAAAAAAGAGTGACATAAAAAAAAAATAACCACACAACACCGGCATTTCACGATGTCGTTTCGAAGACAAAAAAAAAACAAAGTTCTTCCATCCTCCCCTCCGCAAATAAAGAATGTCGTACACCATCGTTTACTGAAATACAATCTTGCACTTTCAAATTGTACATCGGAATGTTGTCTCGTTGATAAGGTCAGCCTGTCCTCATTGCAGAATCCAATTAATTGGGGGTAGCAGACCATGCACACACAAGAGACTCTATATTGGCAGTGGCAACTGAAAGGAATTTCCTTTTCAAAATATAGCCGATTTAATAAAAATCATCTCTTGTTCAAAAACAGCCCCCAAAACACCCACGACATTCTCTCAGCGTCCACACATTATCCGGTCGATGATTTATTTTCCTTAAAATTAAAAATAATATTTTCGCCGAGACTGGTTTTCAGAAACCTCTGCTTGTTCGCCAGCAAAGTGGATGACAGCAGATGTAGACATTTTTAAAATTTTTCAAATTCCATTTCAAATTTAAAAAAAAAGTAATGACTTTTAAAATATATGAAAGACAACATAATCCAATTTGTTTATTTGTGGATTATGAGGAGTTCGGTCTTTGAGGGTAGATTTGGGTTTTTTTTTCTGAATTTTTAATTTGACTGACACACGCCAGACTGTTTTGATCGAAATTTGTTTTGTATTGGAACGAGGAGTGGCGCTAGTAAAAATAAATAACAAATATTCGGCACGTTATTTTATTTTTGAGAAAAGATTTTATTTTTTTTGCAATCGGCCCAAGGAGTGATCTTGATAATTTTTATTTTTTTGAAAGTACTAAATGTATTGATAGGTTCGATCTCTTGTGAATACATTTTGACGTTTAAGAATCGTTTTTGGTTGAATACTATGGTGTCTAATACTTTTGAGAGCCTTAATAGTTTAAACGTCAAAAGAATTTGACAACTTGTTTTATGCACGATCACTGATCACTGACAGTTTTGTCCTCTTATCAAATGATATTTGGAAGGTGGTATATTCATTTCAAAATCATGCAAATTTACCCCTAATAGTCAAGCTAAAATGTTTGGTATTTTCAACTACGGAACGGTTATAAGAATGTAAAGTTAAAACTGCGATCGGAACGTGAAGAACCGTTCAAAAATGTATACCAAATATTTGGCATTATATTTTTTTAACATTCGGTCCAACGTATGATCTTGATGGTTGGTCTCGATACTGAATGTATCGATCAGTGATCGAACAGAGGGCCGTGAATCGTTTTATCGCCAATTGGTTGACAGTTATGGTGCCTCGTTTTTTGAATGTCTAAATCTTATAAAGAGAAGTAGAAATCAGCCACTTTGCTTATGCATGATCGGTGATCACTGAAACGTATTGGTCTTATCAAATGACCAGGCCGTTTGTAGCAATCAGGAAAACTCACCAGCAAAATGGGGAACATGACATTTGGAATGTTGGTTTGATATAAATTTACTGCGGAATGGACCATAGAACATTTTTCGTACGGGGAAAATAATGAAACTAAATTTCTAGCTATTTATTCAATTTATTAAG
The DNA here is from genome assembly GCA_932526625.1 of Rhingia campestris. NCBI lineage: Eukaryota > Metazoa > Arthropoda > Insecta > Diptera > Syrphidae > Rhingia > Rhingia campestris. Next base: position 100,775,664 of record OW052184.1, read on the forward strand.
TGAATTTATTTTATATATTCTAAGCTACAAAAAAAGGAAAATTTTTCTTTTCGTGATGCGTTTTTCCGGATTGCTATATCTGACCTGAAAGATATATGCTCATGCTCAATACAGCTGCCGCTATACTTAGTAGACTACAAAAAGACGAGCTAAATAGACATTTTAGCGACAGGCTTAGTCTCATGCGCTTCTAGTATCAAGTTGTACTTGGAAGCGGTGGATTGTTCAAAGAAAATCAATATTGGTATGCAGACATGGATGCATCATGCCCTCTGGGTTTGTCACCATATCTGACTGAATCAGCACTTCATTAAAAATGGGTCTTTTTCTTATATCCTTTTAGGTGGGCCTATGATAAAGATAGGGATATCATATGTTAGGTTATGGGGGTTGGCGGCACGTTGGTGTAAAGCTATCAATGCATATGTTTGATACTCCTAATTCGATGTTATGGTTTGCCAATCCCTGAAGATCGTTTTATAAGTGTTTTCTGTGAAGCGGTTTTTAGCTTTGCTTGGACTGTGGCAGTTTTTATATCTCTCCATTCTCAGGTAATGCAAACCAAGCTGCGCCCGAGTGCCTGCAGATATTTGTTAACTCTGCTTATTTACCCATCTGGGTTCTTACACATTTTGAGGAATGCTTCCGCTGTCTGAGTTTTTCGTAATATATCGCGCCCTGTCACCAACTTATTTTGCACATTATTCTGACCGCAGAGAGCTTTGTGGTCTTGAATGCAATTTCTACTTTGGAAGCGCTGTTTTTTTTGTACACTTGGTAGACAAAGGGATCAATACCCACCGGCTGGTGATCTTCGGTCGTGCTAATTCCCAAAATTGATTGCACACAATGTTATTGTGTTAAAATTGTCGTTAGCTCACATGAATATTAAAATTGCATAACGTCCCATAAAAGTTCTCAAACCTAGCTTCTCCATACATTTTTATATGTGAAGTTTAATTTTTGACAGAAATAATGGTGCCACCTGATTAACGCCGACTCCGAACTTCAAATTTGAGACGTTTATGACAGTTTTATACTCTTGAATGTTTGTCAGACTTGCATGAGGTGGGGCAGTAAAAAAACGTAGGTTTCAGTTTCGGGATTTGAATCAGGGTCCCCGAGTCCCCGCACCCACAAAGGTGGCAAATCCACAAAAAGTAACTGAGGTAACGTGAAGTTAAGTTTATGCCAATCGAGAGTTTGCCCTCCTTCTACAACATCCAACCATATGGCCACCAAGACTGGGAGAATTAACCCTGTTAGACATTTTCTAGTAAGGTTTTCTGAAATCGCAGGTCTATGTCAGTAAGTCTGCTGGCCTCAAAATCGACATAACCCAGGCCATTGCTCAAATTCAGAATGATCAATGCGGCAGAGACGTTGAGAATTGGAACTCTCCGATCCGTACCAACATAAGAAGACGGTGCGGATATATAAAAAGTGTAATATTACATACCTAATGGCATACATGGGCTCCCGCAATGCTAGTATTATTCAATTGTAAAATCGACCCTCCCTTGTTAGAAAATAATCAACCAAATTACCGCTGACTTCTTTAGCTACTGCTCTGATAATTTATGTCTTTCTTTCTCCGAAGATTTATTGTCTTCCTCTAACTTTTACCCGTAGCGTCTATTCAGTTACAACTACGCGGGAATATTCACTATTGCTTCTATAAAGCACGCTGTGATACAGATCTGATAGTGGTAAAAAAACACTTCTTTCAATAAAACGTTTGATCCAAACGATTTTTTTTACATTAAGATCACCCATTAACCTTACGTAACTACATCAGGAGTTAACTGAATCTTTGTAACAACATCCGCAATAGTACCCACCCATCCGATCGATAGGCATGTCATTCTATCGGTGACATCACCTTATCGCGCCCATAAATAAAATATCGATCACATTTGTTGACATGAGCTGCATACTTAATCGGTTGCTATTTATTTTTATATTATTCGAGAATTAAACATTCTTAGATAGAGAAGTGATTATCGTACACATCAACATTGACTGACTGAAATGTCAAATCAGTTATCTAATAGCTATTGGTCATGTTATGGTGCTCCATATTTTCACTTCGAGTGTCTGAATTCCCACAGTCTTAAATCAATCTGAATGTTTTTCTAAAAATATTCATAGGATCTTTGCACAATCGGACTTGTTCCACAAATGAAGGTCGTCGATGATATCCGATCTATAAACGAAAGCAAAGATCGAATTTAGATAAATTCCCAAGTCTGGGGGTTGATTTTACCCGACCGACCGAACCGAACGATCACCGATCTTTTCCGTGGCATTCTATAATTGAAGGACTTTTGCAAGTCTCTTGATGATCTTAAACAATCAATGATCGTAGAAGAGGGGGCTTTTCCTATACGACCAGCATCCATTTTTTATAGAAGATTTTATGTATGTTTTGGATCGTGCATGATCACTAATGCTATCCACCGATCTTAAAATGCATGACGTAGTAATTTTCATTATCAAGTTGAGACTTACACGATCACTTTTCTTGGAGGGTTAGAAAAGTTTAAAAAGTTTCGTCCAGCAAACTATAAGGTTACAACGCGCCGTATAATACGTAAAATGCACCTTTTATAAACTCCTTTTCCGTCGATCTAAAATGTAACAAAACGTGTCTTAAGTCCCATATTTCCCTTTCAAAACAACTTTTGATCTATAGCCCCTACAATTACCAAACAAATCCCCAAAAGGAATACCAACTTGCATTCTCAGAAAAAAAACTTCTAACAACAAATCATAAATAATAGATGAGCGGCGCACAACCATTTACCACCACCACCTCGACCCTGTCCACCCAAAACAAGCACATTGGCATTCCAATTGCCAACAAATTTCGAAAACAAAAATACGACAACAGCAAAAAAATAAATTAATATATTATTCATATTTTTCGCTTCCAGCATTCCAATGTGTGCTCCAAAGATCCCCACATAAAGTACACGATAAACTATCTAGCTTCGACATGCAAAAATCACATACGGACCGGGGCTATGTGATTGCGCATTGCATTCGGGGAGTTCGCTCGAACCCAAACCAAGGGTGTACAAGCGAGAAAGACACTTTCCACATCGGCATTCCAAAGTGTATCTGTTAGATACGAGTACGAAAAAAAAATCATTCTCTGTGCACATTCATATTCGAACTTAACTCTGAAAGCAATTTGTTGTGAATTTTAATTAAAATAAAATTCAAATAAAAATAAACGAACTGACCTACGATACTGCTTCTCTCATCCAATTGAATGGAATAAAGGTGGGGTATAGCCACAGACCCGCAGTGTTGGGAAATCTGGGCGGTGGCCGCTGCTGTTGCTGCTGCTGCTGACTGCCGCCACTGCAAATGGTAATGAGCGTTTGCCTTGTAAATTTTATACCAACACCGGCCGGCGCTAGCAATAAAACTACAACTTACGAGAGAGGCTCTAACGTGCCCCTAAGCAGTGGTAGCGTTCGCTGCGAAATTGCGATCCGTGACTGCTATCTCTAGCTAAGGTTTTACAGAGAAGGCGTCTGACTTTGAATTTTCCCATTCAGAATGCGAATTTGATTAGTAATGAGGCAGGCGATATGCAAATTTAAACGCAAACCAGCGAATGGTTACAAGGGAGAAGTCTAGCGGGTTTGGATATATACGAGGTAAGCGCGATCGCGCGCGCGCGAGCGATCTGACATTAAGGTGTGTTTCGATAATAATTGTTAAATTTAGAATGTGACCGAGGTAATCCGCAATTTTGCTATTTAAATGGTGAGTCAGGGAAATGTGGAAAATTTGCGTTTTTTCATAACGACTGGATTTCCGTTTTATGTAATGTAAGATCTTGTGACAGTGATAGGTTTGCATTTTGACAGTGAATCGTTGATCATTTTAGTCAGTTTAAAGCCTACACGGATTTGTGGATATGAAGGTTAACCTATTTAACGGTGGCTAGTAGCTCGAACCTATAAATGTCACTTTTTTGACGGATTTAAATCATCTCAGTCAAGCTGTATATGCACTCCCTAGCAAACGTTTATAATATGGATATAAATCAAGAGATTTTTTTTTTGACACATGACATGACCGACCATACATCATCTTCCAGCTGAATGTCATTTTATTACTTCAGTAGGGCATTGCTTTGAATTTAAACCCTATTACCCCATACAATATTTTTTAACAAACGTCACTATGACCAGTCACTATTATTTGTTGCAGACCATTTTTCGGAGGTACTATTTTACACACAATCAATACAAATCATCGATCCAATACCTTTCAGGTCGCGATCTTTTCCAGATAATAACCAAGTTCGTATACAGTTTTTGTCATTTCATACAGATCAATGATCATTGAAGATCAAATATCGCAACCTTTTCCTATGATAGGGCTCCAGGAGAGTAATCTCTTAAAATAAATAAAATTTAATGGTCGAAAACGAAATCAATGATCACTAAAGATCATATAGGCAAAATAAACACCAATTGTAGATTATAAAATGCAAAATCTGTTTGTTCGTTATGCTGCATTTACACGAGTGATAATGCAGCATAACGTGTAAATGATGGTGTCATTATAAAATGACAACAGCTATTTTTATTTGTAATATATGTCACTCGTGTAAATGCAGCATTAGTTACCTTATAGCTAGAGAACCACTTAACCGATTTACCTGTCTTTTTAAGGAATGAACTATTAATCAAGGAAGTATAAGCAATGCGTGCCAAAATTCGTCATTAGCTAGAAAATATAGTTATCAATTTTCACTGATCGAAAATATTTAATAATCCAGTTTAATGATTCATTCTACAGTAATTCACATCAAATGTACGTTTTCAAATGTCATGTTGTCCTTTATTGTGGGGATTTTGCTGATTCCTTTAACAGCCCTTTAAAAGTTTATGATCAATTTGTTGACAGTGCACAGTAAGTTCCAGAGATACATTATTTTTGGATGTCCTGGGGCCATATTTTATAAAACGAATATCGTTGAATAACTTGGTTCTCGTTGAAATTCGATTAAATAAAACGATCATCGTTCTAGGTTTTACGATACTCGTAATTTCTGCCAAATGCCAGTCGTTAGCTTTCGTTTTCGTTGAGCTGTCATAAATATTTCTCGTTTTAGACAATCTTACAGTGCACAGTAAGATTCAGGAATACATTATTTTTGGATGTCCTGGGGCCATATATTATGAAACGAATATTGTTGAATCACTTGGTTCTCGTTGAAAATCGATTAAATAAAACGAGTATCGTTCTAGGTTTTACGATACTCGTAATTTCTGCCAAATTCCAGTCGTATAGCTTTCGTTTTCGTGGATTTGTCATAAATATCTGTCGTTTAAGACAATCGTGCTTTGTCGTAACTATCGTTTACTTCTGTATCGTTTTCTTGCCAATCGTTTCGTTTTATGTAATAGAGCCCCTGCTGAGGGGAAGTAATACAAATGTTTCTTATTAACCTTTTTTGGAAAAAACTTCGATTATAAGGACAAATATCACTTTCAGTTCCATCCTTGTGTATTGCTGCAAGTAGGCTCACAATTTTTTCCAATTATCACTGAATAGGCCAATTTATGATAATCCTGAGTGGAGCCTTGGGATTAACATAACATACCCTATAAGAAATCCATCGAGTGGGTTGTTCGTAGTCTAGTAGTCTAAACGATCTGATCAATAAAACAACATCACATCACGTTTTCAGATGCTTTATAATTTCGCAAGACATTTCCCGTCATATAACGCAGGACATGTGCTGATAAAGTTGAAGCTTGCTTTCGGATATCGTAAATATGGTCAGAGATTGAGAAGGTTGGGTTAGATTTGATAAAAGGCTCAGTGAAGTAGAGATTCGTCTACCCCGCTAAATTGTGATAGCCTCTAGTAAAGTTTAGTTCTTCCCTTCTTCTTCTTTAATGAATCATTCAACCATATTTAGCCATTCCGTTTAGAGAAGTTGGTGGGATTTTGGAAGGCTTTTGGATATCTGGAAGTTTTAACTTCAAAGGGTTCTGTGCCTTAAGTGACAGATAAAGTTAGGAGTGGCTCTAAAGATGTCGACATCCTTGAGATTTAGTTCTAATGTGTGATTTGTTATGATATTATGGCCATTGAGTGCACTGCTCCTCTTATCCTAGGCAGTGATGTTCTATCATACTGTAGAAGTTTTTTTTGGTTCGGTTCTTAAATTATTGTGATCAAAGCTTCCGTGCTCCACCTGATATTCGATATCATTTGAATCTTGTACTCCTCTCGTTTTTGAGATTTTGGAGCGGTGGATGGCCATTTTGAAGTTCCTGATCTTTTGCTGATCCATTTTTTGGCATTTTATTGGCCGCCTCGTTTGAATTCGCACGTTATTGCATGTTGTGACATAGTTGCTCCTTCAAGGTTTAATAAAGCAGCTAGTTTATGGTCTCTGTCTTTAACTGATCTTTCGGTGAAAATAATAATGTCGTGCAATACTATGAGCCCTCTAAAATTGTACAATGACTTTTGCATGTAAGTAACCATTTTCTTGCGATCGATACTGGTAGATACTACAGAAAAAGTCTTCTAGTACCCAGAATGAACATTTCCAATGAAGGTTTGTTCTCCTATAACTATAAATAAGTCTCACGACAAATACCTACCTGAGAGCTGTCTGAGTTGACATTCGAAAGCCATACGCATTCGCTTATATATTGCAGTGACAATATTTTTTTAATTAGCTGGAGAATAAAATCTTTGGTGAATACTCTGTAGTCCATGCAACGGGTTATGCGCGACCCCATCATACAACATGTGGAAAAGGCTGCAACTCCTTCTCACATCCTGTGCCTCCTTCGGTAACGCCTGCCAGTTCATTTCTTCGTAGGGCAGGTTTTGATAATACGCCTTATCGCTCCTATGATGTAGGGTCCCCGTCGCAATGTCCTCTCTTTTGTTCTTCCCTCCGTAGTTCTTGTTCTATATGATGTTGTTAATAGATAACAAATATGTACGATATCAGTCGTAGTGGGGTCACTGCACTGCCTTTTTACCTTTCTAAGGCAATCCTCGCAGCAGCATATTTTTCGCATTCCATTAGCGTCTACTCGTCGCTTTGACCTTCACTATTGCAATGATGATACAAATGGTCATTACCCTATTTTCTGCGTCCACCTTCCGTATGGCGCGACATTCCCTCGTTTTTGTCATTCTATCGCAGCGGTCCTCTAATGTTTAGCATAAGCCTTCTCTTCCGTCAACTTGCTCAATCATTCGTATGATTTAGACTATCTCTGCTCTTAAGCCTGTGGTGCCATAGTAGTCCTATTTCATTAAGGATTTCCACGTTATTGTGCGACCCCTTACCTTAATTCGCAAGCGCTCAACTTTTGTTCTACTTTTGACGGGCTGGGCTCAAGAGGCATTAGGACATTGGTTCGATTTCCAGTCGTACCGACTCTAAAATGTTTTTCACTGGCACTCCTCTTCCGATGGAGAACGTCCCTTGATTTATGATCCGCCACTTGATGAGCTGAGCCATTGAGTTGTTGCAGTCCTGCATAACTTCTTTATTGATTTTGCCCACTTCTTTCACCACGATATCGTCAGCGCATCCGCGTTGTCCACAACCCCTCTAGACTTGTTTACAACTATGTACATCGTACATTATGCTTAATAACGCTGATTTTGTGGAACTTTTTCAAACCTATCTCTCATCAATTCATTTGTGGGTGCAAAATTATATTTTGCCACGAAGAATGGAATCTTTAAAGCTGGTTCAGAACAGCTATTTCAAGAGGCTTCTCATTACAGTTTTATACTCTTGGATGCTTGTCAGACTTTTACAAGGATTGGCCAGTGAAGAGAAAACTTCCGAGTTCTTACATTTCGGGATTTAAAAAAATGGAACCCCGCATTAAGTAGTCCAACGCACTAAACAAGAGGACACTGCATCTACAAATGTCAATTTTTCAATTAAAAAAAAAATAGTTATGTAGGCAGTCCCCTATTAAAAATGTTTATAGGTCCAATTTCTAGAAAACATTCGAAAAGGTCTAATTAATAATTTTAACCACATTTCACAAAGTTTCGTTTATTCATAAAGATTTACGTTTTCGTTGATATTTATCAGAAACGCCTGATTTCTGGAGATATTTAGTTTGTAAATCTATTCAATGCCAGTTGGGAAACAAACGTTCAACACCCTCAAATTCCTGCTTGTCTATTTATTTCATAACTCATCTGACAGCTGTCAATGAACAACTCAAATGACTTCTGAAGAAATTGAAACATCAGGCTTAATGAATTTTTAAAGTGACCTCAATGTACCCGCAAAGGAATTTATAACGAAGACCAACCCATTAAAACCCAACAAAGACCTCTAACTGAAATCTACTGAATGAATTCCTCAAATTTTGCACAACATCCGCCATTAAAACGAACAAAACGATACAAAAATTCCAGCAAACATAAACACCTTTTCTCATTAAAAGCCTAATAATATATAAACTTAACATTTCCACTTAAAAACGAGTATAGGTCTAGATTTTACACAAAAACGTAATGCGTTGTTAACAGTTTTTACGACCTCTCCACATGGGGCTGGACTCGTCCAGTTAATTAAAAACTGGATGACATTAAAGAAACTTTTATTTTTTCATTTTTTTAACAGACACATAAAAATCTAAGAAAAGACAAAAATATCGCATTATAATTCCTTCCATCTCCATCTATGATAATTCTTAATCTTTTGATGAACACGCGTTTTTTTTTGTGTTTGTGTTGAGCGTTGATCTTGGCAAGTGTTTGTTTGTCTTCCAACATCAACAAAAAGTTTCTCAACTGAAAATATTCTTTGGAAGAGAATTTTGTTGAAACAATCTAAAAACCATTCATTCACTTTGAAGGAAAAATAAATAAAAGTGCAATCAGTAGAGCAGGGGGGAATTAAAAATAAAAACTCGCAACTCACGCGAATTGACGCTTGGCATCTGTCGGCAATTTTTGGTCGAATGAAATGCATAAAAGAGAGATCCTAATTCAAAGCTATGATAGGAAAAAGCTTCTGAGGAAATCTTCACTGATGTTCTCAATTGAAACCTTTGTTGACTGCATTTAATCCATTATGTTTAAATTTCTCGTCAAAAGTATTTTTTAAATTGAATATGATATGACTAGCCTAGCCGATGTGAGGCACGCCGACCTATAAAATATTCTCTGCCGTATGAAACCTTAAAGCGTTTACAAATACAAACTTTTGGCACAACAGGCTCGTTAGTACCCAAGCTTTCTCACAACCATACATGTGTGCCTGTGTATACTTTTTGCACGATGGCGGGACCTCCTGTTTTATGACGACTATGGACGGCTAAGTTGAGATAAGCTTTTCTTGACAATTGATACTACTCGGATGATTTGTCAGATCATCACGAGAGGTGGACCAGTGAAAAATCATTTAGGTGCTGCTACGGCTGGGAATCGAACCCAGATCTTCTGCGCGGCAGTTCATCGCGCTAACCATCGCGCCACTGAGCCTGATAAAAACATTGATAAAAACAGAAAAAGCTACCAACGGAGGATTTTTTAATAATAACCGAATTGCTATCGAGAGAAGATCGTTAGATGAAGCAAACCTATAACACCCCGAGATGCCTGCAAATGTATGTTGACTGGATATTGTAAATTTTTTCCTTTGGGGTTAGGGGAAATGCTTTACGCATCATAAGGATTCTTTCCCAATTAAAGTCGGTCGGCAACATTTCCAGGACTGTGGGTTTGCTTCCCATCTTCTGCCGGCAAAAAACGTATGATGTGCGTCGTCTGTTGAAGAGTCGCCGTACTGGCAGGTTGGGCTATCCGTTTTGCCAATCTTATGGAGAAAGGCATTGAAATTTCCGTGTCCGGTGAGGAACTGGGTGACGAAGTAGTTGACCGTGTTTCCGGTTGTTCCACTGAGCCACATTTCTTTTCAGCCTCGCTGTCCACCTTCCTCTGCTTTACGAGCTCCAGCGCTCTTGCCACTTTCGTGTCGTTTGCTGCTCTGCTTGGTCGATTGCCTCTTCCAATCTAATTTCCGCCTTGTTGTCGTGGACATACTTCCTTTGTGCCGCTAGGAGATCGATGGGAGTCACTTCTGCCACTATAAGGAAGGCTGGTTTCTACACCGTTCGGTAAGAGCTAACCACACTTAGAGGCTGAGTTTCTTTAGAACTCAAGTTTACAAGATCTTGGCTAGGTTTTTGAGCTTCATCCAGTCTGTTCCATTTCTCTTCAGTCGAATTTGCTGCAGCCTCTTCGGCCAGGCGCTATTGCCTACCGTTGGCAGTATTTCCTTGTGAAATATATCCCTAGCGGCTGAAGGCTTTCCTGCTGGAGGTTTTTCTGCAGCCGGCTTATGCAGTCCATGTATGTTCACTGCCAACGCCGACGGTGGTGTGCGTTGCACCCGTGCACCTCTCTTTAAGAGATCGCTTTTGGGTTCACTTGTAGCTTTCTGTTCCATGGGGACCAAGTGTTCCAGTCCCGGGGTTACTTTTTCTGATTTTTTGGTTTTCGCTATATGCCGACGTCCCGGGGCCCGCTTGCTCACCCCTGACAGACGCCGGTACTGGGGATCCAATTCCCTGCACCGTATGATTTCTCCTTGACTCATTTCTATCCATATTTAGGTTTAAATTCTGTGTTCCTTGTTGTTGTTGTTTTTTTGGTCCACGAGGGGTATTTTTTTTCCCACCTACCCTGCATTAATAACAAGGTCCGGTAGCGCGATCGTTATACATATGAACCGCCCAAGTATCCTGTATAGACCGTCAATACTAGATATATTATATATATGGCCTCGAACCAAGCTTCTCCATTCGTTTGTGTTTGCGAAATGTTTTTTTGCCCTCAAAAAATGGGCCCAATGGAATGCCAATTACGTGCAATAGAAAATGAGAAACCTGTGCCGCGGCTCCTTGAACTTCCGAATTAGCCATACGCTATACAATCGACACAGGAAGGCAGACTGCCAGCGGTAACCCCTCTGCTTGACATAGTGCATTCCAAGTCAACAAAAGCATCCTTTGAACTCGAGCTCTTCAACCAGCCCAAAGTTTTGTTCTCAGTCACAGTGACGTCGAAAAAAGAAACTCAATGCCCCAGCGAAGCAACAAAAGGATCGGGAATAGCATCGAAAATAGGTAAGCCCTACGGTTTGTTGTTCGGAAGTGCCGTAGAGCGTTGAAACTGTCACAATTGACAATCAAACAACCGACGAGCAGCTGCACAAACTCATAAAGTACGAGTTGACCGAGGAAGATAAATAAATATCTAAGATTCACGATACAGGGCTTCAAACCTAGCTTCTCCCTTAATTTGTGTGTGAGAAGCTATTTTTTTTTGCACAGAGACCGAGGAAGATCTCAAAGAAAACCCATATCGAAAACCTTGTCGAGATGCTCTCATCTGGGAAGAATCCCAGCCGGTCACCCAACTACGTTTGCTTATACGAAACCCTAAATGGAAAGTACTTCATCCTATTCTTGTGCCAAAGGATCGTATAACTGCGGTGCTTGCTTCACCAGCTCGTGAGATTCCACTTCTGCTCACCACGCTGCGTATCCACCAATACTCCAGTAAACAGATATCCTGGTGTCCCAATTGGAGACGATCTTGCAAAAGCATGCCTAGACCGGTTTCGGTTGCTGCATCGGTCTAGACATGCTTTTGCAAGAAATCCCGGCAAGATAGGTTTTTGATAAGCTGGTCTTCACCCGATCGCAAGACATCAAGGTTTCAAACTAAAAGTCCGCTGCAACCACATAGCCAGCACTTCATAAATCCCCTGATGGTTAACATCGATGTTGGGACACTCAATCAAAAACCCACGGCCGTCTGTTAGAATGTCAACAATTCAGGGGAACATTTGGACATTTCCAAAGCATCCCTCACATCTTCGTATTCTCCTTGTAATTGATCAGAAGTTGCGAACTTGTTGTAAGTCAGCTTCTTGATGGCTGGACTGACCTCTTCTATACTGGGTTGTTCGTTGACTTGAGATGGGTGGTTTTCTTCGCGGTTTTAGCAGCTACATAGAAACATATTCAATTCCTAGCGCATTGGTGCGGAGTTTGCTATTGTTAACCTGGGTGCAAGCCAGGTGGAAGTTTTTCTTGTCTCGTTATGCTTCTATTTCCCAAGTGATCTTTCTCAGTCATTCCGCGGTGGCCTGGTTTGGCGTCGCAACGCCTTGACATGCATCACTTCTTCCACATTAGATTCCACATACATTGGGAATCTCTCACCAAACTATTCTCATACCTTTAATACCCTCTTGACCAGGAACCCAGAATGTTTAAGTTTTCTTCCATAAGCCGATTGTTTGGAAGGTTATGAAACATAACAGATTTGAGGTTAAAGGTATATGAGCTAAGGGTACTTGACTACATACATTCCCACACCAGATTCAGTTTTTTAACCATTAGAACATTTTAGTGTTTTGGCAAGAAGTACACACGCACACATTAAAGGTTGCGTGAAAGCTCGGCCCTGGCTCTGGAGCTGCCCAGACTTGCAAGACCTTGTACTCGTTCGAGATGTAAGATTGTGGCATTTTGTATGGCTAGAGTCCACCATGCTGGACAAGAATCACTCAGTTGGGGGCTTTTAACTCCGACTCTCAGGTTATACAGTCGACTGAACATTATTTTGACCTTAGAGGAAGCTAGACAATTGTTAAGATTTTGTTTTGGCAGATTAGCGTGGGCAAGATTTGTTCTTTCAGGATTTTTTTTTCCTTGTTTTGTTGACTTACAAATCGTACTAGAGGTCGGTAAGAAATACCCAGGTTTAGTCTTGAATGAAGATGTTGGGGGATGTGATCAAAATAACGACCGGGCTTTTGACCTGGGGTTTACAAAAAAGAAATGGGCCCCTAAGTTGCTAGTTTTGATGTCAGGATAACTTTCTTAGTACTCGATATCAAACACGTTATAAGGCAATAGTCTGGGATACTGTATCTCCTAAAACACACCAGCAGAGTTCGATCATAAGTCATTGACGTTATTGCCCAGCTGTGCCCTGCATCCCATCAAACGGACTAAAAAATTAACAAAATTAACTAAAATTCAACTTCTCATTTTTATTTCGGCATAGTTCAGCCTAAATGCGGATTAACTTTCTGAGTAATCGAAAATAGAAATATCTTGCAACAACAGACCTCAAACTTAGCTTCCTCATTCATTTGTATGTGCCAACTTTTATCTTTGAAAGAGTCGGTCCCAACTGTTTAATGCCGATTCCGAATGGCAAATTTAAGAAGCGTTTAATGAATGTTTTAATACTCTAAGACGTTTGTGGACAAGAATTGCTGAAAAAAGCTTAGGTGTTGTCACTTTCTGAATTTAAACCATGGACTCCGTGCTGAGTAGTCCAGCAACCACTGCACCCACATTAAAAATCCAACATCTGGGGCCATATTCCGAAAGCTTAAGTTTTCTACCTGTGTACACACTTCACAAAACTCATGTACACTACATGTGAACACACATAGCGATTCCGAAACATGCTGTGAGTTTGAGTGTGATAAATTAATTATTTCTGTCAGACGAGTGAACTGAATTCATTTTTGTATGTGGTAGTAGTGAGGTAGGAGTAACAACGAGTCTAACTCTAAAGGGGCCGACCCCTGACAAATGTCTGATTATCAATTGAATGATTGAAATTACAAGGTGGCGCAAAAGTAATCCTCCTATCAGAAAATGCTATAAAATTTGCGATTGGCTCCTAATGTCAGTTCTGTTTTGACATTTGTGTAGTAAACACATGCGAAATACACGTTAATAAACAATGTTACGCTACACTGCTCCAGAACGCGGAATATTGGTGACTATTTATTTGAACAATAATCGGTCGGTGACTTTGGCACAATGTGAATTTCGTCGCAGATTTCCTAGTCGTCCAACGCCTACTGGTGAAACACTGCGACGTTTAGCCGCTCGCCTCGAAGAGACTGGCACAACACGAGATGCTGCCAGGCGTGGCAGACCCCGGAGTAGCCGTTCTGCAGAGAATATTGCTGCTGTAGCCGAAGATGTCATGGAAGCGCCGTCGACATCGACCAGACGACGTGCCACGCAAATGGGTACAGTCGACGGTCTTTACAGCGAATTTTGGTACAGGATTTGAAGATGTTTCCGTACAAAGTCCAGACGGTGCATCAGCTGTTAGCTGCTGACCGCCAATCGCGTCTAACATACGCTCAAGCCATCCTTAATCACCACCAAGAGGAAGATGATTTTTCATCAAAAATAATCATGAGTGATGAGGCCCATTTCCATCTTAGCGGGTACGTAAATAAGCAAAATGTACGCTTCTGGGGCACTGAAAATCCGCGTGTAACCCACGAAGAGCCATTAAACCCGCTCAAAGTCACTGTATGGTGTGATGTTTTCGCTGGAGGAGTCATCGGACCTTTTTTCTTCGAAGACGTCGCGGGCCAAACGGTTACTGTGAATGGTGAGCGCTACAGAGCAATGATCAACGAGTTCTTTTTGCCGCAACTTGATGAATTGGGATTGGAGAACATGTGGTTCCAACAGGACGGTGCAACGGCACACACTGCACGTGCCACAACCGATATGCTGAAGGATGCATTTCCCGGGCGCCTAATCTCCCGTTTTGGCGATTTGCACTGGCCAGCAAGATCGCCTGATTTGACCGCTCCAGACTTCTTTTTGTGGGGCTTTTTGAAGTCGCGGGTTTATGTCAACAAGCCTCAGACTCTTGCAGCTCTTAAAGAAAATATCCGTCAAGAATGTGAGGACCTATCGCCGGAAGTTTTGGCCAAAGTGATGGAAAATGCCATAAAAAGGGCTCAAATGACAATCAACTGTGTCGGCGGCCATTTACATGACATCATATTCTCGACTTGATGTAAAAAAAATTAAAAGACCAAATAAAAATAATCCACAAGAAGAATCAAAGTTTTTCATTTTTTTTTTTTAAATTACAGCCAAAAAACATCGGAAGGTTATTTTTGCGCCACCTTGTACAACAACAACTTGTGTACAACAACACTATTTGGTTGGAATTATAGCTATCTCGGACATTACAAAGTGTCCTAATCAGATTCCTTCTAAAAGTGATGCTATTTGAACGTTCAGTTCTCTGTATAATTATTGAAACAACTTATTCCCTACCCGGGAATTGAACTTTTCATTACACCGTAGTGAACAATATTTTCGGTTCGCCCAATTTCTATACGCTGCCTTATTTACAGCCAAAAGGAGAGTGAATCAATTTTTCACTTGTGTACACGACAAATGTCAAAAAACTCACTTGCACGCTTTCGGAATCGGAAAAAGACAGTGTTTACATTTTTTCGTGTACAGAGCAAAACTCACGCTTGCGGAATATGGCCCCTGACTGTAATAATAGACTCCAAAGTCACGCAATTTCTACTTGCAAAGAGTCAAATCAAATTCTTGTTACTAACACCCTACACTTTCTGCCTACATTTACCTGTCAAGACCCTATCCACCTTAAATGCAGACAGCAATATCGTGTACATTTCTCCAGCCTGTCACTCCATCCCCATCCAGTATTCAAATCACTTACACTTCACTTTTTTTTTTTTTTTTTTGAAAACTCCCCTTGCCTAAGTTTTCTTTTCTTTTCAACAGAACTGTCCAAGATGAGTAATGTCTTAAAACTTTTCCAATAAATCGATCAACCTTAATCGTATGTTAACCACAGAAATACAAAAAAAATGGAGAGCAATCAATGTCTTCTTCATGTTGGAATTTAGTATTCGAATAAAATCGATGAATTTCGTGCGCGATTTTATTGATTCATGTCACACTCTGTACTGCACAACAACAACGAAAAGATACAACAATATCGACAAGTCGGCGTTTCTCGTTTTACAATTTAATTCCCCATTTGTTGGTCTGTGCGATTGGCTAAATGGTATTAATAATGCCGAATGCGTGAAGCAATGTTTTTCATATGTTTGCAATTATTTATTACAGCGCCTGCGTATGAAAATTGCGTGAAGAAATTTAAATTAGCCAATTCACACATCGTAACGCAACACAATAAATGTATCGCAAACAAATGAACAAAAAAAAAAGATGCGAAAACGGGTAAAGGTTTTTCATCTGTAAAGCAAAAAAATAAATAATTTTGTACATGATGACGCCATTCAACGTGAGATTCATATTTGTTTTTTTTTTTTGATTAATTTTTGTTTCTCCAGAATTGAGGAAAAAATTGTTGGAAAATGTAGACACACTTGGGTACTCAGTGTTCCATTGGTGTATCTAGGTATCGCATTTCGTGAGCGATTACGTTATATGATTACAATTTTTGCACAAGTGAACGACATGAGTTGAGGGTCATGCGAGAAAATATTACAATTTTCGGTCAAGAGGGTACAACATGCATGTTCCAGTGTTACATGTCAAACAAATCGTCGAATTGCATGGGGTGTATTTGAGAAATATTGCATGGTTTTACTATTTTGAGGTAGGATGCGGTTTGCTATGTGACTCAACTCAACACTGGTTCAAACCAGCAGCAGTCTGTACAGGATGTGATGTAACCTCTGTTATCATTTCGAGATACAAATTTAGTGGAATGTTTACTTACATATTTAAGCATTTAAAGTCTCTATATGATTGTCATTTAAACCCCCACAAAGACTTAAACTGAAAATCCTTTTTAAAGAAGCTGGTCACTTGGGAATCACATATCTTACAAAAAAAAAAAGTTCCTTACATTGTCGCCCCTACCTATCAACAACATATTTCAATTGTGGACTTGTTGCCACCGCTACTTACTGCGAAATCTATCTATACTGCGTCGGCCATCTTGCTGGGAGTCGAAGAATGCGCTCCGGAGCATTGGAGGCCATTCAATGTACATGTAATAGCCATCATAAACCTTCAATGAATTACAGCTTTATAGGTCTTTCAGTTTGTCGTTAAATCATTTGTCTTTGGGGGCATGCAGGACGGTCATTAAGAATTTCATCATCCGCTTTTGATACGGTTCATGGCTTAAGCGTCGTAATATAGGTCTGGAATTGCTTTCCTTGCTCAAAAAAGTATTCTTCGTTTAATTTCTCACGGGTTACCTTTGTCGAAATCAATGACCAATTGACATTTATTTCTGGCAATTGTCCACTTACTGACGTGCTTTCTTGTTGACCGCAGCGGTGACATCTCATTGATTTCGACAAATTATGTAGATATCGTCGTTGCAAAGATTTTTGGAAGATTTTGACCTTGGCGTTGGCACAGGAGTTTTGATAATAAATCAGCACTGTCATAGTGGTGTCATACGGTGCAGGGAAATGACTTAATGGGCAATTACTTCACATGGGAAATAACTTCACCTCGAGTGGGAAATAACTTCACTTTTTTTTGTGGGAAATAATTTCTCCTAACATTTTATGATGATTCAAGAACCGTCATAATTCGGCGTTATTTAACTTTGTTAAAGCGTTATTTTACTATGACAATGTGAAATAACGCCGAACATTGCTTGTGAAATAAATCCGAATTTAGAGAGAGGGGGTTCATACTTTGCACACATCCAAGTGTTCACAAAAAAAAAGTGAACACTTCACTCGAGGTGAAGTTCTCTAACATGTAAAGTTATTGCCCGTGGAGTTATTTCCTTGCACCGTGTTATAATGGCATCGCCAATTCCACTATTGATGTTGCCAAGAGATGTTTTTCAAGAGTCCACCTGGTTTTCAAACGTTTTAACGTTTTGAGCAACTAAGGTTGTCAGAATTCTCCTCCAGGTACGTACATGCAACTTGTGTGTTCAGGGTGCTAATGGTTAAACCTGAGTCGTTTTTTCACTGCTCCACGTCTTACGAAGTTTTAGCTTTAAAGTCATCTCAAATTTACAGTTGGGAATTAGTGTTGAAATTCAGGTCACATTACTTTGTGCTTCTTACATACACGGTTTGAGACTCTGCATGGACCTTTTCAATCCAGATATTAAATTTTGTACGTGTAGCACCACCGATTGGGCCCAAAGACATAGAAGGGAATGCATATGATCCGGTCGTGTATAGTCGTGTAAACAGGTCATCAGGTCTTAGGGCCCAGCTTTAGAAATTAGCAAAACGCGCCAGGAAAATGAGGAACATTACATTTGAAACGTGCATTTGATGTACCTTTACTCTTTTTTTTTACTTTTGAATTAATTTTTTATTCTCTTAAAATATTTACTTAATACTAAACAAAAATGCTTAAATCTAATTTATAGGCCCATAGCGGGCGCTGTTAGCTTATATCTCAGTTTTATTTTCGCTTTTCGGCTTAAATTTGTCTTTTTTTTTATTTTTTAATAATAAGATATTTTAATTTTCAAAGAAAAGTTAAAAAAACTTGGAGTAGTCACAATTTTTTGTTTTGTACAAGGTGGCGCAAAAGTAATCCTCCTATCAGAAAATGCTATAAACTTTGCGATTGGCCCCTAATGTCAGTTCTGTTTTGACATTTGTGTAGTAAACACATGCGAAATACACGTTAATAAACAATGTTACGCTACAATGCTCCAGAACGCGGAATATTGGTGACTATTATTTGAGCAATAATCGGTCGGTGACTTTGGCACAACGTGAATTTCGTCGCAGATTTCCTAGCCGTCCAACGCCTACTGGTGAAACACTGCGACGTTAAGCCGCTCGCCTCGAAGAGACTGGCACAACACGAGATGCTGCCAGGCGTGGCAGACCCTGGAGTAGCCGTTCTGCAGAGAATATTGCTGCTGTAGCCGAAGATGTCATGGAAGCGCCGTCGACATCGACCAGACGACTTGCCACGCAAATGGGTATCAGTCGACGGTCTTTACAGCGAATTTTGGTACAAGTTTTGAAGATGTTTCCGTACAAAGTCCAGACGGTGCATCAGCTGTTAGCTGCTGACCGCCAATCGCGTCTAACATACGCTCAAGCCATCCTTAATCACCACCAAGGGGAAGATGATTTTTCATCAAAAATAATCATGAGTGATGAGGCCCATTTCCATCTTAGCGGGTACGTAAATAAGCAAAATTTACGCTTCTGGGGCACTGAAAATCCGCGTGTAACCCACGAAGAGCCATTACACCCGCTCAAAGTCACTGTATGGTGTGCTGTTTTCGCTGGAGGAGTCATCGGACCTTTTTTAGACTACTTAACTTATTAAGCCTAACATAAACTGCTTAAGACTACTTAAGTACTTAAACCTATCTTAATTATAATCGGGGTGAAAAGCACTCGTTACATATGCTCCGAGGGGGGTCACCATCCAGATTGAGTCTTTGTGTCCCCAGGCAGCAAGTATACAGCCATATTGTAAGCCAATATGGTGTACAAGCCCCGCCCCAGACCTTGTATCTACATTTAATTCTTACAACTAAGGATTGGACTAAAAGTCCGCAAAGACCTGAGAAAGTGCAGAAATACTTTCCTCATTAAACCACCGAAATTCGGTGTGCTGCTTTTCAGCTTCGGTCCAATCGCGATCCGATACCGCCGTGCTAAAGCAAAGCAGCTCCGGAGCATTGTCGACGTACGCGTCGCGGATTAGCCGCTTGTCCCGCACTTCACGGTAGCGGTGGTATAATACCGGGATACCGTTGCTGTCTTGTACTTAGCCTAACGAGTCTATATAAATGAATACCTCTGGTGGAATAAAGCCAGACGTGAGCGTACTCTCCATGTATATTCCATTGGGGTAATAAGCCCAGAATATCAGGCCGTTGTAGCTAGCCATCGCCCTTGAAGCGTGCCTTCGAACCACCTTTATTGGGAAATTGTCAATTCTATTCAACTGAGCCCCAATGTACAGAACCTCGTTGCGATAATATTTTATGTACTGGGAGTCCCGCGTATGGTACAATCCTAAGCAGGATCGCAGACAACGCCTCTCAAACAGCCGTATCCTTTCCATGTAGGCTGGTGATACATTGAACCACACGGTAAAACCGTAAGCGATGATCGGCCTTATGAGGGCCATGTAGCAAATGACTTTTACTTTTAAGTTGACTGCTTCGAAACAATCTTCTTGTCAGAGCATAAGCCCCCCTAGTCCTGACCAGACAAGCATCCAAATTTTTGTTAAAATACAGAAACTTGTCAAGCCAGATACCAAGGTATTTGAATTCACTTTTCACCGCCAACGGCTGTCCGTGCTGTCCAATGATAATTTTTTCCACTTTTTGGGTGTACTTTCCGTAAAAAAAAAAACGATTTTCGGTACAATTTAAAAAAAAAATCAAAAAAAGGCACTCCCACTTTTTGGGGATGTTATTTTAAAGGATGGAATGGGATGGGTTATTCAACGATTCGTACATCGGAATGTAGCCTTCTCATATGTTTTATTTTTTCTGATGCTATAATTGACCCCTTACTTAAGACGTTGTTACTTTTGTTGGATTATCATGTGAGCAATATATTAAGTTTGAGTTAAAAAAAAAAAATATTAAATTACATAGACATAACATAGCAATCATAATACTTATCGAAATCCTCTCAAAAAAGTACTTAAATATTTAGAATTTATTAAAACCAAAAACTTTAATCAGAACCAATCGACTGCTGCCAATGACGTTCAAATTTTTTTTTTCTGCGACAAATAAACAAAATCTACATTTATTTACCATTCATTGATTGTCTTTTCAATTTTTTCCCACCGATAAGAAACGATAAATCTCCACTCAAACATCAGTATTCATCGTCAGATAGTCATTATCAAGAAAATGAATTTATTCATTGGCATTCGAACAAAGAAACACAAAATTCAATACAAATCTTCATCTTAATCTTAACTGACATCTTATCTAGAGATTCTGAATTAAGCAACAATTCTTAATTTGCCTTGTAAATCTTCGATTTACGTCAGCCATTGAATGTTCAACTTTATGACCAAAAATTATTCGATCAGAAATCTGTCGCAATTAGGTCGACATTTAAATTTTGTCAAAAAAAAAAAATGTACCAACCAAAAAGAATGTGACAACAAATTTAAGAGAAACAAAACCTCAAGAATGTAGGTTGCCGCCTGCAGACCAGGAAGGAAATATAAAACGACCGATTTTTTTTTTGTGGAATTTATTTGCATTCAAAACAAGAAATACCTTTAGCCTGATAACTTAATCATTCGCTTCATACAATCTTTGGCATGCGAAACGAAATGTAAATAGCACTAAAATTAAAAAAAAAAAAAACATTCTCGCGCGATATCTGACCTAGATAGTTCCTTTATTACCATATAACCGCTTAAGTTTACTTTTTGTGTGATTTTGTTCTGCTTTTTGTATTTCCTCATTTTCGATGATTGAAATACTAGTGGAATTTGCATTCGTATGTACCTGTATGTATGGATGACAATTTCGACAACTTGGCTTGGCTCTGCGACAGGAAGTATAGGGTGGTTGTAGAAAATACACAAGATGGATGAATATACTCAAGATTTTCGAAAACACTTCTATGGGGATATAACATATCTAAGGGAGATACAAAACCTCCATTGAAAAAAAATTTAAAACGACCAAATTGTTTGGCAAAGTCTCCAAAAATCTCCAAATCCAAATCTTGAAACTGTCCTGCAAGTGTGCATAAAAGTCCCATTTTATGAAAAGATGATCGAATAAAACATTAACCAGTCCATGTGCACTTTTCAAATAAACTAAATATTGGTGCAACAAGGTACATTAGGATCATGGGTTTAGTTTTTTCTCACAACCGTTTTCATGTGCACATCTTGCACGATGGCAGGACTAATAATTTCATGCCGAATATGAAAGCCTCAGTTGGGATAGGCATTTTTGATGACAATTGATAGTGTCCGAATGATTTGTCAGATCATCGTGATACGAAGGTACTTGAAAAATATTTTGATTTTGCTACGACTGAACTTTTAAGTGGCAGCTCATCACATTAAACACCGCGCCACTAAGGCGTCATGTACTCTTTAAATAGATAAAAAACGAGTGGTGGGTGCACGACAGTTGGGCGTTAGATCAAATCCCAACCATGGAAGAATTTGATAATTTGGCCAAAATACACAATAAAATTCATTTTGATTATTAATGCCATAATTGATATAAATATTGTCGGAATTTTTATTCCGAAATTTTAAGGAATCGGTGTATATGAGAATTATAATGATTTTGCGTTATTGAACAAAACTAAAAATTCCGTTTAGGGGTAGTTGAACCAAAACTTATTACGTGGAATTAGTTGCAAACAGCAATAGAAGCATACAAGTTTAATTTCATTCAATTTGAAAAAATAGTTTACGAGAAATTGACAATTTTCTTGGTAGGCCTAAATGCAAAAATCCGTTACATGGATTTTCTCAAAAAAAAAAAAAAAACTGGGTATGCAGTTTTGTTGGAACGAATATATAAAGTTTAATCAAAATCATTAGAGCCGTTTTCGAGAAAATTGAGGTTATGTAGAATTTTTAAAAATGCAGGTACCGTTAATTACATGGTTAAAAGAAAAAAAAATTGCCTAGAATTATGGCCAAAAAAACGTTGAATACGAAGTTTGAAGAAAATCGGTCAAGCCGTTTAGGATAGAGAGACCATTACGTATGGGCAGACAGACGAACAGACGACCATACGAGCAGACGAACAGACGGACGGAATTGTAAAAACCACTTTGTTGGGTTCCGCTATCATCGTAATGTTAGAATCAATCGATTTTTTCTAAGGTAAACAATATTATTTTCCAAAATTTATTTTCACCTACAACCAGGAGCCGACCCAAGTACTAAACCAAAGGTAGTCTTGTTCGTAGATAATTGAGACCAAATTGGTCGAGGTGGAGCTCATTTATAGCGAGATTTTCTACTGCGTCTACCATCTATTTGAAAAGGAAAACTCTCCTGGAGGGAGCTATGTTTTCAATTAGTCAGTTTTTTCTGTTGTAGTGGTACAAATATCACTGTAGAGTCCTTGTGTTTCTCTTATGGCGTTTTCCATTGGGGAAAAATCAATTTTTTTTTTTATCTGAAGACCGATTTTGACAGTTGTTGTGTTCCATTGGGCGAAAAAATTGATTTTTTTTGATCAGAGATCAATTTTGCAAATCTGAATTTTTCGGCAGATTTACCAATACCAATACAAATGATAGCTGTCAGTTTGACAAGAGTAATTTTTATTTTGATTTTTTACTTCGGTTGTGATGTAATGGATATAGACACAGAAAAGAAAGTTATACGTGAACTATTAAATTGATTGAATGAATTAAATGAAGATAATTTCTGTATTTTCAAATGTTTGTTATGTTTTTAATGTTGGCAGCTACACCGACGCTAACTTCACAGACACGAAATGACACCAATACAATGACAAAAAAAAATCTGAATCATGTTCCATTGACACTCAAAAAGATCAAATTTCAGATCAAAATCAAGATTTCCATTAAAAAATCAAAAAGTAAACAAATGGGGGTCCGGTGGCGGATTTATTTTATAAAAGTGAATAAAACTAAAAATATGAAACGTATTTAATTTGTCATAAACAAAACTATTTATTTGCACACATTTTTGAAAGCGAGCCATCGTGTTTCGTGCCACACGCTGCAGTAGCCTTGTCTGGATGCCGTGAATTTCACTGCGGATGTTTTCCTTCAACTCCGTGACAGACTACGAATTTTTCTCTTGAGGTACCCTCATAGAAAAAAGTCCATGGGTGTTAAGTCTGGTGACATTGGTTGCCACACGACGTCCCCAAAGCGGCTGATAAACTTTCGTGGAAAACGTTCACGAAGCAAATTCATGGAGGTTCTGGTAGTTTACGAAGGCACTCTATATTTCTGAAATCACGTGTGTGATGAGTAAGATGGATGCTAGCAATTTGATAGGAAAAAATCGGTGATCTGGGTACATAATTTTCACTGTTCACATCAATTTAACTTAATAAGTAATGAGAAAAACTTCTAAGTAGAAGAAAAATATATATTTACTTCATAAAAACTCTATAATCATAGAGAAAAAAATAATTAAAAAAAAAACTTTTCTAAAAGTATAGACTTAGCGAAGGATTTTTAAGTAAGTTAAAAGACATGGAAAGTTATTTTTTAAATGCTAATCTACTATTTGAAAAGTCGCCCTCGTCAGAAATGCAAATTTCGTTAAAGTATGTGATACACCTTGATATTGGTTCATTTTGACAATAAGCTGTTCTGTGCCTATTTGCTATAAACATATCTTTTGGGTGAAGATGTCTCACAAAGATGTTAAGACTGGCTAACAATTCGGACCCATTTATCCGAGAACAAATAATTTCCCTAATGAACATAACGCCTGCTTGCTTTCTTCGAGCAGAAAGAGTTTGCACATCGAGCTTTATAATCGCCTGTTTCCTAATACCAGTTTAATTTTTTTATTGCAAAACTGGTAAAGTTTTTCTGTATGCGCTTGATTCTATCTAAAGGGTGATCCATTTCGAGGTTCCCTACTTTTTTAAAGAAAAAAACACAGAAAATTCAAATTTAATGGAGAATGTTTATTTTCATTTGAAAGAACATTCTTTGGCATTTATTTTTTGAAGATTATGTCTATCTAATGTTGGCCGTTGCTACGTCGCAGATGGTCCATCCGTTGAGTCCAATTTTCGATCACTCGTTCGAGCAATTCGACTGGTAACTGGCGAATGACACGCGTGATGTTTTCCTCCAAGGCTTGCATCGAAGCGGGTTTGTCGGCATAAGCTTTTGACTTTACATATCCCCACAGGAAAAAGTCTAACGGTGTGATATCACACGATCTTGGTGGCCAATCGACCGGCCCAAAACGTGAAATTATGTGCTCACCGAAATGTTTTCTCAATAAGTCTATTGATTGATGCGATGTGTGGGAAGTGGCGCCGTCTTGCTGAAACCAAATGTCGCCGAGATCACGAGCTTCAATTTCAGGCATCAAATAGTCGGTTATCATGGCACGATAACGGTCGCCATTGACGGTTACGTTCGCACCGGCACTCTCAGCTACGGCCGCTATATTTTCTTCACAGCGTGCTGGACGTGGTCTATTCGGTCGAATATTATCCAATAATGAATGCTGAGTCTCAAAATGGGTAATGGTGCTGCGAATAGTACGCTCAGTAGGCCGATTATGTTGACCATAAGTTGAGCGAAGTGCACGAAACACATTCATCACAGAACGTGAATTTTCATAATAAAGTTGAACAATTTGTAAACGTTGTTCACGCGTAAGTCTTTCCATTATGAAATGCCAAACAATACTAAACAAAAATAACATTACAGCATGACACGACTCACACGTGATCTGTCAAAAAAGGCTATTGAAAAAAGTATCTCTACTTGGATCACCCGTTATATGCGTTTGATGGTAAGGAGACCAAAAAATCGAAGCATATTCCATAATTGATCTAACTAAAGAACAATAAATTGATTTTAAAGTAAAAGGGTCCTTGAAAGCAAAAGAATTTCTTTTCAAGAAACCTAGTAATGAATTCGCCTTTGATATTGTTACATCATAAAGTGAAGTGAAGGTAATTTTTTTTATCAAATCGAATCCCGAGATACAACAGTATCATTGCCTGCATATGTGCACATAATATCATCTAGCTGCCCTGAAGCAGTCAACATTTTGCACTTATCTACGTTCAAAGTTAAAGAATTTTGGTGACACCAGCGAAATAAATTTTGAAAATCAGATTTAATATTTTCACAGTCGCTAACAGATTTTATTTGAGTGTAAAGCTTCCAATCAGTGGCATATCCTTAGCATTTACAATGTTTAATGAATGACGGTATGTCATTAGTGAACAAAATAAAGAGAAGAGGACCCAAATGACTTCCTTGAGGTACACCACTGTATACACTGAAGGGTAGAGATGTTGAATTACCCAGTTTGACTATTTGTCCTCTTATTGCTAAATAAGAGGACAACCACTTATTGAGTCTCGAGTGAATACCTTAAGCATTCAATTTTATCACAAGTTTTTTGTGATCCAACTTATCTAATGCTTTAGAAAAATCAGTAAAAATTACGTGTTCGTGGAGCCCAGTAGCGACAATTTTGTTTATTTACGCGGCCACTCATGTGGAAGTGAGCATCATCGTCGCTTCAATAGATGCAATTAATTGTGTTTTCCATTGGTAAAAAATCAATCTTTTTTGATCTAGATCTGTCAAAACACCGATTTTGGCAGTTGTTGTGTTCCATTGGGCAAAAAATTGATTTTTGTTTTAATCTCAGATCTGGATTTGCATTTTCGGCAGATTTACCCCTCCTTGCAGTAACACTAATACAAATGATAGCTGTTAGCTTGACTAGAGTGATTTTCGTTTTGATTTATTATTATTTCGGTTGTGAAAAACTATTATTAATCATTAAAACTGTAGCAGTTCTAAGTGAAATATAAATTAAATTAAAGCAAACGACCTGTGACTTGAAACGCTACATGGACACTATTTTCACAGACATGAAATTACAACAATACAAATCCAACAAAACAATCAATCTGAAATCGTGCTCCATTGGTAACAAAAAAAAAATCAAATTTCAGTTTAAGATCTAGGTTTACCAATACGCACCAAAACAGTGCGAAATCTTACACAAAAGTTTTTGCGAAATTTAAAGTCATTGGCGCAAATTTATAGTCGTTTAAAGTACACTTTAAAATTATTTAATCGCGTACTAACGCGTTTTGGTAATTATAATCGTCAAAAAGTGTACTTAAGCGTTGTCACTCTGCATTAAAGTTAAAGCGACCGAAACCTCACTTTAAATATTTAATAAAGAGTTAGCGTTCTGTCACTTTTTAGGTGAGTTTGATTTAGAGGCCTCAGAGGAATGTCCATTAGCATACACTAATTAGCGCCACGTTAAAAAAGTGTCTATTAATGAAAATATGTTAAAGCAACCTTTTAATTTAAAGTACCTGATAACTAGTGTGGAGTTAAACCCCTAAACATCGATTGACTATAAATTTGCGCCATTTTCTTTAAGTTCTTGCATGGTATCTTCAAAGGATGATATTTTAAGTCTTTTAAAGGGTCCGCCAAATAACTTTTTTTTTTGAAAATGCTATAAAAAAAACTACTGAATATTTTCTCAAATTTCTTTTTTTATTTGAAAGTACAATCCTTCCGGTTAATATTGGAAAATAATTTCATTCAAATGGCTGCCTCGGCTGGCCATGCAGTAGCCTACACGATCTGTCCAATTTTTAAGCACATTATCGATTGTGTGCAGCTATATTTCACCAATTGCTTCACGAATATTGTCCTTTAAAGCGTCAATTGTCTCTGGCTTGTCGGCGTAACACTTATCTTTTACGGCACCCCACATATAATAGTCCAACGGTGTCAAATCGCAGCTCCGAGGTGGGCAAACGACATCAGCGCTGCGGCTGATAATGCGATCTTCAAAACAGGGCGCAAAACATCGAGCGTAGCTTCGGCTGTGTGGCACGTAGCGCCGACCTGTTGAAACCAAATGTTGCCAATATCCTCCTCTTCAATTTTTGTGAAAAAAAAAAAAATTCGTTCAACATGGCCCGATAACGATCGCCATTGACTGTAACGGCCACTCCTTGCTCATTTTCGAAGAAAAAAGGCCCAGTTATGCCTCTGGACCAAAATCCGCACCAAACAGTGACTCGTTTTGGGTGTATCGGCTTTTCAATGTATGCGTGCGGGTTTACTGTGCCCCAAATGCGACAATTTTGCTTGTTTACATACCCGCCAAGATCAAAATGAGCTTCATCTGAAAAGATGATTTTTTTGGCAAAATCGGCATCTTCTCTTAGTCGATCGTAGGCCCACTTAGCGAAGCGAAAACGCATTGGATGGTCAGTCGGCTTCAACTCCTGAACCAATTGAACTTTGTATGGCGTCATACCAAATCAGACATGAGCTACGTGTTACCATTCACGAAATAAGCACTAGTTGAAAAAAAAAAAAAAAAACGTTAGATGGCGGACCCGTTAGTATTTCGTGACCAATACTTTTAGTAGAAGTCCCAAACCGGCCGCTCTCATCCGCACTGACAACGTGGGTTTTGGTATTCGGTGGTCATTGATGTTCAGCTGGGCCCTGGCTGAGAAGTATTTAAAGTATTTAAAGTATGAAGAAGTTCCGCGAAATTTTTGCACCAACGATCGAATAAAATTTTCACTTGGTCCATAGCTAATTGCCGAATTTTGTGACGTGAACAAACTTTTCGGCGTACACACACGTAAAATTCGCGGTGACGTGAAATAAGGCCCAACGAAATAAGACCAAATGTGTAATTTGGAAATATGTAATGGAAATACACCATCCCTCGCACCCACTCCAAATCTAACAGTGAGCCCAAGCAGGGGTGTTGACGGGGCAACATGCCTCCCCATACATACCTCACTGTTTATGCGTGTATATGTTTATTATGAAAGTGAATTTCCACCATTATGGCGTTACTTCATGTGCCCTTCGATCACGGCACCGTAACAAATATCGCTATTTTTTGAAACTGCAAAACGAAATAATTCCAAATTGGCCTTATTTCCTTTTCTGAAGCGAAATAAAGCCATATAGGAAATTCGCCGATGTTTCCAGATTTAAAACGAAATAAGACCAATTTTTTTCATTTATGGTTTTATTTCGTTCGGCCTTATTTCACATCATCAAAATTCGGCACTTTAATAAAACGTTTTGTCTGCAGCTCTCCAAGAAACGTAATTCTGAATAATCAATCGGGCAGATATTGAACACATGTGGAAAGTCGTCTATAACAATAATTATCGAATAAAACAGCAACTACATCCAATCCATCACCCTGTGCCAAAATCAAAGTGAACTGCCTGCAACAAAGTATCAGAGTTGACCACAATATAAAACGATCATGCTAACCTTGCACAATTGTTCTTGCATAGACAGCATTATTGTCTTTTATATTATAGGGGTTTCTGTTTAAAGACAGAGTGGAGAACATTAAATCGCCACCACATGTTGAGTCACAAGTCAATTTGACAATTTTTATTGTTGCAACCAAAGCCCCACACGTTATACTACGCGACAAGTAACATTTTTATGCAAATATCGATAAAATCGTGTTTGGGCGGAAATCGTTTCACCGATTTGGTTATATATATATTTTTCCTAATATAATCGCCATCAATGCAAAGTTTTAATTTATTTAGTTTTCAACTTTTTTTTTTACAAGACACACGCCATCGCTACGTAAACTACTGAATGGTCCCACAGTCAAGGGAATTTCAAAAATGCAAATGAGTGTGTTATTCAAATTGTCGATCTGAATTAAATTTTTTTATGAAAATTTTGTTTTGTAAATCACGACATTAAAAAACCGTGATTTATGTTTTGTCATTGAGCGGATTGGGTATGGGTTATTGCTTGGTCAGCTATGGTCACATGATATGCAATATTTATGACTTTGATTGGGTGTTTTGTACGTTTTAATGGGCTGCGTTGCATATTTTTAAATTTATGAATGAAATTTAGATATTTATGAATGGTCGTTAAAGGTTTAATGGTAGTTGTGAGAGTGAAGGGAATTAGATTTGATATCTCGAGTATGTTGATAGAAAATGATATGCAAAGAACCAGTGCTGGTATCGGTGTAGACATTTTTAGAAGAAATAGTGGAATTCAATCACACAGTGTAGTGACGCACGTCCTGTACCATAAATTCTTCAAAACGTGTCTTACTGTTCAGGGTTGGGAATTTACGTCAGCCATCTATGAGTGAAAGCCCGAATTGATCAGGATACTACCCAGAGTCAAAAATTGAAGTCAGCGATGATCCGGGTTTGATTCTCAA
Source organism: Rhingia campestris (assembly GCA_932526625.1). NCBI lineage: Eukaryota > Metazoa > Arthropoda > Insecta > Diptera > Syrphidae > Rhingia > Rhingia campestris. The sequence continues at coordinate 100,805,435 of OW052184.1, forward strand.
CCATGGTAGGCAGCACGAAAATGTTGTTCAAATGGCAGTCCTCTTGCAATGATGTAACATATCATTCGAGTAGTATCAATTGTTACGAAAAGCTTATCGCAGCTCTTTGGATTTATCAAAAACTGGTGGTCCCGCTGTCGATTAAGGAGTACATACAAATACAATTACTTAAGTGTTACTTCAGTCCGGAATTAAACTGGACCTTAACTAACATGCCTCTTCAATTAGCCCGGTCCGTATACATATTACTCCCTCCAGTTAAGGCGAGGTCTTCCTCTACTGCGTTCGACGCCTGACTGGGAATCAAACACTTCGAGCCGGAGTATTGGTGTCGCTCGACATGTCCTAGCTATCTTAAATGTCGAATGTGGATTTTCTTTTTTGACCAGGTCTATGTCACTGTACAAACACATGACTGGTTGTGATATAACGCTAAACCCTGGCTCCTAACAAACTTATTGCTCCAACAAATTGTTAATGAAAATGCTGTATCATTGTAGCCAAGCCATATTCCACGTTCCATGTGGAATATTTTGAGAACATGATAGCGATTAAGTCTGCGTTTTTTTTATGTTGTAGCTAACGATCCATCCGTTCTGATTAAGGGAGAGAATTAACATTTACTGAAATTTTTGGTAACTACTTTTGCCATTTACCAATATGGACATTGTACAGATGAACTCAATATTTAGGGTTTCTATTTTGGTTAGCAATGTTTCACTAATTTTAAGAAAAGTAATATTTTCTTCTTTTCGGTCCAAGCACCATCGTCGGAACTATCTAGGGTTCGCTCTCACCACTTGTCCGCATCGTTTATTGAATCGTGGCTTGAGGGAAGTTCCGTTTTTAATTAGGTGTCGGCGGAATATCTCTCATATCCAAAAGAATGAATTCTGTTACTGTCCCTGTGTAACCATTCACATCTAATTGACGATTAATCAAAAAAGTCAAAGGTGTAAAAGCGGATCAAAATCTGAGGGAACACGCCTTATGTATGATCCGAGTTTTCTAATGGCGTTTTTTTAAAAACTTGTTTGGATATGAAGCGAGGAAGAGATTTAAAATATTTTCGATGGCATTAGTTCCTCGACATATTTGGTCAAGCTAGTAATGGCAAACATCAATTGATGTTGTAGACCTTCAAATCAGGTTGGATGATGATTTCAGTTGGCAGTTGAACACGGTCAGCTTTTTCGATTAAATTTTAAAACAGTCTTGATGGTTGATCTTTATTTGGGGAACAGCAAGTACAGCATATGAGCTTTCGAAATAACATCGGGGTTTTCGAAGTACTCATACCGAAAATTCTAGTAGGTGACTTTATGTGTTTTGTAACCTCAGCACGATTATCGTTTCAGCAGTTAACGATTATCGTTCTAAAAGTCACAGAATAAGTACACAAGTTCCATCGATTCCTCTTTTTTGCATGCTTATGAAGACCTGGCATAGAATTTAGGCCGTAGTCGTTGACTTTATTTATATATCTGTAAGGAAAAGAATGTGCGGAATTTTTTGGAGATGATTATGTATGCAGTTGACGTTGGATCTCAACCATCCTCAAATATTGCAAAATTTAGTGTTCGTCTTGCGATAGTTCAAAGATCCGAATCCCTGGATGGATTGTTAGTTTCCAAATTACGATTTTTGATGACAACCCTTTTTTTATCGCCCCATTTACTACTACTTTTTTATGATGAGGTATATTTTTTTTTTCTATCAATTAATCAGATTTATTTCCTACAAAAGCAAAACAACTTTTAACTTAGTCCATATTTCTATTTTTCTACAGCAATTTTGACACAGCCATCCAAATGTCCAATGATCACCTCAGCGTATTTGATTTGCTGTGAAATAATCTCTGGGTCGGTTAAGCTGCGATTTTCTCGAAATTGGTCCCGCACCTTACGCATGAAGTAGGTTATGAAACTGTAGGAAGGGAATTTCTCTGATTCCCTGACTAACATTTTGTACAGGGACAACATTCTGGACTTGTGGCGGTAATGATGTGGTGGTATCTCACTGGGTAACAAGGGGTTTAATCCTCATCTACCAACCATTTGCTTGTTTCTTGAGACACTTGCATGACATCTTATTCGGTTTTCTGCAACTAGCATCAGCTGTATCAAACTGTTTCCCATTTCCCTTGATTTTTCGAAATCTGCTTAAGGCGGCCTGCAATTCTTACATATGTACTTATTTAAGTGGCGCTACAGTCCGGGATGAACCTGGGCCTCAACAAACATGCCTCTCCAATTAGCACGGTACTTAGCTAACTACCTCCAGTTGCGCACTCCAAGTTGGTTGAAGTCGGTGCGCACACGCCACTTAAGGCGAGGTCTTCCTTTACTGCGTCCGACGTCTGGCTGGGAATCGAAGACTCTGCGAGCCGGAATATTGGTGTCCATTCGTTCTACATGTCCTAGCCATCTTATAACCCAACGCGGAGTTTTTTGACCAGGGGTATGTCGCTGTACAGCTAGTATAGCTCGTTGTTGAATCTTCGTCTCCATAGCCCGCCAACGCCAACGGGACCGAAGAATTTTCTTGCGACCAAGGATTTCTTCATCCGCTTTTTATACGGTCCATGCTTCAGCGCCGTAGAGCATTACTGGGATGATCAGGGTCTTATATAGGACTTCCTTAGTAGTTCGAGTGAGGGTTTACTACTTAATTGCCTTCTTAGCCCGAAGAAACAGCGGTTGGCAAGAGTAATTGTTCGTTTGATTTCTGACGAGATGTTGTTGTCAGAGTTAATAGCGGAGCCGAGGTAGACAAAGTCCCGTACTACCTCAAAGTTATATCTGTCAATGGTGATGTTCTGTCCAATTCGTCGATGTTGTGTTTCCTTTCGTGTTGACATACTTAGTCTTACCCTCATTTACTGCTATACCCATTTTCACCGCTTCCTTCTCTATACTAGCAAACGTGGCTATGACACAACGTTGAGTTCTACCAATGATGTCAATATCGTCGGCGTATGCTAGTAGTTGCACAGATTTTTGGAAAATTGTGCCTCTGGTGTTGGCTCGGGAGTTTTGCACATGAATCATATTGAAGAAGTCACATGACAGCGCATCATTTTTTGGTATCGAATGTGTAGTTAAGGTCGTTTCCGACCCTGATGGAGCAGCGAGAATTCTCCATCGTCATCCTACACAAACGGACAAGTTTGGGCGGTATACCAAAACTAGAAATGGCTCTGTATAGTTCGTCTCTATAAATGCTGTCGTATGCGGCTTTGAAATCGATAAATAGGTGGTGGGTATCGATTTGGACTTCTTAGGTTTTTTCCAGGATCTGCCGAAGTGTGAAAATTCGATCGGTTGTGGCCTTTTTAAAATTTGTGGGTAGTATGTAAAGGATTATGAGTTTTTTTTAGAGCTTCTTCACAGCTCTGATGTTTTTGCTTTCTTGAAGTTGTAAGACATACAGAGAGAGTGAATGAAATAATGCTTGGTGTTGTGACGGTATAATAAAAAAAATGCCTTTTTGATTTATCGCTAAACCATAGCATAGTATTTAACTTGACTTCGTACTTAAGGATTTTATATACGTTCTCTACCTAGTTCTCTATGCACCACTCAAAGGTCATATCCATCTTCTTGGGATCGCGAATAATTTAGAACAATTTTTTTAATTATAATTATAAAATATAAATTTTTATTTTTATTGGAATTAAGACAAACAATTGTTAATTGATATTTTTTTAATTTTTCTTTACAGGTAAATACAATTTTTGATGTCTTCTCTAAAATCTAATATTATGTTTTGTGCAATAAATCCAAGGTATGTTAGCATTTCTATTATTTAATAATATTGAACCTAAGATAAAAATCCGAAGTGGGTTTTTTTTTTTTAATATGACGATGGCAGTGATTGGTCGCATTCAATACACAACGTACATCTAGTGAATGTCTTTTACTTTTGCCACATAGGGCTTTCCTCTTGGAAACTGACCAACCACATTTTAAAACCGAATGATCATTCTTCAGTTTATTATTTAAGTGATCTTTATAAAAAGATGCACAGAATTTAACAACGTCTTTAATATCTAATAGATCTTAAAAAAAAGGAGATACTCAGCCTCAGCCATTGTCTTTGGAAAAAAAAATGTCTCTAAACGAAGAAACCCGGACTAAAGCTTTCGTTCCGATTATAGCATTTCGAACAGATCTTCTGACGAAATTTATTGCACATGATCGATCGAGAGTTAAGTCAACAATTTTTGACAGCTATTTCCTTCAAAGTTGTCCGACGAAGAATTGTTGCGAAATCCACCGCAAGCGATTGTAAGCTGCATTTATTTTGTTCCGCAACGGGTACATCGAAACAAACTGAGTTCCGATTTGAACTGACTTTCGATTCTGAAATTCTTTCCAACGGATACCTCGATAGGGCCGAATAAATTGGGTTGGGTACGATATTCCGCTTTTTAAAATCCCGTTCTTAAAATCCCCACAATTTTTAATTCTGTTTTTTTTTTAAATCGCGCTTTTTTATAATCTCGCTTCTTATTATCCCGTTTGCTATTATCTCGCTTTTGCAATCAAAACCAGTTATTTGATTTTAAAAAATCGCGTAATTATAGCGCGTACTCAAATTTAAGTTTTTATTCACTTTAACTTGTGTATAAAAAAAGAGCTTGGCGGGATTAGACGGGATTTTAAAAATCGGGATTAAAAAGCGGTATTTTAGAAGTTGGGATTTTAAAACTTTTTTTGGGATTTAAAAAAAAAAAACGGGATTATAAAAAGCGGAATTCCGATACGCTCCCGAATAAATTTCGATACAGACTTTGATATCATGGTTCTCAACAAAATATTAAAGCTTACATGAAGATCATTCGCAGTATTAACCAACTATTTCTCCGCCACATCCCTTATTGAAAGTATATGTTGAAATGACCTTTTCAACAATATGGCTATAGCCTGAAAACACATTTTGGAAAGTTCCAAAATCTTGATCCTTTTATATCCATCTGAATGGAATATCGCTTATGGTCAAACCGTGAATAAAAGTGGCGGCAAAATGCGAACTCTAAAACCGAGAAGAGAAAAAAAAGTGAGTCTACACAGACGTACTTAACTTTTGATAGGCAGTTTTAAAAAAATGGGGGGTTGTATACCGTATTTCCCTGTTGGCAATTGTCGCCATGCAGAAGAATCACCTTGAAAGTGGTCGAAGCTTAAAAAACGTGTTCTTGCCTAGTAATTCTACACTGATGCCATAAAGTCCTAGTACAGATTTTCAAGATCTTTGGTTGAATATAGAAGCCTTGCGGGTAAATCGTATTAAAAGTAATCGAAACTTTAAATGACAGGTTTATGACACAGTCAGTGTCATAGCCCTACTAGGCTGAATCGTCAACAGAAATGATCTTACCTCCATCTACCTAGTTGATTATCTCGATCAAGGAATTTACTTCGATACTTGAAACTCGGGATGTGACTTATCTCAGGCTTATCCTTAACCATTTTCAATCAGTAAACCGATCTGTTGTAGGAAATTCGTGTCCTCTAATTCGACTAAACCGAACTTGGTATTGCGATCGTGTTCATTTGCGTTGGTGATCTCGAACTGCTTTTACAAAACGAAGTTTGGGAAACCAAAAGTCAGGGCCTTACTTTTCTTTTTTCTAAACCACTCATATAGTATATGTCTCCTTTTTGCACTATAGCGGGACCTAGTCTTATGCCGATTCTTAATCTGATTGGTTGGTATAAGCTTTTTATGAGAATTGATACTACTCTAGTGATATGCCAGATCATACGAGGTCCAGTGAAAATCATGTTGGTTCTAGACTGGGAATCGAACTACACATAGGGATATTGACCATTCTTGACCTGTTGTAAATAAACTTAACAGTTTTAGCTGAAAGCATCGCTTCTATAGTCAGTCGTCTCCCAAGTATACTTAAAAAAAAAATAAAGTGACCTTAAACTTTGCACCGATTCCGAAGATCAAATTTGAAAATCTTCTCAGTTTTGAGTGGGGATCAGTTTAAAAAAAAGTTAGCTGTTGTTACAGGGGGAATTCGAACAAAAATTTGACCGGTCAGTGCAATTCAACACTGAGCCACTGCACCTACTTTTTCTTTTGTTGTAGTTCGTATAAATATCTTTCACCTTAAGATGATTTCACTTCTTAGAGTAAAACGTTGTAGTACAAGCCTCATGTTATGAAATATCTTCCACAAAGTGACGTGGTTACCGACAACCTTAGATTAGCACTATGAATTTCCTTATAAGTGATACCCACCAGATTAAATTTATTTATTTTGTTTTTTGACCAAGGTAACATTTCGGACGATATCAGTACCTTCATCAAATAACAAGCTACGGAAGTTTACAACCGTTACAACAGTATGGTTAAAAACTTGTTAAAAAACCATAGCCCTTCGAAGATGTTAATCTTTCCTAGACTTACTTTTACGATCCATCAGATCAGATCAAAAAAAATCTCAACCAAATTAAAATACTAACAACTAGTTGGAATCAAATAAAACGCTTCATTACGAATCAGTTCTTGACCTCCTGCTGTCCAACTCATAGATACATCCACTTCCAAGGTAGCCTTCTATGGTTACTAAAAACTAAAAATATCTTAATAGAACAATTTAAATATCTATATCTCATTGATGAATGAAAAACCCAGTCGCCAGTCTAGTTCCTCATTCTGTTTCCTATGTGAGAATACCTGCTCACAGAAAATACCCACGATTAGGCAAAACCGTACGAATTGTATCTGATTACTTTCGAACGGCCAATAAAAAAACCGAAAACAATAAAAGTTTTGACTTTGAATTCAACACTAAACACCATTTAACTTTTAACCCAAAAGATACACACACAGATAGTCAGATACACTGTTCATTTCCATTCTAATTCGATTAATTCCCAACGACTTGTGTGTTAGAACTCACGAGCTAAAGAGGCTCCTTGGGCCGGAATTGAAATAAATTTGAAAACAACGATAGGGTTCTACTTCTCCAGGTCTTGGTGACAAGATAATTTAAATGATTGCTCCATTGGAAATCATTTCCGTTGTTGTGCTGGAAATTGTTGAAAATTTTGAAATTTTCTCACGCGCGTGCGCGGCATGAATAGCGTATTTGTTATGCAAATGAATGTCGGTTAAGCTGTCGCATCTGTAAGCTTCTTTGTTTCCATAATTTTCTGATTACACTTTGGATGTTTTTTTTATTGTTGTTCGATGGGTCATCGAAGTCTTAATAAACGATGGATACGATGGCTTTGGATGTCTTGACAATTAATAATCTTGATGGGATCAAATTAACTTCCGGTTGGGATTGGGATATATATATATTTTTTTGTTGAGATCTTCATTAGGATGTAAGCCGTTATAATTGATTTAATCTGTGCCTCAAGCATGGATTTTTTTGCTTTTGGTTTGAGATGTTAATTTGGAAATATGTGTCAAAATGATGGGAAAATATTGAATGGAGCGGATATGTTAGGGTGGGCTTAAGTGGGGATTTCGTATGCTGAAAGCTAATTAGTCAATTTAGAAGGCCCTTTTATTTTTATGGTTAAAATGCAAATTATTCGAGGCAATGAAACTGACAATCGACCAACACGTGTGCTCTCATCGTCAAGTCTAGAACTGATTGGCAGTATTGGTCATGCTGAGTTGTTCGAGTTCACATGTTAGTTAGTATCCGGCATGTGCAAGTTGTCTCAGACGTTAAAACCCTTTCAGAAGATGCTTTAAAGTTGGTAATGTTATTGCCTTTGTTACCAAAAAAGAAAAACAACAAGCTTGGGAGTGGTTGGCAAGGTTTTGGGTCTATGGGTTGTTGCCGTCAAATTAGCATATTCATGCGTGGACCCTTAGCCAAAACCCGTTCCTGAAAGGAATTGAAAGGTGTTAAAAGTGTAAAATGATTCTTTAGTGACTTAAGTGGAGTTATGATGTGCTGCGTCGGGTGTCCGATAGAGATAGTCACTCCAGCCAGATCCTTTAGCAAATCGGATAATCAGGGTACTCAATTCGTAACTTTTAAAAGGATTGACGATACTGTATATATATTGTTAAATACGTAGCGGGTAATTCGTATGTTGTGTGTGTTCATGACATGTACACACATTTGACGGTACGTACCCAGAAAGTCTCCTCCACTATCGTCAATGATTATCATTTTGAAAGTTACGCAATGAGTTCCCAGGATAATAGGGGTGCCTGCCAGATCTTGTAGGTATTTTTACTGCCTTTTGCCTTTCATCATATAGCGTAATTTTAACTGACATAGCCTTAGCTTCTACGGGTAAACCGATCGACGTGGACGCTCCCTCAAAAACGGCCGGTTTCGACAAACGGCTTAATGGTTTCATTTCGTTGTCTCCCGCCGTTCTTCCTGGTTTTTCTTCAGTTTTCAAGGAAATTCTCGGTGGAACTGCATAATCGTCCTCTAGAGCGGCCGTCTTACTAAAGAGTTATCGGTTTTGGGTCCTCTATTTCACGATTTTCCGGTTGAGGTGGTGACCGATAGATGTGACCGATTTCCCGAGTCTTCGATTGAGAAGGCAGACCTACAACGTCGTGTTGTGAGCTCGCACACGTGCTTGCCTACGCCCTTTATTTGGGACGACTTGAATAATCTTATCACCCGGCTTGCGTGGCGTCTACTATTACCGCTTAGTCCTAAGGCTAGAGAAATCTAGTCTGCGTCCTCCTGAGCGTTGATTTACGTCTCTTAACGTCGTTTATGGCATGTCTCCGCGGTGGTGTTTAGTGAGTCATCAGTTGCGGTTGAAGAGGTCACAACAATCTGCAATTGTGTTTCCTTCAAAGTTTAGTTTGGCCCATGTGCCCGTTTTAAAGAACGCTCGTGGTTCGTGAACCCACAGCTTTCACTGAAGGGTCCTATGACAATTGCACTGTCATCGCCTTTCCTTTCGCCATCTTATCCCCAGGGGATTGTTCCCTCGGGTTACCATATGACTTTGTTTTCGATTTAACGGAGATCATGGTGGGCTCACTTAAAGCTTGACGGTCCAGATCAAAAATCTTATCCCTCTTTCGTAAGTTGACAACAGAATTACAAAACTCAAGATATTTGTTGCTGGCCGTTGAATTCGGATCCCGATTTTGCGATGTGTCCGTTCCGGAGCAGTCAGTTGGGTCTGGTCCCCTTCCGGACAGTTGCTTTTTTTTTTTTTTATAAATAGTATATGATAAGTACAACGAGTAGCTTGAAAAAGTCGGTCAATCCACGCAGAGCTCCGCGTTACATGGACAAGGATAGATTGAAACAGGAGTGCTCCCGATTTCCATAGTTCTACCCACTCAGTTCTTACGCACAGGGCAAGGGATGGAAAAATGAAATGGGATAAGGATTGGGGTAGGGTGGGGCTAGGTTGCAATGAATGATTAATGAATAACGATCCTTTCACAAGACTACTGAGTTACACCGTCACATTTCCTAATTCATTGTCGCCCCACTTTATCTACTGCCCATTAGATTCAAATTAAAAATTCTCTACTGAAGGCCAACCTCTCTATTCAATAAATCAGATTGCACACGAAAACTAGACTTGCAAATGTAAACAACCACAGCGTCCGATCTGCCCAAGATCAAACTTCTCGTTTGTCATCTTCACCTTTTGGTCTGGTACGTCTGACGCAAATCATCTCTCTAACAGTAAACAACCGTCATAGGACAACTATTTAGTTTCGATGTTTATTATCATATGATTGGCCATTCAAAATAAACGTCTGGCCAATAATTAACGTTCCATCCACATTAGCATCTATTATCTTCGGGTGATTTTTATTAATTTCAAAATTTCTACCACAGAATTGATGCAAATGGAAAATAACAAAAAAATTAAATTATCTCACGTTTTGGGCGGACATCATGTTATATACCCACCAACTAATATTTCTAAAAAAAAATGTCAACTCAAAAATTCCCAAGTCTGCAGGTAGACAGATATCATTTGTTCGTATATTGCTTTGTTTTGATCTTAAAAATAATTCACCATTTTTTTATTCTTAATACCGCACGCTTTTGTATTTGTTTTGTTGCTTCTGGCTTTTATTTATACTTATCTCACGGAATGTCTGGCATCGCATTTTTATGCATATCAACGTGACAAATGGTATTACCATCCATTAACGAGTGGCATTCCGCTAAAGTACCCACTATAAAAAAAAATCTCCACCTAATCTAGTTTCCTTATATTGTTTTTGTTTAAATATTTTATTTGCATTTCTTTTACATTTTTAACGATTATTTTTTCTATAAATATCTGTGAGTAAGATATGTCTAATCACCGCTATAGGCTTTACCTCCCGACACGTAAAGGGAAACTGCTTAAATATCTATAGGCGCGCATAATTAATAATAACCCTCCTCTAATTGATTGCAAGTCTATTTTTGAAAAATTTTGAAAATTGAATGTATTTTTAGGCACAAACAACAACAATTTGAAAACCCCCAAGAGATAGATAAATGAGCGAGCTTTTTGGCTGGATTTCCAAGTCAAAACAGTTTGAAATTTATTCGAAAAGCACTTTGATTGATGATTTCGCAGAGAACTGGTTTTGCGGTTCGGATTTAAAAATAACTAAACTTCAAATAGTTTCTTGATAAGTATTTCTCAGATGATGATGGTGGTGATGATCCATATTAATGGTGTAAAATTGTTAGCTCTTTGGAAGAAATATCTTTCAAATGATGTCATTGAAATTGCAAATGAAAACAAATTAAAAAAAAATATCTGAAACGATACGCATTTTTGACATTTTTATTGGGGTCAGTTTTAATGGAATTTGAAGGACAAGTTGTAGGCACAGATTACAGATTTAACTACTCACATATTTTTTTGTTTGTACAGGGTGGCGCACCAATTGTGCTACAATAAGAAATTCAAATAACTTTTTTTAATCGATGGATTTCCATTTTTTTTTTTTATTGGTTAGAAAATTAAATTTTATTTTAAATAGTTAGTTGTTTTTAAAGATTATAGATCGCAAATGACCTCCACGCTCTCCCACGCATATGCGGCACCTGATCAAAATATTATTCATTGCGGCCTGAAGAGTTGAAGTTGGGATCGCCTCAATTATTGTCGTTATGGACATAACCCCATAAAAAGAAGTCTGGTGCAGTCAGGTCAGGTGACCTTGGGGGCCAGCGAAGAGTGGAGTTCCTAGAAATTAATTTGTTTGCGAATTTTTTGTTTAGCTCCGCCATAACTGGTCTGGCTATATGTGCAGTTGCTCCATCTTGCTGAAACCAAACGCTGTTGAATGGTATACATCTTCGGCGCAGTTCTGGGTAAAAAAAACTCCTTCAACATCTTTAAATAACGGTCCCCATTGACAGTAACGGTTACACCGTTTTCTTCAAAGAAGTACGGCCCGACAATACACCTTGATGAAACTGCGCACCACACAGTGACTCGTTCTGGGTGCAGTTCCGTCTCATGGAGCATTTCTGGTTTAGACTCTTTCCATATACGGCAATTTTGCTTGTTTACATTGCCGTTAAGATCAAAATGGGCCTCATCAGACATGAACAAACAATTGATCAATGTGTTGTCTTCTTCGGCCATTGATATCATTTTTTGGCAAAATTCCAGGCGAACAGGCAAATCCTGAGGGTTTAACTTGCTAGTAATTTGGACTTTGTACGGAAACAAGTTTAAATCGTCATGAAGTATCCGTTGAAATGACCGTCTACTAACTCCAATTTGCCCCGATAAGTTTCGGGTCGAAACATCGGATTGGCCTGTATTGCAGATGCTACTGCTGCGATTGTATCCTGAACCCGAACATTGGCATCTCGATGGTACGGTCTTCGTGCGATGCTTCCAGATTCGGCAAACATGTTTACAAACCTCATAATGGTCCATCTACTCGGGGGATTACCGCCAAACTCCCGCCTAAATTTCCTTTGGACGGAAATGACGGACTGCAAAGCATGGTACCGTTGCACTATCCAAATTCTTTTCTCCGTATCCCAAGCATCCATTTTTATAAATCTAAATAGTAACCTACAAAAAAAAAAAAAGGCGATTACTCACACAGAAAAAAAGTTATTACGTTTTATTTTTGTAGCACGATTCGTGTGCCACCCTGTATGTATTATAGGGTTATCGAGGGATTTGTTTTTGATATTTGGTGTTTGAATAAGCTTATGATAACGGGTGTTGTTTTAGAGGTTGGTTTTTCGAATAGAGATAAAACTGACATTTTGTGGTCAAATCGGGCAACTCAAATGTCATTTATGTTCAGTTTGGTTTGCCATTTCATCACGAACAGGTTGACAAATGAACAACGCTTGCAAATCGTGCAAATGTATTTCGAAAATAATGGTTCAGTTCGCGAAGTTTACCGCAAACTCCGCCATTTTATCGTCCATCAGAGCAATTAATTCGGTTAACCATGAATCGTTTTCGCACTACGTTTACTCTTTGTGATAATAGACATCCGCAGAGACGTCGAACAGTGTGCACCGAAGAAACAATTGCCGCTGTAGAGCAAAGTGTTGAAGAGTACCCGAATGAATCGATTCGCCACCCTGCACAGCAATTGGAGCTTTGTCCATCAACTTTATGGAAGATTTTGCGCAAAGATCTTGGCTTACGACTTTGCAAGATCCAGCTTGTGCAAGAATTAAAGCCGCGAGACCATGAATGCGTCGTGATTTTGGTGTATGGGCCGAAAATGAGCTACAGTCTGACTGGGAATCTATCATTTTGCAGCCTGAAATATAGGTGTCCATTATCGTAGACATCTTAAATTTCCAATGCGGAATTTATAGATTCGGTCTGTGTCGATTGTGGCTGTATGGTTCTAGTTATATTCATTCACTGAAAATCATTATTAGAACTTTTCTTTTACTTTTTGCTGTTTTTTTTGTTAATTGGATCATTGCGAGTTAAGGCGAATCTTGTGAATTTTAAAAACTTCAGAAAATTCAATGACCAAGGTTTATTTTTCTGAAGTAATGCTTCGACATTTTTATTTCGTAAGATCATCCCTAATCTCGAATATAGTTGTTCCCTTGGTGATTTCAATGATCATTACTACTTACTTTAGTATGTATGGAATGAATCTGGACCCCAACCAACATGCCGCCCAAGTAACAATTTCGGCTCGATAAAGCACTATCGACGATCGTATAGGAGCCGCTCGTCCACAGTTCTTCAGAATACGTGGTAGATTAGCGGAATCGCCAATCTATCCTGTACCAGTCTTCGACTATCCAAATATAGGAAAGCGCGTTCTCAAAATATTCATCATTGGGGAGAAGGCCCCAAAGATGATGCTATTGTTTGAGGCCATCGCTCTTGTCGCGTGAAACCGAATGTCTATTCTGTTTATGTTGGCCTTGTTTAGGACCTAGTTGGAATATTATTTTGTGTAGTCAGATAATGGCTTTCTGTGAAGTCCAAGGCAGCTTCTCCAACACCCGTTTCTTTTCCATTTGAGATGGGGCAACGTTTAACCACACCGGGTACCTATACGCAATCATCGGCCTTATATGTAGCAATTAGCAAATCACCTTCATCCTGCTGTCAAGACGACTGCTATAAAACAATCGTCTTGTCAGGGCAAACGCTCCCCTAGCTCTCGGCAGGGCAGCATCTACATGTCTTAGTCCAACACGCTATCCATTAGGCTGTACTCTGGAACATGAAAGACGAGTAAGTACAACGAAGTACTTGAATCGTGTTGACTCATTCTCCGGTAGTTTCCCGATCTATTTACCTTTTTTTCAACCTTTTCACATTTTCACCTCTTTCAGGATCTTAACGCATGCTACATGTACACACGTCTCCGGAAGCTTAAAAACAACCTTACAGAGGTTATACCATCATAACTTCTGTAAAGCTTGTGAATTTTCCTGCATAATAACTTAAACAGACTTCTACCCAAACAATCGACTGCAAAAATGACCAACCTCCGCGCACAAGTACTATATAAGGCCTAAAGAAATAATTGCTTGTGGAAATTAAATTTTATTGCCTTATAGAGGAACAAATGTTAGTTGGGCCGGTCTTTAGTAACTTCCTCCAGTTGCGCATGTCAAGATGGTTGAGATCGGTTTCTACTTTGAAGAAACAGCGGTTGGCACGCGTACGTGCAGATCGTATCAGTTATGTAGTTTTCTGGTTTAAAACCACACAGATATGTACCGATCAGGTTGTTGGTAATCTTTTTCAGACGTTCGCATAGATTCAGCCCTAGCGAGGTATCCGTCGGAGCGGAAAATTCTCCGATTTTGTACAATTCGGAGGATTTTTACTTCGAGGTATTCATCCGAAAAGCTGTTCGAAATATTTCTCCGACATTTTGTAACGCATCCCGGCGAATTGCCTTGAAATGCGTTCAGGTGCATTTCTCGTGCAATTTTTGACAGCTAAGTGCAATTCAGTTGCACTTGGCGCAGTTTTTCCTTTTTTGAGGAGCGGGAAAAAGATTCATTGGGTTCATACTTCAGGCATGCTTTCGAAGTTTTGCTTCCGAAATCATATCCATCGGATTTATATAGCTCGGCAGAAAGGCCGACAGAAGCCTTGTTGTGCTGGTGGCTGTAAAGGGATTCCCATTCTTCAAAGGACTTGGTGGTCTCTTGCGATTGCAGTCTTTCGACAGTTAATTTCATAACAGTAGTTAGAAATCGTTTTGACGTAGTGGATATCCGCAAATGAAGCCTCCTAAGCGAATGCAAAGAAAAGCCATTTGGTTCAGCCTATGTCTTGTTGCGTGCTTGTCTATTAGACGGTTTACTGGTGTGCAGAATATCAAGCAATATCAACAGCGTCATCAACAGAAATAAGCCAGTAATTTGTTACTTTGTTAAGGATATTCTCGCCACATTTCGGTCCCAGCCTCGTATCTTTTTTAATTGTATGGAAATTTTCTTTCTACTAACCATGTTTCAAACAGGTATTTCAAACACCACATGATTGGGTTTTGAAGACTTGCTTTAGGGAATTGTTTAGTTTGCCACTTCTGTGTTTCTCACATTTGTTTTCACCTATTAGTACCTTGTCATCTTCCAAGTTCCAACTCACGCAGGACGGAACTTGCATCAGTTGGAAATTTCCGTGCCTTAAAAATAACTCCATTGGCAAAAAAACAGCGAATACAAACCCTGGTGAATGGCATACAAATTCGTGATGCCATAAATAAGATAAATGACAGGTGTATCGCCATTGATAGCACCTGCCATTTATCTTATTTATGGCATCCCGAATCTGTATGCCATTCCCCAGGGTTTGTATTCGCGGTCTTTTCGTTCTTATAAGTTATCAGAGTTAGCACAGAGTTAGGTTAGGTTGAAGTGGCTGCACGCGATGTGCGTGCACCCTTAGACTAAAAAGGTCCGTTGTGGTAGCACATGGATCCTTCGACTACCCTATATTCGTACGCCTAATTGATAGCGTAGGAGGTTTCTAACACTGATATTTGCCAGATCACCTAAATTATCGAAGAAGTAGTCTCCCAGATGAAGTTTCCTTTTTACTGAGAGAGCTGGATAAGAGCAAAGAAAGTGAGTGATACTTTCCTCCTCTTCCTCGTCCAGGCAGCTTCTACGGAAGTCATTGCTGAAAAGGCCTAATGTTTTTGCATGTAGGCCTATAGGCCACTGTCCTGTGGGGACACCGATTATTGTGCTGATATATGATCTGTTCAATAGATGGAGCGCTTCTGGTTAAAGCTAGGCCAGAGTTGCTTGGATATTTGGCAAGTTGTGACATTTATCCATCTGCGGTTTGCTTTCTTGATCACATCTTGCTTGATCAGTAATTTACATGTAGCAAGGGGCATACCTAACATGTCCACTGGTGTGAATATCAAGGGTAGTGCCCTGTCTGGCAAGCTCATCTGCCTTGTAATTCCCTGGTATGTTTCTGTGGCCCGGCATCCAAAAGGGGTGAATGGTAAAATGCTCCGCCATCTTGTTAAGAGACAGTCGGCATTCGTGGGCTGATTTTGAATTGAACGAAATTGCTTCCAGGGACTTGATTGCCGCTTCACTGTCGCTGATGATGCTTATATTCTTCGTGGATATTACATTCCTTTTCAGCCAGGAGGCTGTTTCTAAATCCGTCCACGAGACTAGGACACCATACACGAGTATGGGTCTAATGATAACCACTTAGAGCCAGAAAGAGATATGTAATCCCCATGCAATCCCCCATTTCTTTCCGATTGCCTTTTTACAAGAGTATAAGGCTACGGTGGCTTTCTTAACGCGTTCTTGAATGTTGGCTTTCTAGTTCAGTTTTTTTTTTTTTTATCCAAAACCAGGCCTAGGTATTTGGCTGATTCTGCGAATTTGAGACATTTAGTTAGGGAGGGTCAATGTACGGAATTTTATATTTCATGCTGAAAAGGACCAATTCGGTTTTTTGAGGGTTTATGCTGAGTCCACCTTTGGCGGCAAAATTAGAGAGTACAGAGAGACCATTTTGTAATAGATCACTAAGGGTTTTAAGGTATTTACCTGATACAGCTATTGCCACATCATCGGCGTAGGCAATCACCTTGTATCCCTCTCTTGCCAGATTTGCTAGTAGCTAGTCCAGAGCAGAGAAGGCAGGACGCCCCCTTGTGGGGAACCACAGCTAATGGATTTGCCTGCGTATTAGATGCCAAGATTTGTGTTGGCATCTAAGCTCTTTCTATATCAAAAAAGACAACCATAGTATACTCATTTACTCTTAGTGAGTTTTCAATAAAGCGTACCAGTGCGGTGAGCGAAGCGCTGTTTCAACCGACTTACAAATCGCCCGCTTACAGAGTTAACTCGATATTAAGTCTGTTAATTTTGAACATTTATGCTCGATAGGTACTTTCGCTAGTTTATGCCTTCGGTGTATAGACCTTGAAAAGGTGTTATAGGTAAGCCTTAACAGTCTAGCAATTCTTAACAATTCATCGTCGGATTCGCTTTTCCAACCCAGCTGATGTACTTGAGGCGTGAACCCTTGATACTTTCGCTGCTCCTTAGTCCTGAACATAAAGGCCTAGTGCGCTATAGATATAAAGTTATACGGATACTTATAACAAAGAAAAATAAATCTCATCAATCAGTCCCAGAGTCGTATCAGTGATATTTTTCTTGTTAGAAATAAAGCAGTCGGCTGTTACTGGGACAAGGAATCAAACCAAGACAATGCTTCACTGAATTCGACTCATACTTATCACGTCAACAAATTTGTCGTCAAGGATTTGTTTTTGTACTTATTCAGTTGAGAGCCTTACAATGTCACTAAGCCATAGGATGGTGAGAAAACAAGAAAAGATCCAATCCAAACCACTAAACCCCTGCATTCGACAATGTCGTTGTCAATTTGTTATTCGACCAAATCCCGCATTTGAATTTTTTATCCAGCCCATTAAAAGTCTTTTGAGTTTTCCGACTTCACACAATCTCAAGTGGCAACTAAGTCGGTGGCAAGTAAAATCGAAAATCCTCTTCCCTCATAGCCGCCAAGCACTAAACAATATTAACGATCCGGCTATCAATTAATTAATTACCTTGCCACCTCCCAGGAACTGTCGTTTTATCCGCCATCGGAATTTCAGAGCGGCGCAACCTTTGATCTCTTTCAAAAAGAATCTTCAGCCGCATCGAAAGCCATCCAAATACGATTGTGAATCTTATCCCATATAATTAAAACGTACAAAATAATCGTAAAAAAAAAAAAACGAAAACGATTTTTTTTTTGTTCAACTAGACCTTCACAATCATCAACATGATCGTGATGATGATGATGATGATCCTCCCCCCATCGCTGCCAACTTGCCTACCTATAACCTCTATCGCATGTCATTTCGATTGGGGTTTCATGAAAGTGCTCAACTCCGGTAGCCGTTCGCGGCGCAGCTTACACATATTTCCGATGGCGTTTTACAAATTTTATCGCTCTGCATCTGTGGAGTGGAGTGTCTCTGCGGTCTATTGTTCGGCGGATCTATCCCACCGATTACCATAAGTATCTCTCGAAGCCAAAACGAGGGAAAAATTAAATTATTTCCGGACGAAACCAACTATTCGTGAATATTGCCGCAGAGCTGGCCGTTAATTTCGACAGATACTTTGTGCGTTCCTCTCCGCAGAGAAAATACATATATGCATGCGCCTCTAGAGTTCGAGAGACGAGCAGATTATCGCATCGGGCTTGCTAACTGCTTTGGCTGCTTCTGGTTATTGCTTTTATGGGCTGTCGTGTGTATTGATTTTTATAGCGCCCGGGACGGGACTGTGTACTGGAATTTTCCCACGCTAGCCGATTTGAGGTTTCAGTGAACTCACTCGTCGATCTTTCAATGTGTATGGATGGCGTATGTCTATGGCATACGAATATTTGTATCTCATGTGAACCGTATTTGGTAGCGCGACTTGATGGTTTCTAATCAAAAATTCAAAAAAAAAAAAAAAAAACACACATACACAAACAATTCTATAATTACGGGGAAAAACAACACCCATTCCAAGTTGATACGATATTTCTCGTCGACTGGTCGTGACGATGATGATGATGATGGGTGATGTGACCAGCGGATATGGACCACTCCTTTTCATTCAGTAATCCTGGTGGTGCGCGGGTAAGGTTGGCTGATTTTTTTAGCCGGTTTTAACGAGGTATACAGCGAAGAACCTGTTCAGGTCGGATGAAGCCGCGTCGAGAGTGGATTATGTTTGTTTGGTGGAAAAGGCGGGATAAGAGCCATTAAAAAAAATATCAAATTTAAATTCATTCATGCTGAGAGGGCTTGCCGGCAGTCTGGCAAGATGGTAATGAGCATTTTTGTTTTACTAAGGCTTTGAGTCCACTACAAGTTATGTAACATTTCGGGGATTGTCTGCATTTTATGTTGGTTGAATCATCGAGTGTTCTTTGGTTGCGAAGGAAGGCTCTGTTTGCCAATTTGGGAGAGCATGAGACAGGCAATATCCGCCCATTTAAATGGTGTTCACATTTGCTATGGAGTTATTCATCGCACTTTAACAGCTTCTACACAAAATTGAAGGGAAACATTTTTTTTTGTTAGGTTTGAATATTCTGAACGATCTATATTGGGTCATAAATGGACTTTTAAAAAGTGACGGTATATTTAAATGTCGGTGGGAGTTCTAAAATAATAAACCACTTTAATTATATGGATTTCTGGGAAACTACCTCCAGTTGAGCTCATTTACTATGTTAGTGCTTTGCAAACCACCAATTTTATACCCGTTCGCAGTTTCTTAACCAAGTGAATCCAGTTTCTTGAATAAGTGCTTTCCGTGAATCTTCACATACACTCCGAGACAAGAGGAAACATTCCTTTCAAAGCAACCAAATTCGCTTTCAATCGGTCGTAACAGGGTATCAATGGGCGCCCTTGCGTCCAAATTAACGTCTTAAAAAAAATCCATTCAGTTCCCTTAGTTTTTGGTTTTCTAAATTACTTTTCAGACATGAATGACTTCTGACAATCGAAGAACTTCTTTGGTCACTGGTGCAACGCTACACTTTAATTTAGAAACCTCAAAAAGCCCTTTTTGACTAACTGGGTTAAAAGCAGTGTTGAGAAAAACTGATTAAAAAAGTCTTAGGCTCCATTTAAACTTGCTCCTTATGGACCAAGTATTGAACTCGTAAAAATTTTTAACTCGAGATTTTAATGAAACCTAGCATTACGTCATTGCCAACCACCCGACCTGAGTGAAGTGAGAATAGCAATATCTAAACTCAAGCTTAATAAGGCTGCCGGAAATGACGGCCTTCCCGCTGAGCTTTATAAGGCCGGCGGAGATGACTTGGTAAGTAACATCCACCAACTCATAAGCCAAATCTGGTCGGATGAAAATGTGCCTGAAGAATGGAACCTCAGCATCGTTTGCCCGATCCACAAAAAATGAGACCCTCTGAACTGCGCCAACTACAGAGGCATAAGTCTCCTCAACATCGCCTACAAGATCCTATCTGCCGTAATATGTGAACGCCTGAAACCGTTTACCAACAACCTGATTGGCCCTTATCAGTGTGGTTTTAGGCCAGGAAAGTCCACAACCGATCAAATTTTCACACTTCGGCAGATCCTGGAAAAAACTCAAGAAGTCCAAATCGATACCCATCACCTCTTCATCGATTTCCAAGCCGCATATGACAGCATTTATAGAGACGAACTGTACAGAGCCATGTCTAGTTTTGGTATACCGCCCAAACTCGTCCGTTTGTGTAGGATGACGATAGAGAATTCTCGCTGCTCCATCAGGGTCGGAAACGACCTCACCGACACTCGATACCAAAAAAGGATTTAGGCAAGGCGATGCGCTGTCATGTGACTTCTTCAATTTGATTCTTGAGAGGATTGTGCAAAACTCCAAAGCCAACACCATAGGCACAATTTTCCAAAAGTCGGTGCAACTACTAGCATACACTGACGATATTGACATCATTGGTAGGACTCAACGTGATGTCATAGCCACGTTTGCTAGTATAGAGAAGGAAGCGGCGAAAATGGGTTTAGCAGTAAATGAGGGTAAGACTAAGTATATGCTGCCATCACGAAAGGACTCACAACATCGACGAATTGGACAGAACGTCACCATTGACAGATATAACTTTGAGGTAGTACGGGACTTTGTCTACCTCGGCTCCGCTATTAACTCTGACAACAACATCTCGTCAGTAATCAAACGAAGAATAACTCTTGCCAATCGCTGTTTCTTCGGGCTAAGAAGGTAATTCAGTAGGAAAGCCCTCACTCGAACTACTAAGGAGATCCCATATAATACCCTGATCATCCCAGTCCTGCTCTACGGCGCTGAAGCTTGGACCGTATCAAAAGCGGATGAAGAAATCCTTGGTCGATTCGAGAGAAAAATTCTTCGGAAAATCTTCGGTCCCGTTTGCGTTGACGGGCTATGGAGACGAAGATTCAACCAAGAACTATACGGGCTGTACAGCGACATGCCCCTGGTCAAAAAACTCCGCATTGGACGTTTAAGATGGCTAGGACATGTAGAACGAATGGACACCAATACTCCGGCTCGCAGAGTCTTCGATTCCCAGCCAGACGTCGGACGCAGTAGAGGAAGACCTCGCTTTAAGTGGCGCGCACAAGTGGAAACCGACCTCAACCAACTTGGAGTGCGCAACTGGTGGCAGTTAGCTAAGGACCGGGCTAATTGGAGAGGCATGTTGGTTGAGGCCCAGGTTCATTCCGGACTGTAGCGCCACTTAAGTAAGTAAGATAGCATTACGTTGATGGAGAAGCCCAAACAAAAATTGGTCTTTCCGCCTCTCAGGTCCATCCATTTGCACGGCTGTGTGGATTTACTTTAAATTTGATATTCGAGGTTCTGGGGCTAAAAGTCAGAGGGATGTAAGGGTCAAAAATAGTGGTAGTTGTCTGGTAAATTCTTTTGGTAATATCGAAATTATTTAAAAACGGCTCTTACTAGTTTAATTAAACTTAATACGATTATTTACGTCAATGTTTTAAAAAAATGACTGCGTTCCCAGCTTGTCACTAAAAACTCGAATAACAGATTTTTGTATTTAGGCCAAATTTTAAGAATCCTCAAGATCTCGAAAACTATATTTTCTAGTTGAATTAAATTGAAATTCGTTGCTTTTATTGTTATTTGTAAGAATTAAGCGTAAACGAAAAATCACTATTTTCCGCCACATAACGCCTTAGGGTTTCCTACAATAAATTTTTTAAAGTTGAGTGTGCAAGGAACGAGAAGTAATAGTTTTCCGATAGGGTAAACTGGTACAATAACTGAAGCCCCGAGACAATATTCACTCGCTGGACCCTGCAAAATTTAACCAAAAATACGTTTATTACCAAAACAACCCTGGGGTGCACCCAGAAAAATGCATTGCGTGGTGCGGAAAATGCTCTGCGAGTATTTATCGATTTTTTTATACCCTATCCCTTAGGGGTTTTGATACATAGTTTGTAATAGTGCTTACACACCGAATCATAAACTGAGTTTATGGCAAAAAGTTTACGTAAACCACTAGATGCTTTCACACCGAACTCTGACCAGGTTTCGTTTGACATTTCAATCAGCTGTGAATTGTGATTTGTGATACTAGCTGCAACATTTGTGTATGAAAATATTGTAATTGAATAATAAAATGAATTCTAATGTAATCAAACTAATATTAGCATTTGAAGTTCAAAATGAAAAAAATTCTAAAGATTTTGACACCAGTTTTTGACTCTCAAGCCCGCCGCTACGAAAAAAAAAAAACGCAAACAAATGCTTCTTCTTTTTGTTTTTTTTTTTCTTTTCAATATCCATTTTAATTAGACAAAATTAAAATGGATAATGGATATGAAGAAAATTTTTCTGAGACCTGCAAAAAAAAAAACATTTGTTTCGACAGCGAGTTCATCAGCTGTTTTGTGGGACGTGTGGAACACGTGTAGAATGTATGAAAAGGTGTGTTCTTTCAAACAACCTTCAACGAGATGACGTCTGCGAAGTGATTATGAGAAGGTTACGTCGTAACCTACTAGATTTTGAGAACTGACAATGTATGGGAAAACTCGGTTTTCGATGAAGGTTTCAGGTGTTTTTGCGAAAACTCAGTTTTCGGTTCGGTGCGAATGCACTATAAGATAAAGAATAATTTAGCTTGATATACCTCAAAGTATATGGATCGTCTCAGAATCGCTAGCTGAGTCGATTTAGCCATGTCTGTCTGTAGTTCCGTCTGAACGTCACCGATTTTAAGGCCTTACATTTTGAGCTATGATAATCAAATTTGGTATATAGCATCCTCGTCCGTGCCTTCAGAACAAGTGTTAACATTTTCAAAATCCGTCCACTGTCACGCCCCTCTTTTAAGAAAAACGTTACTTTTGGTCAAAAGGTATGGAATTTTGAAAAAGTTTGTGACCATATCTTGTTCAATCTAGACAATCCTAATATATATATTTCTTCCATGTAACATTTTTTGCCACGCCCACTTTTTGGGGGCGTTTTCTGTTTAAAACAATTTACGTTAATTTTTTAAGGAAATTTGAAAAAACTTTCGATGCAAAAACAGAGTTGATATAAACATTTCGTCCTATGATCATTTAACCCACGCCCAATTTTTAGAGACGTTTTCTTAAAAACAAAAAAAAAAAAACATTTGTATACCCTACTCCATAGCATATGCAGGAGAAAAAACATTTTTTTTAGCCATGTCAGTCTGTCCGTCCGTCTCACAGTGGTTCCACTCGTATGGGAAGGGCGGTCATAATTCGAAATTTCATTTTAATTTGTAGAAAATGAAACAAATAGATCAAAAAGTGATTTGTTTTATGTTTTATTGAATTTAACCAACAATCAGAGTAATAAATCTAAAATATTTTTGGACAATTTTGATTTTTGCGTTTTTTTTTTTCAAATTTCGTTCGTTCGATAGCAAGGGTCTGAAGTTAAAAGTAATCTGTTGAATAAATTTTTCTTGTGTTGTGTGATCGGAAAAATTGTACGTCTTTGTTTTTCGCCTCTGCTGCCTCTTCAGTAAATTGGTCTATAGGCAATATGGCATGCTTCACAATTTGTCCTCCGTGAATAAGAACTTTGTGCACAGAAGCTGGCAATGGGTACCAAGGGTATTCTGCAACAATTTCTCGAGCTGTTTCTTGAGCATATTTTTCGAAATTTTCTGCATTAATTGCAAAACAACATGCCAAAGTTTTTAAAATCACAGCACATCTTTCAATAATTGATTGTTTAACGCTAGTTATCCGAGAAGACACGGTAGGATTTGCAAAAAATCTTCTTGCAGTATTCCCATCGTTTGAGTTTCCTCCACCTTGTTTTGGTTTGTCAACAACACTTTCACTGGCAACTGAAACGGTCATATCGGTTGTAACTAACACAAGACACTATTATTATAAACACAGACAAAACAGAAAGAAAGGACAAGTTTTACAATAAAACACAAAACCTGGTTGGTAAAATATTTTAATTATGTATTACCGAAATTAGTCTCAGAATTTTCAAAAATTTCTCGTTGGGAATCTGCAATGCGTTGAGCAGTGTGATTAAGAAGTCCTTGAAGGGTAACTTCGGCCGATGCATCCGAAACTGTTATTGTTTCAAGTTGTGGGTAACATTTTTGCTTCGCTTTAAGAACCTTTACATAACATGGCAAAATATCAACTTCAGTTCTTTGGTTTACAAGGTTCCTGATAACTTGGTACTGATGTTTTGACAGTTTTGCTTCAATCAAAAGTTTCAAAGCATCAGTTGCATCGAGTTTTTTTTACTTGAATACTGTCCGTAGACTGACAATGCTTCAAAGCGCAAGCAATGTCTTCATCGACTTCATTGATCTTAGCGATTCGTCTCCTCTTAGTTCGAGATGAACTTTCTAAGAATGGCTTTTTTTGGTCTACCTGGACCTGGATTATTCGGCGACTTCTCTTCTTCTGGTTGAATCTCTGCAGAGCTAAAGTCTTCGATGAAATCAAGCCAAGCTCTATTTGTAGATAAAAACAAGTTCTTTTTTCGCGAACATTCCTCCCACTTTCTTTGAAAGGACTTACATAGCGAGAATATCTTTTTCTTAGCCTCTAAGCTTTCAATTTGGTAAGTTTCCTTAAAAATTGTCCATGTTTCATTAGTTTTGGCAATACTTCGACCTTTCTTCGCTGTATTCTAAATTTTAAAAATATCAATGCGCTTGATCATATTGTTAGATTCTATAAAAAAGTGGAAAATAGTGTATTACTTCGGGCTGAAATTTCACAATTTGCGCAAAATTGCACAAAAAAAGGCGCTTATATTCTTAAAGATGAAGAACTAATCTAAATTATGGTATATAAATTATTTTTCGCTTTTTTGGGCATTTTATGTTTTGGCTCTTCAGAAAAACACGAAATATTCACAAAACACATATTATGCACCATTTTCAGCAAAGGCCAAAATTAAAAATTTTTTTTTTTTTGTGAAAATTATTCTAAAGCTTAAGTTGCACATTATTTTATTACTCAAGGTACCTTTTTTTCCAAAAAAAACTTTATACAATACAACAAAAATGGTTTAACCGCAGTGTCGTATTTTGATTTTACGTTTTTACTAAAATTGCGAAAAACACTCAACTTCGCGACACGACTGACAGCCAACAACTAATTTTGGAGAAGAAACCTTACCGCCTTTTCATTGCCCCATTATCATACATAATTACTGCATTAAAAAAAATTCATTTGTTTAACCTTGAAATTTTGAATTTTGGCCTATGGGAAGAACCATTGTGCGTCTGTCTGTCTGTCTGTATATCACCTGATTTTAGGCCTTAAATTTCGCCCACTGCCACGCCCCCTTTTTAGGAAAACTCATTTTTTAGCCAAACCGTAAGGAATTTTGAAAGAGTGACTAAATAAATTATTTAGACAATCTCAATATCTATATATCGTTCATATAAAGTTTTTTTCCCCGCCCACTTTTTGGGAGCGTTTTCAGTAAAAACAGTTTTTCTTTAAAATTATAAAAAATTCAAAAAATCTTTTAATGCATAAAAATTGGCTATGATAATAAAAACATTTCGTCGATAGATCATTTTAACCCACACCCACTTTTTATGGGCGTTTTCCCACAAAAACAATTTGTATACCTTACCCCAAAGCATATGCAATAGAAAAACGTTGTTTTTTTCGACCAATAAAAGATTTTGATAAACTGTTCGAACAATATGTTGTTCATTTTCTATATTTTATTGCCAAAAAGGCCACATTTTAGGGATATTCATTTTAAGGATGGGATGGGAAAGGGTACCCTTCTCATATGTTTTTTTTTGGCCCCCTCCGATCGTGTGATCTGACGCCACCGACTGTTTTCTGTATGATATTTCCTTGGTCTATTCCGACATGCCCAACACTTCAGAAGATTGCAACACTGAGCGTTTAATCGGTGAAATACGGCCATAATTGGAGGGGAAAAGTGGTCGAAAATTAAAACGAACTTATGTAGTCCACAAACCAATTACAGAAAAAAATAACGTCAATCGTATAATTGTATCGATTGTTAAAATATCGGTTAAAATTCTGCCAACAATGAAAAATGCTGACGGGTTAAAATACATCCTAGTAAAATTGTGGACTACAAAAAAAAAATCAATATTTTATCATGAAAAAAAAGGGAAGCAATACTTTTATCCCCCACTGTGATATTATAGCCTGCCTCTGGACAGTTCATTTCAAACTTAGTCATTAAATTGTTGCCCTAACCGCAAAATATTTTTATGACTGGCATACCACATTTTTCACGAGACCTTAAATCCAATTAAAATTCACTTAATTTTCTTTAATTAATTATTGTGTCATCTTAAGCGGGAAGATTTTCCCTTTCAAGTCAACTCATCCCATTCCCAGCTCCTACTATTCGCAGAAAGATCATTTATATGAAAGGATTTCATTATTTTAGATTAATCTGTCACTTGTGCTAAATGGGATGCGGGAAACCGCACATTTTTTGCCAGAAAGATGCAAAAAGCGAGAAAGTATCTTAAAGAATTGATGGGAAAATATTCTATATATACATATGTATATATATTTTTTTTTATTTTGTAAATTAATGATGAGTCCCATATGGGAGAGAGCGTGCACGCGCGCAAAATCCCATTGGAGATTATTTTTTTTTTTACAAAGTGGAAAAAACAATCTTTTTATTAAAAGCAAATTAAATGGAAACTGTCATGGAAAAGGGGAAGAAGAAGCTGTAATCAGTTTTGAAAGAGTAGATGATAAATGTTTTTATTTAAAATGTAGCCACTGGTGTTGACCTTAATTTTTAATCGATATTAATGACAAGGCAAGCGTTTGGTTGGGGATAAGTCTTTTTTGTTATCCGAACATGGAACGTATTTTTTTTTTTATAAATTTTGATATGAAAGGGAGTGCGTAGTCATTAAGAGGTGAATGTGAAAATTGAGTAGTAGCAATGATTGATTTTTTTAATTTTAGAGAAGAATTTTGTTAAGAAGTTAATTATTGTGTTCATCTATGTGGTTTCCTTGGTTGCCATGTAAGAGGAAAAGTTTTTGACTTGAGTACCTTCCATTTAAATCAAGAGTGAGAAAGAGAGCTATGGTGCTATGAGTCAAAAGATGTGGTAGTAGGTCATACCAAAGAGGTATATAGCTATAGGGTACGCATCACAGCTAAAAATGTTGAAGCTGTTTCTGACGCGTTTGGTAAGTGCGAAGGGTAATTTTCGTCGTTCGTATGCATCTGCTTTGCTGTTGCTTGATGCTGGCATGGCAATGTGCACACTGGGGTATCAATATCAGTACCCCACATAGTAAATTTTTGTTGTATGAGATGCGCACTCTATGTAGTTCTATACTCTTTGGCAGACATGGGAGTAATGCATTACTACACAAATGAAATTGGAAACAGCATTAGCATTGAGTGAAAGTAATGTCAATGAAAAAAATTTCATTAGCATTGAGTAACACAATGCTAATGACATTTTTTTTAATTACCATTGAAAATTTTCAATGCAATCAATTTTCATTACCATTTTGCAATGCTAATGAAAAGTATGAAAAAAATAAAGTACACCATTTTTTTAAAATTTTTTTTAAGATATTGGGATGATATACCATAATCATATGTAAGCCCAACAGAGCACTGCGACCCAAAAAAATCGTTTGTGCTGTCCTCTTCTTATTTGTTACTTAGCAATTTGACCCAAACCCTGCATAGACCTCTGTTTGGAAAATGGAATTATTGTTTTCTAGTTCCATGGAGAGTTTGTAGTTGGAAGCAACGATTTCAGTTGCTGCTACCATGCACATTCCATTTTATTCCACTAGGTTCACACAGTTAATTAATAACTCAACAAACATTGTGTTTCTTCTATAGTTGCATGAGGTTTTTTTCAAAAAAAAAAAAAAAAATAAATAAATAAATAAAAAATGCCTTATTACTCAATGAAAATAGATTTCATTCAAAATTACTACTTTTCATTGGCATTAAAAAAATCAATGCCAATGCAATTTTTTTCCATTGGCATTATTATTTTCAATGCTAATGAAATTTTTTTCATTAGCATTACTTTCACTCAATGCTAATGAAATCGCAATGCCAATGCATTACTCCCATGTCTGCTCTTTGGTCATTCGCAGTTGCGTTGTTTCGTTGGGGCAGTACTTAGTTCTACTGCGCAAAAGACTCGATTTAATCACCCCCATTGAGGTATCCTTTCAGAACAATTTCCGAAACGAAAGTCGGTTCCAATCGGAACTCGATCTGCTTTCGAGGTATTCGTTGCGGAACAAATCAAAAAAGCATATTATCGTGTTCGTTTAAATCCGCAGCAATTCTTCGTCGGACAACTTCGGAGGAAATTGAACTCATAGCTGTCAAAAATTGTTGACTTATAACGCATATCGACGATGCGCCATCGGAAGATACGTCATCTTTCAAAGATTTCAGTATACTCTGCCATTTAATCATGAAAAGACTTACAAACGAGCAACGATTGCAAATTATTGAAATTTATTATCAAAATCCGTGCTCTGTGAAAACTTTGAAAATCCGTTGTTTTATCGAAAAATTATGTTCAGCGATGAGGCTCATTTCTGGCTCAACGGATACGTAAAAAGGCAAAACTGTCGCATTTGGAGTGATGAACAGCCACATGCCATACAAGAATTACC
This sequence comes from Rhingia campestris, assembly GCA_932526625.1. NCBI lineage: Eukaryota > Metazoa > Arthropoda > Insecta > Diptera > Syrphidae > Rhingia > Rhingia campestris. The sequence continues at coordinate 100,834,090 of OW052184.1, forward strand.
AATGCATCCAAAAAAAAAAACGACAGTTTGGTGTCGTTTATGGGCTGGTGGCATCATCGATCCATTTTTCTTCAAAGACGACCGTGGAAGAAACGTTACCGTCAACGGCGAGTTGGCTAAGTTGAACTTTGTTGACATGTGGTTTCATCAAGACGGTGCCACATGCCACACAACTCGTGGAACAATGTTGAAGGATGAATTTGGTGAGCAGCTTATCACTCGAAATGGCCCTTTGAATTGCCCGCCAAAATCATGCGATTTAACGCCTCTTGATTATTTCTTGTGGGGTTATGTAAAGTCGTTTGTCTATGTGAACAAGCCGAACACGATTGAAGCCTTACAGAATAACATAACACCCGTAGTTCGTTGAATACAGGCCGAAATGCTCGAAAAAGTGACGCAAAAGTGGACCTTCCGAATGGACCATTTGAAACGGAGCCGCGGGCAACATTTACATGAAGTTGTATTTAAAATGTAAATGGCGAAGGCCAATACATTTTGAATATATGATGCAAATTTGAGTGTTTTATTCGATTTAAAAAAAATACGCTTAAAAAATCACACGTTACAATAAAGTTTCTGCAATGCCAGATCATGCAACTGCCAATGCGATGCCATTATTTGATTATATCTCGGCGGAATGAGGAATGTTTTGCCAGTTCCACCTGATGCATCAAAAAGAAAATTGTCACAACGTAACGTAAACATAAACGTAATCTATCACGAAGATGGCGTCGTAAAATTGCTCCATACAAAATGTATGGGAAAATGAATTTTCTTCAATTTTTTTTTTTTTTTTTGCGAATTTTCTTGGGTATTCTTCTTGTTTAGCCGGAGACCAGGGCCCTCATTCCGTAAAGTGATTATCGTTTGATGATAACGTTTCGACGATAGTCTTGCATCACGTAAGATCAATAATCGTTTGTTCTGTCGGCGATATCACTTAATTTGCTTCACGTAAAACAATAATCGTCAAATCACAGACGATTATTGAGCGAGTGCTCATGAGGTCTCGTCTTGCATCAATTTGGATGTTGTAAGGACAACTAAAGCATACTTCATGATTTTTAAATCTCAAATTTTCTGACGACCCCGGGGTCACGATAATTTTTCGTTTTTGATTAAAATTTTTAAGATTTTCGAAATTTTTGACGACCCCGGGGTCATGAAAAATTTCAAGTTTTGATCAAAATTTTAAAAAAAATTTAAAATTTTAAAAAGTCACGACAATTTTACGTTTTTGATCCAAATTTTTAAGATTTTCGAAATTTTTGACGACCCCAGGGTCATGAAAAATTTCAATTTTTGATCAAAATTTTAAAAAATCTCAAATTTTCTGACGACCCCGGTGTCACGATATTTTTTCGTTTTTGATCCAAATTTTTAAGATTTTCGAAATTTTTGACGACCGGGTCATATATTTCAATTTTTGACGACCCCGGGGGCATGAAAAATTTCTATTTTTGATAAAAATTTTAAAAAATCTCAAATTTTCTGACGACCCCGGGGTCACGATAATTTTTCGTTTTTGATCCAAATTTTTAAGACTTTCGAAATTTTTGACGACCCCGGGGTCATGGAAAATTTAAATTTTTGATCAAAATTTTTAAAAAAAATTTAAAATTTTAAAAAGTCACGACAATTTTACGTTTTTGATCCAAATTTTTAAGATTTTCGAAATTTTTGACGACCTCAGGGTCATGAAAAATTTCAATTTTTGATCAAAATTTTAAAAAATCTCCAATTCTCTGACGACCCCGTGGTAACGATAATTTTTCGTTTTTGATCCAAAATTTTAAGATTTTCGAAATTTTTGACGACCGGGTCATATATTTCAATTTTTGACGACCCGGGGGCATGAAAAATTTCTATTTTTATAAAAATTTTAAAAAATCTCAAATTTTCTGACGACCCCGGGGTCACGATAATTTTTCGTTTTTGATCCAAAATTTTAAGATTTTCGAAATTTTTGACGACCGGGTCATATATTTCAATTTTTGACGACCCGGGCGCATGAAAAATTTCTATTTTTGATAAAAATTTTAAAAAATCTCAAATTTTCTGACGACCCCGGGGTCACGATAATTTTTCGTTTTTGATCCAAATTTTTAAGATTTTCGAAATTTTTGACGACCCCGGGGTCATGAAAAATTTAAATTTTTGATCAAAATTTTAAAAAATCTCAAATTTTCTGACAACCCCGTGGTAACGATAATTTTTCGTTTTTGATCAAAATTTTTAAAAATATGTTTTTAATTTTTAAAGACCATTATAACGGTCAATTTCCGGCATTTAAAATTGATTTTGTATTTAAAACATACAAAACCATCTGTAGCCCACTGTAATTTGAAGATTCTAAAAGTAAAATGTAAGTCACTGTAATTTGATATATGTTTTGTGTATATGTCAAATTGGAACATTTACCAAAGTTTACAAAATGTTTCACTAGCATGTCAATATGCTTCGCCGTAACTGAGCTACGATTAAAAAAAAGTATCTGTATACGTTTGTAATCATCAATTACTTACATTTTGCATTCTTTTAAATGAAATTGTGCGGCGCCAAACACAATAAAAAAATTCAAATGTCATTAATGACAATTTATATGACATCTAATAGATAGTTTGAGAATTATTTACTACAGTTTGAGAGTATCTAAAAAAAAAACGATTGTCGAGTTACGTGAAGCAAATTGATGAGGATATCGCCTGCGACTACCGTTTGGGTGATAATCGTTTTCTAATAGCGTTTTCGATTGGGATTTTAAGATTTACTCTCAGATTTCAGATTTTACCCGTCCCAATGGAACATTAAAGAGGTTACTCTGGTTTTGTATGTGTGTTAGTGTGCCATTTGACAGCTTATTGTTTATCTTTAGGCCGCAATTATAGCTATTAGCTATCAATGAAAACCATCATTTGCAATTTTCTTTTACTCATTGCGGCTTTTTTATAAATTCAACCATTGGCGAGTTGGTGTCAAAACAAAGCTTATACATTTTAGAACTTGATTATCCAAAAATATTTTAATTTCTAGTTAAAGTTTTTCCAGAAAATGACTTTTTAATCATCAAACTGTGAAATGCAAACTTCAAATTGACATATTAAGTCAGATGTTAAATGTTTTTGTGTTGGTACATGCTGGTGTAAATCTCACTTGGAATCCAGATTCTTCAAAAGTACTCTAGAGTAAAAAAAGAGTGCTTTTTGTATCCCAATCGAAAACGCTATAAGTTACGGAATGACCCCCCAGTCCGAATTGGTGCGAATCATCGAAATCGGTCCAGGCGTCTGTCTTTCTCTTGTTAAACCTGGTTATACTTTTCGGATTTTAAAGTATGACCAGCTTAACATTTCTTGCGTTAACATCTCATTACAACTTATGTCCATTGACATTCTCTCGCAACTGTCCGCGAACCTGTCAGCGTTTTAATTTTTCTAATTTTACGACAGAAAACGAAACTCCATCACTTATGACTCACTTTGGCTGGATTTCATGAAGCAAATCGACGGGTGAAGCCGCCTCTTCGGTTACGTAATCATCCAACCAAGTCTAAACACACCACCAACAAATAAAAACCAACAAAAGTAAATAATGACCTTTTTTTGCCAGCAAAAATTTCAATTAAAAAATCATTCTCTGGTTGCCAAGTCGAAAGAAGCCCAACGCAAATACCAAACAGGAACACTGCAAAAACGTTTAAGTAACTCTTAAACACTTAATCCACTCAGCGTATATGCCTTTTTATTGTTCGACTAAGAAGGAAAAAAATTTAAAAAAAAAAAAACAAAAAAACATTGAAAGTGACTTGACTTAGCTTGGCATGGCTTTGCATGGCCCGATGTGCAATTAACCTCAAAAAGAAAGATTTTGTAATGAAATGAAAAGGTATTAACCCGATGATTTACGAACTTTTCTCTTGGAAAAATCTGCTACTTTGTGTGGCGTCGATTGGTCATCGCCACAACTACCACCGTCAACGCAATCAAGCGTTGGATTTTACAGCAACAACAAAAAAGAAGGTATAACATCTTTCTGGCTTACACTATCCCAATCTCAAGCCCCGTGAATTACTCAATCCCCCTTTCTCAAAGTAAAAGGGAGCAATTGATTCGACGATTTGGTTCGATTCACGTCTTCAGTCGAGGGGGGATACTTTGGATGCATGGAGAGATAAATACACGAACGATGATTGAACCAAACAATTGGGGTCCATCGCTATAACTAATCCACTTTGATCACAGAGAAAGACGGACTTCACATTTAATTTGAAATTAACGCCGTTTTACGGAAGATTGATTGTTACATTGTTGTGTGGCTGTTGCCTTTTGATTGCTTGCGATTTTTTTTCTATTGCGAAACAAATCGATTGGCGGTGGTGGTGATTGGTGATGTCTGATGTGAAATCAGATATAGTTTTGTAGCTAACGGGCAAATATAATGAAAATCGGGTTCCAGACTAATGACATGTTATGGGGGATCTGTAATGTAGATGATTACATTTGCAGTTTCAGTACTTGTTAGTAGGATATCTGACGGATAAAGTCGCAAATAAGTAAATGCTTTTAATTGGTGTCCTTCGAGTATGGACATATTATTCAATTCGGTTCTTAAATAAACAAATCACGTATATTTTGTTTATCGAATAACATTCGAGAAATTTAAATTATCATAGACAAAGAAACCATTTTTCAGAAACTTATAAATTATATTGTGCAGATTAAGTCCCGAAGAAGCAAAGTTAATGTATTTGTCCTTCTTATATGGCTTTTATAGAATAAAATACTAACGATACCTAAAGGATAATCCAATAAGAGCTTCCTAGCATTTTTGTTTTATATAAATTTTTTAAATAAATTACAAAAAAATCAATTTATTGAGTATAATATTTATTTGAAGTTCTAGTATGGTTCATGCCATTTAGGGCCGATTTTTCAATCGCCAGATAAGCAATCAGATAAGACTTAACAGCCAGATAACACAAAAATAAATTTTTCAAAAGGCGAATAGCACCCTTTAGGTATATAACAGTTATCTGGCGAATGAAAGTATCTGCTCCTCAGTGAGCTGGGTTAACTTTAACTGACCGTTTATGAACTGTCAAAAGTGAGAAAACTAGTCTGCTAGCTCTAACATATAAGATTATCACTATATAACGGGTGATTTTTTAGCTGGTTTGGTTTTGGCAACACTGGTTTTGACAGCTGACGTGTGTTTAGTACCTTGTGTCACTGTCAAACAGCTTCAGTTTGGTTTGCAATTTAACCGTGGATCGTCTTACAAATGAACAACGCTTGCAAATTATTGAATTTTACTATCAAAATTCGTGCTCGGTTCGAAATGTTCATCGCGCGCTGCTTCCATTTTATGATCGGCATTCTCGACCTTCTGAGCAGTCTATTCGGAAGATTGTGACCAAATTTCGCACCAAATTTACTTTGTTGGACATTAAACCACCAACACGTTTACGTACTGTGCGTAGTGAAGAAAATATTGCGGCCGTATCAGCTAGTGTGACAGAAGACCGCGAAATGTCGATTCGGCGCCGTTCCCAGCAGTTAGGCCTTTGTTACAGCACTACGTGGAAAGTTTTGCGGAAGGATTTGGGCGTAAAGCCTTTTAAGATACAGCTGGTGCAAGAACTAAAGCCAGCCGAGGATCCGCTTTTTTATCGAAAAATTGTGTTCAGCGATGAGGCTCATTTTTGGTTGAATGGGTACGTAAATAAGCAAAATTGCCGCATTTGGAGTGAAGATCAGCCAGAAGCATTGCAACAGCTACCAATGCATCCCGAAAAAGCCACTGTTTGGTGCGGTTTATGGGCCGGCGGCATTATTGGGCCATATTTCTTCAAAGATGATGCGAATCGCAGCGTTACTGTCAATGGTGAACGCTACCGAGCGATGATAAAAAACTTTTTTTTGCCCGAAATGGAAGTTCTTGACTTGCATGATATGTGGTTTCAACAAGACGGTGCCACATGCCACACAGCAAGCGAAACAATGGCGCAATTGCGAGGCGAGTTTGGTGAACAGTTAATTTCACGTTTCGGGCCGGTCAATTGGCCGCCTAGATCGTGCGATTTGACACCATTAGATTATTTTTTGTGGGGGTATGTCAAGGCTAATGTCTATAGGGACAAGCCCGCTTCGATTGACGCACTGGAAGCCAACATCCATGCATTCATTCGTGAGATACCGGCCGATATGTGTGAAAGAGTATGCCAAAATTGGACTCAGCGGATGGGCTACCTGAGACGCAGCCGCGGTCAACATTTGCATGAAATTATCTTTAAACATTAAATTGCAAGGTTCAAACTATCGATTCAATTTCGAATTTTTTGTGTTTTTTTTTTAAAAAAAGTTCTAAACCTCTTAAAAAATCACCCGTTATTTGTCCTTCTTATATGGCTTTTATAGAATAACATACTAACGATACCTAAAGGATGATCCAATAAGAGCTTCCTAGCATTTTTGTTTTATATAAATTTTTTAAATAAATTAAAAAAAAATCAATTTATTGAGTATAATATTTATTTGAAGTATTAGTTTGGTTCATGCCATTTAGGGCCGATTTTTCAATCGCCAGATAAGCAATCAGATAAGACTTAACAGCCAGATAACACAAAAATAAATTTTTCAAAAGGCGAATAGCACCCTCTAGGTATATAACAGTTTTCTGGCGAATGAAAGTATCTGCTCCTCAGTGAACTGGGTTAACTTTAACTGACCGTTTATGAACTGTCAACAAGTGAGAAAACTAGTCTGCTGGCTCTAACTTATAAGATTATCACTATATATCTCTCTCTTTTTATTTCGTTCAATGGAGTTATTCAATGATTGAAAAACCACTATCTACTTATCTAGTAGATAAAGAGTTGAATACTATTATTCATTAGGCAGCAACCAGACAATTGAAAAATCGGCCCTTAATGTTTAAAGATAATTTCTTTCAAATGTTGCCCATGACTACCTCGTAAATGGTCCATTCTGTGGGTCCAATTTTCGACCACTCGCTCAAACATATCGGCCGGTATTGCATCTTCTAAAGCTTCAATCGTTTCGGGTTTTTCGACGTAAATCAGAATTTCGCATTTTCCCAAAAGAAGTATTTCATGGTGTCGAATTACTAGATATTTGTGGACAATTGACAGGACCATTTCTTGAGATGATGTTTCATCGAATGTTTCCCTCAATAAAGCGATAGATTCGTTAGCTGGGTGGTATTTAGTGCCATCCTGTTGAAAACAGAAGTCAGCTACACCTCTTGAATTTCAGCTATAAAAATGCATTGATCTTGGTCTGTAGCGATCTCCATTTACAGTTACACGCGCTCCTTTCGAATTTTTAAAGAAATACAGTCCGATGCGTCCGCTAGTCCATAAACCGCAGCAAACAGTGCATTTTTGGGCCGCATATTTGGTAGGTGTTGGATTGCCTCTGGCTTTTTATTTGTGTTAAGTCGATCCTAGTTCTTTTAGTAGTGTTGCCTCCACGAACATCTTTAAAAACTTTAATTTGTTGGGGCATAGTTTGTTATGATGGTCTCGTCCAAATTATCCCACTTGCTACGGTTGGTAATCGAACCCAGACCATCTTCGCGGCTTGCAGTTCATCGCACAAACCATCGCACCACTGAGTCCGTCTCTCCCGTAGACTCTCATACGTCCACCTGAAGTAAATCTGGACTATGATCAGTAAAAATAACTCTACCTCAGTCGGCCTCGATACAATACTGGTGAAGGCACACGTCGCTTGTGCTGTACCATGATAATTCACCGCCTTTCCATTTAAGTAAAGTTTTTAATTCACCAAATATCGATCATCCCTTGCAGAAGTTGCTCTGGGGCGACCTGAGCTTAGTAGTAAGCCGTGCTGTTGTCCTAATTTTTTTAATACATTTTCGATGCTTTCAACCCTTACTTCATGAATTGCTCGACCAAGATTGTTCGTAGTGTCTCAGTCTTAGGATTGTTCAAAACATCGGTCTTTAATGTCACCCCACAAGCAACACCACCATAATAGTCTGATTATACGATTATTTAACTGGTTATACGTGCAATAAATCAATTGCCAAGCAGCTCTATCTCGCTGGAATCATTAAAAAAAATCGATTATCATGCCTCGGTAGTGTTCTCCATTGTCTATAACGGTTTTTTTTTATCGTCGGTCGTAGTGGAAGAAAAAAAAAGTCAATACTCCAAAAACCAAAGCAAATAGTCACATGCTCAGGGTGTATTCCCCCCTCTAGTATCGCGTGTGAATTTTCGAAATTTTGACATTTTCAAAATTTTAAACATTTTTTTGTCTACATTTTTCAAAAATATTTTTATATTAAAGAGTTTGTGTCAAGTTTTCGGGCGCAAGGAGCTTTCAGTGTCAAAATAATATATAAAAATAATCTTATTTCCCATTTCATGTCTTTAACATGCAAGACCAAAAGTCAAATGTATTCAACAGAACTGGTTAGTAATGTCGTCCAAACGTCATCTGTCAAAGTGAAAAGTTTTCAGTATACTCTGCCATTTAATCATCATGATTGCAAATTATTGAAATTTATTATCAGAATTCGTGCTCTGTGAAAAATGTGCAAATGTGTGTTTTATCGTGTTCAGCGATGAGGCTCATTTCTGGCTCAACGGATACGTAAATAAGCAAAACTGTCGCATCTGGAGTGATGAACAGCCACATGCCATACAAGAATTCCGATGCATCCCAAAAAAAAACGACAGTTTGGTGTCGTTTATGGGCTGGTGGCATCATCGGTCCAATTTTCTTCAAAGACGACCGTGGAAGAAACGTTACCGTCAACGGCGAACGATATCGAGCCATGATACGCGACTTTTTTTGACGCAAAACTGGACCTTCCGAATGGACCATTTGAAATGGATCCGCGGACAACATTAACATGAAGTTGTCCTTAAAACGTAAATGGCGAAGGCCTTTTGAATATTTCATGCAAATTTGAGTGTTTTATTCGATTTAAAAAAAAAAAACAACGCTTAAAAAATCACCCGTTATATCTCTTCAATCCAACAATCGTACCTTTGGTTAGGTTATAGGTTAGGCTGCACGCGTGTACAGAAAAAAAGTTCCATTTTCCTAGAGTTTCGTTTGCCTAAATCAACCATTCCGAGCTAACTATAAAGCTGACTATATATGTTCCTGACATTAAATTAGACAGGTTGTCAAAGATGTAGTTTTATTTTGTTAGACAAGAATACACTCCTCCTCCTCCTCCTCCTCCTCCTCCTCCTCCTCCTCCTCCTCCTCCTCCTCCTCGTCCCTGCCACAACTACAGAAATCTTGCTGAAGTGGTCTTGTCTTTTTCCATGTAGAACTAAGGTGCAAGGACAACACCGACGATGGTACTGATGTTTGATCATTTCAGCACTATCAACCATAGAGACCGTTTCTGGTTATAAATTTGCCAGAGTTGACACGTTATGCCGTTTATCCATCTGTGGTTTGCTTTCTTAATCGCATCTAGTTTGCTTGATGATTTACATGTAGCGAGAGGCATGCCTAACATTTCTACTGGCGGTAGAATTTCAAGGGTAGAGCCCAGTCTGGCAAGCTCATCCGCTTTACAGTTCCCTCGGATATCTCTGTGACCCGGTACCTAAAAGAGTTGAATGGTAAAGTGATCTGCCATCTTGTCAGTCAGCATTCGCGGGCTAAATTCGATGTGAATTTAAATCGTTCTTTAAATATCTTTTCAATATGAACAAAATAATTTGGTGCTATATTCAATTTATCCAACAATTAGGTTAGGTTTATATAAGAGTGGCTGCCAACGAGTTCGCTAGCGCACTTAGACCATTTTTTGGTCCATTGTGATACCACGTGGATACTGTTCATTCTCCTTTTTATCTGTGAGAAAACCATTCTGAGCTTTTAATGAACAATCCAAAAGATAACTATCGGACCAATTAAATTGTTCAATCTAATCACAAAAACACCGAGAATGCAGTATGTCCTGTAGATATCTTTCATACAACCCAACAAATAAGGCCAGCAAATGTTTAAAACACCCACCCCATTGAACAAAACTACTTTTTTTTAAGGAAGTTTTATCAAATGGAAGCATCCCTGAGAAACAACCAAACCTCCAAAGCTCTATAGCCAAACCCATATACGGAAGATTTGTTTGAATGCACATTCTTTCATAAACACACTCTTACCTTGAGTTTAAATATTTTACGACAGATTCACACAAGCCAGCTTCAGCATGACTCAGAAAATATGCAAATACCCGACTTGACATAGAAGGTCAGCACTAGCAATCAAACGCAGGCGATATGTTTTGGTTAATGTAGGCAAATGAATCAGTCGAGCTGACTACGCTAACCTCTGGTCAAACTAGAACGTACGAGTTTCATGAGTCAGATGAATGTTTGATTTTTTTTTCTTTATTAACAATCAAGGGGGAGAATTACATTTATTTTAACACCGACTTGAGTGACAGTTAATTATTTTATAAAAAATGATTCAAAATATGATAAAAAATTTGTGTTTTTAAATTATGTGATGACATTGTTAAGCCTTTTTGAAGGCCAATGGATTGGTGTAGATTGTTGTTTGTGGATTACAATGCGGCGATGACATTATTTCCATTTGCCAATAACGTGGAACGGAAATGGTGTTCTGCCAAAAATCAACAAACTTAAATACAACATTGGCGTATGCTTGATTTTTTTTTTAATTTATGTTTTGTTTTTATTTTTTTTAAACAAAATTTAAGAAATGGAGATAAGAGCTTAAAAGCATTGAGCCATCAGACGATAAGATTCTCAAAATCAATCTTCTTCGTGGTGTTCTTTGACTTTTATCTTTTCTTCCTGTGCGGCAATCAGGATGAGCAAGCCATGATGCTTCTTCATGTATTGCTCCAAGGTGCTTTCGTCAATATCACCCAACAACTTCTTTAGCAGATCCTTGGCGATTGTCTGGAATGTGATTCTATATGTGTCTAAACAATTCGCGGTTCTTTTCGACTCGCTTACTTACTTACTTTCTTAAGTGGCGCTACAGTCCGGGATGAACCTGGGCCTCAAACAACATCCCTCTCCAATTAGCCCGGTCCTTAGCTAACTGCCTCCGTTGCGCACTCCGAGTTGGTTGAGGTCGGTTTCTACTTGTGCGCGCCACTTAAGGCGAGGTCTTCCTCTACTGCGTCCGACGTCTGGCTGGGAATCGAAGACTCTGCGAGCCGGAGTATTGGTGTCCTTTCTTTCTACATGTCCTAGCCATCTTAAACGTCCAATGCGGAGTTTTTTGACTAGGGGTGTGTCGCTGTACAGCTCGTATAGTTCGCGGTTGAATCTTCATCTCCATAGCCCGTCAACGCAAACGGGACCGAAGATTTTCCGAAGAATTTTTCTCTCGAATCGACCAAGGATTTCTTCATCCACTTTTGATACGGTCCATGCTTCAGCGCCGTAGAGCAGGACTGGGATGATCAGGGTATTATATAGGATCGCCTTAGTAGTTCGAGTGAGGGCTTTCCTACTAAATTGCCTTCTTAGCCCGAAGAAACAGCGATTGGCAAGAGTTATTCTTCGTTTGATTACTGACGAGATGTTGTTGTCAGAGTTAATAGCGGAGCCGAGGTAGACAAAGTCCCGTACTACCTCAAAGTTATATCTGTCAATGGTGACGTTTTGTCCAATTCGACGATGTTGGGTGTCCTTTCGTGTTAACAGCATATACTTAGTCTTACCACTATTTACTGCTAAACCTATTTTTTCCGCTTCCTTCTCTATACTAGCAAACGTGGCTATGACATCACGTTGAGTCCTACCAATGGTGTCAATATCGTCTGCATATGCTAGTAGTTGCACCCATTTTTGGAGAACAAGCCTCTGGTGTTGGCTCGGGAGTTTTGCACAATCCTCTCAAGAATCATATTGAAGAAGTCACATGACAGCGCATCGCCTTGCCTAAATCCGTTTTTGGTATCGAATGTCTCGGTGAGGTCGTTTCCGACCCTGATGGTGCAGCGAGAATTCTCCATCGTCATCCTACACAAACGGACAAGTTTGGACGGTATACCAAAACTAGAGATGGCTCTGTATAGTTCGTCTCTATAAATGCTATCGTATGCGGCTTTGAAATCGATAAATAGGTGATGGGTATCGATTTGGACTTCTTGGGTTTTTTTCCAGGATCTGCCGAAGTGTGAAAATTTGATCGATTGTGGACTTTCCTGGCCTAAAACCACACTGATAAGGGTCGATCAGGTTGTTGGTAAACGGTTTCAGGCGTTCACACATTACGGCAGATAGGATCTTGTAGGCGATGTTGAGCAGATTTATGGCTCTGTAGTTGGTGCAGTACAGAGGGCCTCCTTTTTTTGTGGATCGACTTTTCGACTCGCTGCCAGGAGACTATCTGCCCGCTAAAGGATATCGGCCAAGTGAATAATTGGCTGGTATCAACCTTGCACTTTTGTGGTGTGTGGCAAGTTCGCCAGTGACTTAGGAGAATTGTGTACGTAATGTCGATGTTTGACATGTGTGGATTGAATTGATACAGCTCAACGAAAGCCAAATTTGCTTCCAAGTCGTATATGTGTTGTTTTTGGCTTGTTCTTCAAGATAGGTCTCGAGCGTTTTCAGATGGTCGGGGTTGTACCTTTCGATGCATCCAAGCATTTCGGAAATTGTTTGGCTGGTACCATTTTCCATTTTAACCATGTGAGTCATTGTGAAAAGTTAATTTTTATTCGCGAATCAATCAAAATCGGAGACGGAGACACAAATTGCGAGTTTAATGTTTAAAAGGAATACTTCCCTAGTCTCATCACTTGTCGGTATGTTTACGGTGGTTAGTCTTCGACTATGCAGAAATTCACATGGTAAGAATTTTCTGAAGACTCCATTTTTTGAACACACCCATGTTTATTTTCCAATGGGTCTCTCTATATAACTCCAGAACTGTATTGGAACTCTCCCTATGTTCCGTTTTAGTAGTTTTTGACCAAGTTGTCAATATACAGATCAAAAGATTCATCATTAAATCTTTGTCTTACAGGCTTTTAAGCTCGTATGACCAAGGGTTTCTTTATTCACTTGTGATATGATCGGCATTTTAAAGTAGAACTGCAATGACAAGGGTCTTATATACGATCTCGAGTGAGGGACTTGTTATTGGGATGATCCAGGTCATATTTACAAATAAAGAGTTTTTTTCGTCCAAATTAACTTCTTAGTTCATAGAAACATCGATTGGAAAAATTAACGCTTTGTTTATTTTTTGACAAGGCCAAGGTTACTTCCTTAACATAAAACTAGACAAAACAATTTTTTATCAACTCCCGCCAATGACTTGATGTCCTATTGTAAGAACTAATTGTTCCAATAGGAGATTGGAAATACAGCATTTCCTTGAAAAAAATCCTGAGCATTCCACAAACGCGCGTAATTTAGCTTTACGTGACATATGTAGATCATATTTGCCAGGATCCCCGATACGGTAAATGGCTCTAACGTTTTTCTTGATGGTTTTCTTTTCAAATTTGCGCCAAGGTAATTCGGAAAGGTAAGAAGTTTAAACTAATACAGGTTATATTAAAGCTTTAATTTACTTACTCAATGGGCTCCTTACCCGTGAGACCTTGCTTGAGACCATGCAGTATTCTATTCTCTTTGATTCTGGCCGCGTACTTGTAGTCGTTCAGTCCAAACGCACTCTACGATCTTACTAACTTATTTACTTAAGTGGTGATACAGTCCGGAATGAACCTGGCAACCAACATGCCTCTCCAATAATCCCGGTCCTTAGTAATTGCTTCCAGTTCCGCACTTCAAGTCGGTTGAGGTCGGTTTATGGAAATCAAAGCCTACGAGCCGGAGTATTGGTGTCCATTCACATTTTCTAACCATATAAAAACAGTCCAATGCGAGGTTTTTTGACTTCACACATTCCAGGTGCAGATACGTTGTCCGTTTTTCGTTCAGCATGGTCGTCCACAATAAAATCTGTGCTTTCCGAGGCTCTTGGTTGCTTGGTAACCGCAATTTTCCCTTGAGTCGTTAGTTAACCCCAGGCTAAACCCTCAACCTGGAAGGCCAGCTCTAATTTTTAAGATACCCCTAGGACAGTGGGCCATCAGTATCCAATACGGGATCGAGCACGATCTCTGTTCAAGTGACCTGACTAACCCTTGAGATTTCTAGATTACCTATTTTCCGAATATGTCGGAGCAGCTCAAATAGGTTGTTTTTTTCTATCTTAACTGGGACTGTAGACGCCACCGTTGACTCCATCTTGGGAATTCTTTAACTGCTGTCTGGGGAGGTTTTTTTTTTATAGTGGACCCCTCCGCGATCGATTAATCCTAAAATCGCAGGTTCGGTGTTCCTTGTCCTCCCATACCTGAACACTATGATTTAAAGATTCTCCTGGCTGGAGCGTTGTTGTTCATTCGCCCAGTTGGTCAAGTCCATGGAGTCGTCTGGTTTTACCTTTGGACTACATCCACACCTTGGTACAGCAAATAATGTTTGCAGTTGTATCTTTTCCCTCGCATACATGACCAACAATTAGACACATTTTTCGTTCGAAAGTTCCTTGTATCCTAGGACTTTTGAGTTAGTGGTTTTGATCCCATTTGTTTCGCTAAACCGAAAAAGCATCGGTTTTCTAGGGTCCGTCTTCTTCGTATCTACATTAAGGTGGCTCCGTGGTAAATTAACTCTTTAACTACCTTTTTGGTGGCTGCATGGGCGTGTTTGATAGAATGGTACCCTTTGGTGGATTCGCCACCTCTTTGATGATTTTGCGATACTGTATCCACTGGGCTTCGATATTGAATTTGGGTGCGACGAGAATATGGTCAGAGTCGACGTTTGCCCCTCTGAATGTTTGTACATCTGAAATTTTAGATGCGTGCCTAGCTTCTATGTGCACATGGTCGATTTAATTGACGGGTCGACTATCTGTAGATCACCAGGTTGCTTTTTGGATTCTGCCGAAGTCTGTTATTCGGAAGCCATTATCTGTTGCCATTTCGTGGAAGCTGTGCTTTCCAATAACCCGCCGAAGACGGTTTCCTTACAGATTTCACATTGAAGTCCCCGAGTACGATATTTAAATCGTATTCCGGACAGGCCCCGTCCATGTCCTAACATTCCTTCTTGATAAAGAAGTCTTCAGTCTCATCGGTAGGGGCTTGTGCACATATTAGGCTGATGTGATGTTGCAAAATGTTGCTTTAATGCGGAACACAGAGAGCCGATTACAAACAGGCTTATAATCGATTACTATTGACCTAGGTCAGCTCCAACAACGAATCCACATCGTAATATGTGCATTCCTTGGTGACAGCTGTAACAAATGTCGCATTTTTTTCGTTTCTTGCATTTCCGATCCTGTCCAACGTATTTTCTGAAACGCGCGAGAACAGATTCAAGTTTTTGAATAGCACCCGGGGTGCACAGGATGCGTACGTTGTAGGTGCATACTCGTAAGTCGTTGTCCGTGGTCATTTCGGGTTTGGTTGGTATTTAAGGAGATCCATTACCTGAGGCTGTTGTCTCTGTTGGGTTGTTTTTCACGAGGTATGGTTGCTACCCTGACGGCACAACTTGCGGAGCGCCAATTCTAATTTTCGGATACCCCTAAGACACTGGGCTGCCATTGGACTTTCGGGTCATCAGCCACTATCTCTGTTCAAGGGTTGATTTACACTTTGAGATTTCTAAGTGACATGTTGTCCCATAATATGTCGAAGCAGCTCAACGCTGGTATAACCCAAAAATGAATTCTGCAAAAACTAAGGCTTGTTAAATGTATAAAAGCGCGCAATTTTTCTTGAAAGGGAGGATTTTGAATCAAATTTTGTAAAAATAATTTTAACGCCAACTCAGGTTCTTTCTCAATTCTTGGAACTCTTTTTACCGTGATGTGGCAAAGGATTTTCATAAAATCAAAGCATATCAAAACTTCAATACCACCTGTCTTTAGTTAGCCTAGTACCTACTCCTCCAAGAATCAACTTAAGCTTCAAGCTATTGGCGGTTTTATATATAGAAATAGCCTCATTCAAATTTTTCATCATTAGACTAGCAATAGCTAATGAGGCTTTTGACCCCGTTTGCACATAAAGATCAAGTACCTCCAGGGGTCCGCTGCAACAAAAGCAATTTAAATTTCCACCGTTCTCGTACAAGTTCGACTAATTTTGTTGCTTTTCCCTGCAACAAAAGACTGCAAGTGTTCATTGAATCCGTCATAATTACATGAAACATCGTCATCATCATCATTATCACTTGAACTGACAACAACTTCTGTGCAGCGTGCATAAGTGAAAACAGCTTCTGAATTTCATTACCATCTTAACGCTTTGCCCGGTCTTTGTGATGAGCGAAAAATAAAAAATCACCTATCAATTAAAAATGCATTCAAATTTCCTGTAAGGCTATTAAGCCCGCCATAAGTCTTTGCACATCTACATATATATACATCCCAAGCCTTCCTTTGCTGCGTGGCCACTTGGTGGTTCCCTTGCTCCATCTCTGGCATGGTAAATTAATTGACTCAACTTTTTGAAAAAGAAAGTGTTACAAAAAGTCATCATCATCGCACAAGCTGAAGTGGCAATAATAACAAAGAAGAAGAAAACGTAAACGCAAGAAAGAAATCACAATGATAAAAGAAAGTCTCAGGTACGTACGTAAGCCGCAGTGCAGTAGCAGCAAACAGAAAAGTGCGCCACACTTGAGCCGCCACTGCCGCTGCTGCTGATGCACCACATGTTCATTGACTTTATCTCACTCTTTTCTCCTGTCCAGAGATATGGAAACAGAAGAAAAATCAGGAGAAACTGAAAAAAGGAGGAGATCACATTCGCATTCACATTCGCAACTCCAAGGAGGAGTAGACTGCAATGCTGCAACATGACCAAAAAAAAAAAAAAAACAGAAATTTCTCAACAAGCCAGCTTTAAATGGGCGGCTTCGGGTGGGCTGTGCATGATAAATGAAATGCATTTTAATTGCAAAATATGAGATTTGACATTTGGATGCTTCAGTGGTTTGAACGTCTGTCAGATATGGAATGGAAAGCGGAGGAAAAGATCACTTAAGTTGATGCGAGTCATTTTTTCTTTCCACTTTAATAGAAGATATAAAAATCTTTTTTACGTCTTGGTAATGTCAAAAGTGAAATTTGACATTTGATTAGATTTGAGTCGTGTTTGGAAAAATGGATTTTTTTTAAAAAAAATAAGATGTAGTTGTGCGTTCAAAGATTGAAAAATACTTTCAAAATAGAATTTGCACATTTTGATTGTAAAACCTGTCAAAGTGACAGTCCTAAAATTGACACTTATTCCGACTGTAAAGCCATGACGAACTAAAAGCATTCCAGTCATGTGCTAATTCGGTTAATTTCCATCATGAAATAAACTCCCACCACTCTGTATTCCATATTTGTCTGATATTTCATAAAATTTAATGACATTAGTATTTTACAATTATTAAACGATAATTTAATTATAGCGGCCATCTTAATGAGCTATAGAACAAAAAATAAAAATATCATTAATTTGCGTAAATTGGAATGTGGGAACTTTCCTACAATAATAATAAATACACTTGAAGTGTGACATCTAATAATCGGGCAATAATGACATAGATGACGTATGACACATACGATTGACGTAAGTCATAATCGTCACAGAAGAAAGCCACTTGTAGTTACTCGTATGGAATTTGTTTGCTTTGACGTTTTATATTGTCTGTGTAAACAAACAACGGATTGACGCATTTATTTTTGTTGACAGTATGCCTGTGGATTTATTCAGACATTGGAATACACAATCAGATTAACTGACGTTTAAGTTGGCGACAAAAAAAATCGAAACCCTTGAGCTATCCAATAAATGAAGAATGGGAATGATTGATGTAAATTAACAAAAATCTTTAACTGATGGGAAAGATTTGGAAAAAGTTTATGGCCCAAGTGACTTGTCCGTTTGGAAGAATATCGGAAACGAAAGTCAACTTCAATTGGAACTCAGTTTGCTTTCGATGTAACTGATGCGGAACAAAATAAATGTTGCATGCAAACGTGTTCTTTTGACATTTTTGGAATAGTTTCCATTTCCATACAGCTTGCGCAAGCGCAACAATTCTTCGTCGGATAACTTTGGAGGAAATTCAACGTGTAGGTGTCGAAACATTTACTCTGCTGGCTTTACGAACTTCGCCGTGCGGTATGTTACGTCAGAAGGGCTGTTCGAAATGCTTGTTAGAAGCGTAAATCGGAGAAAAATTGTTTTCGAGCGGATACCTCGGTAGGACTGTATATCCTCAAATATTGGGTGTCCGATAATTCACTTAAAATGTAATTCTGATTGAAAATACAGATTTTTAATTGGAAAGGTTAAATTTTTTATTGGTACATAGTGTATACAGATTGTATGGAATTTGATAAATGGCCGCCACGGCTTTTCTCAAGTACGTGCTCTTTTATTGAAATTTCCTTTATCCGTTTCGCATAAATGAGGCTAAAATTCATTAATACACCTCCCAATTTACTCTGTTAAGTCGTTGTTGGTGGGTTTGTTTGCATAAACGTTTGACTCAAAAGCCCCAATAAAAAAAAAGTCCAATGGCGTTAAATCGCAAGATCTGGATAGCAAATTCTGATTGCAAAAATGGCCGATTACGTGATAAGGAAATAACTCATGCAGTAATTGAATTGTTTCTCTGGCTGTATGGCATGTGGCACCGTCTTGTTGAAATCACATGTTGGTCACATCCATATCTTGTAATTTAATTTAAAAATTGGGTTATCATGTCACGATATGGAACACAATTAATTGTTACTGCCTGACCAGTCGCATTTTCGAAGAAGCATGAAAATGTCTCCAGCCCAAAATCAGCACCAAACAGTCACACGTTGTGGATGAATTTGTTTCTCAACAATTACTTACTTACTTAAGTGGCGCTACAGTCCGGGATGAACCTGGGCCTCAACCAACATACCTCTCCAATTAGCCCGGTCATAAGCTAACTGCCTCCAGTTGCGCACTCCATGTTGGTTGAGGTCGGTTTCTACTTGTGCGCGCCACTTACGGCGAGGTCTTCCTCAACTGCGTCCGACGCCTGGCTGGGAATCGAAGACTTTGCAAGCCGGAGTATTGGTGTCCATTCGTTCTACATGTCCTAGCCATCTTAAACGTCCAATGCGAAGTTTTTTGACCATGGGTATGTCGCTGCACAGCTCGTATATTTCGTGGTTGAATCTTCGTCTCCATAGCCCGTCAACGCAAACGGGACCGAAGATTTTTTGAAGAATTTTTCTCTCGAATCGACCAAGGATTTCTTCATCAGCTTTTGATACGGTCCATGCTTCAACGACGTAGAGCAGGACTGGGATGATCAGGGTATTATATAGGATCTCCTTAGTAGTTCGAGTGAGGGCTTTACTACTAAATTGCCTTCTTAGCCCGAAGAAACAGCAATTGGCGAGAGTAATTCTTCGTTTGATTTCTGAAGAGATGTTGTGGTCAGAGTTAAAAGCGGAGCCGAGGTAGACAAAGTCTCGTACTACCTCAAAGTTATATCTGTCAATGGTGATGTTCTATCCAATTCGTCGATGCTGTGCGTCTTTTCGTGTTGACAGCATATACTTAGTCTTACCCTCATTTTCTGCTAAACCCATTTTTGCCGCTTCATTCTCTACACTAGCAAACGTGGCTATGACATCACGTTGAGTCCTCCCAATGATGTCAATATCGTCGTTAATAGTTGCACCGATTTTTGGAAAATTTTGCCTCTGTGGCTCGGGAGTTTTGCACAATCCCCTCAAAAATCAAATTGAAGAAGTCACATGAAAGCGCATCGCCTTGCCTAAATCCTTTTTTGGTATCGAATGTGTCGGTGAGGTCATTTCCGACCCTGATGGAGCAGCGAGAATTCTCCATCGTCATCCTACACAAACGGCGGGCGGTATACCAAAACTAGACATGGCTCTGTATAGTTCATTTCTATAAATGCTGTCGTATGCGGCTTTGAAATCAATAAATAGGTGGAGGGTATCGATTTGGACTTCTGGGGTTTTTTCCAGGATCTGCCGAAGTGTGAAAATATGATCGATTGTGGACTTTCCTGGCCTAAAACCACACTGATAAGGTTGTTGGTAAACGGTTTCAGGCGTTCACATGTTACGGCAGATAGGAATTTTGTAGGCGATGTTGAGAAAACTTATGCCTCTGTAGTTGGCGCAGTTCAAAGGGTCTCCTTTTTTGTGGATTGGGCAAACGATGCTGAGGATCCATTCTTTAGGCATACTTTCAGCCGATCAGATTTGGCTTTTGAGTTGGTGGATGTTATTTTACTTACCAAGTCATCTCCTCCGGCTTTATAAAGCTCAGCGAGAAGGTCGTCATTTTCGGCAGCTCTATTAAGCTTGAGTTTAGATATTGCTATCATCACTTCACTTAGGTCGGGTGGTTGGCAGTTTTCGGTGTCGTTGCCAATATTGAATCGTTCGTTCTGCCTGACAGCGGGATGTTGCTCGTCATCGCCGTTTAACAGTCTGCAGAAGTGGTTCTTCCATATCCTCAGCATCGACTGTGTCTCAACTACGATATTTCATTGATTATCTCGACAGGATTCTGTTCGAGCCTTGTATCCTTGTCTTTGACGTTTTACACTTTGGTAAAACTTGCGAACATCGTTCCTGGAGTGGCACCTCTCTATATCCTCGATCGCGCGCTTTTCTTGCTCTTTTTTCTTCTTTCTGAAAAGCCGGTGTTCCTCCCTTCTTCTTTGCCTATAGAGCTCAATGGCAGCTCTCGTCTTCACACCTTGTGGGCCTCGTTCTTGGCTGCGAGCATCTGTCGACATTCCTCATCAAACCAGGGGTTTCTTGCTGGTGGCCGCGAGAAACCTAGCACATCAGTTGCGGCTGATCTTATGGCTTGTTGGCATCGTTGCCATTGTTCTTCGACATTAGATGCTGGTGGTGTGTTGTGAGTCGAGAGGTTAAGGGATACGCGTTGCGCGAAGTTCTTGGCGGTCTTTGGCGATTGCAGTCTTTTGACATTAAATTTTTTCACAGTATTTCTGGATTGTTGTGGCGTGGTGGATATCCGCATCCTTACCTTGGCTACAACAAGGCAGTGGTCCGAGTCGATGTTACCCCTCGGTATGTTCGGACATCTATAATACTGGATACGTGCCTCTTGTCTATCGTAATGTGATCAATTTGGTTGACTGTTCGTTGATCTGGAGACTGCCATGTCCCCTTAAGGATATCGAGGTGAGGAAACCGTGTGCTGGCTATAGTGGCATTTCGTTCCGTAGCAAAATCAATTAGCCAAAGTCGTCTGTTACTGTCGTGGAAGCTATATTTTCGGACACTACTTCTAAAGATGTCTTCTCTTCCTACGTTTGCGTTTAAATCTCCCAGCACGATTTTAATATCGTACTTTGGTAGCCGCTCATAGGTTTTGTCAAGGAGCTTGTAGAAGCAATCCTTAGTTATATCATCTTTTTCCTCCGTCGGAGCATGAGCGCATATAAGGCTTATGTTGGCGAATTTGGCCTTGATGCGGATTGTTACAATGCGTTCGCTAATGTCTTGAAAACATAAGACTTCTTGCCTAAGTCTGGCACTTATAACAAATCCGCATCCGAATAGGCGCTGTTTCTGCTCACTATTACACGGTCCATAGTATATATCACAGTTTTTCATCCTCATTTTGCCCGGCCCATCCTATCGTATTTCCTCGATCGCAGTAATGTCTGCTGTCAAGGGCTTCCGATAGTTGTTCGCCTGCACCTCTCCTGTTTAATGGTCTCACATTGCAGGTGCAGATGCGAACGTTGTTGTCCTTTTTTTCGTTTAGCAGGGTCATCAATAATAATAGATATCAGTCCTTTCCCAGTCTATTGGTTGCTTCTTAAGAATGGTTTTTTCCATGGGTGGGTAGTTACCCCAAAGCACAACCCCCAGCCTGGAGGGCCAGTTCCAATTTATTAGATACCCCTAGGACACGGGGCCATGGATCATCCTTAACGGAAGATACGTTCACCTATGCCCTCTTTTCTATAAACATCGAATCTTTGAAGACTTGGGAGAATATCAAACAGTTCTATTAAGAGCATACGGTTGGAAGAGTATAGAATTAGGGGTTCTTTGCTGAGGACTATTAAATCTGTGTACAGAAAATTTAAAAGGAGTTTTCGGTTAAACTGCACGTCCTTAAAATTTAAGATGTATTTGTCAACGTTGCTTTTATCCACCTAACCTTTTCATAATAAATTTGGAAATGTTTTATATTTCGGAATCTAAGTTAAGGGATCTGCTCTCTTACTGGGTGACAGAGCGAAAAGCTTCAGCTGCAACTGGCCATTTATTGAGCGGCTAATTTTTAAATTGTCTTTGTCCAGTGATTGTCATCTCCAAAAGGTGGGTTGGACTTATAATTGTCCATAGCTTTAATTTAAACAGAGAAAACCGTCCTACCTTGTGGCATGGTTGACTGGAATTGAAGCTAATTAGTTCCGGACCTGATTCAGTACTTTATCGCGAAGGGCTTCATAAAATAAAAATGAACAGATGCAAAAGCTGAGTGCAACGTCGCTAAGCAATATTGCTAAACGAACACATGGCCGTCCCAATATAATCTCAGATGTCTTATGTCTGTCCATGAGAGGTTATGAGCCCAGTCTCTCGTTAATCAATGCGTAGCGCAGGCCTTAGGCTTTGTCAATCCGAACTTCCTAAAATCCTGTAACCCTGTTTGTGTTGAAGCATAAAGGTAAACTTGACCAACTCAGAAGCGATAGTGGTTTTCAAAAAAAAAACTTCATCAATGCAATCCACAAATCTTAGTTAGGTTCCATTTCAACAGGTGGTACGTTTAATAACTTCGAAGACTTATTCGCACGTAATTGCTTAAAGGTGTACTCCGTATTTTATTTCATCAACTCTCCCCTATGACCATTACGATTTGGGCTATGACCGCAAGAATAAGAATAAGATCGTGGGGCATGATACTGAAACGAGATTTTTTTGGTGTATTTTAATAGAGACAGAGGAACACCATAGTTCGCAAGGTGTTTAATGTCGAGCAGCTCCTTTTTTTAAACGGAAATTCAATGTTGGTATGGTTTGTTCACGTAGTACACATGCCCCCCTCACTGACTTCCATAACGTCCCGTGGATGCGGTAATACCGTGTGAACGTCTTCGGGGTACACCTACGTTAAATTAGCTAGGCCCTATCCATGTGCCAATTTCCTCTGGAAACAGTCCCTGGTGTTTCGGAATAGATGGCGGCGGATCGAAATTTATTGCGGGCATACCTGAGTGACATACCCCGTGAACTTTAAAATAGAAGGGCGGAATGAAATTGAATAGCTAAATGAACAAAATGAACATCGAAATGTAGGCATCATTTCCACCTCATTTGCCACACAATAGTAATTAAGCGTTTCTTGAAAGCCGTGTCTCCCAAAACTAATTCGAAAATCAATCTCATTCTTTCCCCCCTCTCTCTTCCTCTCAATAAGTGGAAAATGAAATTCGAAACGGTAGCAGCAATAAAAATGTAAAATCAGCAACGCGCGGCGGCAACTGCACCAACAAACGTCTCCACACCACCCTATTCCGAGAACTGGTTTTTGAAACCAAAAAAAAAAAAAAAAAAATCATGACAATCTCAAGAAAACCCACGATCACGGTTTCGATTTTCATGCACCTCAATACCACCATTCGTTGCACATTATAGCGTAGAATGGTAGTAAAATGTATCTCGCTCTGAATGGAGCGAGTTGGAGTTGATTTTGTTTTGTATAGTAGCCTCCAAAAGACCATAACAACTGTGGTTCCGTCGTCGTTGTCGTCGTCGTCAGCGACCTGATGACGCGTTTCTTGAGTCTTGACTGGATTTTCTTCTTTCGGGGGAGATCCTCTTGCTTGTTGTTGTTCATTCGGTTTGGTTTCCCTGTTTCACGCCAAACCGCAGCAACACGAAGTGCAATTTTTGTGCACTTCTCTCTCGCAACTTGGTCTTTAGATTTCTACATTCTATATGCTTGCCTAAGGCTCTTTTAAGGTTTTCTTTTGCACTAGACGAATATTCTGCGAAGAGAAACCAAAGGCGCACTGAACAGCGCACAACACCCACTTTTTGTGTGAAAATAAACCCCAGCATCTATATGGTTCGGTGTAACCTCACTGTTTTGTCTTCCGTTTCCATGGCAGATGTAAGGAAACTTGTTGATTAGTCTTGGATTTCATTTCACGCGACGCGTGGATTAATAGATGCAAGAAGAAGTGCAAAAATGATGCATACGCGTTTTTTGTTTTTTTACAGAAAAACAAACGAATTATGACAGATAATTGCCTGTCATTTTGACAGATGGAAGGTTGGAGAGTTTTTCTTGGGGGTTGTTGGTTCTTATGAGTTTTTTTTAAATTCCAATAGAGAAGTGAATTTTAACTCAAGGACGATCTATACGTAGGTTGCGGGAAAGGTACAAATATTTTTGTGTTTAAGACCGTTAAATAGTATTATTTTTAGTTTTTGAAATCTTTTAAATTCTACAACTTAATTTGACTTTTATTTTGTTTCTTTGCAGGTAAATATGATCATACTTTTAATTTGAAACTGTGACCATAAAGGAGATTATCTGTCTATTGGGAAAAATTAGTAAGTTATTGTTTTATAAATTATAAACTGGGGAAAGGTAACGAAAAGTTGGTTCTTGGTCTTAAGCAAATGGTGGTAGCCTTAAGAACGGGTAGGAATATGAGACCTTTGATAGATGCTATTTCTGTAACTGTCTTGGCGCAAATTATGCTAAAACAAAGAAGAGGGATATTTCGTGATTGATCAGCTTAGGAACTACCTTGAGCTTTTCTATTTCGATTTAATAAACCATTGCGATAGCTTCCTTACTCTTCTTAACTGTCTCCCGATCCGTTGTGGGTCTCTGTCTGAGACAAGGCAGCCTTCAATCCACTTCGATTCTGCCATATTGCTACCAATCGTTCAGTTCAAGTGCCTTGGCATCCGCGCGATCCCTTGGATCTTATAATGCAGGTTCGGTCTTCCTTGACATTTCGAACATGATGGCTGTGATTCGAAATTCTCTTGGCCGGAGCATTGGTCATTTGCTCAAAATGGACAAGCCATGGTTTAACCGTTTGCTCTACATCCAAATCTTGGTACAGCTCATAAAGCTCAAGGTTGTACCTTCTCCTCGCTAACAAGTCCGCAAATTCGACGAAGAATCTTTGGTTCGCATATATGCTTTGCTTTGCT
This sequence comes from Rhingia campestris, assembly GCA_932526625.1. Lineage (NCBI taxonomy): Eukaryota > Metazoa > Arthropoda > Insecta > Diptera > Syrphidae > Rhingia > Rhingia campestris. Next base: position 100,859,379 of record OW052184.1, read on the forward strand.
GCTTATTGTCCAGCACTAGGCTGGCGCCGTAAAGTAGGTTTGATTGCATTAGGTTTGGACTTTCGAGTTTAGAATTTCGGTCCGGTTTATTACGCTACACCAAAGAAGCATCTGCTTCCTTTGTCCAGTCCTCTTCGTATCTCAACTAAGGTGTCATTCGTGGAGTAGATGTTAGCATGGAAATTTACTCTTTGACTTCATGAAAGTGCCATTTTATCCAATGTTGTCGGTCGACAGTATTTTGTTGAGAGCATATATTTTATTTTATCCTCCTTAACTACAGCGCGATGAACTGCCCTACAGAAGTTCTGGGTTCGATTCTCAGCCTTAGCAACAAATAAATTATTTTTCACTGGCCCTCCTCTCATGATGATTTGATAAATCATTCGAGTTGTAGATATCAATTATCAAAAAAGTTTATCTCAACTTAACCGTTCGGATTCGGCATAAAACAGGTCCCTCCATCGTGCAAGAAATATACCCGCACACATGAGTGGTTGTGGGAAAATCTAGGCCCGGGTACAAACGAGTCTTTTGTGCTGCAAAATTGTAATTATAAAAACCACAAGACCAACGGATTTGGCCTGTTAATCAACTGCCGCAAATGCTTCCACGAAATGGCTCAGTGGGAACGACCAGTAATGTCAATATCGTCTGCGTATCCCAGTAGCTGGACACATTTGTTAATGAAAGTGCTCCCCATATTTATACATACATGCCTTACCCACGATCTGTTCAGCACGAGACTCAAGAAACCCCATTGCAGCTCTGTTTTTTTTTTGTCGAAATCCGGTGTGTGTCTTAATTCTTTGGCTGAAATATGATTTTGCTTTTGTGATCCGTTGATCATCTGAAGGAATGCCTTTTAGCTTCTAATGGCTTTCAAATTTTGTTTTTTTTAATTGTTTGGTCAGGTTTATTGGTTCTTGGTGGCTATAGTGGTATTTCGTTCTGCAACGAATATAATTTGCATTTGTCCGTTTGCCAGATGCAGTGTCATGTAGGCTTCGTAAGATGTCCTCGTTTCCTACCTCTTCGTTGAAATCTCTTAACATCGTACTTTGGTAGTCGCTCATATTTGATTGGTGGCTATAGTGGTATTTCGTTCTGCAACGAATATAATTTGCATTTGTCCGTTTGCCAGATGCAGTGTCATGTAGGCTTCGTAAGATGTCCTCGTTTCCTACCTCTTCGTTGAAATCTCTTAACATCGTACTTTGGTAATCGCTCATATAGGTTCGTAGAAACATTCCTTAGCAATATCCTCTTTTTCCTCAGTCGGAGGGTGACCGCAAATAAGGCTTGTATTGGCAAATTTGGCCGTGATCCAGATCTTTACAATGCATTCGCTGATGTTGTCAAAGCATAAGATTTCTTACCTAAGTTTTTCGTTTCTGAATTATCGCTGTTTTTGGACAGGATAACACGGACCGTAGCTGATGACACATTTTGTCATCCTCCTTTTGTCCAGCCCAGCCCAGCCCATTCCATCGTATTTCTTGGATGCCAGTAATGTCTGTTTTATAGCAGTTGTTTTGCTAGTTGTTTTGCTAGTTGTCGGCTGCACCTCTACGGATGCGACAAGAAAATCTTTTTAACTTTCTCTTACAAAGAGAAAGATATTGTTTTCGTGAAAATTTTCGACCTCGAGATTTTGATTTATTCTAACATTACGATGATAGCGGAGCCTAAAAAAGTGGTTTTTGGAATTCCGTCCGTCGGTCCGTCGGTCCGTAATGGTCTCCCCAGCCTAAACGGCTTGACCGATTTTCTTCAAACTTCGTATCCAAGCTTGTTTTGTTCATAATTCTAGGCCTTTTATTTTTGTTTGCTTTTAGCCATGTTAATAACGGTACCTGCCATATAAAAATTACACATAACCTCAATTTTCTCGAAAACGGCTCTAACGATTTTGATTAAACTTTATATATACTATAACCATATTAGCTTCAACAAAACTGCATACCCAGTTTTTTCGAGAAAATCCATATAACGGATTTGGTCATTTCGGCCATATAAAGAAAAAAATTAATTTCTCGCAAACTATTATGTCAAATTGGATGAAATTTAATATATATACTACTATTACAGCTTGAAGCAATTCCACATAATAAGTTTTAGCCCAACTATCACTAAACGGAATTTTCAGTTTTGGCCAATAACGGAAAATCATTATTATTCACATTGACATCGATAATCGATTCCTTCAAATTTCGGAGTAAACGTTCGTATAAACACATTTCGACATTATTTATATCATTTTTAGCATCAATAATCAAAATGCGTACTATTTGATCTAACGCCTAACTCGCTGTGAAAGAGAAAGTTGCATACGACCCAGTCGTGCACCCACCACTCGTTTTCTTTTGGCATGGTAGCCAACTGTCTAATCGGTCCTTTTCGAGGATTTTGGTTGCTTCTGAACAATGTGTGTTCCATGATGTTTTCCTATATATTTGCAGTTGTCGAAAACTGGTTGGATAAAATGTTACCGTCTCGAAAACGCTTCGGAGATTTCAGTGTACACGTCCCACAGAGCAACTGACATACAAAACAAATTAATTTAATTAAATAATTTTATCTTCGAGCAATTCGAGCTGTTTTCAGAGGCTTTCATTAAAATATTTAAACCTTTTCAATTTAACATAAAACAGTTTAAGTCTTTACACACATTAGTCCAGCCTAACCTTATTTAATACCGCAGTATAAAAAATATATAAAACAACATAGTGCCTCCATAAAATATTCCCCACCATCAAGTCATTTCTCTTTTTTTCGCCACGTTGCACACGTTCACAATTGCTAAACTGTGGCACTTCTCATGAAATCCATAAGGCTAGCCCTCTCAAGCCGCCTCCATTACTCTGACCATCAAATCATCACAAAATTCTTTGTAATTCACTTTGAAATTGGCCTCTCCTATTTGCAAAAGATTCTTAACGAACTATCAGTAAAAGGAGTGCCGAAAAGCAAATATGAACAACCACTTGTATATTTTGCAATTTTTATAAAAAATAGTAATATCAAGATACAAGATACACGCATACTTTAACAAAAATCAAAAAATCAAAAAAAGACTTCTCATCTAAAGTTTTTTTTTTGTTTAAATAGCTTCAATCTTTCATTTCCTTTCTATTTTTACGTGTTCTTCTTTTTATGCTTTTGTTCTTGTTCTTATTTTTTTTTATCTATTTCATTTTCGCAAGCCAAGTTTTAATCAATAGTCGGCTTTAATTGAAAGAAAGGAGAACTTGCAGAGTGTAACACAATAAAGGGAAATTACCGCCTTTGAGCGGTGAGGGGTCATTCTTATTACACTACTCTTATGTAAACATTAAGCTTTTACTATTTGTTCGTTCTGATTCTTTGTAATTCTATTCTTGCGATATGTAATTTTTTTTTTTTGAAATCGCAGCTTAAAATCAGAACAAGATGCAGACAAAAATCCATGAAATACGTTTAAAGGCCAGCTTGTGTGTGAAGCAGAGAAGTTGGTTCTCTCTCTTTTTTCTGCAGATTTTGCTTTTCCTTTTTACTAAAAAAATTATTTGTCAGTGTGTTGCTTTTTCAGCTAGTGGTTGTAGTTTTACATTCGCTTTTGGTGTTTACTTCGAAAGAGTTGCGTTTTTTTTTGTACAAGATCAGTGTGGGGCAACTTTAGAGTTGCCATTGTTCTATAGTTAATCAAACGTTAACTGCATATTTTTCGTTAACAGCATTTTGTTTTGAGAGGATGATCCTCCTTTTTGAACTAAAAAGTCCAAAAAGTCATAAAAAAAAATAATAACTCCCCAACTAACAATTTCACTTCGAATGTATTACCTGTATGAAGTCTTTTGGAAAAACATTTTGCGCACTTTTAGGAAGCTATTTACTTCTATAAGACGTCTTTAAATACTTTTCTTTTAACCTTAGCCTTTTTAAGCCTTCATTCGTGAGCTATATACATTCATACTATGTTTCGGATTAACTTCGTGCGAAGTTCTAACGAAACATCTTAACGTATGGTACATGTACACCCGTTTCCGGAAGCTTGGAAACAACCTTACAGAGGTTATACCATCATAACTTCGGTTATGCTTGTGAATTTTCCTGGCCAAGTGTGAAAATTTCTTCAGTTGAGGACTTTACTGATCTAAAACCACAGTGATAGGGTTATTGGTGAACGGTTTCCGACATTCACATGTAGAATATTGAAGAAGATGCTCAAGAGAGTTGTGCCATATTGTGGATTGCGAATTATAGTTTGAAATTGTTATTCAGTATCAAATACGTTTAAAAATCGGTAATCGGTGCACAGAAAATTGGGTCGTCCAAAATACATTAAAATTTACTTATGGAATTCAAAATATTAGGCACTTATAATTCATACACAGGGCCATACATTTAGCTTCCAAAGTAAGGGTTAGGGCTGAACTATAATAGAAGATAGTTGCGGACGACCTCTACCTTAACTGTGCTTCCGTTTGTACGACCATAATAGCTTTTCGCTTCGATTCGTTCAGTTTTCGTTCACTTTTGCTCACTTGCGAGAAAGCGAATTCATTCGCTCTTTCTCTTTCTTTTGTTCTTTCATCAAAAAAATTGACATTTCACTTACACAGCTGTGTACATTTAAATTTGTAAGTTCATAAGCAACACAAATTACAGGCAAAACGACTTTCACTCTGACAATCGCTTCCATTCACAAAAGTCTATTATCGGCAAGTTGAGTAATTGACAGTACTGAAGAATACTTGACGTAGAATTTTGGCATTAGCTTACTTATGAGCAATATGGTTGAATTCTTATTTCCAAATCAGGACACTTAGCAGCTGTCGTAGACAAATGAATTACAGGTTTGTAGATACAATCGGCCCTATCGAGGTATCCGTCGGGTCGGAAAATTCTTCGATTTTGTACGATTCGGAGGATTTTGCTTCGAGGTATTCTTCCGAAAAGCTGTTCGGAATATTTCTCCGACATTATGAAACGCGTTGCGTTGAAGTGCGTTCAGGTGCACTTTTCGTGCAATTTTTGACAGCTAGCATGCCTAGATACTTTGGCCTCGAACACCCTTCTCTTGTTGTTGCCCGGACTGGCTTACGGAGTCCTGTGGCCGTGAGTCATAAGGGTGTCTTTCGCAAGGGAAGGTTTTGGGACAATGAGGGAAAAGGACAACTACATTTTCGGTTGTTGAACTTCAGACTTTTTTTTTGTATTTGGTTTCCAGGAACATTGGGTCCTTTTCGAAGTGTAGGCTTCCTCATTGTCCTGATTATACTGTTACAAGTGCCATTCTTTTTCCGATTTCCTCCGACACAAATTCTTGGCGGAATTTATTTACGAATTGTAGTGAAGTGAAGCCGTCGCATTTGTGTAGTATTTTCTTCCGATGACACATACCTCGAATGAAATTTAAACCTCCGACGAAGTATGCGTTGCGGAAATGTAAAGGGTGAATATGTAAAGGGTGTTTTTTTTTTTAGAGGTATAGAACTTTAAGTTGGAAACACTATTTTAACAATCGGCCATTTTGTCAGCTGTCAGGTGATTTATTTTTAGTTTGTTTTGGCATAGGGATGTTCATAGAAGAAATACATCGGATCGTTACATCGATGTTTAACGATGCATCGGTTAAAAAACAGATTTTTCCGATGCATCGAACAAAAAGGCTATCATGCTACAAAAACAACTTAAATCAGCTAATATAGGATAGGAAATAACAAATAAGTAGTCGCACTACACTTCCGGCGGATTTTCTTTAAGTCGGCCAACAGGTGTCCTCAAATAGACCGAAAGCTCGTCACAAACACTTTCTCATATTTGTTGGACTTCCAATTGCGATGAACTAACTGGTGATGGTCACTCCAAAGGTTGAAATCTTTCGGTGCTAATGTTCTTTCCACCGAACTATTTGAGTCTATTTCGACATTTTCATTACAGAGATCTTTTGTCTATTTAATTTTTTTTTAATTGCATTAAAACATGCTATCGGATTTACAAAATGCAACGTGTTGGCACATCTTGATAAGATACTTTCATTCGATACATCGGAACGAAATACCTCGATGCATAGTTAAACATCGAAAGCATTCGATACATCGGATTTGTTCGATGCATCGAATGATAAACATCGCTGTTTTCGACGTTTCGATGTAAGTTTGGCATTTCAACATGAATAGACTGACGTCTGAACTACGCTGCCAAATTGTGTAAATTTATTTTGAAAATCATGGTTCTCTTCGAAATACGTATCGCGCACTACGTCCATTTTACGGTCAAAATAATCGTCCATCAGAGCAATTAATTCGATGAAGTATGGAACGTTTTCGCAATGATAATACGCATCCACAGAGACATCGTACAGTGCGTACAGAAGAAGTCATTGCTGCTGTAAAGCGTAGCTAAGGGGAAGACCTGAATCCGTCTATCCGACATAGTGCATAGTCAATGGTGACCGCTATAGAGCCATGATTACTGACGTTTTCGTTCATTCATTGAACAACCATGATGTGCAGGAGCTGTGGTTTCAACAAGACGGTCACACAGCTCATGCCACAATTGATTTGTTGAAGGAAACGTTCAGTGAGCGCATAATTTCGCGTTTTGGTCCTGTGTATTAGCCTCCAAGATCATGCGATTTAACGCCGCTTGACTATTTTCTGTGGGAATATGTAAAGTCGGTAGTCTACGCCTTTAAGCCCGAAACGATTGACCACTTGTATGACAACACCCTATATATATAAGGGCAAGATTATTTTATCTGACTTCTGAATATATGAAATATGAGATCGTCAATTTTAATCAGAAAGCCGTTTTAATCGCAGTGAAATGATCCTTAATCGTATTGCTCGTCTAAATACAGCTTAAGATTGGTAACTTACCCTCACAAGATCACCGCGAATACTGATTACAATTATAAATGACAAACAAATCGAATTTTAAAAGTCAAATCAGCCAAAACGTAATCACACATAGCCCTCATAATGATCGACGATAAGTTTCAATGATTATCGTGTTGGCTTGCGTGTCAAATTTGTTGTCAATTATACGCTGATTTACCACTGTTATCCAGAAATTGCTGGATTTGAGTAAAAAGTGTTAATGTGACTCATCGTTTTTTTTTTGTCAGCACTTTAAGTTCATGAATTTTTCCATTTGTCAATGTTGACAATTGACTCATTATAAATTTGAAGACACTTCCAAGACATGATTATTTGAAAACCACATGACTTCACATTTAAGGTGTCACCAATCTGATTGATCTGATCGGTTGTAGATGTTTTAAACACGTGAATATAATATGTCATAAGGTGGACTAAGTGCAGGCTGTACATGACTTTGTTGAATTCGAACAGGGTTAACGTCATACCTGAACATATTTTGAATAAAAAAGAATTTATTCATTGAAAGATTCCCATGATTTTATTTAATAATTAAATTTAACTTAATTTAATTTAATGTATACCACATACAATATCTATCAAATGTGAGTCAGGGATTAGTTTTCGCTTTTGTATTCTTTTAGGCGAAACTTTAATACGTTTTTGCATACTGACTTTTCGGCAAAACGTTTTCGAAAACCACTTGATGCTTTCAAACCGAACTCTGACCAGGTTAGTGCTTACACACCAAATAGAAAACTGAGTTTTCGGCAAAACATTTTCTAAAACTACTTGATGCTTTCACACCGAACTCTGACCAGGTTTCGTTTGACATTTTACAGCTGTGATACTAGCTGCAAAATGTATGTGTGAAATTATATTAATTGAATAAATATGTTGAAATTAATATTAGCATTTGAAATTGAAAGGGAAACAAATATAAAGATTTTGCAACAATTTTCGACTCTCAAGTCCGCTACGAAAAAATAGCTCACGGGGGGGCAACTTCAATGCTGGAGAAGAGGGCGCGGCACGCTTGCGATTGCTCGGCTTAACTCGTCGGACGGAGGCAGTTCTTGCCCCTTCCCCAAAACATCCCAGCTCAACAAACATTTTGTCTCGTGCCAAATTCAAATACAAATAAAAGGAAATACGAAGAAAGCTACTCTTCTTTTACCTCGGACGGAAAATAAGGACTCTAAGGAAAAGATAGAGGAAATCGAAATAATGAAATTCTTTACCACTACACTTGAAAAAGATTGGGAAAATAACCGCGCTACTAATACTAACTAACTCTAAAAACTGAAATGTATCTTCTAAGCTAAGCGCTTCTATAAAAAAGCTATTCTTATAAAAGCAATTATGAAACGCGATCAACAGAGAATTACGTGGATAAATGTGAGTTTTTAATAAAAAAAAAAAAGTGATTGAGAGCAACGAAGAATATTTCAAACAACACTTCAGAATGCCTCGTCGTACTTTTGAGATACTTTACGTCTGCTGAATACAGGACGGTTTCAGTTGTCTTCGGGCTTCGGCATACCAAAGCTTCTTCTCTTTGTTTTTTTTTCCATTTCCATTATATTATATTTTACACATGCCAGAGCCACAGTTTGTTTTGACAGCGAGTTCATCAGCTGTTTTGTGGGACGTGTGGAACACGTGTAGAATGTATGAAAAGGTGTTCGTTCCAACAACGAGATGACGTTTGCGAAGCGGTTTCGAGACGGTTTTGGCGTAACATACTAGTTTTTGAAAACTGCAAATGTATGGGAAAACTCCTGTTGTCGATGAAGGTTTCAGGTATTTTTGCGAAAATTCTGTTTTCTGTTCGGCGTGAAAGCACTATAACTCTGTTCTTAAATTAAAAGATCCATTTACGGATTTATCAGAGTTTGGAAGCGATCAGTAAATGAAGCAAAACTGACGCGTCATTTATGGGTTTTCTCCCACCACAAACTTATGGTTCCCGCTTAAACATTGGTCATACGTTGCAACGAGTTACAGCGTACGGTCAATATCTAAGTGAGACCCTTGGCTGACACTAAACAGGCAAGCTGATTATTCATGTTCAGGTAGGCGCCTAACCCGCTTTGTGGAGGTTGCATAGTCCTTCAATTTGACCGCTGTCATTGACTTTAATCACACAGACTTGCTGATATATAAAAGAAAATTATAAAGTTATTAATGCAACAATGAAATCCATTTCTGTGATTAAGAAGACAAACTGCGACCCAAAATATGTTCGGATAGATTCGTGAGGTCGTGTATTTTGTTTACCTATAGAGCTTTTTCTTAATTTACTGATGCCTGGATAGAGGCACAGAAAGTGGATGTTATCCTTGTGTATTTCTTCATCACCACAGCCTTTAAAAAGGTCATCAACTAAAAGATGCATTTATATATAACGGGTGATTTTTTAAGAGGTTTAGAACTTTTTTTTTACCTTGCAATTTAATGTTTAAAGATAGTTTCATGCAAATGTTGACCGCGGCTGCGTCTCAGGTAGCCCATCCGCTGAGTCCAATTTTGGCATACTCTTTCACACATATCGGCCGGTATCTCACGAATGAATGCATGGATGTTGGCTTCCAGTGCGTCAATCGAAGCGGGCTTGTCCCTATAGACATTAGCCTTGACATACCCCCACAAAAAATAATCTAATGGTGTCAAATCGCACGATCTAGGCGGCCAATTGACCGGCCCGAAACGTGAAATTAACTGTTCACCAAACTCGCCTCGCAATTGCGCCATTGTTTCGCGTGCTGTGTGGCATGTGGCACCGTCTTGTTGAAACCACATATCATGCAAGTCAAGAACTTCCATTTCGTTCACCATTGACAGTAACGCTGCGATTCGCATCATCTTTGAAGAAATATGGCCCAATAATGCCGCCGGCCCATAAACCGCACCAAACAGTGGCTTTTTCGGGATGCATTGGTAGCTGTTGCAATGCTTCTGGCTGATCTTCACTCCAAATGCGGCAATTTTGCTTATTTACGGACCCATTCAACCAAAAATGAGCCTCATCGCTGAACACAATTTTTCGATAAAAAAGCGGATCCTCGGCCAGCTTTCCAAGAGCCCATTCACCAAAAATTCGGCGTTGTGGTAGGCCGGCTGGCTTTAGTTCTTGCACCAGCTGTATCTTAAAAGGCTTTACGCCCAAATCCTTCCGCAAAATTTTCCACGTAGTGCTGTAACAAAGGCCTAACTGCTGGGAACGGCGCCGAATCGATATTTCGCGGTCTTCTGTCACACTAGCTGATACGGCCGCAATATTTTCTTCACTACGCACAGTACGTAAACGTGTTGGTGGTTTAATGTCCAACAAAGTAAATTTGGTGCGAAATTTGGTCACAATCTTCCGAATAGACTGCTCAGAAGGTCGAGAATGCCGATCATAAAATGGAAGCAGCGCGCGATGAACATTTCGAACCGAGCACGAATTTTGATAGTAAAATTCAATAATTTGCAAGCGTTGTTCATTTGTAAGACGATCCATGGTTAAATTGCAAACCAAACTGAAGCTGTTTGACAGTGACACAAGGTACTAAACACACGTCAGCTGTCAAAACCAGTGTTGCCAAAACCAAACCAGCTAAAAAATCACCCGTTATATAAGGCGAGTAACTACCAAACTTTTTGTTTTTATTTCTTTGAAATTATGGTTTCATGGATTTTGGCTTGGATTGAACGTGCAACCTTCCACTCAACAGGCGAACACAGATCACCTCAGTTTTTTTTTTATTCTGATTCCATTAGTGGTCAAAAGTGGTTAATTGGGAATAAAACAATTGAGTCCGTTCCAACGAATCCTTTTCATCTACTACCACCTATTTCTGTACAAGCCCATGAATTGCTGTTGGCTGTGTACGTGTACTTGGCTAGTAAAAAAGGAACGCGCATATTAAAACAAGCCTGTGACGACATTAACTATCTATGTTTGTTCTCAAATTGTTGCGAAAACCAAATAAGCAATATACAGCTTACAAAAATTGGTTAAATAATAAATACACAAATGATTTTAACGTCTTAGGACCAAGGACAGAATGGTACTTCATAAAACCGATCGCTAAATTGCACTTTATAAGACTCTTCCTAATGCTGTTTAATGGAATTGTAAAACAAAAGAAGGAAGTAAATACACCTTCCATTGGAAACTGAAAACAAACTTGTTTACCCAAAAATATATCCAATAGATCCTAATTTATTAACCCGTGTGTTAAAATCTTTCGGGTATTTGGATTATATCCTAGAATTGGATTTGCTGGCAGGAAGATGTGAATTTTTTTAAAAAATAAAATTCATTTATCACATGGTTACATGGTCAATCTAGTATACGACCAAATTAGGGATTCTGTTCCCAATTAACGTAGATATACCTTTGTGGTTGGAAACGTTGCATTAGGCTTAATTAAAAATCTATATTGATGAGATTAGCGCTGCAGGTAGGCGTCAGAGTTTGCCAGTAGTGATGTGGTCAAAAATAAACCCTTAAAATTAATTTGTCTACTTAAAAGGCGCCTCCACACTATATCGACCAACTATCTTCTTGTGCCATTCTTTCTAATTGCTCTCTCATACTTGTAAAGGGTGGTTAAATGTTAAGGGCCGATTTTGATTTTGAATAAAACACAAATTATATAGGAAATTATTGTCATTTCTTTTTATTATGATAATATTGGTATGGTTCAATTATGTATGGTACAAAATATCGGCCAAATGGACGCCGTGACCTCGGCGGCACACCTCCATCCGATGGTCCAAATTTTCGATGACGCTGAGGCATAATTGAGGTTCTATGCCGTTAATGTGCCGAATTATCTCATCCTTTTGCTCTTGAATTGTTGCTGGCTTATCGACGTACACCTTTTGTTTCAAATAACCCCAAAGAAAGAAGTCCAACGGTGTCAAATCACATGATCTTGGCGACAAATTGACATCGCCATTACGTGAGATAACACGGCCATTGAATTTGTCGCGCAAAAGAGCCAATGTTTCATTAGCTGTGTGGCAAGTGGCACTCTCCTGTTGATACCACATATCGTCCACATCCATATCTTCCAATTCGCGCCATAAAAAGTTCGTTGTCATCTCACAATAGCGAACACCATTCACAGTAACTGCCTAACCGGCCTCATTTTTGAAAAAAATACGGCCCGATGATGCCGCCAGCCCATCAACCGCACCAAACAGTCACTCTTTGTGGGTGCATTGGTTTTTCGACAATCACTCTTGGATTATCATTCGCCCAAATGCGGCAATTCTGCTTATTGACGAATCCACTGAGGTGAAAATGTGCCTCATCACTGAAGATGACTTTCTTCGAAAATTGATCATCCACTGTTGCCATTTCTTGCCACCATTCTGACCATTGACGACGCTTGAAATGGTCAGGATGCTTTAGTTCTTGAGTCAATTGCATCTTGTAAGCTTGTAAATGCAAGTCTTTTTGCATACTGTTCATCAACAACGAGCGTGAGAGGTGCAATTGTTGAGCACGACGACGAGTTGAGGTGGACGGCTCTTCAGCCACACTATCGCGAACAGCAGCAATATTTTCTGCAGTACGAGCTGTACGAGCATGCACTGGTGTTTTCACATCTCCTAAAGACCCAGTTTGCTAAAATTTGTGCACGATTTTTCCGATTGTACGCCCATTTGGCTGATTAAATTACAAATACAAATACAAATTTTTGGCGCAACAGGCTCGTTAGTACCCAGGGCCTAGCTTTCTCACAACCATTCATGTGTGCGTGTGTACTTCTTGCACGATGGTGGGACCTCCTGTTTTATGCCGACTCCGAACGGCTAAGTTGAGATAAGCTATTCTTGACAATTGATACTACTCGGATGATTTGTCAGATCATCACGAGAGGAGGGCCAGTGAAAAATCATTTAGGTGTTGCTACGGCTGGGAATCGAACCCAGACCTCCTGCGCGGCAGTTCATCGCACTAACCATCGCGCCACTGAGCCCTCGGCTGATTAAATTGAGACCGAAAAAATCACCAAGTGCACGGTGATATGCATTTTGATTTGAACGCCCATTTTCATAATAAGCCTGAATAACTTTACCGTGTTGCTCGATTGTGTATCTTTCCATGGTTGAAATTGAGTTAGACTGAAATTGAGAAATGTCAAATGAAATGCAGAATAAAACTTGACGTTTAGGTCTTTAAAATTTAACCACCCGCGTTATAATATCAATGCTTTGATGATTGACAAAAATGTTTTAAGTAAGAAACGGAAGTTTTTCGTAAAACCAAATTGAAAACAGTTTAATTATTTGCAGTAAGACGTTTATACCGAACCGTATATGCATTTTTCTGACTTAGTGCCTAAAAACTAAATTATTACAATATTGAGTTCAACTCAATCAAAAACCCAAAATTCACTTTTTTAACTACGGATCTTTTTGCCTAACGTCAAAGACTGGTAACCTTTAAAATCAAAAACTGCAAAAAACTCCCATTACCATTTTTGCAAAAAAAAAAATCCTAAAACTGCCCACCCCATCTCCAATAGCAACACTGATCATGCTCCAACTCAGCGCCAAGCTGTTCTTAAGAAATCGCTTTTCCACACATTTCCTCCCATCATCTTGCCCTCCTCTTTGTGACAGTAATTCTCGGCTTTTTGTCTCAATACTCGTACACTCATTGAATCAAAGATACATTCGCTGAGCACACACACTCTCGACTGACTTCAATTAGTTTACATTCACTAACAAGACGTTAGGTTCTGTCTTTGTTTTTTTTTTTCGACCATAAGACCCCCACGTACCTCAAAGATATATAGTAAAAGTTAATGGATGGAGTAAACCGAAAACAAAAAAAAAAAAAAAAAAAACTACACAACCGAAGCAGCTCCAAAACACAGACGCACACCAACTCAATTGAGACCCCAGTTAGTGAATACGACGAATGAAAAAAAAAAGCCGATCGTCGTCGTCGCGATCACTTCAAGAGAGTCGTAGTCTCTTCAGTTTATGTTTATACCTTCGTTCGTTGAGCACGACTTTTTCAGTGACGGGGTTTTTCGTTTGCTTGATTTTTTTTATCTGTTCCTTGTACGACAGTTGTCGCTACGGTAGATCGAGTTTCTAGTTAGTTAAAAAAATTAAAGTTATAATTTTAACTAAGAAAAAGATATTTTACCTCAAGTGTAAATTGACACTTTGAGACCACTAATTGTGTAATACCCACCCTAAACCTAGTTTGTTAATAACTTTGGGATACTTTGAGCTTTGATTTTCGGTTCGTTTCGTTAAGTTTTTTTGGCTGTAAAGTAGGCAAGATCACCTCCTCGATCGATTTTTCTACCTTCAACCTCAAAAGGTGTTTTTTTTTTATCCCAAAATCGTGACGTGCCTTGTAAAAGTGAAGCTTGACCGCGTGTGCTGGTTTCAGTTCTCTTTTAGCGAAAGATTGTGACTTGTATCACAATTAAGTCACTCGCAAAAAAAAAAAATCACATTGTGCATGAAAATTCTAAAAGAATTATGAAATTGTTTTAAAAAAAAAAATCAAAAAAAGATTGTGCGTGAATCTCAAAAAATAAGTGTCACTCTATAACCATGGAATACCTTTGCATTTTGAATGCCTTCGAACAGACCTACTACAATCGGATGAAAGAAATCGAAAGGGTTGCGGCAGCCGCTCGCCATAATGGATTAAGGCACAGCAATAGCACAAACAGCCCCAGCAGTAGTGGCAGCAGTAGTAGTAGCAGTAGTAGCAGCAGCAGCAGTAATAGTAGTCCGCCAAATCATTTGAATTTGAATGTTGGTAGCTCGTACCATCACCATCATCACCACCACCATCCGCATCATTCGGCAGCGCATTCACATCTAAACGGCCATAATAATGCAACAAATGTTGCAAATAGTTTATTGTGGCAACCCTGGAGGGATTTTACATCTTCAGCAGCTGTAGCTGCCGCTGCGGCAGCACATCATCATTTCTATCAGCAACAACATCAGCATCATCAGCAGCAAATTCAACAGCACCAGCAACAACAGCAAAGTTTGCAAAAAGGTTGGTTTCTATTTGGGGTTTTGAAATTTGGTATTTTTGGTCACCTCTAAACCTCTAATTAAGTTGTTCAGCTTGCAGTTGAATTCGACCTCTTTGAGGTATTTTTCGACAAGGTTGTGGAAAGTGAAACAGAAAATCGGGCCTTGGCAGTGTTTAGGGGGGAAATGAAAATTCTCGAAGACGAAGACCATGATCGTTTTTCAAAGTCTAAGTTTTGTCGGAATTTTTAGGTTATTTGAGATGTTAAGCTGAAAATCGGAAATAGAATAGTTTATAAAACGTTACGTTGACATTTTTTATTAAGTTTTTATGAAGAATTCTAATTTTAAAGTAGATTTGTACTAAAAGTTCATTTTTATTAAACTCTGTTTTTGTAGTCGACTTTTATCGTCTAAGTGATAATTATTGTCAAACTATCTGGTCCTCTTCTTTGTGGCAAACATAATAACTGCGCTCTAACATATGAAGGGAGATGCTAGGTTTGAGACCCTTTTTTATTTTTTTTTTTAAAATTCATTTTTATTTTTACTTCAACTTAGAACTAACTTACAAGCTAGACAAAATTAAATGAAAAACTAGCCTACTTATCTACTAACTTAATTAACTTACTGGTCCTCTGCTTACTAAATTAAATAATAACAACTTAAAAACTAATGCATTTCGGCCTAAAAAGTTTTGAGACCCTGTATAGACCGTTAATGCCAACTATTTAATTTTCATTTAATTTAACCTCGGTTCTATGGGAAGTTATAATTTAAAATCGACTTAGCTGATATTTATTCTCACGATAATAAGGTTTCTATGTGCAATTCTAATTTTGAAGTCGAGTTTTAAATAGAACTCTAATATTTATTACCAGTTACTTATCATATAACGATTACGTTCGTGGCTTCATTTAAAAAAAAAACTGGAAGGGCTTAAGATCTCTGCAAACCCTTTCTAGTACAGCAGCAGTGTTTCAACTAAGAGCCTGTTACAGAGCTTACTTCTTCTTCAAAATCCTTCACTAAACGATAAATAGTGGACTTGTTGGCAAGTTATTCCTTCCCAAAATGTCATGTAACTATTGAGCTGTTACAATGAAAGATGATTTATTTTATTAAAATACTTTTACGGTTGAAACACGTTCGTAAAGCATATAACTCTTGTTCCAAAATCTTATCAATCATGCTGCAATCACTTTTTGCTGGTAACAGTTACCGTATTTAAAAAAAAAAAAACATTTCTCCTAAATTTAAACGCGTGCGAAAGAAAATGTATGAAACAAAGGAATAGCGAACTCCTAAGTTTTGCACGAACATAGTCAGATCTGACTTTAATATATAACGCGTTTACACTCCCCAAACTTTAGTACAACGCTCACTTCTGGTCAGGTACACCAAAAACAAACATTTTATCTCCTAGATAGGATTCAAACGCGTGCGAAAAAAACATAGGATACATAGTAATGCGAACTTTTTAGTTTCGCTTGAACATCGTCGAAATATCTCCTGCCGCCTTACTTTGTTTTATGAAATAGCCAGTTGCATTCCATCAATATTCAACAATTCAGTTGTTTACCCTTAAGACAGACAGAAATGTAACTTCATAGACACCAATGAATTTAAAAGTTAGGCTTAATGCTCTGTATAGACCGTTAATGCCAGAAATTTTTTTTTCTGATTCATGGTCAGTAAGATATTCATATGAAATCCATACAAAAGGTCGGTATTACTTCTTCCTCTTCCAGGAGAAATAGAAAACGCTTTGAGACATTTACGCAACGTGGGAAATTCGTCGTTAAAATTGAAAACCTACTAAATTTACTACAAGGTAAATGATTTGTCAAAATTTGTACGAGCACTTCATTTTTTTTTTTACTTTTTGTAATTTTTTGTCCGAAATATAACACATTGGGTGGTTGTATAAACCATGAGGGTAAACGTGGTGACATTTCATATGTCACATTTAGAAATCAAATATTTGTTTCAGCATTAAGAAATTTGTCAAAAACCAAAAAACAAAAACATACAATGGTCTCTGTGGATCTTATGATACCCATCCCATCACATCCTCATCCTCATTATCCCCAAAATGTGGCCTTTATGGGGATGACATATAGAAAATGGCATTTTTCAGACAGTTAATCAAAAACTTTGATGGTTCGACAAAAAACAACGTTTACCATTGCATATGCAATGGGGTCGGGTGTTCAAATCGTTTTTATAGGAAAATACCCCAAAAAAGTGGGCGTGTGTTAAAATGATCTCTAGACGAAATGTTCAAATTGACATTACCAATGTTTTTGCATTGAAAGTGGTGGCGGTAAAAGTGTTTTATGAACGAATTATAGATATTTAGCCCAATTTAGGTATCCGTCGGAGTGCACAATTTTCCGCATTGCATAATTCGTCGGATGTTCGAATTCCATTCGAGGTATGTGTCATCGAAAACAAAATACTACACAAACGCGACGGCTTCACTTCACTACAAATCGTTAATAAATTCCGCGAAGAATTTGTGCCGTAGGAAATCGGAAAAAGAATTCCACTTAGCTGTCAAAAATTTAACGAAAAATGCTCCTGAATGCACTTCAACGTAATTCGCCGGGATGCGTTACAAAATATCGGAGAAATATTCCGAACAGCTTTTCGGAAGAATATCTGGAAGCAAGAATTATCCGAGTGGTACAAAATCGGAGAATTTTCCGCTTCGACGGTTACCTCGATAAGACTGATTAATACTACGTTCTCACTGAGCAAAAAAGCTCATTTCGGAAATCAATTTGCAAATACGATTAATTATCCCATACAAAATCAAATTTCCGTAATGTGATAATACCATCACATTTGTGGGAAATGTGGTTTATAATATGAAAAAATATGAGGTCAAACAAACGAACAAACCTTTTTCATTGGAATGGAACAGCTAAAATGTCAAATTGGATGGGATTCATGTGACAAAAAAAGGAAGGGTTGATTGTAAAAATGTAAACATTGGAAACTTTCTCCCAAAAAATGTATTTTTTCAGTTTACAACAATTGATGGTACATTTATTGCTCTGTATTTGCTGCTATTATTTCGTCCAGAACCTCCTTGGAGTTTTCCATTTTAATTTCAGAGTCGATAACATTTAAATCCGGAACCGAAGTCTTTGCATATCCCGCTTCCTCTGTGTTCAAACGCCAGTTGTCAAACGTAATTCGAAAACTTAGTGAGAACACCTTTTTGATGAAATTGGAAATAATCTCATTTGAACCCCAGTGAGAACGTAGTATGTATAAGATTGTCTAAATATCTTGTTCAGGCACTTTTTCGAGATTCTTATTTATGTTTGACGAAAAATGCAAAAGGGCGGTTTTTTGCAATCCTTACACTTGTTATGTAGGCATGGGCAAGGACTCTATATACCAAATTTCATTATTCTAGCTAAAAATGTAAGGCATAACATCAGTGACATACAGACAGACGGACGGACAGTAAGACATGGCTTATTCGACTCAGCTAGCGATTCTGAGTCGATCCATATATTTTAAGGTATACTCATCGAAATTATCTATCTACAATGGTATAAACAAATAACTAACCTAAAATTGAAGTTATTGAAACACCACATTACTTACAGACGTAGGTTATGGGGCGTACATGAAACGTTTGTCGTAAACTTACGATTTTTCGCACGTCGTAAACTAAGGATGTTGAATGAATGCCCCTATTGTATTTTTTATGTGGTTCAGTAATATGTATTTCAAATTTGTCGCTGGGTCGAATGACCTCGTTATTTGAACGTGTGAATTCTGTAATATGGTATGGATATGGTAATTGAGATCGCCGGCGAAACCGAATAAGAAACACTGGCAGCCCTGTTCAGTTCTTGTTTCGGTGTAGCCATTTTGTTGCTCTCAATAATGAGGTATTAACATACAAGATACCAGTAATACATCTGTTTTATCTTTAAAACAGTAAATTTAACAAAATATTAAAAATACCCATTTCAATACATTTTCTTATGTAAAAAGCTCAACTATTTCGCTCACTAATTTTTATTCCTATCAACTCATGTTAAAATTTATCAAAATGGTTGTCAATCCTAATCACATTCTCTTATCAAAGAAAACAAGCAGTCCCTCAAGGTCCTCACGTGACTTTCGAATTTACGTCACATTTTGAATCTAACATAATACCTCGGATTAATATTAATCGATAGAAAGACACAAAAAAAATCCCACTTATGTAAAAAAAAAAAAAAATTCGTCACCCTATGATTTTCAAATCGCCACCGTGTCTAATGTGACTCAAAAGCCATACGTTATCGTCTAAAGCCACACAGCTTTATCAAATTAAGCAGTTGGCTGGTTCGTTGGTTTATTACTCACACTTCATGCAATCGTTTCCGTTTTTTGTTCTGATTTCCAATTTGATTTTTATTTGCTTTTTTTGTTATCTAAAAAACGTGTACACACTTTTCGAGCCTAGTATTGTTTGTTTAATTTTTTTTTATTCTTAAATTTGATTGTTACTTGCGCTAGAAACTATTATCAAACCTCATGCGGTAGTCATAGTGTAAACAATCTGCATTTCGTAATACGCGAATTAATTTATTTCTAAATAAACATTTATTTAACGAATTAGCAATAAAATAGGGGATATTGCTAATTTAATGATTTTTTTGACAAATAAAATACGTTGCATGAGGTGAATAGCAATGACTGAAAGGAAACGTTCATATTGGCACGTACATTGTTTTCAGAATCGGAATTATTTTCCATATCGGGGGTTATGATAGGGGTTGATGGATCGTAAGCCTAACACTTAACTGCAAGACTACTCGTTGTAGTTTGAAAGACACTAAACATTATAACGGGTGATTTTTTTTAGAGTTAAGTTTTTCAGGTTGGCAGCACTGGTAAGTAATGGCGTCCAAACGTCATCTGTCAAAGTGAAAAGTTTTGAGTATACTCTGCCATTTAATCATGGAAAGACTTACAAACGAGCAACGATTCTCAGCAATTGGGCATGTGTTACTCAACCACATGGAAAATTGTGCGTGTCGATTTGGGTTTGAAAGCCTATAAATTCAACTTGTGCAAGATTTGAAGCCGAACGATACGTAAATAAGCAAAACTGTTGCATCTGGAGTGATAAAAGCCACATGCCATACAAGAATTACCGATGCATGCCGATAAAACGACAGTTTGGTGTGGAATACAGGCCGAAATGCTCGAAAAAGTGTCGCAAAATTGGACCTTCCGAATGGACCATTTGAAACGGAGCCGCGACAACATTTACATGAAGTTGTCTTTAAAACGTAAATGACAAAGGCCTTCCATAAGATTTTAAATATTTGATGCAAATTTGAGTGTTTTATTAAATTTAAAAAAAAAAAAAAAAAACATATGAGAAGGCTACAATCCGCTGTGCGGATCGTTGAATACTCTATCCCATCCCATCTTTAAAATGTGGGCCATATGGCTATAAAATACAGAAAATTACATTGTCACAATATATTGCTCAGAGAGTTTATCAAAATCTTTTGTGGTTCGACAAAAAACAACGTTTTTGTATTGCATATGCCTTGGGGTAGGGCATACAAATGGTTTTTGTAGAAAAACGCCCCCAAAAAGTGGGCGTGGGTTAAAATGGTCTAATGACGAAATGTTCATATTAATACTACCAATGATTTTGCATCAAAATTTTTTTCGAAAATTTTCAAATTTGGTCAAAAAAGGTTTTTTTTTTTATAGAAAACGCCCCCAAAAAGTGGGCGTGGCAAAAAACTTTGTTTTGACGAAATATAGATATTACGATTCTCTTAATATACTTCTCAGTCACTTTTTTAAAATTCCTTACGGTTTGGCCAAAAACTGAGTTTTTCTTAAAAGGGGGCGTGGCAGTGGGCGGATTTCAAAAATTTTAACACTTGTTCTGTAGGCACGGACGACGATCTTATGTACCAAATTTCATTATCCTAGCTCAAAATTTAAGGCCTAAAAATCGGTGACGTACAGACGGACGGACGGACAGACAGACATGGCTTAATCGACGCAGCTAGCGATTCTGAGTCGATCCATATACTTTGAGGTATATGTAGCTTAATTATTTTTCTATGTTACAAACTAAGTATCAAAACTAATATACCCCTATGGGATAGGGTATAACTACGCTTAAAAAATCACCCTTTAGCTTCTGTAAGGTTTTTGTGACCAACAATTCAGTGCCGAGTCCGAATCCAAATAGCTGAAATGCATACTTTTTCATAAATCGAGCAGGTCAAAGGCAAAAACAAATTATATAATTGAAAATGCAGTGGCCTAGTGGTTAATGACTTGAACAACTAAGCGCGGGATCATTGGTTCAAATCCACTGTCACATTGTCCCACCTCTTGCGAAAGTCTGACAAGCATCCAAGAGTATTAAAAACTGCCAAGAGAGGTTTCTCTAATTTGTTGTTTGTCCTTTAACTGGAGGTCCTTTTAACTGTGGCAAAATTCTGCAATCATTATTTTGACAGTTGTAACAACGTCTTCAGAAACCCCACATTTTTAATTTCAAGGATGGGATGGGATAGGGTATTAAACGAACCGCACAGCGGATTGTAGCCTTCTCATACCTTTTCATTTTAGTTATGAATGGCTGAGTTTTGGATGGGATTGAATTCCGCTTTATGCTTTATGGATTTCGGAATCACTGGTTCTCGTTTCAGTCCCAGTGTCCTTTATCTGAATCTTGAAAATGTACTGTACTCATTTGTAATACTCTGTTTAGGAATTGCCACACACCTGGATTTTGTAAGTCGAGCTTATCAATAGATGAAGACATCAGTGGTGTTTATAAGAACCCTAACTTCGACAAGATAATGTTTAAAAAAAAGTTAATTTCATCAATTCACTTTTAGAAAACCTTTTTGGAGCAAATGCTAGCTCTAACCATTTTCAATATGTATCAACATATGGGAGCAAATCCGAGGTTTTTAAATCCTCTAACCTATGAAGCGATGCTCAGTGACTTACTATGATCTATTAGAAAAAAAACGCCTTTTACTGATACCCTACTCCACTTTTCTGTTTTCTATATGAAGTTCTTTGGAGGAACATCTAGATGCCTCTACATGAAATTAGTGTCAATAGATGACAATAGATAATTCCACTATATATGGTCCGTATTTTTTTTACGTTAATTCGTGTAGCACCCATGCGTCAAACTTTTTTTTTTGTATCCAGCCTTATTCAAAGTATTCCAAACGGGTTTCTTGTACAATGTTTAGCTCCTGAGCAATCGAAACAATTCCTAAATGCCTCAGACACGACGTTTTCCATGATTTTGTCGAAAATTTCCACAATTGATCATCCAGAGCGTTGTTAATTTTTGCCATCGATATTTCCGGAATGGAATCGACGAAATCAAATCTGTTCGTGATTGGCGAATACCGGTATTGTAAAATCAAACCAATCGCAGTATTGGTTTCGGCTATTCCGTTCCGAAAATATCGAGGAAAAAATTGACAAAATTTACATTTCAGCCACCTGGCTTGCGTTTTCATCCTTATCAAAGAAAAACGGTAAAGTATGGCGTAATTTCTCTTTGTTGGTGTCCATCTTTGACGTCCGCTCAAACAAAACTGGGTCAACCTATCACAAAAACTCCAGAAAGGTTATTTTTAGTTCAAAACCTCGTGTTTCTATCAACATTTCATGTGCGTCCGTAGGAAATATAAGTACAACTCGTGATAGAGATAAAATAGTGGCTTTATTTATACTGCACCTGGTATTATCATATAGATAAGAGGATTTCGAAGGCTTAAAGTCATAACTTAATTTTTTGGGGAATTACTTATTGTTTTCTACAGAAACTACATTTAATTGTCTTCTTCTTTTCCATTTTCCGCTATTAGTTTTCGGAGGTATTTCTAGATCCCAACATTTGTAAATGTTGTCTATTGATAAATTTTGATTCAAAAATATGTGAATTGGACGGTGCAGTGCAATAACCCATACGGAATTAAGCCCCATGGGCCAAATTTAAAAAAAAGGACATATCCCCACGGGGCTTATTTCATTTTCGAAATGGAAATAAGCGCTGCCACAAAAAAGCATTAACACCTGAGGCTGTTATTGCCGTTTTAAATTGGCATTCTATTAAAGCTTGGGTGTATGCAAAGTATGAATATAGTTGGGGGCACACTTCCCCCCTGCTTGAGCTCACTGTTAGCTTTGAGTTGCTCACTGTGGGCTTAGATACATGCAAAGGAAACAAGCCCCACAAGTAAAAGGCATTAACAGCCGCGGAACTTATTTCCATTTCGAAAAAGAAATAAGCCCCTCGGGGTCTATTTTCTTTTTTTAGTTATCTATCCCCATGGGGTTTAATTCCGCGGGGGTTATCGCACTGCACCGAATTTGCCATGGGTTTTCTGTTATTAAATCTTCAAAGCTCACATTTATTGGCTTTTTCTCAACTTCTCTGCTTTTGATTGCTAATAAAACTTCTAGGTGGCGTAAGTAGTCTTAGTTCCTTTTATGTTTGGAGCCCTTCATTGATGTATACTGTTTTATTTGTATGGTTTTTGTGATATGACAGACAAACCTACAAATACAAGGTGGCGCAAAAATAACCTTCCTATGTTTTTTGGCTGTAATTTAAAAAAAAAATGAAAAACTGTGATTCTTCTTGTGGATTTATTTTTCTTTTAATTTTTTTTACATCAAGTCGAGAATATGATGTCATGTAAATGGCCGCCGCAACAGTTGATTGTCATTTGAGCCCTTTTTATGGCATTTTCCATCACTTTGGCCAAAACTTCCGGCGATAGGTCCTCACATTCTTGACGGATATTGTCTTTAAGAGCTGCAAGAGTCTGAGGCTTGTTGACATAAACCCGCGACTTCAAAAAAGCCCCACAAAAAGAAGTCTGGAGCGGTCAAATCAGGCGATCTTGCTGGTCAGTGCAAATCGCCAAAACGGGAGATTAGGCGCCCGGGAAATGCATCCTTCAGCATATCGGTTGTGGCACGTGCAGTGTGTGCCGTTGCACCGTCCTGTTGGAACCACATGTTTTCCAATCCCAATTCATCAAGTTGCGGCAAAAAGAACTCGTTGATCATTGCTCTGTAGCGCTCACCATTCACAGTAACCGTTTGGCCCGCGACGTCTTCGTAGAAAAAAGGTCCGATGACTCCAGTGACTTTGAGCGGGTGTATTGGCTCTTCGTGGGTAACACGCGGATTTTCAGTGCCCCAGAAGCGTAAATTTTGCTTATTTACGTACCCGCTAAGATGGAAATGGGCCTCATCACTCATGATTATTTTTGATCAAAAATCATCTTCCTCTTGGTGGTGATTAAGGATGGCTTGAGCGTATGTTAGACGCGATTGGCGGTCAGCAGCTAACAGCTAATGCACCGTCTGGACTTTGTACGGAAACATCTTCAAATCTTGTACCAAAATTCGCTGTAAAGACCGTCGACTGATACCCATTTGCGTGGCCTGTCGTCTGGTCGATGTCGACGGCGCTTCCATGACATCTTCGGCTACAGCAGCAATATTCTCTACAGAACGGCTACTCCGGGGTCTGCCACGCCTGGCAGCATCTAGTGTTGTACCAGTCTCTTCGAGGCGAGCGGCTTAACGTCGCAGTGTTTCACCAATAGGCGTTGGACGGCTAGGAAATCTGCGACGAAATTCAAGTTGTGCCAAAGTCACCGACCGATTATTGCTCAAATAAATAGTCACCAATATTCCGCGTTCTGGAGCAGTGTAGCGTAACATTGTTTATTAACATGTATTTCGCATGTGTTTACTATGCAAATGTCAAAACAGAACTGACATTAGGGGCCAATCGCAAAATTTATAGCATTTTCTGATAGGAGGATTACTTTTGCGCCACCTTCTATACTTCTAAACCTATAAAGACATTTTCCAATCTATAGCTACAAATATATATATTTGCATCTGCCCAAGCTATCCTCCATAAAATGATCAGATTCCATGATAACCCAAAGAAAATGATACAAAATCAAAGACTCTCTTCTATCCACACCTTCATTGAAAGCCTTTGCAATAAAAAAACCACTCCCCGGTGATTCCAAACCATGTCTAACTCTTCCAATTCACATTTCCGTTTTCGCTCCATTCCCTCGACACGAATACATGATATCCTTTCATTAATGAATCGCCTTTTTCCACATCACCGACGCCGCCGTCACCGTCGCGCATGCGCCGCAATACAATTTCAATGTTCTCCTCGTGTTTTCATTGCGCTGCGCGTTCACCTTCTAAACATTGTAGCAGTTTACATTGATATTCAAAAACCGGCTCAATTTTATAAAAAAAAAATCACCAATCCTATTAATAGCCCCCCTGTCGCTTGGCACTCCACACGACTTGCAGTGTTCATATAAACGTTCGTACATACGTCAACATGGACAAGTCCAAAATGAGCTCCAAAGCAAAAAAAAAAATAAAAATAAAAAATAAATTACAAATTTGAAATTAAATTGACTCTCGGGCGGACGTAATAGATGGACGCCAGAAGATACAACAAAATTCATGTGTGGATGGAAAATATTGCAAAATAGCAAACCAACATATTTGAACAAAAAAAAACTTAGTTGACATAACACCGCCGCACGAATAAAAAATTTGCATAATTAAACAATTTATTTTTAGTGACGAATTTCGAATTAATTTGTTTATTTGTCACCCGAGTCTGTTTTTTTTTTTTTTAATTAAAATTCAACTTTTTTTTAGCTTTTTATGGATTGTTTCGGTGGGAAACTATATTTTTTGGTTGACGCGGTCTCCATTTTGAATGCGCACGGACGTAAAATGTTTTTTTTTTCTAAATTGGTTAAAAAATTTGCAAATTTATTCTTTTTTATTGTTTGCTGAATAATTAACTGTTTTTTGTTCGAGAAATTTTTAGTTTGCGTATAAATTTTGTATTGTTTGTGAATTTTCGATTAAGAGGAAATGTGGCGCCATTGTGACGGTCGGCGCGACAAGTCGTTAAGAAGAAAATGAGATTAGAGTCTTGTTAATTGACATGGAATAGATTAGTGTAGGTTGTTGATAAACTAAATCAAAATAATTCATGGGCATGGCGACATTTATTTAAATATTTAACAAACGAAAATGGTTCACGCAAATCTTATTTTTCGACGAAAATCAATAAATGTCAGATGACAGATGAAAATGGAAATTGTTTCTTAAACCATGGTTTGCAAATGGAGAAAGTTGGGGGAAATCTCACCTATTTCAGAGCTTCCTGAAAATGGAAAGAAATTATGACCAAAATCTGTTAAAAACAAATTTAAGCGTTCGATTCTTTTGGCTGTCAGTGAAAGTAAAACCCCTTATATAGCTTGCATGTTGTCATTTGCTAACGTTCTCAAATATTCAGTTTCAAAGCCATTTAGGGGGTTTTGAATGACATTTAACTTCGTTTAAATTGTACATCAAAGTCAGACGAACCGTTACCGTTTAAATGCTTATTTATATAGTCTTGAAAACAAAAACATATGTTTAAGTACCTCTCTGGAATATAATTCAAATTGTTATCAAACATTTAAGGACTTGGACACTTAAAACACAAGGGGTTGTTCAAATGAATTTCATATCAGAAAAAAAAGTGGAAAAGAGTAAATGCCGTTGTTCGAAAATCTTATAAAAAAAATTCCATCCATTCTTTGATATGAACACCTCCAAAAAGTAAAAGTGGGTTACTTTTCCTTTGGTTTGATAGGTTGTTAAGGCTCAGATAAAGCATAAAGCTCGCATACGCCAACGTGTGTCTTTAAGACAAAATTTAGAGGAGGTGGCATCACGTGTAAAATTTGTTATTCAGAGTTCAGATAATAGTCGCATTTGTTGTTGTTCTTAACTTCTACCAAAAATCATTGTTTTAGACAATGACATCCCAATTGGGCCAGATGTATCTCATGACAACAACATGTAACATCTATTGAAAACCCAGCAGCGTTAAATCATCTTAAGTCATGTTTTTAGTTCTAAGATATATTTTACACCGGCCTAGTTTTTCATATCTATAATGCCCATGTCTGGATTTCTGCCCCGAAACATCCATTGAACTTCCTGGACGCTATCCAAACACATAAGCAATCAGACTTACGGACGATTCTTCCCTTACTTTAAATCTGCAACCTTTGGCTCAGCAAAGACTTGTATATACTTGTACTGGACTCCTTTAAGAGGCAAGAGCAATCCGTGTAGATAATTCTTCCCTTTCTTCAAATCTATGCAACCTTTGGCTCAGCGAAGACTTGTAGGGACTTGTACTAGACTTTATTAGCAGGCGAGAGCAATCCACCTTATAGATAATTCGTACCATACTTCAAATCTGCAACCTTTGGCTCAGCGTAGACTTATAGGGACTTGTACTGGACTCTACTTAGAGGCGAGAGCTATCCGCCTTACAGACGATTCTTCCCTTACTTTAAATCTGCAACCTTGGGCTCAGCAAAGACTTGTACTGCTTGTAGAGCTATCCGCCTTACAGACGATTCTTCTCTTACTTTAAATCTGCAACCTTGGGCTCAGCAAAGACTTGTACTGGACTCTACTAAGAGTCTAGAGCAATCCGCTTATAGAGAATTCTTCCCTTACTTCATACCTGCAACCTTTGGCTCAGCGAAGACTTGTGGGGATCTATCTCTTTATTAAAGGTACAATAGCGGTGGATGTTCTGAAAAGCTTCGACAAATCATCCCTAGAATAGCTAGATAGATTTGACAATTGACATACATTCCGTGTCAGTATTGATAATTCAGCTAATGTGACGCTATCCAGATTCTTTTGATGTTTGACACTGCCGAGTGTTTACTTTTTGTAAGGGAAGCCAAGAACTACGGTGTTGAGCGCTACCTTTAGATTTTCGGATCTGCAGCCATCTCTGTTCAAAGTTCCTGCCTTGTCCTTAAGATTCCTTAATAAATTGTTGTCCGAATATGTCGAAACAGCTCATGTAGGTTTTTCACTCTGTCCATCTTAACTGGGTGGGAGCAGTGGGCCTAGTGGTTAGTGCGTTGGACTACTAAGCGCGGGTGTCTGGGTCAAATTCCGAAAGTGACAAAAATAAAGTCACTGCTCCACTTGTTGCGAAAGTCTGACAAACATCCAAGAGTAACACTGTCGTAAGAAGGTTCGCAAATTTTCCGTTCGAATTCGTTTGTTTGTTGTTTGTTTCAAAAATAATAAATTCGCACACACAACTGAAGGGAGAAGCTTGGTTTGAAGCCCTTTATGGACTGTACTGCCAGATATTTCATATTTTTCTTTTCAATTGGGACTGCAGATGCCACCTTTGATGACCCCTTTTTGGGAATTCTTCCCCTCCCGCCTTAGAAAAAGAATATGTGCCGTCCGACATTCAGCTATCATCTTCTGCAGCCAATACCTTACAAAGGGTTTATACCCTATCTACGATAAGCACTACGATCGCCGCAAGGAGGCTGAGAGTCGGAGTTGGTAAGCATCAATGACCGCATTGTCTACCATTTGACCGCAGACAATGTCAAAATATCTCAGCTAAGGAAGAAAATGGTAGAAAATGTCCGAAGGATCGTCAGTGGTACACATCTAATAACTGTAGCTCTAGTTAAACATTCGGTCAATGGTCGATTGTCCAGAAGCAAGCAGGATTTAAATGTCCATAAATCAAACTGATTTTTAAAAACAGGATTTAAATGATATTTACCTACATTTTATGTAAAAAAATCCCCATCCCCAAAATGTAACTTAAATATAAATGCGAATTGAAGAGACCCGCGAAGTGTACAGCCTAACGGTGTTGGTTCACGCTTAACTGTACAAGCCATATTCAGGAAACTTCAACGATTTAAGCGTCCTTCGAAGTTGTTTAAAGCTTCTCAGACATGCATGATAGACCACTTAAGCAAACATCAGCCCGTAAATTCCATTCATGCCTTCTCATCTCAATGGTCTAGCAAAATCACGATCCTCACATACATTGACTCTCGATTGCAAGCGTATTATGTATTTGTAAATCTGGACGTCAATTCTACTCGAGCCTGCTGCTCGTATTTTATACAAAAAAAAAAACATCGACAACGTCAAGATCCCTTTCAAACTTGTCTTGGCAAAAATGTCCGCCATGTGAACACACCATTAATCAAAATTAAAATTCAACTTTGATCGCGCAGATGTTCCACGAAACGTCCACGACGACGACTTCTTTGGAATCCAAAAACAAAAGAGCCCACTACCCGCCAGAAAATTCCAAAGATTGCAATTATCTGCTCACGCATATTCCTCACCCCCTCCACCTCCATCCTGCACTGCATGATCCCCAAAGGTATTTACAACAACAACTGGTTCATTCTTGAAACTTCTTTACTACCTCACATCTCACGTTCCTTATCTCTCCCAAAAAAAAAAAAAACAGAAAGAAACGAATTATGTCTTCGGCCTTCTCCACTGAAAAAATGTGTAAAAACAAATTCAAGAAAAAAAAACTACAGTTGTGGCAATAAAAATTCAGATTTCCTTCCAAGAAGCGCACATAGCACCCATTCCCTGAAATAAATAAAAAAATTCCTAAATGGAGCTAGGGCCGCCATGCTGCTGTCCTCCTCTACCACTCTGCCGAAAAGAACGGCCTTGTAGTTGACCTTATGTTCATTTTCATGTTGCTACGCCGCGCGAACAGCGCACCACACCACCAAAAGCAATTTATATCCCAATCACAAGATATAAGACCAGGCTTCTTAGGCTCAACTCCTTACCCCACCATGATTCGAGACACCCTTCCCCGCTCCCTTCAATGAATCTGCGCCTCTTGGAAATTGAAAGAAGTTGTTGAATTAAAATTGGATACACGCCCGTTTGTCGTCGTCGTCATCGTCGTCGACGGTATTGTGTACGTTCTCTGCCGCAACGCGTTGATGTAGTGCAACGTGTAGTGAGTCTTGACAAAATCCAAAAAAAAAAAAAAACAAGAACCTACCAAACAGCTTCTGTATTTCACGTAGTGACCAATAAATAAGATAACCCGCGCGCGCTCACATAGGACCGACAAAAGAACCGAGGAAACAACAAGAAATATAATTTATCTGAGAAGACAAGACCAGAAGCAGAGCAGGAGGAGGAGGAGGAGTACGAGGCGGCAATGGAGAGAGTGTGCAGCACAGGGACTCAAGAAAACGATGTTTGCGCCCCAGAACGATCGGTTAAAGTTGATGCTGATGGTTGTCTCTTATTGTGGCCGTCACTTCCACTACTGTGTGTGCCGGCCAAACGGGCAACACAGAGCCGCCATCGTAGTCGTCGCCAAAGAAACGAGCGAAGAGGAAACGACGCCACAAAAGATACACCCGGGAGAGCTGACGGCAGACGACGATTGTGGTTAACTGGGAACTGGATACGAATTTTTATTACACATTTCCGGCCATCATTTCTCGTTCGATTTTGTTGTTGTATGGTAAATGCAAAAAAAAGACGCATGCCATAGTGGACCATGTATCTGATAGGTGTCCATGCTTTCTTGCATTTTGTTGGGCTTTTCTTGCTGGTGGTGGCTTCAAGTTGGTTATGTCATACTTGCGGGGTTTGGAAGCGTGAATTTTGTATCATATTCCTAGCCAACACAATTGATTGAATTTTCGAAAACCTCAAAATGAAATTCACGAGGGTTATTTGAAATCTAAGACTTTATTTTTGATGATGTATCGAGAACACATCAATGCTTGTTCCGTTAAAATTGGGGAATCCAGCTTTCAATTAAAAAAAAAAAACAAAGCTTCACACAACTCTGAGTGCTCTAGTTAAGAAACCATGCGGTTTTACGGTTTTACTTTCAATGCTAAACCGCGAGTTTTATAGGGTAAACCCTTCAGACGTTTAAAAATCAAAGTATATCTTCTTTTTAAAAAAAGAGTGATTATTCGTCACTTGAAAACAGGCTCCTTTCTTAGATCCTTACTTCTGACTTTCATGTTTTTGGGTTACCTGAACATTTTGCCCTTCCAAACCGATGCTGTTTTGGTCTAGTGTAACAAGTGGGACCAAAGCTGCTAACTCGAAAGTCCAAATGCTTGCACTATCGGATCCTATCGGTCCTAGCAATAGGCGGACAAAATATTTTTCACTTTCAAACGAAAAATTCTTCGTCAAATGTTTGGATAAAGGTCCAAGCAAGGAAGGATGGTAAATGGCTGTACCAAGATACATTTGTAGCGCAAAAGGTAAAAACAAGTGCCACTGCACGCACTAGTGCTTATTGCGTTGGACTACCAACCGCGGGGTCCCTTCTGCATGTCTCGAAAGTGACTGATTCTCAAATTTGCAATTCGGGATTGGGGTTAAACAGGTAAAAATAAACATTCACACACACGACAAAGCTACGTTTGAGCCCTGTTTTTCCCGTTAATACCAGATATTGCATATATTTTTTAGGAAATCTAAAAATACCTCAACCACATTGGCAAATTGAACGAATTATCCTGCCAAGAGAATCTTCGAATCGCACCAGATTCGATACGACAATTAGATCCAACCTCTGTTAAAAAAATCAAGTTATCGCTGATGTTGGTGTTGGAGCTTGAACTGAAAAATACCCCAACTACATTGGCACATTGAACAAATTATCCTGCCAATAGAATCTTCGAATCCCAGCCTCCAGGTTCGATACGTCAAGAAGACCGTACCTCTGGTTGAAATATCAAGTGATCGCTGATGCCAGGGAGCCTGAACTGAACGAGTGGAAGCAACGTACTCAGGATGGAAGGCTGCCTTGTATCAGGCAAACAGGCGGCAACGGGACTACAAAAAGTTTAAACCTTTGGTTTAAAAATCATCATAAAAATGATTGGAAGCAACGTGCCTAGGATTGCAAAGAATGAAAGGTTTTATTGTCTCAGACAGTGAACCTCAGAGGTTCGAGTTTTTTTTTTTTTTTTAAACGAGTAATCCAAGTGGAACTTGAAAATAAAAAAATCCAAAAGGGTAATCAAAACATTTTATCACGATTCATACTCATTGCTTTTTTTTAAAACCAACGTTTCAAACTCAACACCTGTGGTTTATGTTCCTTCACTTTTGATAAAAGGGAATTCCCGGTTCTAGCTGTCATTAATACACTTGACCCGTCAATTTCAACCCATTAGCACTTGAAAACTTTCAAAACCTTTAAAACCTCCTGTTTTTGGTTGCTGGATAGACGGGTTGCTGTTGGTTTATTTTTACGTCATGTACCCCTTATGTCCTCTGCACAAATGTCATTTTTTAGTTTCAAATTTATGTTGAACTTGTTCCTGATCTTCGTGTTGCTGTCGATATGTGAATTATCAAAAAATATAGCATCGTTTGAAGGCGTATTAAATCTTTCACTGGTGTCGTCAAGTTTTGTATTGACTTAAGTCGAATCTAGGCTCTTGACCTAACTCTTCTACCCTTTAATATGAATATGAACAGAACGTTCCGGTGCCCTGTGACATTCAGATATCATACTTATGGCTTGAAATGTCATATAAAGTTTGCATAAAAAAAGCTGGTTCATAGTGTAAATCATATGTCGCAGGTTCATATCCTAGTCTAGTTGTCAGAATACCACACCTTAAATTTATTGCCTCAGATTCATCCCCCAACCAATATTTTTTTTCGTATTCTTAACGTGCATTGCGAGCCATACTTGGACTTCCTTCTTATGTCTTCAACTTAAATCGATATATATTCATATGCGTACATTGTCAAAGTTGTTCAATTCCTCGGTTCATATCCCAACCCAATTTTTTTTTTTTTGTAAAATATATTGTCAGCGTTGGGGCCCTTCTCTAGGTCTAATAGTTCAATACACCTTATATTGAACTTCTTATCACTGTTTCCAGTTTGCGTTTAATATCCCAATCATTATTCAAACATTCACGTTGCAAAATATTATG
The DNA here is from genome assembly GCA_932526625.1 of Rhingia campestris. NCBI lineage: Eukaryota > Metazoa > Arthropoda > Insecta > Diptera > Syrphidae > Rhingia > Rhingia campestris. The sequence continues at coordinate 100,892,176 of OW052184.1, forward strand.
TCAAACGACAAGATTGTAGGATCATTAGGTACCCATCCAATGGCACACATGCTTAAAAGAAAATTCCTCGAATGAATCTCATTTCTTTCCCCCATTACAATTAACGGCTTCATATTCATTTAATTCTCGATGATGACTTACGCTAGATATGTAAAGTCTTCAACCTCAGCCTTAATCCTTTCTAATACCACTTCTCTTTCGCCAACCCACACATTGTATACGTTTGTGTGTATAATACTTCCTTGGAATTGTACTTATTGTTTTACCTTACCCACTTCACTCTGTCACAGTAGATTTCTCCCTGTGGACCGTTTGACACGCTACATCCCAACCATTCCAGCAGATATTTCAACATCTATCTCGCATCTCTAAGGCAAGAAAAGTTCGCCCACTTATCCCACACAAATTCCCTCGCCTCGACATGGATCGAAGGCATTGGAATTGGAATTGGTGACAAGTAATTATCGAAATGACTTCCGTTCACTGATCGGAGTGTGTTCCTTAGTGATCCTCTTCAGATCTACACGACGAGATTCACCCATACGAGAAAAGATGAATGGGATACCTTTACGTACGATCCTATGTAATTTTAGAGCAAAAAAAAAAACAATCTTTCATGGTCTTCATGAATTGCGCAAAATAGCGTAGACACACCCCACTTGGAAAGTGCTATGGAGGACGATCATCATGATGACGATGATCGAGGAAAAAATAAGAAGAAGGAGACGACATGAGTGGTAGGTTCGTTCATGATTTTCTTTTTTTTTTTTTTGGCGGAGTGGTTGCGAAGAGGATTTATCGAATCTTGCCCATGGGCGAAAACAAAAGGAGAAGCAGGAAGATATTTTTTTCTTGCGTTACCTCTATACGCCTCGATATAAGGGGGCTGCAAATGGGGCTGGGCCTTTGTGTAATTTAATTTGAAAGCGAGGCTTGGGTAGGATTTTTAAGAAATTTTATTTCTATTTAATGTTTGACTGGAGGGTCCGGATGTTGGGTCCCGCCACATGCTGATGTGCAATTAATTGCAACAAACGAATACAGACCCGTATATAATGGAAACGTGACGGAAGAGAGGCAAACATGTTTGATGGGAAATGTTTCTTGTATTGCGGTTCCAGAGGGTTGGTGGTTTGGTTCCTGTTTTGCTTTTTATAATTACAGGCATGGACTACATTCCATTATAATCGTTTTGTCTAATGATGTGATCATTGGCTTGAACGAGGTTTGTAGCCCACTTTCTAGGATGCTTTAAATTTGCAATTGATTTTCTAAGATTCATAACTAATTTATACGCCATTGTCTGTGGCAATACTTCTAAAAATAAGAAAGCGGTTAGCTACTGCGTAATTGAAGCCAACAAAATGGGACTATCATGGTATTATGTCCTGTGAAATGCTCCTTCATGCAATCAAAGGGTCAAAGACAAGTGGAAATAGCGTAAAATAGACTCATTGAAATGACTGTCAGCCATTGTCAATGAATTTCAAATGACATGTGGAAATAGCTGAAGTGACATTCAAAACGTCACTTTATTTTAACTGACACAAAAAATTGATTGGAATTGTGTTATGTAAATGTTTGGTAAATTAAAGGTCATATGTGAAGGATTATAACACTTTTGATAAACTTCTCAGGTTAGGCGTTTCTTTACATAACGCTAAAAGAGCGGCCTAAGATTATCATTGCAGGTCTTTATTGACTCTGTTCTTGAGTTGTTGTAGATTGTGACATAGTAAACATGAAAAATAATAGTAATAGAAGGAAAGGAGTGACAAATTAGTCGCAGGAACAACTTAGCCCCTGATAGTGTCAATTTTTGGGGAGATTTATGAATTTTATTACGGCAGACATATTTTTTGAACAAACAAATATCAATTCCTAATCAATATCAGAAGAAGAAATGGGTGCAGTGTCTTAGTACTTATTGCGTTGGACTACTAAGCGAGTATTTCCTAATTTCAATCCCGAAAGTGACAAAACCTAAGTTCACTGCACCACTTCTTGCGAAAGTCAGACTAAGGAGTATAAAACTGTCATAAGAATCTTTCACCCCGTTCGGAATCGGGTGAAAGGTCCCACTTTTTATTGCAAAAATAAAACTTCGGACTCACAAAAAAATTAAAAGCTAGGTTTGCTGCCCTGAATGGGCCGTTATTGCAAGATATTCTATTTTAATAATTTTTTCATCAGAAGACGATGGAAAAAAGGTTAAAAAAAATTAGGCACCCTCTCTCTCTCCCTCAGATGCTTATTTTCATGGCTCTGTACAAAAAGTATTACCGGGCTGCAATTTTTTTTGTCAATAATTGACATCAACGGAAGTGAACTGCCAGTACTTACTTACTTACTAGTTATGTGGCGCTATAGTCCGAAATGAACTTGATCCTCATTCAACATGCTTCTCAAATCAGACCTGTCCCTAGCTAACTAAGTTCTTCATCGTCATCCTCCACAGATGGAAACGTTTGGGTGGTATACCAAAACTAGGCATGGCTTCGTAGAGTTCGGCTCTACTAATGCTATCGTATGCGGCTTTGAAGTCGATAAATAGGTGGTGGGTATCGATTTGGACGGGTTTTTTCAGGATCTGACGAAGTGTGAAGATTTTATCTGTTGTATTTCCTAACATAAAACCACACTGAAAGGGTGAAAGGGGAGATCAGGTTGTTGGTAAATGATTTCGGGCGTTCACATATTAAGGAAGATAGGATCTTGTAGGCGATGAATAGAAGACTTATGCTACTGTAGTTAGCGCAGTTCAAAGAGTCTCCTTTTTTGGGGACAGGTCAAATAATACTGAGATTTCATTCTTAAGGCATATATTCAACCATATGTTTTGGTAATAACTTGGATTGTGGTGCTTACCAAGTCATCTTCAACGGCTTTTTATACCTCGGCAGGAAGTCCGTCTATTCCAGCACACTTTTTGAGCTTAAGCTTACAAATCTATGTCCTCACATCATTGAGGTCAGGTGACTGGTAGTGCTCTCTGTCATCGCCAATATTGAATGGTCCGTTTCGCCTGAAAGCTGAAGATTGTACGTTTCGCTGTTTAACAATCTGCAGAAATGGTTCTTCCATAATTTCAGCATTATCTGTGACTTAACTACTCATGATCTGCCAATAGTATCAGATATTAACACACACTTTCTCAATGTGGAGGCATCTCTCTGACCAAATGGCATCCAAAATGACGAATATATCAAGAATTTTCTTCTTACATAACCCACCGCCATTTTAAAACACCCAACATTATTTCATGACATTGCCCCAATGGAATGTGTCCCACCTTCCTGCATGGGTCATAAAATATATTCAAACGACCACAACATCGAAATGCACATAAAAATCGATCTCGGCTTCATAAAATGACATTCCACACTGACCAGTCATTCCACTGCGAATTGCAATCTGACATAAGTCCACTGGACTATCGTACATACCAACAACAACGTTGATGAAGGCCATGTCCAAAGACCATCCTCTCGAAATGTATTTTTACAAAATTCATTCCATTACTGATTTTTTTTTTGTTTTCTTTGAACCAAGACCATTGCAAGATTGTGTTACAAAAAATAAAAGAAGCGACTGCAGAAAAATTCCAATCCGCTTACAATCTTGCATGCGGAATGTGGATTACAGATACAAAACAAAACCTACACCCATATATGTGTATGTTTGTAAATGAACATCAGTGGCCTGAATAAGGTGAAATTCCAATCCTTGTACCTCCTTGCGTTTACACGATTAACATTCCAGCGTTTAATTCTTTTGTACCACACCGGTCAGAGCTCCTCTTTTGTAATCCTAAAGAGGTGCATTTTTTTTTGTATTTGTTTGTTTCATTTGTGCTCGTCTCTGCACGTTAATATCCAATGTAAATGGGTGGACAAAGGAGAGCAATCAGGGCAACAGGGCGACAGCATGCAATAAAAGAGCAAACGTACACATTTCGCGAAATTCCTCACGGAAAGTACAATCAATTTTATTTTGTAGCCCCACGCATGGTATTTCTTGCTGGAATTCCAAAGAGTCCGATTCCGATATCAATCTTCAATTTATAAATCGGAAGGGGTATGTGTAGGGGTGCGGACTTGAGAATTTTGACTGTATGCATCGTTGATGTTTGTGGATTTCGCGCGCTCGAAGATTTGAGGAAGGAATTTCGATTGAATGAGGTGTATTTTGGGGTCAGTATAGGAGGTGTGATCGCCTTCAATATGTCATTAATCATTACCGAACTCGGTTTTTTTTTAATGTCTGATTTCGATAGTGTGGAAGCACTTTTGATTTGATGCCACAATTACTTTGACAAGTTCACAAAATTTTCTGAAAATCTATCACACCGGAAAATTGTTTTGGAGAATAACTGGAACATTTGGCAGCACTGTAACTTCATGGGACAAATACACTGCCAATTCACGACTGAAAAATGTTGTCTGGGCTCCCTGGCGTTAATTTTTAACTGAAACACTCAGAAAACCTATATCAAGTACCGATGTTTATTTTTTTTCGATTGCACTTACCGATAGGGTCACCCTACATTTTTGGTAGCTATAGTAACGAAGGTATAGAAGTTTAAGTTGGCAACAATATTTTAACTGGCGGCCATGTTGTCAGCTGTCAATTGATTTATTTTAAGTTTGGTTTGACATTTCAACAACAAATTGTGCAAATTTATTTTGAAAATCATGGTTCTGTTCAAAATACGTATCGCGCACTACGTCAATTTTTTGGTAAACATAATCGTCCATCAGATCAATTAATTCGATTAAATATGGAACGTTTTTGCACCACATTTACTGTAAAGAAAATACGCATCCACAGAGACGTGGTACAACGCATACTTCGTCGGAGGTTCAAATTCCATTCGAGGTATATGTCATCGAACAAAAAAAAATACTACAAGGCGCGATGGCTTCACTTCACTACAAATCGTAAATAAATTCCGGGAAGACTTTGTGTCCGAGGAAATCGGAAAAAGAATGGTACTTAGATTTCAAAAATTGCACGAACAATTTACCTGAAGAATACCACGAAGCATTGTTGAACAACTTTGCCGCATAGATCTTGTCCAATTTGCATATTGGCCTGGGTTATGTTGACCATTATGGCGTTCTTCGGTTGGAGCGTAATGGCGACTTCAGAAAACCCTAAAAGAAAAAGTCTAATGGGGTCAATTCGTACGATATTGGTGGGTCCTCGAGACATAACCCTACGCTCAAATCATTCATGCAGAATGTCCATTGTGGTGTTCGCTGTATACCATGTAGAACCATCCTGCTGGAACCACATGTTATATCCACGTCCATATCGTTCAATTCGGACCAAATAAAATTGATTATCATGCATCTGTAGCACACATTGTTGAAAGTGATGTCTTCAACAACGTCGTTTTAGAAAAAGTACGGGTCAATAATGCCATGCCACCGGCCCAAAGTCTGTACCAAATAGTAATCTTATGTGGATGCATAGCCGGTTGGTGAAAGAGTGTGAAACTCTCTGTGGGGTGGCGTCATCTACGCCTATTTTGGCTGTTAACATGGCTGAGCTAATTATCCAATAATGCGCATTGTCGTTAAGAATGATTTTTCGGCCAAAAAGATATTGAGCAAGTTACTAAGTTCTGCACACTTTCACGGACAGCAGTGATGTTCTCGGCTAATCTGGGGTTCCTGTTGCTTACCAGTGCTGCCTGATGCTTATCGAACCGGTCATCTTGATTTGGACCACCAAACGGTGGAGAGTCGACTTTGTAGCTCGATATCACACTCAATATAGTGCCATAATGACATAAAGTCAAGCTTCACTAGATGGCGATGTTGCCTATTCATTAAACCTTGACATTCAATGTAAATGAACCTCTTGGTTCTTAAAAATACGCCATAAAAACACCGTTTTGTGCCGTCCGATCCGATCTACATATAATAAATAAAATTTCATACTTCCCACCATCACATTACTTTCGTAACAATATCAAAACTATAAGACTTTGGAATGGACAATTTCATGACTGAATGAATTACCTCCATTCATTTCATTGACATCCAAAAAAAAAAAAAAGCCCACGCTACATCCGAAAATATTGCCATCTATTAAAAACAGTTGGATTGTGAAACCGTGCCGTCAAAAAAATTACAACGAATTTGTGTATCTTTTCTTGCATCAGCACGTTCATCTTTGGCCTCTCTACTATTACTATCTTTCTCTCATTAAATTCAAATGTGAAAATAATAAAATTAAAAGGTGAATATACTGCACGCGCTCGCGCACGTTCACACTCACACACATCTCGCTGTGCTCCTATTTTTTTTTTTTATTTTCCTCTTTTCAAATCGACAAAATTTCCCTCTACGTCTTGCTGCGTGCCTCTTACGAGCGCCAGAGACCCCATCATCATCTTTATAACTTCAACTTAAATCTGAGAGGTGTATCTGCACACGTCCATTGGGGATATAGTTTGTTGAAGTTGTTCCTTTTTCTTTTTCGTTGTACTTTTATTTATTGTATCTATATATCTCTATGCACACACAACAAACCTACGTACGTAGTTATATGCTGGAACGCGGCAAAACCGCGCGCTATATGCACAGCATATACACAAACTCCGAAAAGATTTTATCTGTTTGCTTTTTAAAGCGTAACTGGGTAGCAAACTAGTTTTTAAAAAGATGTTTTTTTTTTATCCACTTTTGTTATTTTTTTTTTATTCGTTTGTGTTGTCTTTGGTTTCTTGACGGTTTTTCTTTTTCTTTAACTTATTGGCCATTCATTCATTGAAGACCCAATGTAAATGGCGGAGGTTTGGTGGTAAAGGGGGGTCTCAAAAAAAAAATGTTGGTTTTTTTTTCATTCTTTGGATATAATATACTTCTGTTATGTGTTGGATTTTTTGTTTGCTAAAAAAAAGTATAATTTATGCATTTTGAATAATGAATCATAACACCCACTCGAAGACTCGTAAAATGGAGGGCAGGAGAGACGAAAAAAGTGCGTATTTGTTAGGCTATTTGATTTTACAACTTTTGGGGTTTCTTTTTTTTTTTTCGTTTTATGAAGAGAGCTGGGGAAAAGGTGTGTTATACATTTTTATGGACTTTGATTAGGATTATAGACTGTTGAATGGCTTGACGATGAGATTAGGGAGAATAGATGATGGAGTGGGCTGAGATTATATCAAATAATGGGAGTTTGCGTCAGGCAGTTGGAGATATTGTTTTTATTCAAATTTTTAATGAATTTTTTTTACATACATTCATTTTTTATGTGTTATTGTTGATTGGAATTCTGACTATAAAGATATTTTGATTCTCAATACGTTTTATAAAAAGGGATGACCTCATATGGGACCCTGGTTTTTATTCTTCTGCTAATATGGAAGAGTTTTAATAGAAGGTGTTAATTTTAAGTTTGATTATCTGTATAAAGATTCTGAAAAACTTCAAGGGTGTATCTATTGAAGTTTGAGCCAACAATGTGTTTTATTAACTGGCTCCGAACTCAAAGACCTTGTTACAGCGTCACTTCACTTTTCTATTATTGCGTTTGTTACTAAATATACAGGTTAACCTTATGTTGGGCGCCATTTCTGCTTCTCCAAATATTACTCAATTTAAACACAGGTATTTCTTACAATATCATACGAGAAGTGGTAAATCTTCGTGATCTTCGGTTTTGACAGTTCAATCCAGATTGAAGAAGTCAATTTTAACTGTCAAACCAGCCAAGTTTCACGTTTCGAACGTTTGACCACATTCCTTAATTGAAGGAAATGGATCAGTTTTAACGCAAAGGATTCGATCGTGGTTGTGTTATATTGGGCTTAATTTATAAATTGAGGGAAGGCTGAGCAATAATAATAATTTACTAAGGATTGTAGTGTACACAAATTTCTGCTCAATGGGAACCTATACATACCAAAAATCATATGTTTACCGATTGATAAAATAACGTAATGTACATTCTTATTTTACTATTTTTTTTGTAAAATCCATGGTGACTACGTTTCTACGCTTTTTCCTGGTGATCCCAATAACCTACTTTAAATATAAACACAGATTTAAAGACTCGGTACAAGTGGGACAAACATTTTTCGCTGAAAACGAACGTGGATTTCTTCATCCGCTTTTAATTCGGTCTAAGTTTCGACACAGTAGAGCAGAAAGGGGATAATAGCGGTTTTATATAAAGTCTCCTTAGTTGTTCAACTGAGGCCTTTCCTACAAATTTGCCCTCTTAGCCCGAAGAGACAGCAGTTGGCAAGATTGATTCTGTGATTGATTTTTGGTATCCAATGTTTCGGTGAAGTAGTGATGGAAAATTCATAATCGTCATCCTGCACAGACGGACGAGTTTAGCCGGTATAGTAAAACTAGACATGTCTATGTGTTATTAGCCTCTATAAATGCTGTAGTATGCGGATTTGAAATCAATGAATAGGCAGGGGCTATATTTTATAAAACGAATATCGTTGAAATCACTTCGTTCTCGTTGAAATACGATTACATAAAACGAGTATCGTACGAATATCGTTGAAATCACTTCGTTCTCGTTGAAATTTGATTACATAAAACGAGTATCGATCTAGGCTTTACGATACTCGTTATTTCTTACGACTGACATTTGGCAGTCGTATAGCTTTCGTTTTCGTATTGTTTTGTCTGCAAGTGATTGTCCTCAGCTGTTAAAATGTAAGCAAAAACAAATAGAAAATAGAAAAAAAATTTATAATTTATAAATTTAATAGGCCACCAACACAAACAAAGCAAATGGATTTGCTCACTGCGTTCATGGAACTCAATCCAGATCTCGCCAAAAATTATTTGCCAAATATCCAAGAATCATCATCACTATCCAAAAATAAATCGCAATGAAAAAACATTTTTACAGAATTTAATTATTCCCGATTTCACGACTTTTTGTTTACGTTTTTCAATTTTTGACAGTCCTAAATAGGATTGAAGTTGGTTGCGCTTCAAAAATATATGTTTTTTTTCGTTTTCATTTGGCAACACTTTTCTTACGCCTTTTTCGTTTTACACGATCGCACTTATCGTGACTATCGTTTACTTCTTTATCGTTTACTTGCCGTTCGTTTCGTTTTATGAAATAGAGCCCCAGGGTATCGATTTGGAACACTTGGGTTATTTCCAGGATCTTCTGAAATGTGAAGATTGATCAGTGGTAACTTACTTATTATGAAAGATAAATATATATAAATATACCTAGGAAATAATGCATATAATTTGGTTTACTTGGAGTTTTTTAAATTAAAAAATCGTATTAATGTAAAAGTTGAAGACGTTTTCGTTCTAAAAGAAATAAATATTGACACTACCGGCTATACAGAGCATCAAACCCAGCTTTTCTATGCATTTGGTGTGTGAAGTTGTATTTTTATGCGACAAAGAAACCTATTTCCAGTTTAACGACAATTCTGAACTTTCGTCACAAAACCTTCTACATCCAATGATTTAGTAGTTCTTATTTAAAAAAATACATTTCCTTTTTACGAAAATGGTTAATACCGTATTGGAATGTCGTTTTATTTGTTTTTGTTGGAAGACCACACTTTTTAATAAACAATAAGATCACCTACCTAGTCCCTACCAAACTTTGGTACTAACTAACTTAATTATAAAACGGATAGAATGCATAAAAACATACTTTCACTGCAGTACCCACACTTTATTATGCAACAACAAGAACAACATTCAAGACCTTGACAACTCTATAACTAGCGCAATAAATCCGATATTCGTGCTTGCAACTATTGTCAGCTTAATGATTCCACTAAAGCTATTGACCTATAAAACTTGATCCGTTTACAGGTCGAAGTCGTTGCGGAAGTGGACTTGAAAGACTTGCGGACTTCATTGTCGCATAATCAATATTCTGTTGTTTGATTAATCATAAGCCTTACAATAAAAATTTTTAATTTATACATAATACAACCAGTCTGGTTTCGAAATCACGGATTTAATTATATTAACGCAACTTTTTAATAGATGGCGCTATAGTCCAAGGTGATGTTGGACTTTCACTTGTATAGGTTTACTTTTGTTGGTCAATTTAAATATTAAAAATCAAATGCACAAGTAGTTAACGTATCATTTCACTACAAATTGACATCTTCACAGATTGCGTGCAATTAGTTAGAAGATTACTGTTCAATAGATGTCACTTTAGTTCAATGTGCATTATTACATTAAAACGGGCCGACACTCGAACATGGTGCGGGTAAAATAAATCTTCTTTATCGGCTTTGAATATACGGTCCATGACTTGGCGCCATAGAGCAGGACTGGGATGATAAGGGTCTTATATAGGTTATCCTTAGTTATGACGTAGGAACGTAACGTTAGAAAATAAGGCTCTACAGTCCAAAGTTTGTGAGCATTTTTGTTTACTTAAGCTTATAAACCTAGTCAGTTTTAGCTTCCAGTATGTTTCGTACAACAAAAAGAAATCTGGAAATTCACTTAATAATTATTTTCTAATAAATACCCTATCCTTATAGTCGAAGAAAGACTCATAAAGACCACCTTTTTATCATTTATCGAAATTCAATCAGCTCTAACATACGACACTAAACATTCACATTAAAGTCAAGACTCCAATACAAGTTCGACTTACAAAAAAAAGTCGAAATACCTTTGCATTTATTCTAATCTGACAGCAAAATCTTGCCAACACAATCTTAGAATGATCTCTATGTTACGTGCTTTAGAAAAAAAAACTCTCCCCCAATTCCTTGCCCCTTATGACTAAAACATCAATGAACTGCCACTTCCAGGATCTTCCATTTAAACGAATCGAATTAATTCACATCACAACAATCAACATACAATTGTCCACCAAACTCAATCAAAACACTTTACGACAGCTGAAAACACGCTGCATGAATATGAATGTGCTGAATAAAAAAAAAACGCAAGAACTGACAAACCGTCTAAATGACGGCTCAACAACTCGCCTAAACACCCACAGCGAATTTTTAATTACCTCGCACAAAAACACACCCCACATTATTGTGCGCATTGTCAACATTGTGGCACTGCCGGCAGTGTTGTGTTTTTGTCGGCGGCCATCTTCATTCGTTGTCAAGCCACTTCCTTGTTTAGGTGGCTATCGCAAATCTATCCCACCAAATACGGGTTTATAAAATGCAAAATGCAGCACTGTCATTCCGAAGCAATTCGCTTAAATTGCATAATATGACAGCTACTCGCGCAGCCAACAGCACCATCTATTGACAGAGTGTGGGACATTGGAGACCCATCGTGTTCGAGTTTTAATTAAAACCCGCGCACACTGTGTCGGCCAATTAACAATGTAAGCACGCGGACAATGTGTGTGATGGTGCTGCTGCCCCCCACTTGGATTGGAACTTCTTCCGTTTTTGGTGGCTGAAGACGACGACGGCATGTTCCGCCCATGAATAACGAAATATCATCGATGGCTAATGTGATGGCCGACAGACATTTGCATTTTTTTGTATTGTTGTGTGTCAATGATACGCGCGTCGTTTTTGTCGTAGTTTCGGACACTTCCGGTTTCCATTGAAATGTGTGTTTTTGCTCCGATGTTGTTGTTGGTCGGCGTTGTTATTGTCGCGGCGAGAGCTAAGGCAGACGCAACCCGAAAAGAATTATGAATAGCTTTGGACTGTTTGTTGTCGGACGGATCGAATGTCACTTTTGAATTCTTTGTGGCACGTTCTGCACGCCATTTTGGGCGGTTGTTTTGAAAATTAAGAATTCATTGGAGGGGGCGCACGCGCTGTGGTACATTTGAAGCTCCCCGTCCCGCCTCTGTGCGATGTGATTATTTATAAATTCAAATTAAGGGGGTTTATTGTTTTGAGTTGATTGTTGTTGTTTTTTTTTTTTTTTTTACTGAACTTGACTTGCGAGCGGAACTTTCGTCTGGGAGGTGAACGGAAATGGACAATAGCCACTTTGATGAAGATAAATTACTTGAAATTCTTTTTGTTTATTAAAAATTTATGTAAGGTAATTGGAAGTTTGTTTTTATGCATTTTTGATGAATGGATCAAACGAGGAGAATGTGTTGTGTGATGAATTTGTAATGGAATTTTGGACTTTGTGTTGTTAAATGGGCTTTGATTGGTTTGGAGATAATGAGGGGATGTGATTACGATGTATTTGGAGAGATTTTAAATAGCTTTTTATAAAATGGTTGATTGGGTTTGGTAAGCGGAGTGGAAAACTTGCATTCAATAGCATTTGTTGGTGGATGAGTTTTTTTTTTTTACCTTAATGAAACATTTCTATAGGCTTTCCAAACGGCTTATAAAAATCGCAGTTGAATTGTTGAGTGTGCCTTGCAAAGCCTTTTTTGATCCTCAAAAATGTCATTTTGTGACAAGGTCAGTCTTCATGTAATGCAATTGTCATATCTATGGACATTAATTTCTGTAAGATGGAAATTGATAAATGACAATTTCGGTTTGTACACTGTATAGAATTCGGGGTTAAGGGTGCTAATCATCAGCACAGTTATGCATAAACTGTTGTTATATAAAATAGAAATTTAAAATTTACAACTTATTTGTAACTAAAATTAGGAGAAAATATGAATTCGGACGTTATTACAAATCTTGTGAAATGGCTGCAATACTATAATCGAAAGCAAATTGAAGTTTATCTCAGAAATTGACTGAAAGTAGTCTTCATCGTTGTCAAAAGCATTATCCTATAATAGCACGATAAGGTTTTCTGCCCACAATAAAACAACACTACACAGCTAGACTTGTCGGATCATAGTACGAAAAAAACGAGATTGCTCATTTCGAAAGTCAGAAAAGTTAAGCGAACAGTAAATGAATCCGATGAGTTGATAACATTATGGTCGTACAATACAATATTTCTATTTTCGACCACTAAGCTACAACAAGGTTCCATTCCACTATCATCATCTCATGATAAAAAAGCAAATTCCTCTGAAGGCCGAAAACGATTTGGAATTTGCAAACTACCTTATATTGACTATTTATAACTTCAGAATGGTATTTTCGAAAATAGTAGAAAATTAGAAATCCGACTTGGCAATTTGTCACATTTACTTTCCGCCCAAACCATAAGAAATTATTTCTTAGGCTATTCAAAAATTTAAAATCTCCCTTAACAGCTTACCCATATCTCATTATATAGAACCACTCAAATTATTTCCTATCTAGTTTAAAAATTCGAAATCAGTACCAATAGTTTCTAAATGTTCTGCACTTAAATTTGATGGTGAAACTATTCGTCTGAAGATTCGTTGCTGACTCCCTTCCCAAGTATTGCAATTGGGGGTACAAATAAGCGCTTAAGCAACTTTGTCTAACATTGTAACATTGTTACCATTTCTAATATTAATCATCATTCCTTTCTTTTTTCCAGAATCCCGTTTAACTGCCAAAGAACTTCCCACCACAAAATGGCGTCGTGATCGTCGTTTGCGTAACGCATCAGAATATCAACATTCGCTGTCTTCATCACAAAATAGCCCATCGATGGTGGTCGCCTCACCACCAGCATCACCACCTATGATGGTTGTCCAACCGAGCACATTAAGGCCGCTCTGTGAGTCTACCAATCGGACACCGTTACCAATAACTGAGAGTCCCATTGATATGTCGGTTACATCGACAACTATGAAACCAAGAGCATCACCACCACCCCCGTATAGGGAACCATTGCCGGGGTCAACATTTGCAACAACGCTAGCCCGGCCAAGTGTTATAACGCAGGCTCCGCCAAAGCGTGGCGATTCACGTGACAGTATTTTGATCTCGAATCGGGAAAATGATAATCAAAGCACTGGTGAGTACATGTATACATTTTAGAACAATAATTCTTAAATTTTTATAAAAATCGGCATATGAACGTAAAAAAAGGCCGTTTGTATTTAATCCCTATACCTAGTTCGAACTCATAATCCGTTTAATTTTATTTTTGTACCACTCTTAGAAGTTCACAGTTGTTAGTCTAGTAAGGGTAGAAGAAGGAACTAGACAGTTCGTGTTGGTCTACACTAACAGTCTGATTCCGCCTTCTACCTAGCGTATTATCACAGCCTTACCTTTTTCAAACGTGTGGCAAGCATAATGAAGTCATTGAAGCTTCTCGAATTTACAATCAAATAGTGATATCTAGGTTGTAGTGACGAATGTCCATGATCGGATAATAGTTATTATAAAGAGACTAATATTATATAGCGACCACAACGCTTCCCACCTTGGCTATAAACGTTTGGATCTGTCACACCTAGATTAATGTATATCCATGTGTTCCCCTGTTGAGTGGAAGGTTGCTCGTTCAAATCCACCATAATTCAAAGAAATATAAATAAAAAGTTTGGTAGTTCCTCGCCTAAAAGTATACACTAAACTTGAATTTTCTGCGAATATAACGAACACACAAAACATTGGCTCCCCGAAGTTAGTTCGGACACCACCCATGGAGTAAGTCTCTAGCCTGGAAGAAGTATTCTGCAAGGCTCTGAAATGAATTAACAAAGATCTATGCTTTCTCTAAAGATATATGGTTCTCATGTTCTATATTAACACCACTAATATATCTTCACCAGCGCTTTTTAAAGATAATCCCTTTAAAGTGTTAGCCGCAACTGCGTCGTAGCTCGTTCATGCGGTCGTTTCAATTTTGATGACTCGTTCGAGCATATTCGTCGGTATCTCGCGAATAACACGGGAAATGTTGGACTCCAATGCTTTAATCGTAGCTGTCTTACCCACAAACAACTTAGACTTTACGTAGCCCCAAAGGAAAAAGTATAACGGTGTGATATCGCATGATCTTGCTGGCCAATTGTTCACTGAAGTGGTCTCTCAATATTTCCATTGTTTCACGGGCTGTGTGACAAGTAGCGTCGTCTTGTTGAAACCAAATGTTGTCGAGATCTCGGGCTTAAATTTATGAAAAAAAAAATATTCAGTTATCATGGCGCGATAACGAGCCCCATTTACAGTAACGTTGGCGCCAGCCTCATTTTTGAAGAAATACGCACCACACAGGCGTATAAAGCACATCACACGGTTGTTTTGAGTGGATATAACTGTAGCTCTTGTTCGGCCCAGATATGGTAATTTTGCTTATTGACTTATTAATTGAGACAGAAATGGGCCTAATAGCTAAACAAAATGTCGATCGAAAACAGTGAATCTTCAGTCAGTCCCTCGAGAGCCCATTCACTGAAACGATTTGAACGATTTGCAAACGTTGTTCGGGTGTAATAACTTACTTACTTACTAAAGTGGCGCTACAGTCCGGAATGAACCTGGGCCTCAACCAACATGCCTCTCCAATTAGCCCGGTCCTTAGCTAACTGCCTCCAGTTACGCACTCCAAGTTGGTTGAGGTCGGTTTCCACTTGTGCGCGCCACTTAAGGCGAGGTCTTCCTCTACTGCGTCCGACGTCTGGCTGGGAATCGAAGACTCTGAGAGCCGGAGTATTGTCCATTCTTTCTACATGTCCTAGCCATCTTAAACGTCCAATGCGGAGTTTTTTTGACTAGGGGTGTGTCGCTGTACAGCTCGTATAGTTCGTGGTTGAATCTTCGTCTCCATAGCCCGTCAACGCAAACGGGACCGAAGATTTTCCGAAGAATTTTTCTCTCGAATCGACCAAGGATTTCTTCATCCGCTTTTGATACGGTCCATGCTTCAGCGCCGTAGAGCAGGACTGGGATGATCAGGGTCTTATATAGGATATCCTTAGTAGTTCGAGTGAGGGCTTTACTACTAAATAGCCTTCTTAGCCCCAAGAAACAGCGGTTGGCAAGAGTAATTCTTCGTTTAATTTCTGACGAGATGATTTTGTCAGAGTTAATAGCGGAGCCGAGGTAGACAAAGTCCCGTACTAAAGTTATATTTGTCAATGGTGACGTTCTGTCCAATTCGTCGATGTTGTGAGTCCTTTCGTGATGACAGCATATACTTAGTCTTACCCTCATTTACTGCTAAACCCATTTTCGCCGCTTCCTTCTCTATACCAGCAAACGTGGCTATGACATCACGTCGGGTGTAATAAACTGAATAATAAAAGCACGGGAACTTGACACGACTCACGCGCCATATGTTAAAAAAAATGTAGCCCACCCTATCTTACGTTTTCTATTCTTAATAATTCAGTCTCCTGGCAGTCTTGTATTACAAGGTGGGGACTTAGAAGTGTTCTCAGCAAGTGCAGTGTTTATGACTAAAACATGTGCTAGTGCGTCAGGTTCATCGTTACCCACTATCACACATTGGGCTATGACCCAGTATAATCTTAGATTTTGCGCTTAAGTTTGTCAGAAAGTGCTTTTATTGGAGTAATAAAATTTATATTCAATAAGAACGCCTTAAAATTGAATCTAAGTAAAACAAGTTGTGTGTGAGAAAAGGACATGTTGTGCCCTTATGTATGGAATAAAACCTTACTCAAATGTCACCCCAGCTTGGCTTGGTACCATTTATTTGAGTTCCAATTTTTGAGTACTGTTGTCCAAATACCTGAATTTGCTGGCTGGAATACATTCGGTTTGCTTTAAGAGCATCAATTGTCTTTTTAGTTATCGCATAGACCAGTGATTTAAGACTACTCAAAAGAAAGAAGTCTAATGACGTTAAATCGCACGATATCGGTGGCACCTTTACGTCACCGATGCGCCATAAAGCGTGCTATATAACCTCTCCAGCAAAAGGAACATTGTGGTATGCGACACATGTGTCCAGATGTGTGACACGGACCGGACATGTCGTCGGTGTCTTATCCTCTAGTTAAGGCAACAGGAAATTGTTTATCATCAATCTGTAGCGCTCATCGTTGACGATTATGGCAATGCTAGTTTCCTTTTACAAGAAATGCGATAATTCCCCAAGACCAAAATAAAAATCACCACCAAACACCGACTTTCTCGAGACGTATTAGGTGTTGATGTGGATTAGTATTGTCTCAAATCCGACAACTTTTGGATATTCATGCAGCCATTCATCCAAGCATTGGCCTTGTGGCTAAAGGAAATTTAAGCATTTTCGTTTCTCAACCGGATACTGATTTGATGATTTTCACACGCTATAACCCTCCATGAGGTGGTCAAAAAAATAACGACCGTGGTAATGATCGGATGGGATATCGATTCATACAGCGGATTATAGGCTTATCGTATGTTTTTCATTCATAACAAAACCCTTTACCATAAACTAATCGAACTTTATCTTCTCTCTCTCTCCAACAGAATCAATTTCCATGTGTGAAACCGTGATAGATGAACATTTCCGCCGCTCCCTTGGACCTGATTACGTTGCTCTCTTCGGGAAGAAATCCCCAGTCCCATCGACGCCTTCACCAACACCAACTCCAACACCACCACCGCCAGCCTTGCAACAAGTGCCAATGGCATCGGTCACACCGACACTACTTCATCAAACCGTTGAACATCATCGTTCATCACCAACTCCACCACCAATAGCTCCAGCATTAGCAGCAGTAGCAATGCCCCAAGCATTGATAACAAGACCCACCATCTCAATGAGCCCAGTTAGTTCAATCGAACAACAACAGCAACAATCACCACCTCACGTTGTACCACCACCACAACCACCAGCCAGAGTTGAATCACCAACTCCTGTTGCATTGACACAAAAATCGGAAAATTTGTCAACATCCTCAACAACAGTTTCCCTATCATCATCATCACTAACGCCATCTGTTGATGATCACTTTGCCAAGGCGTTAGGTGATACATGGAAGAAACTGCAAGCAGATAAAGAACAGCGAAACTAATCGCAAAAAGTATTCATTAAGAAATTTCAATTGAAAGAATGTGAAACAAACAAAACAGAATTTTGTTTGATTGTTTAATTTTTTATTTGTGAAACTAATTCTATATTTTACTATTTTTAACCTTAAAACATGGCAGAAAAGATCTCAAGAAAAAAATTACAAAAAAAGAAGAAATAATCAATGTTTAGTGATAAAGTTCTCAATAATGAATCGAAATGAAAAAAACATTCAGGAAGGGATTACTTTAAAGAATGTACGCGTGTATTTGAATGAAGAATTAACGCCTAAGGAATGTGTCAATTAAAATTAAAATTGTAAAAAAAAAACAAATCAAAAACTGAAATTGTTAAAGAAAAAACAAATCAAAAACAATTGTAGTTTTAAGATATTTAAGTTTTTAATGTAGTAGGCTATGTCAATAATGTCAAGTATGTATTGTAGAGCCATGACCAATGCAAGTATAGTCCGTACCAAATCAGTTGGCCATTCTACTGCGCAGGTCTCTTAAAATTTATTTTATAATATCTTAAATTTCTCTTAAATCCTCTCTCTGAGCAATCGACCGTTGGCCAACTGATTTGGCATGGACAATACCCCGTCGAAATATTCCAAAAACGCCGGGATTCTACAAACTGATAGCAAATCTCAGTCTTAGTGCACTGGACACTAAAAGCATAGGGGTCCCTGATTGAAATCCCACTGGGTATGCTCTTTTGTTTCAAATTTTATTATTACAACCCGTTTTCAAGAAATTTCGATTTTACCAAACCCGTTTATGGTAGGTACCATTCGTTTTAGATACATCGTGCCAATTTCGAAAACACCTCTGGGTATCGATGTAAAAACCTAGTACATATATCAAATTTAAATTCATTAAACAGGGAGCCGCTTTTTCGGACGCCTCCTAATGTTAACATCGTAGTGGTAAAGGCAGGTTCAATTATAATCTCGAAATCTATTTTTTCCACGAAACCAATACTCACTTTATAAGACGCAAGCAAACAAATAGCAATTGGTATAGCTAATGAAAAAAAAAATCGATTTTACCAAATTCACTGCTCACCACTTCCGAAAGTCTGGCAATCATCCAAGATTCACGCCTACATACTAAAAGACTAAGGCTCTTAAGCAATGACTTCTGTAAAATCTGCTTGGACGAAGAAGAGGAGGAAATTATTTTTAACCTTCTCTGCACTTGTCCAGCTCTCTCTCCAACAAAAGAATACTTCATCTAGGAAACTACCTCTTTGTTAATCTAGCTGTGCTGGGTAATTTTAATGTCAGAAACCTCCTATACAAGCAGCTCTGAATGGTTCAATTAGGCAAACGAATGTAGGGAAATATCGACAGATCCACGTGGTACCACAAGAGTGCACGCTTGCAGCCACTGTTTCCTAACCTAACACTGTCATGAGAAGCAGGTCCCTCTGTTTGCACACACAAATGAAGGGAGAAGCTAAGGCCCATATTAAGAATTGCGAATCGCGCGAAAAATTTGTTTAATGTGACTATTTGAAATTACAGTTTTCGACTCGCCTAAATTCGCCTGTAATGTCAAAAAGTTTGGTAAATTGAAATCTCGTTCTATTACCTTTAGCGAATGTTCGTCTTTTTCTTTCAAAATCAGTCGAACTGTAATTCTTGGTGACTTTGAGCGAAATCGTTGTTTGTTTGAAAACTCTAAGGTGGTTTTGTCCATTGGACTCATTCTTAACACCTAGTTGATGTGATTCATGATCACAAAAGCTCAACGCTTTCGAATCTTTTTACAATTATCTTTAAATGTACGTACGTTTCTCCAAGTAAATATGCACCCCTATCGAGGTATTCCTTCGGAACAATTTCCGAAACGAAAGTCAACGATATCGGAACTCAATTTGGTTTCGAGGTATCATCCGTTGCGGAGCGAAATAAAAAAGTACACATCGCGTTCGTTTGATTCCGAAGCAAATTTTCTTCGGCCAAATTCGAAACGCATAGTTGTGAAGAAATGTTGACTTAACGCATATCACCAATGCGCGATCATGTGCTTTACATTTTATTTCGCGGGAATATCTTTTCGATATACAAATCGGAACATAAACGCTTAGTTTTAACTGACACTGTTTCTCCTACTCAAAAGGGAATAAGAAGCATCCATCCACCGTCTTCAAAACCTCGAAATGAATAAATGTTCTGAAAATGAAAACCCCTGTCGATTGACCTACGCAATAACAAAGCCAAACGATCGACACTCACAATAGGTGTCATAACTTGAACGTTCTGAATCTGCGTTCGATTGTAGATCCCATTCGTTGTGCAAAAAAAAAACAAGCAAAAGAATGACGGAGCTAGAGCACTGTAACATTTTGTAGCAGTGGATCGCGTTTCTGTTGGCCAAATTGGTATAGACGATATTTACTAACTTTTTTTTAGGAAGAAACTGGTAGAGAAAATCAAGTCCTCCGGTAAAGTGCAGGTTAACGTTGTTCAGAATAACTAAGACTCCAAAAAACTTATGCGGGTTTGACCCATTTGATTAGATATCTGTAAAGCTCTTAACAATTCTATTTTACTTTTAATTACCATCGCTAAAGGCCCACGCAGGTCTTTGCTAGTTTGTCGCCTCAATCGAGCACTATTTGAAGCAGATCGCTGCATTGGTAGAACGAACCAACAATATATCGAACTTCCAGAAGGTGAACTTCCACCTATATGCAATCTACAGCAATTCAAGGGCAGAATCAATCATCTGCAAGAATAATCTCGGGGCGCTCGTTGAGCAATTGCAACACTATAGCTTAAGTTTTTTCGAAATGTTTTTCTAAAACGTTTTTCATTTTTAAAATAAGTTGCTTGGTTAAATGCGTGTCCAGGTTTATCATTTAAGTATATAAATCTGATTATATGCTTTTAAATACCTTAGGTTGACACATGACAAGACAAACAGAATGCTAGTGACAGCTTGGGAATTTTCTAATGTTGAGAGGGTGGTCAAAATATAAAAGTGCAAAACATTGTACATATTTTACAATTGACTCGATCACTTAAGTGGCATTTCACTTCATGGTTTACCTGGGCCTCATCCATTCAAGCTAATCCGGTTGTAAGTGCAACAGCTATCAAAAAAGTAGCCCATAACTCACACCAAAAATATGTTACCATTAAAACGACAAAAATCCTTGTGAATGAACCTTTGTCCCTTCTTATATATAGGCTATGAAGTTTCCATAACCACATTCAGCCTCTTACGACGCCATTAGCATGAAGTCATATCAACCCACACATTTAAACTTGCGGGACATTAGTATTTGTAGAGGACGTTGCATTGATATTTTTCTCGATTATCAGGAGCAATTCTTCATGAATTCAGCAAAATCCCATTAAAGTGGATAAGGTGGTTATTGACCAAAAACAAATAGTTATGGTTGAGTTCAGAGATGGAAATCCTTCGGGATGGGATTTCGATACCTGGCAGTAGTGTAGATTGGACTACCAGTGAGATTTGTGCATTGTCTGTCGGCCCACTTAGGTGTATTATTACCTCGGTTAGCATAAGAAGCTTAGCATCAAAGCGAAAACCAAACCTTGAAATGATATTATATGAAGCCAGACGGTTTTCAGACAATGTTGGCCGAACCCAACACAGGTTTGAGCATTTATTACATTTTCTTGTTAATAGAATCGACATTAGTACTGTTCTGAACAAATTAAACTTTTCATAAAAATGTGTCCACCACTTGCATACTTGGGCAGTTAACCCCAAAACAGATCGCTATGTACAAAAAAACTTAAATATCTTTAAAAAATGTTCAAAAGCACCATCGAAATTAATTAAACACTTATTTATAATACAAAAAGCAAGTTCATATATAGAGCTCAATGAGAAAAATTACATTTCACACAATTTTATCTACACAATAATGATTGTTTAACACAAAAGTACATTTTGCACATGTTTGTCCTTTGCTTTTGTAGCTTAAGTTCGCTGACACTAGAAAACTAAACAAAACTAATTATTTCCAATGTAAATTGTAAACACTATTCCCTCTTATTTTTATTTTTGTGTAATTTTAAATAATTTATCATCTCTAAATAAATAATAATAAAATACAGACAACATACAAAATAAAAGAAAAAAAAAAAACACAAAAATAATGTAAATCATCCAACTGTGTGTGTATTAATTAAGACGGCCAATGAATTCCTATTATGTTTATATATTTTTTTAAAATACAATAATAACAATATTATCCTTTTAATTATGTCCTTCGGTATAAGTGATATCTCCCGCTGATTGTGTAATTTCTGTGTTGTATTTTTCTCTTCCGAATCAAGAGCGTCTTTTTTTATTTTGTTTCCTTATTTTTGCATTTTGTATTTAAACTTTTTCCAAAAACAAAACTTAATTGTATCGTTAATATGTTATTATTAATATGGATGAAATAAAATAAACAAAAAAATCAATAAATAAATTTAAGCTTAAAATAATCTATTTATGTATACTATCTTAAAGAAAATGAAACATTTAATTATTAATAAAATATTTTCTATCATTTGTCTTATCACCAATGATGGTGTAAGATTTTTAAAGTATACCTTGTGTGTTTTATTTAAAAGAAATGGAACAAGTGGAGCTGTGAAATGACGACTTAGTAATATATAAGACTACAACAATCGACCGAAATGAAGTTTATTATTATTATTATAAAGAGGTAAGCTTACAATTAGGGGACACAGTTTACCATAACTATTAACCGTGTCCTTTTGGAACATAAACCTATATTCTATGGCTAATAGTTTCACTCAAAAAAACATTTTCACTCAAAAAAGCTTTTTCACTTATTTTCACTTAAAAACGCAATTTCACTCAAAAAAGCTTTTTCACTCAAAAAAGCAATTCCACTCAAAAAAGCTTTTTCACTCATACTCACTCAATAAAGCTTTTTCACTCAAAAACGCAATTTCAGTCAAAAAAGCCTTTTCACTCTTTTTCACTCAAAAAAGCTTTTTTACTAATTCTCACTCAAAAAAGCTTTTTCACTAAAAAAAAGCATTTTCACTCAAAAAAGCGTTTACACTCAAAAAAGCAATTTCACTCATTTTCACTCAAAAACGCAATTTCACTTAAAAACTTTTTCACTCAAAAACGCAATTTCACTCAAAAAAGCAATTTCACTCAAAAAAGTTTTGTTCACTCATTTTCACTCAAAAAAGCAATTTCACTCAAAAAAGCTTTTTCACTCATTTTCACTCAAAAACGCAATTTCACTCAAAAAAGCTTTTTCATTCATTTTCACTCAAAAAAGCTTTTGCACCCAAAAAAGCAAACGTAATTTCACTCAAAAAAGCGTTTTCACTCAAAAAAGCAATTTCACTCATAAAAGCTTTTTTCACTCATTTTGACTCAAAAAAGCATTATCACTCAAAGAAGCTTTTTCACTCAAAAACGCAATTTCACTCAAAAAGCTTTTTTACTCATTTTCACTCAAAAACGCAATTTCACTCAAAGAAGCTTTTTCACTCAAAAAAGCGTTTTCACTCCTTTTTTACTCAAAAAAGCTTTTTCACTCAAAAACGCAATTTCACTCAAAAAAGCTTTTTTCACCCATTTTCACTCAAAATCTCAATTTCACTCAAAAAACATTTTTTTCACTCAAAAAAGCAATTTCACACAAAAAAGCTTTTTCATTCATTTTCACTCAAAAACGCAATTTCACTCAAAAAAGGGTTTTCACTCAAAAAAGGGTTTTCACTCATTTTCACTCAAACAACATTTTCACTCAAAAAAGCTTTTTCACTCAAAGAAGCTTTTTTACTCATTTTCACTCAAAAAAGCAGTTTCACTCAAAAAAGCGTTTTCACTCAAAAACGCAATTTCACCCAAAAAACTTTTCACTCAAAAAAGCAATTTCACTCAAAAAAGCTTTTGCTCCTATTTTCACTCAAAAACGCAATTTCACTCAAAAAAGCGTTTTCACTCAAAAAAGCTTTTTTTACTCAAAAAAGCGTTTTCACTCAAAAAAACAATTTTACTCATTTTCACTCAAAAACGCAATTTCACCCATTTTGACTCAAAAAAGCAATATCACTCAAAAAAGCTTTTTTCACTCAAAAAAGCAATTTCGCTCAAAAAAGCAATTTTACTCATTTTCACTCAAAAACGCAATTTCACTCATTTTGACTCAAAAAAGCAATATCACTCAAAAAAGCTTTTTTCACTCAAAAACGCAATTTCACTCAAAAAAGCTTTTTCACTCATTTTCACTCAAAAACGCAATTTCACTCGAAGAAGCTTTTTCACATAAAAAAGCGTTTTCACTCAAAAAAGCAATTTCGCTGAAAAACGCAATTTCACTCAAAAAAGCAATTTTACTCATTTTCACTCAAAAAAACGCAATTTCACTCATTTTGACTCAAAAAAGCAATATCACTCAAAAAAGCTTTTTTCACTCAAAAACGCAATTTCACTCAAAAAAGCTTTTTCACTCATTTTCACTCAAAAACGCAATTTAACTCGAAGAAGCTTTTTCACTCAAAAAAGCGTTTTCACTAAAAAAAGCAATTACACTAAAAAAAACATTTCACTCAAAAAAGCTTTTTCACTCATTTCCACTCAAAAAGGCTTTTTTTTCAAAAAAGCGTTTTCACTAAAAAAGCAATTACACTAAAAAAAACATTTCACTCAAAAAGCGTTTTCACTCAACAAAACATTTTCACTCAAAACCGCAATTTCACTCAAAAAAGCTTTTTCAACTCATTTTCACTCAAAAAAGCAGTTTCGTTCAAAAAAGCTTTTTCACTCATTTCACTCAAAAACGCAATTTCACTCAAAAAAGCTTTTTCACTCAAAAAAAGCAATTTCACTTATTTTCACTCAAAAACGCAATTTCACTCAAAAAAGCATTTCACTCAAAAAAGCTTTTTTCACCCATTTTGACTCAAAACCGCAATTTCACTCAAAAAAGCAATTTCACTCAAAAAAGCTTTTTCATTCATTTTCACTCAAAAAAGCAATTTCAATCAAAAAAGCGTTTTCACTCATTTTCACTCAAAAAAGCATTTTCACTAAAAAAGCATTTTCACTAAAAATAGCTTTTTCACTTAAAAACGCAATTGCACTCAAAAAAGCTTTTTTCACTCATTTTCACACAAAAAAGCAATTTCACTAAAAAAAGCTTTTTCACTCATTTTCACTCAAAAACGAAATTTCACTCAAAAAAGCTTTTTCCTCATTTTCACTCAAAAACGCAATTTCAATCAAAAAAGCTTTTTCACTCAAAAACGCAATTTCACTCAAAACGCATTTTCACTCAAAAAAGCTTTTTCACTCATTTTGACTCAAAAACGCAATTTCACTCAAAAAAGCTTTTTCACTCATTTTCACTCAAAAAAAAACATTTCACTCAAAAAAGCTTTTTTCACTCATATTGACTCAAAAACGCAATTTCACTCAAAAAAGCATTTCACTCAAAACAGCAATTTCACTCAAAAACGAAATTTCACTCAAAAAAGCTTTTTCACTCAAAAACGCAATTTCACTCAAAAAACATTTTCACTGAAAAAAGCTTTTTTTCTCAAAAACGCAATTTCCCTCAAAAAAGCTTTTTTCACTCATTTTGACTCAAAAACGCAATTTCACTCAAAGAAGCTTTTTCAGTCAAAAAAGCTTTTTCACTCATTTTCACTCAAAAACGAAATTTCACTCAAAAAAGCTTTTTCCTCATTTTCACTCAAAAACGCAATTTCAATCAAAAAAGCTTTTTCACTCAAAAACGCAATTTCACTCAAAAAAGCTTTTTCACTCATTTTCACTCAAAAAAAAACATTTCACTCAAAAAAGCTTTTTTCACTCATATTGACTCAAAAACGCAATTTCACTCAAAAAAGCATTTCACTCAAAACAGCAATTTCACTCAAAAACAAAATTTCACCCAAAAAAGCTTTTGCTCCCATTTTCACTCAAAAGAGCTTTTTCACTCAAAAAAAGCAATTTCACTTATTTTCACTCAAAAAAGCTTTTTTCACTCATTTTCACTCAAAAACGCAAAAATGAGTGAAAAAGTTTTTTTTGAGTGAAAAAGCTTTTTTGAGTGAAAACGCTTTTTTGAGTGAAATTGCTTTTTTGAGAGAAAATGAGTGAAAAAAGCATTTTTGAGTGAAATTGCGTTTTTGAGTGAAAACGCTTTTTTGAGTGAAACTGCTTTTTTTAATCAAAATTAATGAAAAAAGCTTTTTTGAGTGAAATTGATTTTTTGAGAGAAAAAGCTTTTTTGAGTGAAATTGCGTTTTTGAGTGAAAAAGCTTCTTTTTAGTGAAATTGCTTTTTTGAGTGAAAATAAGTGAAAAAGCTTTTTTGAGTGAAATTGCGTTTTTGAGTGAAAAAGCTTTTTTGATGTTTTTTTGAGTGAAAAAGCTTCTTTGAGTGAAATTGCGTTTTTGAGTCAAAATCAGTGAAAAAGCTTTTTTGAGTGAAATTTCGTTTTGAGTGAAAATGTTATTTGAGTGAAATTTCGTTTTTGAGTGAAAAAGCTTTTTTGAGTGAAAATGCTTTTTGAGTGTAAATGAGTGAAAACGCTTTTTTGAGTGAAAATGAGTGAAAAAGCTTTTTTGGGAAAAATTGCTTTTTTGAAATGAAAATGTTTTTGAGTGAAATTGCGTTATTGAGTGAAAAAGCTTTTTTGAGTAAAATTGCGTTTTTGAGTGAAAATGAGTGAAAAAGCTTTTTTGAGTGAAATGTTTTTTTTAGGGAAATTGCTTTTTTGAGTGAAAACGCTTTTTTGAGTAAAAAAATTTTTTCTGAGTGAAAATGAGTGAAAACGCTTTTTTGAGTGAAAAAGCTTCTTTGAGTGAAATTGCGTTTTGAGAGAAAAAGCTTTTTTGAGTGAAAATGCGTTTTTGAGTGAAAATGAGTGAAAAAAGCTTTTTTGAGTGAAAATGCTTTTTTGAGTGAAAATGAGTGAAAAAAGCTTTTTTGAGTGAAATTGCGTTTTTGAGTGCAATTTTGAAAGTGAAAATGAGTGAAATTGCTTTTTTGAGTGAAAATAAGTGAAAAAGCTTTTTTGAGTGAAATTGCGTTTTTCAGTGAAAATGCTTTTTTGAGTGAAAATGAGTGAAAACGCTTTTTTGAGTGAAATTGCTTTTTTGAGTGAAAATGAATGAAAAAGCTTTTTTGAGTGACATTTCGTTTTTAAGTGAAATGAGTGAAAAAGCTTTTTTGAGTGAAAACGCTTTTTTGAGCGAACTGCGTTTTTGATTGAAAATGTTTTGTTGAGTGAAAACGCTTTTTTGAGTGAAATTGCGTTTTTGAGTGAAAATAAGTGAAATTGCTTTTTTTGAGTGAAAAAGCTCTTTTGAGTGAAAATGGGAGCAAAAGCTTTTTTGGGTGAAATTTTGTTTTTGAGTGAAATTGCTGTTTTGAGTGAAAAAGCTTTTTTGAGTGCAAAAGTTTTTTTGTGTGAAATTGCTTTTTTGAGTGAAAATTTTTTTTTGAGTCAAAATGAGTAAAAAAAGCCTTTTTGAGTGAAATGGCTTATTTGAGTGAAAAAGCTTTTTTGAGTAAAATTGCTTTATTGAGTGAAAACGCTTTTTTGAGTGAAATTGCGTTTTTGAGTCAAAATGAGTGAAAAAAACTATTTTGAGTAAAATTGCGTTTTTGAGTGAAAAAGTTTTTTGAGTGAAATTGCGTTTTGGAGTGAAAACGCTTTTTTGAGTGAAAATGAGTGAAAAAGCTTTTATGAGTGAAAAAGCTTCTTTGAGTGAAATTGCGTTTTTGAGTCCAAATGAGTGAAATAAGCTTTTTTGAGTGAAATTGCGTTTTTGAGTGAATAGGCTTTTTTGAGTGAAAAAGCTTTTTTGAGTGAAAATGCGTTTTGAGAGAAAAAGCTTTTTTGATTGAAATTGCGTTTTTGAGTGAAAATGAGGAAAAAGCTTTTTTGAGTGAAATTTCGTTTTTGAGTGAAAATGAGTGAAAAAGCTTTTTTTAGTGAAATTGCTTTTTTGTGTGAAAATGAGTGAAAAAAGCATTTTTGAGTGAAATGCTTTTTTGAGTGAAATTGCTTTTTTTTAGTGAAAATGCTTTTTGAGTGTAAATGAGTGAAAACGCTTTTTTTGAGTGAAATTGCGTTTTTGAGTGAAAATGAGTGAAAAAAGCATTTTTGAGTGAAATGCTTTTTTGAGTGAAATTGCGTTTTGAGAGAAAAAGCTTTTTTGATGTTTTTTTGAGTGAAAAAGCTTCTTTTTAGTGAAATTGCTTTTTTGAGTGAAAATAAGTGAAAAAGCTTTTTTGAGTGAAATTGCGTTTTTGAGTGAAAATGAGTGAAAACGCTTTTTTGAGTGAAAAAGCTTTTTTGAGTGAAATTGCGTTTTTGAGTGAAAAAGCTTTTTTGATGTTTTTTTGAGTGAAAAAGCTTCTTTGAGTGAAATTGCGTTTTTGAGTCAAAATCAGTGAAAAAGCTTTTTTTGAGTGAAATTTCGTTTTGAGTGAAAATGTTTTTTGAGTGAAATTTCGTTTTTGAGTGAAAAAGCTTTTTTGAGTGAAAATGCTTTTTGAGTGTAAATGAGTGAAAACGCTTTTTTGAGTGAAAATGAGTGAAAAAGCTTTTTTGGGAAAAATTGCTTTTTTGAAATGAAAATGTTTTTGAGTGAAATTGCGTTATTGAGTGAAAAAGCTTTTTTTAATTGAAATTGCGTTTTTGAGTGAAAATGAGTGAAAAAGCTTTTTTTGAGTGAAAAAGCTTTTGTGAGTGGAAATGTTTTTTTTGAGTGAAAATGAATGAAAAAGCTTTTTGGAGTGCAATTGCGTTTTTGAGTGAAAATGAGTGAAAAAGCTTTTTTGAGTGAAATGTTTTTTTTAGGGAAATTGCTTTTTTGAGTGAAAACGCTTTTTTGAGTAAAAAAAATTTTTCTGAGTGAAAATGAGTGAAAACGCTTTTTTGAGTGAAAAAGCTTCTTTGAGTGAAATTGCGTTTTGAGAGAAAAAGCTTTTTTGAGTGAAATTGCGTTTTTGAGTGAAAATGAGTGAAAAAAGCTTTTTTGAGTGAAAATGCTTTTTTGAGTGAAAATGAGTGAAAAAAGCTTTTTTGAGTGAAATTGCGTTTTTGAGTGCAATTTTGAAAGTGAAAATGAGTGAAATTGCTTTTTTGAGTGAAAATAAGTGAAAAAGCTTTTTTGAGTGAAATTGCGTTTTTCAGTGAAAATGCTTTTTTGAGTGAAAATGAGTGAAAACGCTTTTTTGAGTGAAATTGCTTTTTTGAGTGAAAATGAATGAAAAAGCTTTTTTGAGTGACATTGCGTTTTTAAGTGAAATGAGTGAAAAAGCTTTTTTGAGTGAAAACGCTTTTTTGAGCGAAACTGCGTTTTTGATTGAAAATGTTTTGTTGAGTGAAAACGCGTTTTTGAGTGAAATTGCGTTTTTGAGTGAAAATAAGTGAAATTGCTTTTTTTGAGTGAAAAAGCTCTTTTGAGTGAAAATGGGAGCAAAAGCTTTTTTGGGTGAAATTTTGTTTTTGAGTGAAATTGCTGTTTTGAGTGGAAATGAAAATGTTTTGAGTGAAATTGCGTTATTGAGTGAATAAGCTTTTTTGAGTAAAATTGCGTTTTTGAGTGAAAATTAGTGAAAAAGCTTTTTTGAGTGAAAAAGCTTTTTTTAATTGAAATTGCGTTTTTGAGTGAAAATGAGTGAAAAAGCTTTTTTTGAGTGAAAAAGCTTTTTTGAGTGAAATTGCGTTTTTGAGTGAAAAAAGCTTTTTTAATTGAAAATTAGTGAAATTGCTTTTTGAGTGAAATTGCGTTTTGAGAGAAAAAGCTTTTTTGATGTTTTTTTGAGTGAAAAAGCTTCTTTTTAGTGAAATTGCTTTTTTGAGTGAAAATAAGTGAAAAAGCTTTTTTGAGTGAAAATGAGTGAAAAAGCTTTTGAATGTGAAAATGTTTTTTGAGTGAAAATGAAAACGCTTTTTTGAGTGAAAATGAGTGAAAAAGCTTTTTTGAGTAAAATTGCGTTTTTGAGTGAAAAAGCTTTTTTGAGTGAAATTTCGTTTTTGAGTGAAAAAGCTTTTTTGCGTGAAATTGTGTTTTTGAGTGAAAATGAGTGAAAAAGCTTTTTTGAGTGAAAATGCTTTTTGAGTGAAATTGCGTTTTTGAGTGAAATTTCGTTTTTGAGTGAAAAAGCTTTTTTGCAATTTCACTCAAAAAAGCTTTTTAACTCAAAAAAGCAATTTCACTCAAAAAAGCAATTTCACTCAAAAAAGATTTTTCAACTCAAAAAACCTTTTTTACTCAAAATAGCAATTTCACTCAAAAAAGCTTTTTTACTCACAAACGCAATTTCACACAAAAAAGCTTTTTCAATCATTTTCACTCACTCAAAAAAGCTTTTTTACTCAAAAAAGCAATTTCACTCAAAAAAGCTTTTTCACTCAAAATAGCAATTTTACTCAAAAAAGCCTTTTTACTCAAAAAAGCAATTTCACTCAAAAAAGCTTTTTTACTCAAAAAAGCTTTTTTACTCAAAAAAGCAATTCACTCAAAAAAGCTTTTTTACTCAAAAAAGCAATTTCACTCAAAAAAGCTTTTTCAATCATTTTGACTCAAAAAAGCAATTGCACTCAAAAAGCTTTTTTACTGAATGTAGCAATTTCACTCAGAAAAGCTTTTTTACTCGAAATAGCAATTTCACTCAAAAAAGCTTTTTCAATAATTTTCACTCAAAAAAGCAATTCCACTCAAAAAAGCTTTTTTACTCAATAAAGCAATTCACTCAAAAAAGCTTTTTTACTCAAAATAGCCATTTCACTCAAATAAGCTTTTTCAATCATTTTCACTCACTCAAAAAAGCTTTTTTACTCAAAAAAGCAATTTCACTCAAAAAAGCTTTTTCACTCAAAATAGCAATTTCACTCAAAAAAGCAATTTCACTCAAAAAAGCTTTTTCACTCAAAATAGCAATTTCACTCAAAAAAGCTTTTTTACTCAAAAAAGCAATTTCACTCAAAAAAGCATTATTACTCAATAAAGCAATTTCACTCAAAAAAGCTTTTTTACTCAAAATAGCAATTTCACTCAAAAAAGCTTTTTCAATTATTTTCACTCAAAAAAGCAATTTTGCTCAAAAAAGCTTTTTTACACAATAAAGCAATTCACTCAAAAAAGCTTTTTTACTCAAAATAGCAATTTCACTCAAAAAAGCTTTTTCAATCATTTTCACTCACTCAAAAAAGCTTTTTTACTCAAAAAAGCAATTTCACTCAAAAAAGCAATTTCACTCAAAAAAGCTTTTTCACTCAAAATAGCAATTTTACTCAAAAAAGCTTTTTTACTCAAAAAAGCAATTTCACTCAAAAAAGCTTTTTCAATCATTTTGACTCAAAAAAGCAATTGCACTCAAAAAGCTTTTTTACTGAATGTAGCAATTTCACTCAAAAAAGCTTTTTTACTCAAAAAAGCAATTTCACTCAAAAAAGATTTTTCAATCATTTTCACTCAAAAAAGCCATTTCACTCAAAAAACCTTTTTGACTCAAAAACGCAATTTTACTCAAAACGCATTTTCACTCAAAAAAGCTTTTTCACTCATTTTGACTCAAAAACGCAATTTCACTCAAAAAAGCTTTTTCACTCATTTTCACTCAAAAAAAACATTTCACTCAAAAAAGCTTTTTTCACTCATATTGACTCAAAAACGCAATTTCACTCAAAAAAGCATTTCACTCAAAACAGCAATTTCACTCAAAAACGAAATTTCACTCAAAAAATCTTTTTCACTCAAAAAACGCATTTTCACTCAAAAAACATTTTCACTGAAAAAAGCTTTTTTTCTCAAAAACGCAATTTCACTCAAAAAAGCTTTTTTCACTCATTTTGAATCAAAAACGCAATTTCACTCAAAGAAGCTTTTTCAGTCAAAAAAGCTTTTTCACTCATTTTGACTCAAAAACGCAATTTCAATCAAAAAAGCTTTTTCACTCAAAAACGCAATTTCACTCAAAACGCATTTTCACTCAAAAAAGCTTTTTCACTCATTTTGACTCAAAAACGCAATTTCACTCAAAAAAGCTTTTTCACTCATTTTCACTCAAAAAAAACATTTCACTCAAAAAAGCTTTTTTCACTCATATTGACTCAAAAACGCAATTTCACTCAAAAAAGCATTTCACTCAAAACAGCAATTTCACTCAAAAACGAAATTTCACTCAAAAAAGCTTTTTCAAGCTTTTCATTTTGACTCAAAAACGCAATTTCAGTCAAAAAAGCTTTTTCACTCATTTTCACTCAAAAACGAAATTTCACTCAAAAAAGCTTTTTCCTCATTTTCACTCAAAAACGCAATTTCAATCAAAAAAGCTTTTTCACTCAAAAACGCAATTTCACTAATTTTGACTCAAAATCGCAATTTCACTCAAAAAAGCTTTTTCACTCATTTTCACTCAAAAAAAACATTTCACTCAAAAAAGCTTTTTTCACTCATATTGACTAAAAAAACGCAATTTCACTCAAAAAAGCATTTCACTCAAAACAGCAATTTCACTCAAAAACGAAATTTCACTCAAAAAAGCTTTTTCAAGCTTTTCATTTTGACTCAAAAACGCAATTTCAGTCAAAAAAGCTTTTTCACTCATTTTCACTCAAAAACGAAATTTCACTCAAAAAAGCTTTTTCCTCATTTTCACTCAAAAACGCAATTTCAATCAAAAAAGCTTTTTCACTCAAAAACGCAATTTCACTTATTTTCACTCAAAAAAGCTTTTTTCACTCATTTTCACTCAAAAACGCAAAAATGAGTGAAAAAGTTTTTTTTGAGTGAAAAAGCTTTTTTGAGTGAAAACGCTTTTTTGAGTGAAATTGCTTTTTTGAGAGAAAATGAGAAAAGCATTTTTGAGTGAAATTGCGTTTTTGAGTGAAAACGCTTTTTTGAGTGAAACTGCTTTTTTTAATCAAAATTAATGAAAAAAGCTTTTTTGAGTGAAATTGATTTTTTGAGAGAAAAAGCTTTTTTGAGTGAAATTGCGTTTTTGAGTGAAAAAGCTTCTTTTTAGTGAAATTGCTTTTTTGAGTGAAAATAAGTGAAAAAGCTTTTTTGAGTGAAATTGCGTTTTTGAGTGAAAATGAGTGAAAAAAGCATTTTTGAGTGAAATGCTTTTTTGAGTGAAATTGCGTTTTGAGAGAAAAAGCTTTTTTGAGTGAAATTGCGTTTTTGAGTGAAAATGAGTGAAAACGCTTTTTTGAGTGAAAAAGCTTTTTTGAGTGTAATTGCGTTTTTGAGTGAAAATGCTTTTTTGATGTTTTTTTGAGTGAAAAAGCTTCTTTGAGTGAAATTGCGTTTTTGAGTCAAAATCAGTGAAAAAGCTTTTTTGAGTGAAAATGTTTTTTGAGTGAAATTTCGTTTTTGAGTGAAAAAGCTTTTTTGAGTGAAAATGCTTTTTGAGTGAAAAAAGCTTTTTTAATTGAAAATTAGTGAAATTGCTTTTTTGAGTGAAAAAGCTTTTTTGAGTGGAAATGTTTTTTTTGAGTGAAAATGAATGAAAAAGCTTTTTTGAGTGACATTGCGTTTTTAAGTGAAATGAGTGAAAAAGCTTTTTTGAGTGAAAACGCTTTTTTGAGCGAACTGCGTTTTTGATTGAAAATGTTTTGTTGAGTGAAAACGCTTTTTTGAGTGAAATTGCGTTTTTGAGTGAAAATAAGTGAAATTGCTTTTTTTGAGTGAAAAAGCTCTTTTGAGTGAAAATGGGAGCAAAAGCTTTTTTGGGTGAAATTTTGTTTTTGAGTGAAATTGCTGTTTTGAGAAAAAGCTTTTTTGAGTGCAAAAGTTTTTTTGTGTGAAATTGCTTTTTTGAGTGAAAATTTTTTTTTGAGTCAAAATGAGTAAAAAAAGCCTTTTTGAGTGAAATGGCTTATTTGAGTGAAAAAGCTTTTTTGAGTAAAATTGCTTTATTGAGTGAAAACGCTTTTTTGAGTGAAATTGCTTTTTTGAGTGAAATTGCGTTTTTGAGTCAAAATGAGTGAAAAAAACTATTTTGAGTAAAATTGCGTTTTTGAGTGAAAAAGTTTTTTGAGTGAAATTGCTTTTTGGAGTGAAAACGCTTTTTTGAGTGAAAATGAGTGAAAAAGCTTTTATGAGTGAAAAAGCTTCTTTGAGTGAAATTGCGTTTTTGAGTCCAAATGAGTGAAATAAGCTTTTTTGAGTGAAATTGCGTTTTTGAGTGAATAGGCTTTTTTGAGTGAAAAAGCTTTTTTGAGTGTAATTGCGTTTTTGAGTGAAGATTAGTAAAATTTTGAGTGAAAACGCTTTTTTGAGTGAAGCTGCTTTTTTGAGTGAAAATGAGTGAAAAAGCTTTTTTGAGTGAAAATGAGCGAAATTGATTTTTTGCGTTTTTGAGTGAAAATGAGTGAAAACGCTTTTTTGAGTGAAATTGCGTTTTTGAGTCAAATTGAGTGAAAAAAGATTTTTTGAGTGAAAATGAGTGAAAAAAGCATTTTTGAGTGAAATGCTTTTTTGAGTGAAATTGCTTTTTTTAGTGAAAATGCTTTTTGAGTGTAAATGAGTGAAAACGCTTTTTTGAGTGAAATTGCGTTTTTGAGTGAAAATGAGTGAAAAAAGCATTTTTGAGTGAAATGCTTTTTTGAGTGAAATTGCGTTTTGAGAGAAAAAGCTTTTTTGAGTGAAATTGCGTTTTTGAGTGAAAAAGCTTCTTTTTAGTGAAATTGCTTTTTTGAGTGAAAATAAGTGAAAAAGCTTTTTTGAGTGAAATTGCGTTTTTGAGTGAAAATGAGTGAAAACGCTTTTTTGAGTGAAAAAGCTTTTTTGATGTTTTTTTGAGTGAAAAAGCTTCTTTGAGTGAAATTGCGTTTTTGAGTCAAAATCAGTGAAAAAGCTTTTTTGAGTGAAATGCTTTTTTGAGTGAAATTTCGTTTTTGAGTGAAAAAGCTTTTTTTAATTGAAATTGCGTTTTTGAGTGAAAATGAGTGAAAAAGCTTTTTTTGAGTGAAAAAGCTTTTGTGAGTGGAAATGTTTTTTTTGAGTGAAAATGAATGAAAAAGCTTTTTGGAGTGCAATTGCGTTTTTGAGTGAAAATGAGTGAAAAAGCTTTTTTGAGTGAAATGTTTTTTTTAGGGAAATTGCTTTTTTGAGTGAAAACGCTTTTTTGAGTAAAAAAAATTTTTCTGAGTGAAAATGAGTGAAAACGCTTTTTTGAGTGAAAAAGCTTCTTTGAGTGAAATTGCGTTTTGAGAGAAAAAGCTTTTTTGAGTGAAATTGCGTTTTTGAGTGAAATTGCGTTTTTGAGTGAAAATGAGTGAAAAAAGCTTTTTTGAGTGAAAATGAGTGAAAAAAGCTTTTTTGAGTGAAATTGCGTTTTTGAGTGCAATTTTGAAAGTGAAAATGAGTGAAATTGCTTTTTTGAGTGAAAATAAGTGAAAAAGCTTTTTTGAGTGAAATTGCGTTTTTCAGTGAAAATGCTTTTTTGAGTGAAAATGAGTGAAAACGCTTTTTTGAGTGAAATTGCTTTTTTGAGTGAAAATGAATGAAAAAGCTTTTTTGAGTGACATTGCGTTTTTAAGTGAAATGAGTGAAAAAGCTTTTTTGAGTGAAAACGCTTTTTTGAGCGAAACTGCGTTTTTGATTGAAAATGTTTTGTTGAGTGAAAACGCTTTTTTGAGTGAAATTGCGTTTTTGAGTGAAAATAAGTGAAATTGCTTTTTTTGAGTGAAAAAGCTCTTTTGAGTGAAAATGGGAGCAAAAGCTTTTTTGGGTGAAATTTTGTTTTTGAGTGAAATTGCTGTTTTGAGTGGAAATGAAAATGTTTTGAGTGAAATTGCGTTATTGAGTGAATAAGCTTTTTTGAGTAAAATTGCGTTTTTGAGTGAAAATTAGTGAAAAAGCTTTTTTGAGTGAAATTTCGTTTTTGAGTGAAAAAGCTTTTTTTAATTGAAATTGCGTTTTTGAGTGAAAATGAGTGAAAAAGCTTTTTTTGAGTGAAAAAGCTTTTTTGAGTGAAATTGCGTTTTTGAGTGAAAAAAGCTTTTTTAATTGAAAATTAGTGAAATTGCTTTTTTGAGTGAAAAAGCTTTTTTGAGTGGAAATGTTTTTTTTGAGTGAAAATGAATGAAAAAGCTTTTTGGAGTGCAATTGCGTTTTTGAGTGAAAATGAGTGAAAAAGCTTTTTTGAGTGAAATGTTTTTTTTAGGGAAATTGCTTTTTTGAGTGAAAACGCTTTTTTGAGTAAAAAAAATTTTTCTGAGTGAAAATGAGTGAAAACGCTTTTTTGAGTGAAAAAGCTTCTTTGAGTGAAATTGCGTTTTGAGAGAAAAAGCTTTTTTGAGTGAAATTGCGTTTTTGAGTGAAAATGAGTGAAAAAAGCTTTTTTGAGTGAAAATGCTTTTTTGAGTGAAAAAAGCTTTTTTGAGTGAAATTGCGTTTTTGAGTGCAATTTTGAAAGTGAAAATGAGTGAAATTGCTTTTTTGAGTGAAAATAAGTGAAAAAGCTTTTTTGAGTGAAATTGCGTTTTTCAGTGAAAATGCTTTTTTGAGTGAAAATGAGTGAAAACGCTTTTTTGAGTGAAATTGCTTTTTTGAGTGAAAATGAATGAAAAAGCTTTCTTGAGTGACATTGCGTTTTTAAGTGAAATGAGTGAAAAAGCTTTTTTGAGTGAAAACGCTTTTTTGAGCGAAACTGCGTTTTTGATTGAAAATGTTTTGTTGAGTGAAAACGCTTTTTTGAGTGAAATTGCGTTTTTGAGTGAAAACGCTTTTTTGAGTGAAAATGAGTGAAAAAGCTTTTATGAGTGAAAAAGCTTCTTTGAGTGAAATTGCGTTTTTGAGTCAAAATGAGTGAAATAAGCTTTTTTGAGTGAAATTGCGTTTTTGAGTGAATAGGCTTTTTTGAGTGAAAAAGCTTTTTTGAGTGAAGCTGCTTTTTTGAGTGAAAATGAGTGAAAAAGCTTTTTTGAGTGAAAATGAGCGAAATTGATTTTATGCGTTTTTGAGTGAAAATGAGTGAAAACGCTTTTTTGAGTGAAATTGCGTTTTTGAGTCAAATTGAGTGAAAAAAGCTTTTTTGAGTGAAAATGAGTGAAAAAAGCTTTTTTGAGTGAAATGCTTTTTTGAGTGAAATTGCTTTTTTTAGTGAAAATGCTTTTTTGAGTGAAAATGAGTGAAAAAAGCTTTTTTGAGTGAAATTGCGTTTTTGAGTGAAAAAGAGTTAAATTGTGTTTTTGAGATAAGTAAAATTGCTTTATTGAGTGAAAACGCCTTTTTGAGTGACATTGCGTTTTTGAGTGAAAACGCTTTTTTGAGTGAAAAAGCATTTTTGAGTGAAATTGCGTTTTTGATTGAAATTGCGTTTATGAGAGAAAACGCTTTTTTGAGTGAAATTGCGTTTTTGAGTGAAAAAGTGTGAAAAAAGCTTTTTTGAGTGAAATTGCGTTTTTGAGTGAAATTTCGTTTTTGAGTGAAAAAGCTTTTTTGCAATTTCACTCAAAAAAGCGTTTTAACTCAAAAAAGCAATTTCACTCAAAAAAGCAATTTCACTCAAAAAAGCAATTTCACTCAAAAAAGCTTTTTCACTCAAAATAGCAATTTTACTCAAAAAAGCCTTTTTACTCAAAAAAGCAATTTCACTCAAAAAAGCTTTTTCAATCATTTTGACTCAAAAAAGCAATTGCACTCAAAAAGCTTTTTTACTGAATGTAGCAATTTCACTCAGAAAAGCTTTTTTACTCAAAATAGCAATTTCACTCAAAAAAGCTTTTTTACTCAAAAAAGCAATTTCACTCAAAAAAGCTTTTTTACTCAATAAAGCAATTCACTCAAAAAAGCTTTTTTACTCAAAATAGCCATTTCACTCAAATAAGCTTTTTCAATCATTTTCACTCACTCAAAAAAGCTTTTTTACTCAAAAAAGCAATTTCACTCAAAAAAGCTTTTTCACTCAAAATAGCAATTTCACTCAAAAAAGCAATTTCACTCAAAAAAGCTTTTTCACTCAAAATAGCAATTTCACTCAAAAAAGCTTTTTTACTCAAAAAAGCAATTTCACTCAAAAAAGCTTTATTACTCAATAAAGCAATTTCACTCAAAATAGCTTTTTTACTCAAAATAGCAATTTCACCCAAAAAAGCTTTTTTACTCAAAATAGCAATTTCACTCAAAAAAGCTTTTTCAATTATTTTCACTCAAAAAAGCAATTTTGCTCAAAAAAGCTTTTTTACACAATAAAGCAATTCACTCAAAAAAGCTTTTTTACTCAAAATAGCAATTTCACTCAAAAAAGCTTTTTCAATCATTTTCACTCACTCAAAAAAGCTTTTTTACTCAAAAAAGCAATTTCACTCAAAAAAGCAATTTCACTCAAAAAAGCTTTTTCACTCAAAATAGCAATTTTACTCAAAAAAGCCTTTTTACTCAAAAAAGCAATTTCACTCAAAAAAGCTTTTTCAATCATTTTGACTCAAAAAAGCAATTGCACTCAAAAAGCTTTTTTACTGAATGTAGCAATTTCACTCAGAAAAGCTTTTTTACTCAAAATAGCAATTTCACTCAAAAAAGCTTTTTTACCCAAAAAAGCAATTTCACTCAAAAAAGATTTTTCAATCATTTTCACTCAAAAAAGCCATTTCACTCAAAAAACCTTTTTGACTCAACGCAATTTTACTCAAAACGCATTTTCACTCAAAAAAGCTTTTTCACTCATTTTCACTCAAAAAAAACATTTCACTCAAAAAAGCTTTTTTCACTCATATTGACTCAAAAACGCAATTTCACTCAAAAAAGCATTTCACTCAAAACAGCAATTTCACTCAAAAACGAAATTTCACTCAAAAAATCTTTTTCACTCAAAAACGCATTTTCACTCAAAAAACATTTTCACTGAAAAAAGCTTTTTTTCTCAAAAACGCAATTTCACTCAAAACGCATTTTCACTCAAAAAAGCTTTTTCACTCATTTTGACTCAAAAACGCAATTTCACTCAAAAAAGCTTTTTCACTCATTTTCACTCAAAAAAAACATTTCACTCAAAAAAGCTTTTTTCACTCATATTGACTCAAAAACGCAATTTCACTCAAAAAAGCATTTCACTCAAAACAGCAATTTCACTCAAAAACGAAATTTCACTCAAAAAATCTTTTTCACTCAAAAACGCATTTTCACTCAAAAAACATTTCACTCAAAAAAGCTTTTTTCACTCATTTTGACTCAAAAACGCAATTTCACTCAAAGAAGCTTTTTCAGTCAAAAAAGCTTTTTCACTCATTTTGCGTTTTTGAGTGAAAATGAGGAAAAAGCTTTTTTGAGTGAAATTTCGTTTTTGAGTGAAAATGAGTGAAAAAGCTTTTTTGACTGAAATTGCGTTTTTGAGTCAAAATGAAAAGCTTGAAAAAGCTTTTTTGAGTGAAATTTCGTTTTTGAGTGAAATTGCTGTTTTGAGTGAAATGCTTTTTTGAGTGAAATTGCGTTTTTGAGTCAATATGAGTGAAAAAAGCTTTTTTGAGTGAAATGTTTTTTTTGAGTGAAAATGAGTGAAAAAGCTTTTTTTGAGTGAAATTGCGTTTTTTGAGTCAAAATGAGTGAAAAAGCTTTTTTGAGTGAAAATGCGTTTTGAGTGAAATTGCGTTTTTGAGTGAAAAAGCTTTTTTGACTCAAAAACGCAATTTCACTCAAAAAAGCTTTTTCACTCAAAAAAGCGTTTTCACTCATTTTCACTCAAAAACGCAATTTCACTCAAAGAAGCTTTTTCACTTATTTTCACTCAACAACGCAATAGCACTCCAAAAAGCTTTTTCATTCATTTTCA
The DNA here is from genome assembly GCA_932526625.1 of Rhingia campestris. Classification (NCBI taxonomy): domain Eukaryota; kingdom Metazoa; phylum Arthropoda; class Insecta; order Diptera; family Syrphidae; genus Rhingia; species Rhingia campestris. The sequence continues at coordinate 100,931,735 of OW052184.1, forward strand.
CTCAAAAAAAACATTTCCACTCAAAAAAAGCTTTTTCACTCAAAAAAGCAATTTCACTAATTTTCAATTAAAAAAGCTTTTTTCACTCAAAAACGCAATTTCACTCAAAAAAGCTTTTTCACTCAAAAACGAAATTTCACTCAAAAAACATTTTCACTCAAAAACGAAATTTCACTCAAAAAAGCTTTTTCACTGATTTTGACTCAAAAACGCAATTTCACTCAAAGAAGCTTTTTCACTCAAAAAAACATCAAAAAAGCTTTTTCACTCAAAAACGCAATTTCACTCAAAAAACCTTTTTTCACACTTTTTCACTCAAAAAAGCGTTTTTTCTCAAAAAAGCTTTTTCAGTCAAAAAGGCATTTCACTCAAAAAAGCTTTTTTCACTACTCTTTTTCACCCAAAGGCAATTTCACTCAAAAAAGCAATTTCACTCAATAAAACTTTTGCTCTTATTTTCACTCAAAAAAGCAATTTCACTCATTTTCAATCAAAAACGCGATTTCACGCATTTTCACTCAAAAAAGCTTTTTTCACTCATTTGGACTCAAAAAAACAATATTACTCAAAACAGCTTTTCGCTCAAAAACGCAGTTTCACTCAAAAAAGCTTTTTTTCACTCATTTTCACTCAAAAAAGCATTTCACTCAAAAAAGCTTTTTTCACTCATTTTAACTCAAAAAAGCAATTTCACACAAAAAGCTTTTTTCACTCATTCTGACTCAAAAACGCAATTTCACTCAAAGAAGCTTTTTCACTCAAAAGCGTTTTCACTCATTTTCACTCAAAAACGTAAAAAATCAATTTCGCTCATTTTCACTCAAAAAAGCTTTTTCACTCATTTTAACTCAAAAAAGCAATTTCACACAAAAAAGCTTTTTTCACTCATTTTGACTCAAAAACGCATTTTCACTCAAAAAAGCGTTTTCACTCAAAATTTTACTAATCACTCAAAAACGCAATTTCACTCAAAAAAGCTTTTTCACTCAAAAAAGCTTATTTCACTCATTTTGACTCAAAAACGCAATTTCACTCAAAGAAGCTTTTTCACTCATTTTCACTCAAAAAAGCGTTTTCACTCAAAAACGCAATTTCACTCAAAAAACTTTTTCACTCAAAAACGCAATTTCACTCAAAATAGCTTTTTTCACTCATTTTGACTCAAAAACGCAATTTCACTCAAAAAAGCAATTTCACTCAAAAAAGCTTCAATAAAGCAATTTTACTCAAAAAAGCTTTTTCACTCAAATAAGCAATTTCACTCAAAAGGCTTTTTTTCACTCATTTTGACTAAAAAAACATTTTCACTCAAAAAAGCAATTTCACACAAAAAAACTTTTGCACTCAAAAAAGCTTTTTCACTCAAAACAGCAATTTCACTCAAAAACAAAATTTCACCCAAAAAAGCTTTTGCTCCCATTTTCACTCAAAAGAGCTTTTTCACTCAAAAAAAGCAATTTCACTTATTTTCACTCAAAAACGCAATTTCACTCAAAAAAGCGTTTTCACTCAACAAAACATTTTCACTCAAAAACGCAGTTTCGCTCAAAAAACTTTTTCACTCAAAAACGCAATTTCACTCAAAATAGCTTTTTTCACTCATTTTGACTCAAAAACGCAATTTCACTCAAAAAAGCAATTTCACTCAAAAAAGCAATTTTACTCAAAAAAGCTCTTTCACTCAAATAAGCAATTTCACTCAAAAAGGCTTTTTTCACTCATTTTGACTAAAAAAAAACATTTTCACTCAAAAAAGCAATTTCACACAAAAAAACTTTTGCACTCAAAAAAGCTTTTTCACTCAAAACAGCAATTTCACTCAAAAACAAAATTTCACCCAAAAAAGCTTTTGCTCCCATTTTCACTCAAAAGAGCTTTTTCACTCAAAAAAAGCAATTTCACTTATTTTCACTCAAAAACGCAGTTTCACTCAAAAAAGCGTTTTCACTCAACAAAACATTTTCAATCAAAAACGCAGTTCCGCTCAAAAAAGCGTTTTCACTCAAAAAAGCTTTTTCACTCATTTCACTTAAAAACGCAATGTCACTCAAAAAAGCTTTTTCATTCATTTTCACTCAAAAAAGCAATTTCACTCAAAAAAGCGTTTTCACTCATTTTCACTCAAAAAAGCATTTTCACTGAAAAACGCAATTTCACTCAAAAAAGCAATTTCACTCATTTTCACTTTCAAAATTGCACTCAAAAACGCAATTTCACTCAAAAAAGCTTTTTTCCCTAAAAAAAAACATTTCACTCAAAAAAGCTTTTTCACTCATTTTCACTCAAAAACGCAATTGCACTCCAAAAAGCTTTTTCATTCATTTTCACTCAAAAAAAAACATTTCCACTCAAAAAAGCTTTTTCACTCAAAAAAGCAATTTCACTAATTTTCAATTAAAAAAGCTTTTTTCACTCAAAAAGCATTTTCACTCAAAAAAGCTTTTTCACTCAAAAACGAAATTTCACTCAAAAAACATTTTCACTCAAAACGAAATTTCACTCAAAAAAGCTTTTTCACTGATTTTGACTCAAAAACGCAATTTCACTCAAAGAAGCTTTTTCACTCAAAAAAACATCAAAAAAGCATTTTCACTCAAAAACGCAATTACACTCAAAAAAGCTTTTTCACTCATTTTGACTCAAAAACGAAATTTCACTCAAAAAAGCTTTTTCCTCATTTTCACTCAAAAACGCAATTTCAATCAAAAAAGCTTTTTCACTCAAAAACGCAATTTCACTCAAAACGCATTTTCACTCAAAAAAGCTTTTTCACTCATTTTGACTCAAAAACGCAATTTCACCCAAAAAAGCTTTTTCACTCATTTTCACTCAAAAAAAACATTTCACTCAAAAAAGCTTTTTTCACTCATATTGACTCAAAAACGCAATTTCACTCAAAAAAGCATTTCACTCAAAACAGCAATTTCACTCAAAAACGAAATTTCACTCAAAAAAGCTTTTTCAAGCTTTTCATTTTGACTCAAAAACGCAATTTCAGTCAAAAAAGCTTTTTCACTCATTTTCACTCAAAAACGAAATTTCACTCAAAAAAGCTTTTTCCTCATTTTCACTCAAAAACGCAATTTCAATCAAAAAAGCTTTTTCACTCAAAAACGCAATTTCACTCATTTTGACTCAAAAACGCAATTTCACTCAAAAAAGCTTTTTCACTCATTTTCACTCAAAAAAAACATTTCACTCAAAAAAGCTTTTTTCACTCATATTGACTAAAAAACGCAATTTCACTCAAAAAAGCATTTCACTCAAAACAGCAATTTCACCCAAAAAAGCTTTTGCTCCCATTTTCACTCAAAAGAGCTTTTTCACTCAAAAAAAGCAATTTCACTTATTTTCACTCAAAAAAGCTTTTTTCACTCATTTTCACTCAAAAACGCAAAAATGAGTGAAAAAGTTTTTTTTGACTGAAAAAGCTTTTTTGAGTGAAAACGCTTTTTTGAGTGAAATTGCTTTTTTGAGAGAAAATGAGTGAAAAAAGCATTTTTGAGTGAAATTGCGTTTTTGAGTGAAAACGCTTTTTTGAGTGAAACTGCTTTTTTTAATCAAAATTAATGAAAAAAGCTTTTTTGAGTGAAATTGATTTTTTGAGAGAAAAAGCTTTTTTGAGTGAAATTGCGTTTTTGAGTGAAAAAGCTTCTTTTTAGTGAAATTGCTTTTTTGAGTGAAAATAAGTGAAAAAGCTTTTTTGAGTGAAATTGCGTTTTTGAGTGAAAATGAGTGAAAAAAGCATTTTTGAGTGAAATGCTTTTTTGAGTGAAATTGCGTTTTGAGAGAAAAAGCTTTTTTGAGTGAAATTGCGTTTTTGAGTGAAAATGAGTGAAAACGCTTTTTTGAGTGAAAAAGCTTTTTTGAGTGTAATTGCGTTTTTGAGTGAAAATGCTTTTTTGATGTTTTTTTGAGTGAAAAAGCTTCTTTGAGTGAAATTGCGTTTTTGAGTCAAAATCAGTGAAAAAGCTTTTTTGAGTGAAATTTCGTTTTGAGTGAAATTTCGTTTTTGAGTGAAAAAGCTTTTTTGAGTGAAAATGCTTTTTGAGTGAAAAAAGCTTTTTTAATTGAAAATTAGTGAAATTGCTTTTTTGAGTGAAAAAGCTTTTTTGAGTGGAAATGTTTTTTTTTGAGTGAAAATGAATGAAAAAGCTTTTTGGAGTGCAATTGCGTTTTTGAGTGAAAATGAGTGAAAAAGCTTTTTTGAGTGAAATGTTTTTTTTAGGGAAAAAAGCTTTTTTGAGTGAAATTGCGTTTTTGAGTGCAATTTTGAAAGTGAAAATGAGTGAAATTGCTTTTTTGAGTGAAATTGCGTTTTTCAGTGAAAATGCTTTTTTGAGTGAAAATGAGTGAAAACGCTTTTTTGAGTGAAATTGCTTTTTTGAGTGAAAATGAATGAAAAAGCTTTTTTGAGTGACATTGCGTTTTTAAGTGAAATGAGTGAAAAAGCTTTTTTGAGTGAAAACGCTTTTTTGAGCGGAACTGCGTTTTTGATTGAAAATGTTTTGTTGAGTGAAAACGCTTTTTTGAGTGAAATTGCGTTTTTGAGTGAAAATAAGTGAAATTGCTTTTTTTGAGTGAAAAAGCTCTTTTGAGTGAAAATGGGAGCAAAAGCTTTTTTGGGTGAAATTTTGTTTTTGAGTGAAATTGCTGTTTTGAGTGAAAAAGCTTTTTTGAGTGCAAAAGTTTTTTTGTGTGAAATTGCTTTTTTGAGTGAAAATGTTTTTTTTAGTCAAAATGAGTGAAAAAAGCCTTTTTGAGTGAAATTGCTTATTTGAGTGAAAGAGCTTTTTTGAGTAAAATTGCTTTTTTGAGTGAAATTGCTTTTTTGAGTGAAATTGCGTTTTTGAGTCAAAATGAGTGAAAAAAGCTATTTTGAGTGAAATTGCGTTTTTGAGTGAAAAAGTTTTTTGAGCGAAACTGCGTTTTTGAGTGAAAATGTTTTGTTGAGTGAAAACGCTTTATTGAGTGAAATTGCGTTTTTGAGTGAAAATAAGTGAAATTGCTTTTTTTGAGTGAAAAAGCTCTTTTGAGTGAAAATGGGAGCAAAAGCTTTTTTGGGTGAAATTTTGTTTTTGAGTGAAATTGCTGTTTTGAGTGAAAAAGCTTTTTTGAGTGCAAAAGTTTTTTTGTGTGAAATTGCTTTTTTGAGTGAAAATGTTTTTTTAGTCAAAATGAGTGAAAAAAAGCCTTTTGAGTGAAATTGCTTATTTGAGTGAAAAAGCTTTTTTGAGTAAAATTGCTTTATTGAAGCTTTTTTGAGTGAAATTGCTTTTTTGAGTGAAATTGCGTTTTTGAGTCAAAATGAGTGAAAAAAGCTATTTTGAGTGAAATTGCGTTTTTGAGTGAAAAAGTTTTTTGAGTGAAATTGCGTTTTTGAGTGAAAACGCTTTTTTGAGTGAAATTGAGTGAAAAAGCTTCTTTGAGTGAAATTGCGTTTTTGAGTCAAAATGAGTGAAATAAGCTTTTTTGAGTGAAAAAGCTTTTTTGAGTGAAATTGCGTTTTTGAGTGATTAGTAAAATTTTGAGTGAAAACGCTTTTTTGAGTGAAAATGCGTTTTTGAGTCAAAATGAGTGAAAAAAGCTTTTTTGTGTGAAATTGCTTTTTTGAGTTAAAATGAGTGAAAAAGCTTTTTTGAGTGAAAATGAGCGAAATTGATTTTTTACGTTTTTGAGTGAAAATGAGTGAAAACGCTTTTGAGTGAAAAAGCTTCTTTGAGTGAAATTGCGTTTTTGAGTCAGAATGAGTGAAAAAAGCTTTTTGTGTGAAATTGCTTTTTTGAGTTAAAATGAGTGAAAAAAGCTTTTTTGAGTGAAATGCTTTTTTGAGTGAAACTGCGTTTTTGAGCGAAAAGCTGTTTTGAGTAATATTGTTTTTTTGAGTCCAAATGAGTGAAAAAAGCTTTTTTGAGTGAAAATGCGTGAAATCGCGTTGTGTGAAAAAAGCTTTTTTGAGTGAAATTGCGTTTTTGAGTGAAAAAGCTTTTTTGATGTTTTTTTGAGTGAAAAAGCTTCTTTGAGTGAAATTGCGTTTTTGAGTCAAAATCAGTGAAAAAGCTTTTTTGAGGTGAAATTTCGTTTTTGAGTGAAAATGTTTTTTGAGTGAAATTTCGTTTTTGAGTGAAAAAGCTTTTTTGAGTGAAATTGCGTTTTTGAGTGAAAAAAGCTTTTTTAATTGAAAATTAGTGAAATTGCTTTTTTGAGTGAAAAAGCTTTTTTTGAGTGGAAATGTTTTTTTTTGAGTGAAAATGAATGAAAAAGCTTTTTGGAGTGCTATTGCGTTGTTGAGTGAAAATGAGTGAAAAAGCTTCTTTGAGTGAAATTGCGTTTTTGAGTGAAAATGAGTGAAAACGCTTTTTTGAGTGAAAAAGCTTTTTTGAGTGAAATTGCGTTTTTGAGTCAAAATCAGTGATAAAGCTTTTTTGAGTGAAATGCTTTTTTGAATGAAATTGCGTTTTGAGAGAAAAAGCTTTTTTGAGTGAAATTGCGTTTTTGAGTGAAAATGAGTGAAAAAAGCTTTTTTGAGTGAAAAAGCTTTTTTGAGTGAAATTGCGTTTTTGAGTGCAATTTTGAAAGTGAAAATGAGTGAAATTGCTTTTTTGAGTGAAATTGCGTTTTTGAGTGAAAATGCTTTTTTGAGTGAAAATGAGTGAAAACGCTTTTTTGAGTGAAATTGCTTTTTTGAGTGGAAATGAATGAAAAAGCTTTTTTGAGTGAAATTGCTTTTTTGAGTGAAATTGCGGTTTTGAGTGAAAAAGCTTTTTTGAGTGAAAATGGGAGCAAAAGCTTTTTTGGGTGAAATTTTGTTTTTGAGTGAAATTGCTGTTTTGAGTGAAAAAGCTTTTTTGAGTGCAAAAGTTTTTTTGTGTGAAATTGCTTTTTTGAGTGAAAATGTTTTTTTAGTCAAAATGAGTGAAAAAAAGCCTTTTGAGTGAAATTGCTTATTTGAGTGAAAAAGCTTTTTTGAGTAAAATTGCTTTATTGAAGCTTTTTTGAGTGAAATTGCTTTTTTGAGTGAAATTGCGTTTTTGAGTCAAAATGAGTGAAAAAAGCTATATTGAGTGAAATTGCGTTTTTGAGTGAAAAAGTTTTTTGAGTGAAATTGCGTTTTTGAGTGAAAACGCTTTTTTGAGTGAAAATGAGTGAAAAAGCTTTTATGAGTGAAAAAGCTTCTTTGAGTGAAAAAGCTTTTTTGAGTGAAATTGCGTTTTTGAGTGATTAGTAAAATTTTGAGTGAAAACGCTTTTTTGAGTGAAAATGCGTTTTTGAGTCAAAATGAGTGAAAAAAGCTTTTTTGTGTGAAATTGCTTTTTTGAGTTAAAATGAGTGAAAAAGCTTTTTTGAGTGAAAATGAGCGAAATTGATTTTTTACGTTTTTGAGTGAAAATGAGTGAAAACGCTTTTGAGTGAAAAAGCTTCTTTGAGTGAAATTGCGTTTTTGAGTCAGAATGAGTGAAAAAAGCTTTTTGTGTGAAATTGCTTTTTTGAGTTAAAATGAGTGAAAAAAGCTTTTTTGAGTGAAATGCTTTTTTGAGTGAAAATGAGTGAAAAAAGCTTTTTTGAGTGAAACTGCGTTTTTGAGCGAAAATGAGTGAAAAAGCTGTTTTGAGTGAAAAAAGCTTTTTTAATTGAAAATTAGTGAAATTGCTTTTTTGAGTGAAAAAGCTTTTTTTGAGTGGAAATGTTTTTTTTGAGTGAAAATGAATGAAAAAGCTTTTTGGAGTGCTATTGCGTTGTTGAGTGAAAATGAGTGAAAAAGCTTCTTTGAGTGAAATTGCGTTTTTGAGTGAAAATGAGTGAAAACGCTTTTTTGAGTGAAAAAGCTTTTTTGAGTGAAATTGCGTTTTTGAGTCAAAATCAGTGATAAAGCTTTTTTGAGTGAAATGCTTTTTTGAATGAAATTGCGTTTTGAGAGAAAAAGCTTTTTTGAGTGAAATTGCGTTTTTGAGTGAAAATGAGTGAAAAAAGCTTTTTTGAGTGAAATTGCGTTTTTGAGTGCAATTTTGAAAGTGAAAATGAGTGAAATTGCTTTTTTGAGTGAAATTGCGTTTTTGAGTGAAAATGCTTTTTTGAGTGAAAATGAGTGAAAACGCTTTTTTGAGTGAAATTGCTTTTTTGAGTGGAAATGAATGAAAAAGCTTTTTTGAGTGAAATTGCTTTTTTGAGTGAAATTGCGGTTTTGAGTGAAAAAGCTTTTTTGAGTGAAAATGGGAGCAAAAGCTTTTTTGGGTGAAATTTTGTTTTTGAGTGAAATTGCTGTTTTGAGTGAAAAAGCTTTTTTGAGTGAAATTGCGTTTTTGAGTCAGAATGAGTGAAAAAAGCTTTTTGTGTGAAATTGCTTTTTTGAGTGAAAATAAGAGCAAAAGTTTTATTGAGTGAAATTGCTTTTTTGAGTGAAATTGCCTTTGGATGAAAAAGAGTAGTGAAAAAAGCTTTTTTGAGTGAAATGCCTTTTTGACTGAAAAAGCTTTTTTGAGAAAAAACGCTTTTTTGAGTGAAAAAGTGTGAAAAAAGCTTTTTTGAGTGAAATTGCGTTTTTGAGTGAAAAAGCTTTTTTGATGTTTTTTTGAGTGAAAAAGCTTCTTTGAGTGAAATTGCGTTTTTGAGTCAAAATCAGTGAAAAAGCTTTTTTGAGTGAAATTTCGTTTTTGAGTGAAAATGTTTTTTGAGTGAAATTTCGTTTTTGAGTGAAAAAGCTTTTTTGAGTGAAAAAAGCTTTTTTAATTGAAAATTAGTGAAATTGCTTTTTTGAGTGAAAAAGCTTTTTTTGAGTGGAAATGTTTTTTTTTGAGTGAAAATGAATGAAAAAGCTTTTTGGAGTGCTATTGCGTTGTTGAGTGAAAATGAGTGAAAAAGCTTCTTTGAGTGAAATTGCGTTTTTGAGTGAAAATGAGTGAAAACGCTTTTTTGAGTGAAAAAGCTTTTTTGAGTGAAATTGCGTTTTTGAGTCAAAATCAGTGATAAAGCTTTTTTGAGTGAAATGCTTTTTTGAATGAAATTGCGTTTTGAGAGAAAAAGCTTTTTTGAGTGAAATTGCGTTTTTGAGTGAAAATGAGTGAAAAAAGCTTTTTTGAGTGAAAATGCTTTTTTGAGTGAAAATGAGTGAAAAAAGCTTTTTTGAGTGAAATTGCGTTTTTGAGTGCAATTTTGAAAGTGAAAATGAGTGAAATTGCTTTTTTGAGTGAAAATAAGTGAAAAAGCTTTTTTGAGTGAAATTGCGTTTTTGAGTGAAAATGCTTTTTTGAGTGAAAACGCTTTTTTGAGTGAAATTGCTTTTTTGAGTGGAAATGAATGAAAAAGCTTTTTTGAGTGAAATTGCTTTTTTGAGTGAAATTGCGGTTTTGAGTCAAAATGGGTGAAAAAAGCTTTTTTTGAGTGAAAAAGCTTTTTTGAGTGAAATTGCGTTTTTGAGTGAAAATGAGTGAAAAAAGCTTTTTTTGAGTGACATTGCGTTTTTGAGTGAAATGAGTGAAAACGCTTTTTTGAGCGAAACTGCGTTTTTGAGTGAAAATGTTTTGTTGAGTGAAAACGCTTTTTTGAGTGAAATTGCGTTTTTGAGTGAAAATAAGTGAAATTGCTTTTTTTGAGTGAAAAAGCTCTTTTGAGTGAAAATGGGAGCAAAAGCTTTTTGGGTGAAATTTTGTTTTTGAGTGAAATTGCTGTTTTGAGTGAAAAAGCTTTTTTGAGTGCAAAAGTTTTTTTGTGTGAAATTGCTTTTTTGAGTGAAAATGTTTTTTTTAGTCAAAATGAGTGAAAAAAGCCTTTTTGAGTGAAATTGCTTATTTGAGTGAAAAAGCTTTTTTGAGTAAAATTGCTTTATTGAATGAAAACGCTTTTTTGAGTGAAATTGCGTTTTTGAGTCAAAATGAGTGAAAAAAGCTATTTTGAGTGAAATTGCGTTTTTGAGTGAAAAAGTTTTTTGAGTGAAATTGCGTTTTTGAGTGAAAACGCTTTTTTGAGTGAAAATGAGTGAAAAAGCTTTTATGAGTGAAAAAGCTTCTTTGAGTGAAATTGCGTTTTTGAGTCAAAATGAGTGAAATAAGCTTTTTTGAGTGAAATTGCGTTTTTGAGTGAATAGGCTTTTTTGAGTGAAATTGCTTTTTTGAGTGAAAAAGCTTTTTTGAGTGAAATTGCGTTTTTGAGTGATTAGTAAAATTTTGAGTGAAAACGCTTTTTGAGTCAAAATGAGTGAAAAAAGCTTTTTTGTGTGAAATTGCTTTTTTGAGTTAAAATGAGTGAAAAAGCTTTTTTGAGTGAAAATGAGCGAAATTGATTTTTTACGTTTTTGAGTGAAAATGAGTGAAAACGCTTTTGAGTGAAAAAGCTTCTTTGAGTGAAATTGCGTTTTTGAGTCCAAATGAGTGAAAAAAGCTTTTTTGAGTGAAAATGAGTGAAATTGCGTTTTTAATTGAAAATGAGTGAAATTGCTTTTTTGAGTGAAAATAGGAGCAAAAGTTTTATTGAGTGAAATTGCTTTTTTGAGTGAAATTGCCTTTTTGGGTGAAAAAGAGTAGTGAAAAAAGCTTTTTTGAGTGAAATGCCTTTTTGACTGAAAAAGCTTTTTTGAGAGAAAACGCTTTTTTGAGTGAAAAAGTGTGAAAAAAGCTTTTTTGAGTGAAATTGCGTTTTTGAGTGAAAAAGCTTTTTTGATGTTTTTTTGAGTGAAAAAGCTTCTTGAGTGAAATTGCGTTTTTGAGTCAAAATGAGTGAAAAAAGCTTTTTTTGAGTGAAATTGCGTTTTTGAGAGAGAAAGCTTTTTTGAGTGAAAATGTTTTTTGAGTGAAATTGCGTTTTTGAGTGAAAATGAGTGAAAAAAGCTTTTTTGAGTGAAACTGCGTTTTTGAGTGAAAATGAGTGAAAAAGCTGTTTTGAGTAATATTGTTTTTTTGAGTCAAAATGAGTGAAAAAAGCTTTAATGTGTGAAATTGCTTTTTTGAGTGAAATTGCGTTTTTGAGTCAAATTGAGTGAAAAAAGCTTTTTTGAGCGAAATTGCTTTTTTGAGTGAAAACGCTTTTTTGAGTGAAAACACGTTTTTGTGTGAAAATGCGTTTTTGAGTGAAAATGAGTGAAAAAGATTTTTTGAGTGAAATGTTTTTTTTTTTAGGGAAATTGCTTTTTTGAGTGAAAACGCTTTTTTGAGTAAAAAAAATTTTTTTTAGTGAAAATGAGTGAAAACGCTTTTTTGAGTGAAAAAGCTTCTTTGAGTGAAATTGCGTTTTTGAGTCAAAATGAGTGAAAAAAGCTTTTTTTGAGTGAAATGCTTTTTTGAGTGAAATTGCGTTTTTTAGAGAGAAAGCTTTTTTGAGTGAAAATGTTTTTTGAGTGAAATTGCGTTTTTGAGTGAAAATGAGTGAAAAAAGCTTTTTTGAGTGAAACTGCGTTTTTGAGTGAAAATGAAAAGCTGTTTTGAGTAATATTGTTTTTTTGAGTCAAAATGAGTGAAAAAAGCTTTTTTGTGTGAAATTGCTTTTTTGAGTGAAAAAAGCTTTTTTGAGTGAAATTGGGTTTTTGAGTCAAATTGAGTGAAAAAAGCTTTTTTGAGCGAAATTGCTTTTTTGAGTGAAAACGCTTTTTTGAGTGGAAACACGTTTTTGTGTGAAAATGCGTTTTTGAGTGAAAATGAGTGAAAAAGCTTTTTTGAGTGAAATGTTTTTTTTTTAGGGAAATTGCTTTTTTGAGTGAAAACGCTTTTTTGAGTAAAAACAATTTTTTTGAGTGAAAATGAGTGAAAACGCTTTTTTGAGTGAAAAAGCTTCTTTGAGTGAAATTGCGTTTTTGAGTGAAAATGAGCGAAATTGCTTTTTTGATTGAAAACGCTTTTTTGAGTGAAATTGCGTTTTTGAGTGAAAATGAGTGAAATTGCTTTTTTGAGTGAAAAAGCTTTTTTGAGTGAAAATGAGTGAAAAAGCTTTTTGGAGTGCAATTGCGTTTTTGAGTGAAAATGAGTGAAAAAGCTTTTATGAGTGAAAAAGCTTTTATGAGTGAAATTGCTTTTTTGAGTGAAAATGAGCGAAATTGCTTTTTTGAGTGAAAATGTTTTTTTTGAGTGAAAACGCTTTTTTGAGTGAAATTGCTTTTTTGAGTGAAAACGCGTTTTTGAGTGAAAATGCGTTTTTGAGTGAAAATGAACGGGTCTTGATGTGCGTGAATGCTCTATCCTTCTCTCTCTCGTGCTCCCCTCCCAAAGTACCATTTATTTCATTCGCACACATTCATTCCCCAATGGTGTCGGTTTTTGTAACATAGGAAATCGCAAGGCGCCATAAGAAGTGTTTCAGCCAACAAAATATTTTTACTAAAAAAATACTTATCACACTCGGTGGTTTCCCATTCAATTCAAAACTTGGGCACATTTACCAACAGCATGCGAAGAACAAAGCATTCATCTTGATTGAACAGTGCAATGGCGCTACAAACAACATGTCCGGACCCTAGCGGACTGCCTCCAATTACGAAATTTAAGGTAATTAAGGTCGTTTATTACTTGTGCGCGCTACTTAAGTCGAGGTTCCCTTCTACTTCGTCTGGTGTCTAAGTGGGAATCGAAGACTGCGAGGAGTTTTTTTTAAAACTTTTCTCAGGTGAGTACCCATAACGCTCTAGCTGCGATAAAAACTAGAAATTTGCTTTTCTCGTTTAAATATTTTTTTACTCGAATAATAATAATAATACAATAACGTAATCAAATACGACGTTTTGAAAATATTCCAATGCTATCTGTGAAAAACTTTGGAAGATTTAAGATCTTTAACCAACGAACATTTACTGTTTTGTTTGTATAGATTGCGTACATTCTCGTGCTAGGATACAAGTGTGATCGGCCAACATGGGAATTTCAATTCCTTAAATGAAACCAACTTTTGAATTTATATTTCATTTATTTCGATTAAATATCAGTAGAATGCTAGAGCCTATATAAAGGTAATTTGTTTGTATAATAGTTTCATTTGTGTATACGTGTGTTTAAAAACGCGATTACCATGTATATCTTAATTCTAAAGCCTATAACCTAAACGTAGGTAAATCGAGAATTTGATTATACGTCCGGCTGTGATCGAATCAGTTATAGAGACTCTTGTCCACAATGATGCCGTTCTCAACCAAAAAGCTCTCCAAGTCCGACGGAAAGAAGTCATCGCTCAAATCGTCTGTAATACGTACAAAATTCCCAATCAAACTATTTCCTTTGTACACTAACAACGCTGGCAGTCCTTTGGCACGGAAATCACGACTCATGCCTGCCACAGAGCTACAAATCTTCGCAAATTTTATTGTCGGGTACTCCGCAGCCAAAGTCTCTAAGCATTTGTTGAGAGTTGAACATGCACCAACAGATCGATCATAGATGTGAATAACAACCGTAGTATGCTTGTTTTCCTGTTCTATAGCATCTAAGAATTCCTTATGTGTTGTCAATTGGAATACTTTACAAAACTTTTTCAAATGTCCACACTGCTGCATCATTTCTGCCATTCGCTTTTTCTGAAATTGCTGTAAGAAATCCTCGCTCATCAACTCGGCCATTTCTGCTTCCAACTCTTCGTCTCTTTTACGTGCTTCATCTTCGGCAGTAGTGGCAGCAGTCAGACTGAGTTTTTTCATCAGTTCGATGCGTTGCTTCTCATTTTCCTCTCGTTTTTGTGCTTCTAATTGTTTGTAAAGTTGCCAGTCTTGGACGACTCCCTTCGGTCCCGTGTTTGTTGTAGCGCGGTGCGTCATGTTTGTTGAGAGTGCAGATGGTTCCTGTATTGTAGGAATAGCACCTGCTCCTTTAGAATTGTTGCCTCCATCTTCGCCTTCATCGTCGTTATCTTCGCCCTCGCTGCTACTGCAGTAGTAGTGGAGTTTTTCACCCATTAACTTATCTTCCAATGTAGCCATAGCGATAAAACTTGTTCAACAATTAAATGTTTTTGAGTTAATAATTAAATTAGAACGCTGAATTATGGATTTTTTTCAATACGAACAAGGAAAAACTTTGATGGATAATGTCAACAAAAGTGACAGTTGTTTTGATTGTCACACGATGGCTGGGTTTGTATGCGACGTATGGGTGTATGTGGTGATGGTGAATACGATTTAAATATTGTACTAGATTTTTACAGCGTATATGGGGATTATTCAACATTTTAAAGTCACTTATGGTTAGCCCGGGGTTTAGATTGATGAGTATGAAAATTAACTGTCCTTATATTTATATGGGTGAGTATATCTGTATTCTGTACAATGTACATGAGAGGTCTTACTTGCGAGCTGATTGTTGGAATAATTTTGCTAACGAGTAGGTCGAGAACTGCGATTAGTGTGAATTTGACTTTTGGTATGTTTTCTCTTTTACACTAGTGCATTCTGCGATTATCATATAGCTGTCACTTTTCATTGAAATACAGCCGAGTATAACATTTTTATTGTAATGCCAGGTAATTGTATGGCAGCAATTAGAACCCACCGCCACTTGAAAGTTGCACATACACTCACAGAACTAAAGCCATTAAAGAAGTAAACATTTTCATAATCGTAAATCTAAACCACTGATAAGACACAATCACGCTTTGGCGGGCTGCGCTGGCAGATGCCATATTGAACCATATTAACCAATTGAACCATATAAAATCAATGAATTTGGCAAAGAGATTCAAAACCGTTTGCAGTTTTAATTTCACACAACACAAACCATAACACTGCTTTCCATGTCTCAGAGAGAATGAGTTAAATTGCTAAACTGATTTCAAGCCGCCATTGATATCGGTTAATGGCGGAAGGAGCATAATAACATAATGTCGCCTTTGATTTTGCCCTTTTCTGACTTCTGACTCTCCAATCTTTACCCATGTCCTAACGACTATACATACACTCAAGATAGAACTATTACGAGTATAGCTTTATGCACGTTGGGTTGTTGCCATGACCGTCGATGACGCAGGACGATATCTGTTCGTCTGAATCATGGCCAGATACAATTACTACATATATGGCTTTGCGCGTGTGCCAGATATAAAAAGTAAATTTCAGAAGGTCTAAGCGATATGCCTCTCATAGATGTAAAGTTTAATTTTCAAATCATTTCAAACCATTATTGCTGTGGAAGGGTTGGGTGGTAAAATGTAAATAACAATAACGCTATAGCGCTTAAGTGCTAATATTTAATGTAATTAAGTGATATTTTAGAATTTAGGCATTTAAGAATGATGCATGGCATAGCAATATCCCTTGAACAATTTTAATTGCACAAGGTGGCTGCAGTAGGGCTTATATTATTTTTAGGGAAATAATAGACATGTGTTACCATAATTATCGGTGGCATAAAGACGTACGCAATGACATGGCTAAATCAACTCAGCTAGCGATTCTGCGTCGATCTATATACATAGCGATATGTCGATCTAAATTATTTAAAACTTGTCAAAACTAATACACCCCTATGGGATATGGTGTCGCTAAGGGCCTACGCTGGCATATGCAAGTTTGACTGCTGAACAGAGCTCCGAAAACACACAAAACCTAACCTAACTTATGGGGTAGGATATAAACAAGGGCCATTCAAACAAGCAAACTAATTTAAGTACATCGACTTGTGTCAGATTAATCAAAATAAACGGCATGTATGTAAGTCAGTAATCTTCTTATTTTATTTTTAGCTTTACAAATATAAAATACAAGTTGTCCAGTTTCGTAATTGTGTGGTTCTTTAGATCTTTTTACGATTGACTTTCTCACTCTGAATGTCCTCGTCGTATAATGTCGAAAACCTCCTTCAAATTTTCTGGAATCGAGTATGTAGTCAAACGTTGTTGCATGCTCACAAAGTCAGCTTTCTCCAACTATTCTCATGAAAAGATATTCCAACATGAATCACAATTAATATTTGAAAACAAAATATTTCCTACCTCATCACTAGAATCAGTAGCAGTGACATCATCCAAAGCAAGGCGTTCCCCAAATGACACAATACCACACCAAGATCGAAAATTAAATTCCTTACATTCATCCACGTCGACGAAACGCAAAATGTTCTTAATATTATTTTCGGTGCCATAAAACTCTAACACTTCTTCTAATGCTTCAGCTAGATTCCTCGCAGACATCAGTCGCTCAGTATATTCAATGTTAAGAGTCAATTCATGTTCATCTACTTCGTCGGGTTCTTCGATTTGAACCAAGTGCTTGAGAAATACCTTTTTGTAAAGCTGCTTTCGTTGTCGCGATACCCAAACGTATTTGCTTAGATAGTCAAAAACGGTCATTTCTGTAAAATGGAAAAGTTAAATTATGGTTAGTAGATTCTCTTGAGCTAATATTAGATTGCATTACACTTGCTTACACTCTAGATTCCTTCTTAGATATAGAGGGAGCTTTCAACAACGTCCTTACTGGAGCTATTCTTGAATCTCTGATCGAGCTAGGTATAGCCAATGGATAGTCTCTATGCTCGGAACAAAAATAATTCAGGCAACACTGGGAAATAACCACTTAACCAAATTTGCCCATAGAGGAACGCCACAGGACGGCGTCATCTCTCCTCTACTCTAGCTTATGGTTATGAACATAATTCTAGTTAAATTAGACGAGGAACGGGTCAAAGTTCTCGCGTATGCGGATGACGTGGTGAGACTAGTGTCAGGAAAATTCCCTCCGTGGTAAGTGAAATCATGGGGGCTGGTCTAGACAAGGTGAGCACATGGGCTGCAAATTGTGGCCTCGTCGTAAACCCGAGCAAAACGGAAATGGTGCTATTAACCACCAAAACCAAAATACCCAACTTCACCCTCCCCATCTTAATGGCCAACCACTCACATTATCTTCCAGCGAAAGGCATTTGGGTTTTTGGGTATTTGCTTGACACAAAACTTAACTGGAAACACAACATCGAACATAGAGTAAGGAATGCGTGTGTTTCCTTCTGCTTGCAGCAAAACCTTTGGAAAGATGTGGGGACTTCAACCAAAGATGACCTTGTGGATGTACACAGCAGTGGTACACATACGGCTCACTAGTATGGTGGCCCACATTGAGTAAAGGCTACAACTTCACAAATAGTATAGGTCGGCGCCAACGGATGCCCTTACTGTGCCAGTGCATCTCTTGCCTCTCGACCTACACATTAAAGATACCGCTTTATGCAGCTCAGTAAGACTCAATGAGTCAGGATGCTGGAATACAAGGCCGTATGACCACAGTAATACCCTTGACCATTAGGATTTCCTACCAGAGTTGGAAGAGAAACGAAATTGTAAGAGATATCGACACGGTCGTCTACACCGAAGCATCAAAGATGAACTGTGGTGTGGGGTCCGTAGTCTACTCAGAATCACCGAAAATATCAGTATCATACAGCCTACCGGATTTTGCCAGCGTATTCCAGGCGGAACTACTGGCTATCCGAGAGGCTTGCACGCTACTGGGACTTGACACTACGGAAAAGCAAAACATTGCCATTCTCATAGATAGCCAAGCGGCCATAAAGGCCATCAACTCGGCTACCATGTCCTCCAAACTGGTACAGTAATGCCAGTGACATTGAAGGAAACGCGCGTGCAGACGAGCTGGCTCAGATATTCACGGCTGAACTGCGGCAAGGGTCCGTATCCCGCTAGGTGCGGTTAAGGGACAAATACACTCATACTTCCTGTATAAAGGCCGGCTCTAAATGGAGGTTAACCTTCTCGTAAACCTTGCGTCATATCGAGGACGATATGGCCCTCCTACCACAAAAACAGAATAAACGATCTACTAAATAGAACCCACCCAGATATCGCAAGAATTACGACGATAGTCAATGGGCACTGGCCAATTGGAGACAGGGATCCCATACACCTTAGCGACATCTCGGGTTAAAGGATTCAAGATCTGATCCGTTTTCTAAACCTCACAGTCTGGATCTAGAGACCGCCTGTATCACATCCACAACAACAATCATAATAAAGTTCACACGAGTCGTGGTAACTAAGAGGCACAGAAGTGCTACTTGGGTTCAAGCCGAACCGTCACTTTACCTACCTACACTCGTTTTATCGAAAGATTCCACGCATCAGCTATATCTGGCAAATCACCATGGAAAGACTTACACCAGAACAACTTTTACAAATAATGGAAATTTATTTCCAAAATTCGCGCTCTCTGTTCGCCAACGTTATAGAACACTTCGTCAAGATTAAGGTGCACATAATCGTCCATCTTAGCAGCTAATACGCAATACTATGGATCGATTCATGAGCTCTTTTTTAAAATATTCATCCAAATTGAGTTCGTACCGTGCGTACATAAGAAGCCATCGCCGCTGTAGACGAGAATGTGACAGAGGACCCGAATTTATCGACACGACGCCGTTCTCAGCGACTAGTTCTCTGTCCGTCCACTACTTGGAAAATTTTAAGGAAATATCTTGGCCATATAAGATCCAACTGGTGCAAGAATTAGACCCAGCAGACCATCAATTGGAACGTGTGTTCGGTGAATGGGCTAAGAACCAACTGGAAGATGAACCATATTTTTATAATCAAATAATCTTCAGCGGTGAGGCTCATTTCTGGATTGACGGGTATGTAAAAAAGAAGAATTGTCGTTTTTGGAGTAAGCACAATCCTCATGATATTCTTGATACTCCATTACATCCCGAAGAAACCACTGTTTGGTGTAGTTTGCATGCCAAAGGCGTCATCGGCCCAATTTCTTTAAATCAGAAACCGGTGCCAACATAACCGTATATGGAGAACGGCAAATGATTCGTAATAGTTTTATTTTTCATGTCATACGAAATCATTTGGAGGAGAAATTGTTCCAACATGCCATACAGCGCGTGAAACCATGACTTTGTTGAGCCAAACGTTTGGTCACATCGTTCGTGTTATTTGTAACCTTTTGACTACTTTTTTTTTGGGGTATGTAAAATATCTGGTCTATGCTGATAAACCAGCAACAATTGATTACTTAGAATTCAATATTCGACACATACCCAGTATGCTCGAAAAGTGGTGCAAAATTCGACCGACAGGATGGCGTTCATAAGGCGCAGTCGCAGAGGGCATATGCCAGAAACTATTTTTAAACATTAAATTCTTTTATGAAATTTGTGAGCTAATAAAGCCTCTAAATGCCCCCTCTATTATAGCGACAAAATCTATACTCTATATCCAAAGAAGTACCAATTGAACTGAATTACCTTTATAGAGCTTAGAGACATTTTACACCAGCCGAGCCCAGCTTTTTTTTTTTTTTTTTTTATAATTTGCGCTCACTCAAGGGGTTATGAATACCCTTTATATGTTTTAGCACAGTGCGGGCGTTAAGGAAATTCGGGATAAGAAGAAAGGAGGTACCGATGCACATTGATTTTAAATGCCTGTAGGTTATAATGGAAAGGGAAAACAGAGTTTGGTAGAGCATTCCACATTCGTGTTGTTCGGTTTATGTACGAATCTCTATATTTCAGCGTTCGTCCGAAGATAGGCTTAAGGGTAAACTGATTTGCATTCATAGCGTAACGAGTATTGCGGCTGAATTGTTGAATGGGGGGAATGCAGCTGGCTATTTCATTTGAGCATTTGTTGTTAAGATAGCGATAAAACAGTGTAAGGCAGGAGATATTTCGACGATGTTCTAGCGAAACTAAAGAGTTCGCTATTCTAATGTCTCCTATAAGTTTTTTCGCACGCGTTTGTATCCTATCCAGGAGGTGCAATGTTGTTTTTGGTGCACCCGACCAGACGTGGGCGTTGAACTCAAGTTTAGGGCGTATAAACGCTTTGTATATTGTGGCCAGATCAGAAGGGGTGAAATATTTCTTACATCGGTTAAGGAAACCTAGACATTTCGCTGCGTTTTTAGCGATTTGAAATATGTGGTCGTTCCAACGTAAGTCGTTACTAACACACATACCTAGCATGGAAAGTTTTTCGGTTTCTTCGATGTAAGTGCCATTCATGGATAATGACTCTAGATTTTGGTTTCGCTTTAACGACAGAAGACAGCATTGTGTTTTGGAAGCATTGAATTCTACTCTGTTGGTTTTACCCCATTTGATGATGCTGTCAAGGTCGGAATTCAATGAGCTTAACATATTTTGTCGTTTGGAGTCCACGTTCGAAGATGAGGGACGTGAACCTGAAAACGAGTATGAGAAGCTGAGAGTACTGTCATCAGCGAAGGAATGAATTGGATTAGAAGTTGCAGACAGGAGATCATTTATAAAAATGAGAAAGAGAGTCGGAGACAAAACTCAGCCTTGAGGGACACCAGCATTTATTTGGTGAGTTGCAGACTTGAAACCATCCAAAACAACTTGAATCGAACGTTTCGAAAGATAATGTCTAATATCTAATCCATAGTTTTTCGTCGATTCCAAATGCACGCATTTTCGACAAAAGGGCTTGGTGCCAAACCCTGTCAAATGCCTTTGAAATATCAATCGCAACAATCTTGCTTTCGCCACCATGGTGGATTGATTGGTTCTACTTTTCGGTGAGATATGTCATCAAATCCCCAGTAGACCTGTTGCTGCGAAAACCATACCTCTTCTTCTTCTTCTCTATAAAGCCCAAGTATGACCAGACTATTGTTCTCATTTTTTGGAGTTTGGTACCGAACATACACTGAACTTGCGGACTGTATCCAAAGACGATGAAATCTGCCTAATAGACGATTCTTCCCTTACTTCAAATCTACAACCTTTACAGGTATTATAATGGAAGATGTTCAGAAAGATGATACAGAAATCATCCCTAGACCTGTTGAATTTCAACGAACTACAATATACGTAGTTGCAGTTCATGAATTTAAATAGAATCAGAATCGAAAGCTGAGTTGATCTAGCTATGTCTATGCGTCCACACGACCGTTCCTATGTCAAAAGTGTTTGAGATAGACTGATAAAATTTTTAGTTTGGTGAGTAACATTGACTGTATTATTTCACTAAGTTCCACTAAAGTGCTCTCAGCATTACTCACAGTGGGTTTTATTTCGCAGACTCAGAAATCTAGATCAATATCAAAATTTCAGTAGACCTTTCAAAATGGAACTGCTCTAATGTTCAAATGCGTTTGGCATTTTTGCTATTTAAATACACGATCTATTAATCTACTGAGCTTTGTAAAATAGGTCTACACTCTACAGCTACACTTACAAAATCAATTACAAGTTGACTTACTTTCCAATGCTTTCATATCAAGTGGAACTTCAAACCTTGTAGCAGATTTCGAAAATTTCCTCGGCATTTTTGTACGTGTCTCGAAGTACAACTTCTCCGTCTCATATGGGTCAATGGGCTTCTTTTCCTTTGGTCTGATTGGTACGTATTTGATGGCTTCTCTCATTGCACGATTCAACTGTAATTGTATATTTTTAAGAGTGTTATAAAATCGGAAAGAAACCTTTCTTACATATTTTCCAAATGTGTTTTCAATGGTATCAATATCTAGTTCCGTTTTTAGCGCCTCGAAGGCTTCATCGGTAAGAAAGCTACCCTTAAGCAAGACTGGTTCACTTTCTCGCTTCTCCTTGTTTGGCAACAAGTTAGCCCCATTAGGTATCAATGATGGTCGAGTACTAGGATTCAAAGAATCTGGGCCGAGTGTAGCTACTTGAGTTTCAGGATCTTCACTTAGATGGAATGTTGTTGTTGCTGAGAATTTCAAAATTTTAAATTAATTAAAATATTTTATGAAAATACGGTTTAAAGCTATACCCGGTTGAGGCTTAATTTTCTTTCTCTTTTTACCCCGACGGACATCTTCATCAGCCATGTCATGTTCGTTAATACACGATACTGGTGGTTTCTTGACATCTTCCTGGAACTCTTCTGGTATTGTTGCTGGAGTCTTTAAAAAGCCGATTTAACTTAAAAACTTTCGCGATTATAAAATTCTATAAGTGCACTTACTTTGGGCCTAAGATCTTCCGATTTTTGTTTCTTCACTTTCTTTTCAAGTGTTACGCGTTTCTCCTCAAGTTCCGCTTCTGGTATGATACTTTGCGATATCTCCGACGTTGGTTTCCAGTAGAGAGTTTCTTGACTATGGCTTCGTCTATTTAAACAAGATACAATTATATAGAGGATTTATTTTTCTTACTCCGAAAAGAATTTACCTTAAATCCAAAATAATCTTCTTTCTCTTGCTGATTTCGGTCTTTCGCAATTCCGGAGTTATACATCGTCGATTATTCAAAAAGGAGCCGGTGCTATTCCTTGTTCGTATACTGGTCACTGTTGGTGAAGGTGTTAAAGGACGTGAATCGGTATCAGTATAGCGGCGAAACAAATCCTCCGGAATATTGTCAGTTTCACCAAAGTGATTTGATTCGAACTGATCTCTGTGAGAGGATTTGTTCTCAGTAACCTATCAAAGAAATAAAAACAACTTATAGAGCACTCTAAGGTAAATATATTATTTAAGGCCTACCAAAGAAGTCTTTAGCTGATTGATGTAATTTCGAACCGCACTGGGTGCTGGGTGATTGCAAAGCACTGAGCAACCTTTGGCATATGGATTATATAATCCCCCTAATGGTCGTAGTGAGAGGGTGATTGGTTTAACCACATACTTAGTGGGTAAAAGTGTTTCGGGTTTTATTTTCTATGGGAAATCAATTAATGTTATGAATTATGAAGAACAAACAGTTTTGGAAGAGGATTGTTACCTTCTTTTTTAGAATATGGCGTTGAGGAGTTGGAACAAGACCGGTTTTACTTGAGATACTCATTTTTAAGAATTTGACAGTACGCTAGTTCTGGTTAAATAAGACTAAAAATACTTCATTGGCATTCGTATCCAAGGATAACCATAATGATTTGTTTAGACAACCAAACTGCGGTGTATCTATGTTACAGTCAACTGCTGTGTGGTCACAGGAAATTGGTTATTTATTTGTTCTATGTTGTAGAAATACCAGATACTTGAGCTTGATTTTACAACCGCCGAAGATAAGACAAAATCGTAAATATCCATCGAAGTTTATCTGAGGAAGAGGAATGGATGCCAATGATTCGATTTTAAAAATTATTTAAAATTAAAGGCGTTTCACAGAAAAATTGGTGATGGTGACATCGTCGAAAATAATTTTTACGAAAACTACATGGAAACATGGGCAACTGCCGAAATATGACTTTCGCATTACTGCAGGACAAAATTCCACTAAAGGAAGGCAGTTCCAGTTAGGATGTACAAAGTGACAAACCTACATGCGGTGGTTCAACATACTCGGACAACCGGTCATTAAGGAATCTCAAATGTTAGTAAGGCCCCTTGAACATAGATGGCTGCGGATGATTGCACCGTGACGTAGGGGTATCTAATAAATTGGGACTGGCCCTCAAGATAATGCGTTATGCCCTCTGGGTATCTTCCATGCCACGTAGAAAAAAGCCGTTTATGGGAGAGCTCCGGATAGCGGATCCCCTGAAATACCAATCAGACCCGTAACGACAACGACAAACTGGAACGTACGCATGCTGTACACCCCGACTGTTACTCAAATACATGAATCTGTCCTCGTGCAGTACAGGGGACATTACTGCGATTCCAGAAATACGTCGGACAGGATCAGGTAAGCAATAACAAAAAAACACGCAACAGTTATTACAGCTGTCACCAATGGCTGTGGGAAGCCGACCTAGCTTATTCGCATCAGACCAACGATTTTCCTCATATGTGCAAACACCCCTAAAGATTAGACTGAAACGTTATCAATACGATTTTCACATCGTATTCCGGAGATGCTCCTGGGGACTTCAATGCAAAAATCGGCAAGGAAAACATCTTCGACTGGTTCGTTGGGAAGTACAGCCTTCACGAAACGACAACAGACTTTGTTGCAGCATGTTATACTGTGATCAGCAACCAAAGGTTTTCACGAAAAGTTTTCTCTGGCGCGCAAGATGAATTTAGGCAGCATAATGTAGCGAAAGTGATAGGGCAAGAAACTGGCCTACCTCTAGTAGAATGTGCATTAATCTAAGTGTAACTGGATATGGCATTGTAAGCCTACAGGACAGGTGTTCTATAAGGTGCTGATGTTTGATCTGTTCAGCATTGCCAAGCAGATGGAGCGCTTCTAATTGTAGTTTGGCCGGAGTTGACTGGATATTTGACACGTTGTGCCGTTTATCCGTCTGCAGTTTGCTTTCTTGATCGCATCCAGTTTGATCTGTAATTTACATGTAGCGAGGGGCATAAGTAATATATTTACTGGCGGTAGAATATCAAGGGTAGGTCCCTGTCTGGTAAGCTCATCCGCCTTGAAGTTCCCTGGTAAGTTTCTGTGGCCCGGCATGCACCCAGGTGAATAGTGAAATGCTCTGTCATCTCATTAAGAGATAGTCGGCATTGATTGCCACTTGGGGATATTACATTCCTTTTCAGCCAGGACAAGGCTTATTTAATTGACACGATTTCCGCCTGAAAAACTTTACAATGATCGGAAGGACGAAAGGATATGCTTCATATGCTACTATAGATTCTGTTTTAGATCCATTCGCATAGATGTGAATCGAGTTATTGTTACCGATCGTATCCAACTCCCATTCAAGTCGACTGGGAAGGGTTGACCCGAAGTTATGCTCAAAATTTAGTTCGGTAAAGGTGTGGTAGGTGTTTTCTGTAATGTTAAGATGATTCAGAATCTTTGTGTGTTCATCTTGAGTGACTGTAGGATAGCATCTAGAGCTACGGAGGGGGTTGTTCTAAGATCTCGGCTAATGCATATGCAAGCTGATTGTTTCTAAAGCCGCCCACAAAGCTAATACACCATACAGGAGTTTGGGTCTAATAATACGAACATAAAGCCAGAAAACCAGACTAAAAACCAAAAATTATTTTCTTTAATGAAAAGTGTTCTTTACAGAGATTGGAAAAAGGCTTCTAGGGGACCCATCCACAGTCCAAGAATTAAAATAGATAAGTGATGCAAAGGATCTCCAATTCTCAACATTTGGGCAGAAGTCTTACACAATTTTCCCAGAAAAATATACTAAGTGTCTAACAATTTTTTCTCATTACAAACTTCTTGAGCGAAAAGCTTTTATTTTGTAAGAAGAAAATATCGACACGAGTCACAGAATATAAAAAGTGTCCTTCTTTAACCATACACGATTATCTCCAAACATATTTGAATAAGTTTTCACAACAGTTTTGTTGTGATTTAAAAAAAAAATATATTCAACGTAAAATACACAAACTATGTATATTAAGTTCGAAATACATACGACATGTGTATTCCAAATTCAATTCCCTTTAGCAAGCTGACGAAACATTTGCTGCAAGCTTACCAGAAATATTAGTACCCCAAAACTATTTTGACATCAGGTAATTAGTTTTCCCGAATTTCCTAAATGTGTGTGCCAACAAAAATAATAATAGCTTCCAAGAAAATGAACATACAAATATACTTTTGTTAACCTTAGCAGATAATCTCCTTTCGAGTATCCTAATGCCATTCCCATCCAAAGAATAAATTTCAAGTGGCACATGTTGCTTCTGAGATACGTGGAACGTCACTTTACAGACAATGTCGTTTTGTATCTTCAACATGTTAAAAGCACGATTATATCTCGTGCTTGGTTGTGTCCGTCTTGCAGCATGTAGTCGTTTACTCATTATAATTCCTGTACAGAACATTTATGTAGCATTCGACAGTCTATGTGTACATAGCCCGGCCAAGTGCTACATACCCGACAGCGATTATCTTCAAGAAAAAAAAAAAAACAAGATATGGCCAATAGCCAAATTTGATTTAGTTCTTCGATAACAATAGACCAAATTGGTCAGGTTCGGTAGTTGTCTGGCGCTGACGGTACTTAGTGTGATTACATAAGAATTTACATTATTCCCAGGGAAAATGGAAAATTGTGCAGCGCGAAAGAAAAATAACAGAAATAAAGCAAAAAATAAGAAAAAACAAAATTTAAATACCCAAAGTGAATTGGTGGCAAACGGAAGTGCGCCACAGGATATCGCCGGAAGTGAACCAATAAATTTGCCGGTAAAAAACGTATCGAAAGAGATTTCAAATGCACAAACCGCAAAAAGTTTACAAGTGAAAAGTATTTTAACGGATAATTTAAATTTACCAAACGTTAATGTTGATAGAAATACGGGGGAAAATGGGGTGCAACCAGTTTCGAAGACAAGTGACCCTTTCCTCAGCGCGTTGCAAAAGAAAATGGAGATTGCTTTTGCTAATGGTGAGTGCCGAGTGGGTGGTTTATAAGTGTGCTTTACGATGGGCGAAAAATAAAAATAAAATAATATAAATAAAAAAAATATTAAGTTCGTTAAGTTTCTTGGAGTGGGTGAGATACAGATTTACGAAAAACTACGCTACCTATTGAAAGTGTCGATTAGTGATCGAAAATCTACATTTATCGATAGTTGATCGTAGATTTAGAAGATTGGTATTGTGGATGAACGATTTTGGAATTTTTATTAAAGGAAATGTTAATACAAACTGCGCATCATAATATATAATATATATTACAGTTAGTGAGTAAAAATTAGAGCAATTGTTATAGCTAATAAATGAAAATCTATATATTGCTTATGTATAAATTGGTCTAAGCCAAATAAGCGTTTTCAAATTAACCCATTTCAGGATAGTGTTGCGAAACGCTCCACCTACTTTGGAATTTTTTTGAATCGAACTGGAAAATTATATTATTTTTGGTTTGGGTAGAATCGTTCATTTACCTGGCTAACGGTGAGGCAGCGCGAGGGCATATTCGCGAAAAAAAAATAAACAGGTTTTCAAATAATCGCGGAAACTTAATGAAAACCCAAAATTGGAAATAATTTCCAATAAAAGTCACACAAAGACGTATATTCAACGTGAAAAATATGTAGAATGCAATCCGCCATTTTTCACGCCAGCGTTTTCGCACCATTCGCCTGAACCAATATTAAAATTAAAAAAAATGAGCACCCTTCGCTTTCTGCATGGCAGGAGTCATTTGTGTATTGAGTATTGACTCGCATCTGAGAGCGTGGATTTTTTCCTTTACACCGATATTGTAGAAATGCGCAACAATGTGTATTGTTTCTGACTGGCTTGTAGGCGTTGGAGCTGGAGTGTTTTCAGAAACACTTAAGCTAAACAGCACCTTTCGTCTCCCTGAGCACAGCAGGGTCTTCCAAGCCGAAATATTGGCAGTAGCAGAGGCAGCCAAAGCGACCTCAATGCTGGCGATACCACCAGATGATATCACCATCTTTATTGACAGTCAGGCTGCAATAAAAGCTATCTCTGCTGTCGAAATAAAATCTCGGCTTGTGAAACGTTGTCGTGAAGAGCTAAAGGTTCTTGGCGTCCAACATAATGTTAAGCTCTGCTGGGTCCCCGGACACAGAGGCATACAGGGCAATGAAATTGCTGACGAACTGGCAAGAAAAGGATCTGCCTCCAGCACTGACCAAGAAGACCAGTCTGTCAAACCACCACTATGCGACCTCAAATCTCAGGTGGGACAGAAAACACTAATCGCTGCCAAAAACAGGTGGAACTCCCTTCCCACCTGTGAAACTTCCAAAAGGATGTGGCCTGAGTATGACAAAGCCAGAACCCATAAACTGCTTCGTAGAAACAGGAAATCTGTCTCTACTTTAGTTGGGATTCTTACTGGACACAACTTACTGAAAAGCCACAAACTGAAAATGCATCTCATAGATGATGACCTCTGTAGAGGCTGCGGTGATGAAGAAATACACGAGGACACCCTCCACTTTCTATGCCACTGCCCAGGCCTCAGCCAATTAAGAATGAGAACCTTAGGAAAATACTTTTTCCATGACCTCACGGATCTATCCGAAATCCCTCTCCCTAATCTTTTCAGGTTTGCATCAACATCTGGATGGCTAGAAAGAAACTAACAACAATGGACAGTAACGGGACAATGAATGAACCAACCACATAAGTGGACCCCCAACGGGCATCACAATGGGTCTATATTGACCTGAGTGCGATGAGGGAGGACACACACCGTCTGCCTCATCAACCCACCAACCTAACCCTTCTGACTGGCTTTGGCTACAACACCCTTCCAAGTACCAACAACTTGTGGTCCTCAAATCCATCGCTGGAATGTCAAATCATACGTGCTACTATGACTCGCAATCGTTTCCGTCGAATAAAACGTTATTTTAATGTGTGCGATAACTGGCAATTGGATGTGAACAACAAATTTGCGAAGGTGCAACGAAAGATCCGGAATTCATCGGATTTGCGTCACGGTTGACAATTTTTTCACTTAGATGATAATTCGGTCGTCACGATTGCATCAAACCACGAAGGGATTGATCTGATGTATCATTCTAAGCGTTTGGACCGGAAAAACAAAAAGATGCAGTCCATTGAAATCCGGACGTTTTGCATAATTATTAACTGATGGGCGGTGTGGACTTGTTGGACGATGCGATGATCGTATTCTTATTCTTACCAACAGATATTTTTGAATTTTAATCGAAGTCAAATGCTGAAACCTTTTTTTTTTTGTTTACCAATTACTAGATTTAAACCTTAAAATTTTACTCCCAAAGAAAATGTAAAGGACACACGGAAACATGAAGGGCAGCCATGATTGTCCAAACCGACAGTCTATTACAATTTCTTCCCTACGTTACAAACTATATATAAGCATAAGTTGTGGGCAAACCGCTAGGCCGATTTAGACCAAAATTCATAGAAACACTTTTGGGACAATATCTAAGATTCCCTGAAAACTTGAGCACAATTCGTAGATGTGTATAATGTAATTTGATATTTCTTGAATGCGGTAAAATTTTGAAGGCTGTGTTTTCCTGTTAGTGTGTTAATGCACACGATCAGCAGAAGTACATTTCATTAGGCTTATTGAATGTAGGATTTCCAATTATTCCGTAGGCCATGTTCATGTTTTTTTTTCATTTTGCAAGCGGTTTTATGAAAGATCTTCCTTCGTATAAAATGTATTACCCAATTCAGACGTCTAATGTATATTTTAACTAGGCCGACTTTGCACCTCGTCTTCTAAAGAATTTTATTTTTTCTTCGAAATATCCATGAAATATACCGACACTTTTATTACGGTCAATTTAAGGGGTAATCAGGATATATACAATCTACCTATTGGCTTGAATTGCGATTCGCGTATCGTTTGTTTTTTAGCCCAAAACAAAACTATCGACTGGAAATTGTATTGATAATAATAAAATTGCTTCCCACATAAAAACTGTGGCATTTTACATCGACGACCGGTTTCTTTTATCAAAGTTGTTTAACTCAATTGTTGAAATGATATATTTGGTTCTACCATTTAATTTCCATTTCTATTTAATTTTTGTTCCTATGCTTGAAGCCCTGTCGGAGTCGGCATAAAAGGACCCGCCAACGTGCAACAATGGTTGTGAGAAAGCTCGGCCCTGGGTACTAAAGAGCCTGTTGCGCCAAAAAGTTGTTACTTTTATACTCGAATACCTGACTAAGCCATTTCGCTGATCTCGGGCAATGATGAAAAAATCGTATTATTCATCGAACTTGTGTTATTTTTATACCTTCGAATTATGGTTTAATAAATTTTGGCTGAGATTGAACGCACAACCTTCCACACAATACTATACCGCGGTCACCCACTTATGTTATTTAAGTAATTTTTGCAGTTCATCTTACCATACTTAACTTGTAAGCTTAATTTTTCAATAGACCTCTCAGGGAAATCCCAACAGCTCTCGTCTTTTCCAGCAGCGTTGTCTGGTAGGTTCTACTTTTGGCTGCGAGTAGTTCTCGCCATTTTTGTTGAATCAGGTATTTGTGTTGGTTTGCAGGAGAAATCTACCACAGCATTTTCTATAGCTCGTTTGGAGGTTCGCCACTTGGCGTTTGTACCACGGAAACCAAAAATAATACAAAATTTTTCTGTTTGGAGAACTTTGAGACCTACGTAGTTCACAAATCTATGCATTGTTTTTTCTCGTAAGCTTGCGTTTAAACTGTTTCTTTTTCTTCTCCATAGGTGGCGATGAACTAACAAACACTCTCCTTGGTAATTTGCAAAAACTGATGAACCAGGGGCCTGTTAGTGACATTGAATCATCAGATGACGAAGCGGAATACGTGGAATATGTCTACAAACCAAGACAGTACTTTGCAGTCTCCATTTGTAATGTAAGTCTTATAGCTCCCACCTTAAATCATAAATCTAAATAATCAACTTAAACCTATAGTTCTGTAAATCGGACCTTCGTAATACCAAGCTGACCCAATGTAGCAAATGCAAAATGACATATTACTGCTCCGCCGAGCACATGCGGCAGGATGAATCGCACAAACCACTATGCTATGCTCTTCGTCAGGTTGCTGACAGCTATGGTGAGTAATTGGTCAATTAAGAAAACATTATTTAATCATCCTCAACACATATTTTAATTCCCAACCTAATCAACTAATTCATGCCCACCCAAGCTCTAAATTGATTGATTAATATTGAAGAAATAATTATGACGACAAATCGAATCATTGATTCAAAATTCCCATTCCACTACACAGCTATGACATCTGCACGCGCAGCCAACAAGTTACGGCTGCAATGTGAATGAATTTAAAATAAATTATTGGACAGTTGTCAAGTTGGTTACGACTAGCACCAGCACGACTAGTGCTTTAAATTAACGCCAGGCAAGGGACCTGTGCTCTGGTGCTATAATTATTCGAAAGGCTAAGCGGTGCAAAATTAATGTGTCGTTCCACCAGAAAATTCTTTTCAAATTCAATGGTGCCACAGACATCTAAGAGACACGATAGACAGATTCTAAAAATAAAATGAAGATGATTTTACAAGAAATGCGTCAAATGCGCAGTGTTTTAACAATGCGAGATTACATTTACATGGTGTTGGTTTATAAATTAATTGGCAACAAAGTGAAGTTATTTTTATATGTACAAAGTTAAGAAAATGAAAAAGGAATATAATTTCAAGGGTGATGTCATTAAACTCACGGTCCGTTTATTGTCCTAGTTTTTAACACGTTAGTCGGTGTAATGTCTAAAAAGAAACAAAGGACCTTGAGAAATGTATTAGAATGGTGAAATAAGGAGTTTGAAAAGAAAATGGCGCCCAATGCCAGGCCACCGACAAGATAATGTAAAGTCGACAACAAAAAATAGAATAGTCGACAACAATCCGCTGTGCGGATCGTTGAATACCCTATCCCATCCTTTCCATAAAACTAGAATCCCCAAAAAAGTGGGCATGGCTAAAAACACGATGTGGATAAAATAAAAAAAAATGATATAGTGACAACAAATTCTTCAGGCTGCTTACAAAACACTTTTACGGTTCTACAAAAGACAAGGTTTTCTCCTGTATATGTTATGGGGTAGTGTATAGAAATGGTTTTTATATAAAAACGCCCCCAAAAAGTGGGCGTGGGTTAAAATAGTATAAAGACGAAATGTTCATATTAATAATGTTAATGATTCTGCATCAAAAATTTTTTCGAAAAATTTAAAATTTGACCGAAAACAGTTTTTTATTGAAAACGCCCCCAAAAAGTGGGCGTGGCAAAAAACTTTATATGAACGAAATATAGATATTACGATTCTGTAAATATGCTGTTCAGACACTTTTTTAAAATTCTTTACGGTTTTGCCAAAAATTACGTTTTTCTAAAAAGGGGGCGTGGCAGTGGGCGGATTTCAAAAATTTTTACACTTGTTCTGGTGACTCGGACAAGGATCCTATATACCAAATTTCATTATCCTAGCTCAAAATTTAAGGCCCAAAAATCGGTGACGAACAGACAGACGGACGGACGGACGGACGGACGGACGGACAGACAGACATGGCTAATTCGACTCAGCTAGCGATTCTGAGTCGATCCATATACTTTGAGGTATATGTAGCAAAATTATTTCTCTATGTTACAAACTATGTATCAAAACTAATATACCCCCCTATGGGATAGGGTATAATAAATTGTTCTGCGAACACCTAGGCGGTAGCTCTTTTACAGTTTCATGAGTTTCCGTACTTTTGCAGTAAGATAATGAAACTCTCAAATTTCTTAGAAAACTTCTCAGAAAAAGACAAAAACTACAAGAACGCGGTAAAGTAAAACAAGTCTACAATAAATTATTTTACTGATTTTCACGTAGGAGTAGTCAAGATAATAAAATTATACGGGAACAGACGTGTATTTTTTAGGCCAAGATTTAAGCAAACGAGTGGTGGGTGCACGACTGGGTCGTACGCAACTTTCTCTTTCACAGCGAGTTGGGTGTTAGATAAAATAGTGCGCATTTTGATTATTAATGCTAAAAATTATATAAAATGTCGAAATATGATTATACGAACGTTTACTCCGAAATTTGAAGGAATCGGTGTCTATATGAAAAATAATTAATTTTCGTAATTGGCCAAAACTGAAAATTCCGTTAAGTGATAGTTGGGCTCAGTGGCGCGATGGTTAGTGCGATGAACTGCCGCGCAGAAGGTCTGGGTTCGATTCCCAGCCATAGCAACACCTAAATGATTTTTCACTGGCCCTCCTCTCGTGATGATCTGACAAATCGTCCGAGTAGTATCAATTGTCAAGAATAGCTTATCTCAACTTAGCCGTTCGGAGTCGGCATAAAACAGGAGGTCCCGCCATCGTGCAAGAAGTACACACGCACACATGAATGGTTGTGAGAAAGCTAGGCCCTGGGTACTAACGAGCCTGTTGCGCCAAAAATTTGTATTTTTTTTTTTTTTGATAGTTGGGCTAAAACTAATTATGTGGAATTGTTTAAACTATTATAGTAGTATATATATTAAATTTCATTCAATTTGACATAGTAGTTTGCGAGAAATTAACAATTTTCTCTATATGGCCTGAATGACAAAATCCGTTATATGGATTTTCTCGAAAAAACTGGGTATGCAGTTTTGTTCGAACTAATATTCTTATAGTATGTATAATGTTTAATCAAAATCGTTAGAGCCGTTTTCGAGAAAATTGAGGTTATGTGTAATTTTTCTATGGCAGGTACCATTAATAACATGGCTAAAAGCAAACAAAAAAAATGGCCTAGAATTATGACCAAAGCAAGCTTGGATACGAAGTTTGAAGAAAATCGGCCAAGCCGTTTAGGCTGGGAAGACCATTACGGACAGACGGACCGACGGACCGACGGACCGACGGACGGAATTCCAAAAACCACTTTTTTAGGCTCCGCTATCATCGTAATGTTAGAATCAATCAAAATCTCGAGGTCGAAAATTTTCACGAAAACAATATCTTTCTCTTTGTAAGAGAAAGTTAAAAATTAACAAAACTAAATGTTTTTCCTACGTTAGTTCCCTTTTCATAAGAAAAATATTCACAAACATATGAGAAGGCTACAATCCGCTGTGCGGATCGTTTAATACCCTATCCCATCCCATCCTTAAAATTAATATCCCCAAAATATGGTCTTTATGGTCATAAAGTATTGAAAATGACGTTGTTACAACATATTGTTCCGAAGGTTTATCAAATTCTTTTATGGTTCGACAAAAAAACAACGTTTTACTTTGCATATGCCTTGGGGTAGGGCATACAAATGGTTTTTGTAAGAAAACGCCCCCAAAAAGTGGGCGTGGGTTAAAATGGTCTATAGACGAAATGTTGGTATTAATACTGCCAATGATTGTGCATCAAAATTTTTTTCGAAAATTTTAAAATTTGACCAAAAAACATTTTTTATAAAAAACGCCCCAAAAAGTGGGCGTGGCAAAAAACTTTATATTGACGAAATATAGATATTACGATTTTATAAAAATGCTTCTCAGACACTTTTTTAAAATTCTTTACGGTTTGGCCAAAAAATACGTTTTCCTAAAATGGGGGCGTGGCAGTGGGCGGATTTCAAAACTTTTTACACTTGTTCTGGTGGCACGGACAAGGATCCTATATACCAAATTTCATTATCCTAGCTCAAAATTTAAGGCCCAAAAATCGGTGACGAACAGACAGACGAACGGACAGACAGACATGGCTTAATCGACTCAGCTAGCGATTCTGAGTCGATCCATATACTTTGAGGTATGTGTAGCTAAATTATTTCTCTATGTTACAAACTAAGTATCAAAACTAATATACCCCTATGGGATAGGGTATAAAAAACGTTGAGTTGACTTTTGTCTACCAAAGGCGGAAAAATAGATGAGGCAAAAGGGACACCAAGGAGAGTAGTATAACAGAATTAGAGGTTAAAACAACATTTTTCTGGTCGTCATATCCTCTGCAGTTGTCATATCTGCTAGACCAAAAGCATGGCTGGGTCACGAGTCTAGCATTACCCTGATAGTAAATATGTAGAGCAAATAAATGACTCTAAAACAACAAGCAAAAGGACTGTGTTCGATTCATAGTTACAACACCAAAATGTGTTTCTTTTCCATCACCTGGCAGTGCTCGGACTAATCACCTGAGTAGTATCATTTAGTATCATGAAATGCTTATCCTAAATCAGTCGTTTGAATTAGGATTGAAATTAATGTAATAATTACACACGCAAACATGAATATTTGTGAGAGGGGCATACGAGCCTGTTGCAACAAGGAATTCATTTTGTTTGTTTAAATTCTTTCAGGAATTCACATTTTCCATAAATGCGCGGAATTTTCACCGGAACAATTCCGTTCCTACCGCATCATTGCTATCCGAAAAGCAGAAGAGATTCTCAATCGGCAGCTGTCACCTTCAGAACAAGAAGTTGTGCTTTTTCCCAGAATTTGCTCAAACATTAAATGCAGAGAATATAGATTTAACAAATTAGAAGACTGTAAAGACTGTGGACAGGTAAATCGCTTATGTTATGGAAATACATGTAGTAAAACCGTTTTTATCTACAGGCCACGTACTGCAAAGCTAACCCTGATCATTTGCCAAAATTCCATCGCCTATGGTGCAGGTCCTATCAGCTTTTTAAGGAAATGATCATGTTTCAAGAGAAGTTTGGTAAAATCGACCCATCAATGCCTACGAAGATATTACGAGACTTGCCTCTTGCCTGCTCAAACATGAGGCAGATTTGTACAAAGTTGGGATTTGGTAGGGTCCTTCAAAATCGCCTTTTAATAAAAATAAAACAAACATAAGTTCACTTGCAGATATGAAAGATGAATGCGAATATGCAGCATTGAGTCAGATTGCCACGGGACCTCTGACGGCATGGTATGCCCTGAAACTGTGTGATAAGTTAAGGACAGAGAAGATGACTGTTCATTTAATAGGTTAGTGTTATGAAATAGTTACGCGCCTAAAATTTTTGACATTTCTTCTTGTATCTAGGTGCTGAAATAGAATTCGAAGTCGATATCCTTCACAAGTGGGAATTATTCTTTTTGCATATCACTCCAGCAGTAAAGGAACTAAATGTGGTTTTCGTTGGACCCGAGTTGAATCCAAGGAATATATCATTCGATCAACTTAAGAAGACCAAGTAGGGAACATTTAAAAAAAAATATAAAGAATTCAATCATTATTCGCGTGTACTAATGTTTTTTTGTAATTTCAGGACTTGTCGTTCATGTCGAAAGAACAACAGAACTGTGAATTACCATTTCGAGAACAGTCTTTACCATACATACTGCAAAGATGAATCTTTTTTGACGCCAGATTTGGGTAATTAAACAACAAAAATGGCCTTGTACCTACTTTAAGGCCTGGTTTTTCAGTGATGAATTAACTCTGAGTTAAACGAGATCATTTAATGGAGAGTTAACTAACCAAAAATGTTGGATTAACTTTGAGTTAATGACGAATGAAAAACTAGACCTAAGGGTACCAAATTATTTATTCAACTCTCCAGGCATTTTCTGTCTGATTTCATCCAGCTAACCACTGATTAGTTGAATTAATGCATTGGTGCTCTTTAAGGCTACCAACTTTGCCAGCTTTAAATGATTTCTGTTTACATTCAACTTGTTCTAACAAACATTTCATACACAGTTTGCTTCTTTAACCCTGGACTGTATCGCTCCACTGGCTTTCAAACTGAAGACACATGGCCAGAGACCATCGAAGCTGCGGCTCAAAAGAACTGTCCTGTAGTTATAACTTCATACACACAATTTGAAGCACCGCAGGATTTTTCGCGTTTTATACAGGAATCCAATCGTCACTTGGATATTATTGTGCCACCAACTGTGAATCCTTTTGGATCAGTCAAACCAGAAAGGAACTTCATTTCTGACGAAGAAGCACCGCTAATGTATAAGAATTATTTTTGTTTTGTTATTGAATAAAAATTAAAAAAAAAACTATTTGTTAACTTTTCATTGAAAGGACGTGATTTATACATAGAAAAAGAGAGGAGTGAAAAATCCCGCGTAGAAAATAAAACCTTAGGAAAATTATACAAAAAAGTAGTAAAAACACAGGCTCTACGAAAAAGTGATAGATGGAAGTGTAAATATTTTCAAGCTGCATTTTCAACCAGCTGCTAATTGTGCATAACGTTTGGAGGGCATTCGGGAAAAAAACTGACCACCTTTAGTCAAATAACAGATACACCTTCAGTATAGATGGAAGTAGTTTGAAGGGATTCTACAAATCACGAAAACAGTTTTAATATAGAGCCAACGCGAATGCCAGAGCGTTTGGAATACATATATGGACGCTCGAGATCAGGAATAGAAAGAAAGAGTATTGAAAACGGTACGTAAACCACAAATTATGCATATAGAAAAGAAAGTCTTAAAAAAAAATGCCCGGTTTCACAGTGAGAGCTTAAACCTCACGTGTAGCTTAACCTACGGTCTAACTTTACTTTGTGTTTCACAGTCCCAGCTTAATATTGTTTTACTCAATTAATATCCACTCTCTTACAACGGGAAAATTCATGCAGAGTCTCGCCTAAATTACAATTCTTGTTTTTCCTCCGCATGCTTTTTTACTGTCATTTGTGTTCGTCATATTCGCAGAATATTGTACTTTGGTTTATACTTGTAGGCGCGTAACTACTAAATTACTTACGAACCATTCACAATTACTTGTTATACTTGGCTTATCTAAACCACACTTTTTAAATGACTGTGAAACCCGAAAAACTTAAGCCCAAACTTAAGCTGTTGCTTAACTAAGCAACGTCTTAAGCCCCCACTGTGAAACCGGGCAAGAAATGTAGAAAAAGATTAATTATGCTCTGACACTTGTAAGTAATAGCGTTTTCGATTGGGATTTTTAGATTTACTCTCAGATTTCAGATTTTGCCCGTCCCAATCGAACATTAAAGAGGTTACTATGGTTTTTTATGTGTGTAAGTGTGCCATTTGACAGCTTATTGTTTATCTTTAGGCCGCAATTATAGCTATTAGTTATCAATGAAAACCATCATATGAAATTTTCTTTTACTCATTGCGGCTTTTTTATAAATTCAAACATTGGCGAGTTGGTGTCAAAACAAAGCTTATGAATTTTAGAACATGATTATCCAAAAATATTTTATTTTTTAATTATAGTTTTCCCAGAAAATCACTTTTTAATCATCAAACTGCGAAATGCAAACTTCAAATTGACATAGTAAGTCAGATGTTAAATGTTTTTGTGTTGGTGCATGTTGGTGTAAATCTGACTTGGAATTCAGATTCTTCAAAAGTACTCTAGAGTAAAAAAAGAGTGCTTTTTGTATCCCAATCGAAAACGAAAAAATTGATCTAGAGTACAAAAAAGTGCTCTAGAGTATAAAAAGAGTGCTTTTTGTATCCC
This sequence comes from Rhingia campestris, assembly GCA_932526625.1. Taxonomy (NCBI): domain Eukaryota; kingdom Metazoa; phylum Arthropoda; class Insecta; order Diptera; family Syrphidae; genus Rhingia; species Rhingia campestris. The sequence continues at coordinate 100,969,428 of OW052184.1, forward strand.
CATCGAAAACGCTATAAGTTGTGATGTTCTGTCCTGTCATTTAACAAAGGCTATTACTAGAACTAAAATCACGAAATCAATCAATATCAAGCTTGGCTTGCTAAAACGACCTGGTCATAGATGGGCCTTATAGAGAAGAAGAAGCTGTGTTGGTATAAATTATCTCTTAGCTCTAAAAAGCTAATATAGTTTAGACGCTAGACAATAAAAGTTACAAGTAGTTGAAATGATAAATCTGACCCAAGTGTGAAGCCTAGTAGATGTAGGGATTCTTCCAATTTTACGACTGTATTCTGCATTTCGATTTGTGAACTATGGACTTTATTTTCTTATAAATTTATTATACTGCGTTTTCTTTAAGTAGAATAGAACTAGATTTTCTTTTCCCGAACCAGCCACACAGATTTGAGTAAGTCCATATGCTGCCAATTTGGATAGAAAAGCCATGTCTTGAACATGATCGAAAACCTTCAAAATAGCCAAGGCAACCAATAGATTAATTTTTCGTGTATTGAGCAATTGCTCATGAGGTCTCGACTACCGTTTGAGTGATAATCATTTCCAAATGACCCCCCTGTTTGTACTGTTTGTGATGTGAACCCATCAAGTAATATAACAGACTTTCTGTAAACATAAGATCGATAAAGTCAATAAAAAATATCATTAGCTATAATTAGTTCGGACCACGAACTTTTTTGTTTCATTTCATTACCGGAGTAGTTTTTATTTTCCACTAGCAGACTTTTGAGTTTGGCACTTCTTTTGCTCATGTTTGTCTTATTTTTGGTTTATCTGTACGAGAGCGCAAACTACTGGGAAGGTTAGCTGTGGCGATAAACGTTTTTCTTGGCCAACACAAGAGGCCAAGAATGTTTATTTGGATGAAGAATAAGTTTATATATATAAAAATTATTGGTATTTTGTTGGTCAAGACGCGATGAAATTGCAATCACCAATGTAATGGCTGCTTTCTAATGGTTTTCTCCGTCCTTAAACTAATGCCAACATTTGAAAAAAAAAAAGTCAAATATAAAGTCAAGTTATATAGTCAGCAACAAAAAACCGAACCATTTTTATATATATACAACCTTTTTTATAAAGTCTTTATATTTGAAATTATCGTGATGATCTGACAAATCGTCCGAGTAGTATCAATTGTCAAGAATAGCTTATCTCAACTTAGCCGTTCGGAGTCGGCATAAAACAGGAGGTCCCGCCATCGTGCAAGAAGTACACACGCACACATGAATGGTTGTGAGAAAGCTAGGCCCTGGGTACTAACGAGCCTGTTGCGCCAAAAATTTGTATTTTTGTATTTTTATATTTCAAATTAAAAATATTGACATTCACTTATCAAGGTTAAAAACCATCCTATCTTTTAAGTTGGACCAAAATATACAAATTTACAAAATTTTATCGAAATCGGTTAGCGTAAACGAGACACGAGATTTTTATAAATAAAGAAGAAGATATTAGTCAATTTTTGTATGGTACATTTTAAGACCAATAGTCGAAAAACGCAAAGAGGAAATGTTCCGCATTTTGTAACCTCCGTTTACTTTTTTACTACCAAAAATTATAATTTTATTAATCTATTACTTAAATCCAAACGTCCACATTTAAGAGCTACAATCTAGTACAGCATGAATTAACATCCCTGAAAAATGTCACCCACATGAAATGTCAAAATTTTTGTTCATAAAAGAAAAGAAAAAATGCTCGCAACTTCTCTTCCATCATCACGTCATTCTGCAAAGGAAAACGACGACGAAAATTGCCCGATTTCGAAGGTTAGTTTATTATTTTCCCTCCCGTGTGTGATTTGCCCAGTTTAAAACTAAGTGTTCGGTGTGTAATTGCTTAAAAAAAAAAACAAAGAGACAAACTATGTACGAGTTAAAAACCCTTTTACCGAAGTTCGATATCGAATTACCGACCTGTATGTATGCTCTGCGGAGTAACGAAATTCCCCAGGATAACAATACAGTGACGACGAATACGAATTGCAATGGATCTGGCGCTGGAGCAGGACCAGATGTAAGTGAAAGAAATACAAAATTGAAATCATCAGCATCACCACTGCCATTGCCACCAAACCAAAAATGTGTTCTCCTCGATGCCGTGCAACGACAAATCCAACAATGTCTCAAGGTTATTAGCTTTCCTTACGAACCAAATTCTTAAATAACTTTGTTATCACTAATCTCGATTGTGCTCTTGTTTGTGTGTGCTTTTTCCATCTTTTTTTTATTGTAAATAAACATCTAATTGGTTATAATGGATTGCTTTGCAAATAATCAAGAAATCATTTTAATGTCAGGCAACGTGGTGCAGTCAGTAGTGAATCTATATTTAGACATGCCGCTCAGCCATCTGCTTGAGAAGAATGCACAGCTGTGCGGGTCACAGTTTACCGGGTTGATTCATGAAACTAATGAATCGTTCCCGTGAACATGCGCAATATTAACTCATTTTCATTTGAACAGACACACAATGTTATCTTGTGCTTAATGCATAGAATTTGTACACTTTGTAGGGCTCCACAAGTACATCCGCAATTGAACTCCGACAGGAGAAGGTTTTGAAGCAGCTGAATGAACTGAAATCCCAACTGGCTGACATCAGATCGCAGTTGGGTTTGTGCCAGAAGGGAGTTAAGCACACCCAGCAATATGCTCTCTCAAAGGGTGATCTTATTGTCGAGGTAAGGTATTAATTAATTTATTGGGTGAGCGATTAACGAGAACACTTTTTATTTTCAGGATCCCCTGCATGACATTGTCATAAATGCTCATCCGAATTTCATCCCATACGCTCTCCTAGCTCTCAAAAATGCATGGAGTAAGATCTTCAATATCGATGTCAAAGTTTTTGCGCATTCAACTGTCCCAAACATTGGCGATGAGGCGAAGAATTTCCAAAAACAACTCTGTTCCGGACAAATTGATCCATCGAAACGTGGCATCAAGGTTACACTTATTTGGACAGATTGTAAGTAGAGCACCATCAAACTGACCGAATCAACAACTTTCCATACTAAATACTTTCCCTTAGGTGAGCACACAGAGATGATCATGTCACCCACGATGTATGTCCCCATTTATGGCGAGGTCAACATCATTCGATACTTGGGACGTGTGGGTCCAACTGAATATCGTTACGAAATGAGTCCGCTCAACAACGAAATTGATCTCGTGCTGGATATCTGTTACCAGCTCCTGCGCTGCACCACCCCAAAAGCTAAGGCGGATATCATTCGTTTGCTTAATAACCGTTTGGTTAAAGACCAATTCTTTGGTGGCAGTCAGCTGTCGGTGGCTGATATTGGTGTTTACAGTTCCTTGGTGCGTATCAAATACCCAACAAAAGATCTGACACCAGCGCTTAAGGAATGGCGTGAGCGGGTAAAGCCAGTGATACTTCTTTAATCGAATTTATGTGTGTACTGAGCGATAAAATATACTGAAAACTAATTTAAATGTTTGCGTTTTAAATATGAAAAAATATGGGGTTTGCCTCCACTAAATCCGACATCTTTCCTATCTCTATACCTCTTCCTCTTCTCTCAAACGCACAATGCTGAACATAATTTGAATTGTTTGTTGGGTGTGGTGGTTGATTTTACCGCGAAGGTAGGAAGACGTGTCAATATAAGCAGTGCTGTTTTAAAATACAGCCTACAAAACAAAAACGTCTGTCAAATTAGGCTAAAGCGCTATAATAGCCAGCAGTTAAACATCCATTTGGGGACATGGACAAATAACGTTGTTAAAATTTCTTTTGATCAGTCGCACCTGATGTGCTGGATTGGTCCGGCCCTCCACCAAAAAACTCATAAAGGTGCGGAGCTTGACCAGAGACTACAGTCTGGTACCACGGGAATCAGGAGCACCTTAGTCATGTAGCCCTTGCAATGCATGGCTTAGCCTGAAAGAGGATGGCCCCCTTGTGTGAGTCACGTAGTGGTTGTGGTTACCCGACCACGGTCCTTAACAAGGATGAAGTTCGTGCCTTACACGTTTCTATGGTACCGATATTGTGGGTAGGCCCACCGCGATATAAGAGAATAGTCTCTAAACAATAAGGGATACCAAAAATCAAGGAATTATCGTAGTTAAGACACAGTCGATGCTAAGGATATGGAACAGCTACTTTTGCGGCTTTTTAAACGGCGATGACAAACAATATTCAGATCTCAGGCAGATGACAGGCAACGACAGCGAAAACTACCAACCCCCCGAGCTAAGTGAAGTGAGGATAAAAATATCTAAATTCAAGCTTAACCTTTATAAAGCAGGCGGAGATGACTAGAAAAGTAACATTCACCAACTCATTAGCCAAATGTGGTCGGATGAAAATATGCCTTAAGAATGGCACCGCAGCATCGTTTCCCCGATCCACAAAAAAGGAGACCCTCTGAACTGCAATAACCATAGAGGCATAAGCCTCCTCAACATCGCCTACAAGATCCTACATATCTGCCGTAATATGTGAACGCCTTAAACCATTTATCAACAACCTGATCGGCCCTTATCAATGTGTTTTAAGGTCACGAAAGTCCACAACTGATCAAACCTTCACACTTTGGCAGATGCTGGAAGAAAACGCAAGAAGTCCAAATCGATACCCACCACCTATTCATCGATTTAAAAGCCGAATACGACAGCATTTAAAGAGACAAACTTTACAGAACAATGCTTAGTTTTGGAATACCGCCAAAACTCGTCCTTCTGTGCAGGATGACGATGGATTATTCTCGCTTTCCCATCAGGGTCGGAAACCCGATACTAAAAAATTATTTCGGCAAGGCGATACACCAGAGGCACAATCTTCCAAAAATCGGTGAAACTACTAGCATACGCCGACGATATTGACATCATTGGTCGGACTCAACGTGATGTCATATCCACGTTTGCAAGTATAGAAAAGGAGGCGGCAAAAATGGGTTTAGCATTAAATGAGGGTAAGACTAAGTATATGCTGTCAACATGAAAGGACACACAACATCGACGAATTGAACAGAGTGTCACCATTGACAGATATAACTTTGAGTTAGTACAGGACTTTGTCTACCTCGGCTCATCTAATAACTCTGAGAACAACATCTCATCAGAAATTAAAAAATAGATAAACAAAAATAAATAAATAAATTGAGCGTAGAATTAATTTGCCAACTGCTGTATCTTTGGTATCCAATATTAAAGCCCTCACTCGAACTACTAAGGAGATCCTATATAAGACCCTGATCTTTCCAGTCCTGCTCTACGGCGCTATTAAATGTTTATGAAGAAATCCTTGGTCGTTTTGAGATAAAAATTCTTCGATAAATTTTTGGTCAGGTTTGCGTTGACGGGCTATGGAGACAAAGATTCAACCAAGAACTATACGAGCTGTACAGCGACAAAAAACTCGCAGTGTCTTCGATTTCCAGCCAGACGTCGGACGCATTAGAGGAAGACGTCATAAGTGGGGTACTTAAGTAGAAACCGACCTCAACCAACTTGGAGTGCACAACTGAAGGCGTTTAGCTAAGGGACGGGCTAATTGGAGAGGCATGTTGGTTGTGGCCCAGGTTAATTCATTACTGTAGCGCCACTTAAGTAAGTAAAGGACTTTGTAAACCTAGTGTTTTACATCAGAGCACAACTCTTCAGCTTAGTTAATTGTCGATATTTTACATTTTAATTGGTACTACTCTAACATGCATCATTTGTGTTACTCACAAAACTCAATGTAAACATTCAAATTAATAAACGCAAACAACTCGATACACACATTTATATTAGTCCACCAGTCTACGATCTCTACAGGAATTCAAAATCAGAGTTTACACAGAACTGCAAACATATCTGAGTGTTGCTTCCGCTTTCCGAGAGTTAATTCTAGCAACACAAATAGAAATATTCATTGCAAAGATTTAACGCTCACGGTAAGGGCACAGTTCAAGCCCTTTCACACTAATTAATTGGATTATTGAAATGCGAAAAGCATCCAGAACACCAGAATAACATCCACAGTGTATTTGAAAAACGAATGTCGTCGTCGGCATGATCGTATAAAACAGGGGCGCTAAGGCCTGGACAAATACATCCTGCGCCACATCAGAGTTAAGCATACAACAGTATTGAAAATTATCAAGTCTCGACGGCATTTTACCGATTAACAAACTATATTCCAACCACGTGGAGAGGCGTCTGGGTAGTTTTCATAACAAAAGTTGAACGCACAACCTTCCAACACAAACCCGCGGCCGAACATCCTCATTCCTTGCTTTATGTAGAAGTGGATTTCAATTATAAACAGATAGCATACTAGCAGCTCTAGATAAAACTGGATGTCATTCTATGATCCAGAATCATTAATTCAATACTAGACAAGATCAACCTAACAAGATCCACTGACAGACCAACACTACTGTGTGAGGTCGTATCTGTTGCAGCTTCTCGTCCCTTCTCATAAATAAATTATTATTCGGACTAGACCTCAATAGGATTAAGGTAGTTGTTTATGTGGACTACGTGGTGTTCTTATTATTATGCATGTTTCTTATCGTGACCAATGAGATGATCTCGAAAACGGATATAATACTTTTCACTCTGAAAATCAAAAGACCAGGGCCCTCATTCCGTAAAGCGATTATCGTTTAACGATAACATTTCGACGGTAGATCTTGCATCACGTAAGATCAATAGTCGTTTTATCACATTATTTGCTTCACTTAAAACAATAATCGTCAAATCACAGACGATTATTGAGCGATTGCTCATGAGGTCTCGACTACCTTCTAAGTGATAATCGTTTTCAGGCTTTGAAAAGCACTTTCACTCTAATCAATTGCCAAGTATCTAAGCACAATCCTCTTTATTTTAAAACAATCATAAAACATGGGTCTACAACTAAAAATGACATATTGGGTGTACACAGCCGTAGTAATTGGCCGGATACCTACTTATGGAGTCTAGGATGGTAGCCTTCTATAAGTAAATGAATGAAAACTGCGAGAATCTAAACAACTGAACCATGAGATCATGCCCTACTGATGTTTTCACGGTTCTACGGTCACATTTCTACACCTCCATATTAAAAACGTTACACCGCGCATTACAGTCAGACTCAAGGAATTTAGTTGCTAATTCACTAAGCCCTTCCATCAATGAGAAGTTTAAAAATATGCAGCACCACCATAAGGCTTTAACAAACTCATAGACACACACAGCTACAAATGGACTGTGCGGCAAGTTTTTACTTTTTCAGCGAATTCCAGGTATGCTATGCGATTAGACGGGAGAATAACTCCAGACAAAACTTCACTATCCCTGGTCATTTGGCTTTTGACATTTTTATTTTGGTTTCGGGATTAAATAAGCTGATATCTCACTTGTAGAAGGAACTGACCTCCAGTGAGAATCGGTGAGAATGGGCTACAGGTCATGAAGCAATCTAATGCCTCAGACAGGCTCTACCATCCTATGCTCACGAGTGATCAGCCCATTAAATACCATCACAATCAATATTAAGACACACTTTCTTGAACCGCAGAAAACAGATGGAAAATACTAAAATAATTTAAAACTTGGGAAGGACAAGCGACCGTAGCTTGTGCAGCTGAGAGCCTCGTTACAATGGACACCCACTAAAGGTGAACACACACAGATATTCAATCACCTTAACATTATAGAAATCGACCAAACCAACTCAGTTTTGAGTATAACTTCAGGAAAACCATTCCCAGTCGCCTTGAATGAGAGTCTGATACGATCGGAACCAATGGCTCGATTCCCATCTATACGGATGATACTAAAACAGAATCTGGAGTGGGTGGGGTGCAGGTGATTTCTCCGAGATGCTTAAACTAAGCATATCCTTTCGCATTCCCGATCATAGCAATTAAAGATCCTAAGCCCTGGATGAGAAGTAGTATGATACCCAAAAATAAAACAAATAAATTTTTGGCGCAACAGGCTCGTTAGTACCCAGGGCCTAGCTTTCTCACAACCATTCATGTGTGCGTGTGTACTTCTTGCATGATGGCGGGACCTCCTGTTTTATGCCGACTCCGAACGGCTATGTTGAGATAAGCTATTCTTGACAATTGATACTACTCGGATGATTTGTCAGTTCATCACGAGAGGAGGGCCAGTGAAAAATCATTTAGGTGTTGCTACGGCTGGGAATCGAACCCAGACCTTCTGCGCGGCAGTTCATCGCACTAACCATCGCGCCACTGAGCCCTCACGAAGTTTATTAACATCTTCAGTGACAACCAAGCGGCAATCAAAATCTACCCACGAATGCCGACTTTCACATAATGAGATTACAGAGAATTTAACATTTCACCTCTTCTCGTTGACGGGCCACAGAGATATACAAGGGAACTGTAAGGCGGGTGAGCTTGCCAGGCAGGGCAATATCATTGACATTCTTTCGCAAGTAGACATGTTTGGTATGCCCCTCGCTACATGTAAATTACACATCAAACAGGATGCGATCATGAAAGCAATCCTCAGATGGATAGACGCCACAACGTGTCAAATATCCAGGCAACTCTGGTCGAACTATCATCAGAATCAGATCGAACATCAGCACCACAATCCATGTCCTTACAGGAAACTGTCCTGTAGGCAAAACGCAAAAAGACTAGGCCTCTTTAGCAATGACTTCTGTAGAAGCTGTTTGGACGAAGAAGAGCAGGAATGCATTTCTCACCTTCTCTGCTCTTGCCCAGCTGTCTCCCACAAAAGAAAACTACATTTAGGAAACTACTTCTTTGATAATCTAGGTGGGCTGGCTAATGGTTATGTCAAAAACCTCAGCTCTAAATGGTTCAATTAAGCGAACGAATATAGGGAAATACTACCAATCAAGGTAGAAAGACGACAAATCCAACGGATCTTCCTGGTATAACAGCCACTGCAACAAAACCTAACCTAAGTACAAGCGAACTTATATTCAGATCTACAAATGAAGTGGTACCAATCAGTACAAGACATTGCCCCATCGGCGAGACTGTGTATACCCTAAAAGAACCAATTGCTATAGTTGTAAGGAGGTGGAAGGTTGCAAATGCCCAGCACTGTCAAGATTAAGAGATCAAACACTTTGCTTTGATAAAATTTACAGATCCTCTGATAAACACATCAAAGATCTGATCAACGACGATCATCAGTGTATCTATCTATCGATAATTGAAATCGTTTTACGATGATGTGTAGCAAGGATAAGGGGTCAAATTTAAAAAAAAAATGAAGGTATACAAATCTGAATCACTTACCATTTAAACGACGACTTCCACTAATATTCTCGTACCAAAGTTCAAGTATTTTGATGTTCTGAAATAAACGCCAAGTATTAAGACTAAGAACCTGTTACCCGTTCATCACTTACCAACGCTTTTTCTTGAGAAGGGACATTGACTGACCAATTAGGTTCGAGTTTCTGTACATTACTTTGTATAATCAGCATAATCACTTGTTTTCAAAAATATAAATTATTCACGACTGCAACGTGCACATGGAGTAAAGCTTCATCCAATAGAATTTTTAAGTTCCACTGGAGGAAGAACTAACCTCAAGAGATCGCACATACCGGGGTGTTTTGGTTCAATTACTGAAACCAGTATCCCCAGGATCCAATAGGATGGAAGGCTGCCTTTTCTTTTTAAGAGATCCCCAACAGACCGGTATAACGGAAATGAATGATGGTTTATTGACACGACACTTAACTCAGTAATATTAGAACTTTCATAGACACTTCCCCTGTAGTAGTCTGTTACCCTGATACGTTATTATGTGAATTCTTCCATTGGGTATTCGATTTTTATTCTTACACTTGCATTTCGGGTGGAATCCCAACCAACGTCCCTCTGTAATATTTTTCCTTAAGTCGCACAAACAGTTGTTAGTAGCTTGAGGTTGTTCTTTACTTTGTTCCGCATATTAAGAAAAGGAAAGACTCGGCACTGGTATACATTCATGTCACCATCCTTTTGTTATATTTGGAAACTGCGATCTTCAGACCCATTCGTCCAAGTTGTTTGCCCACTCTTGTTGATGTTCTTGAAGTACTTCATCAATAATAGACTTGAAATACCACAGTCGGAGACTTGGACTGAGATATTTTTTTGAAGTTTTGGGAAACTATTTCGGAACGTATCCATTGCCCGAATTCTTGTCCACGGACAAGGCATTTCAAAACAAGTTATACAACATCCGAGTAAATTCTGGAAATCCGGGGGACAGTAAAAACACACATAGCACATGGTTCACAATCCACAATTAAATGCGAAAGGAGCAACGATATTGGATATTCACTGATGACAATTATAGACAGCAACACAAATGAACGCAGGTTTTTGTTGAGCTCCTATTTGGACTCCCAAGCAAAGACTCTGATTCCCTTCCAAAATATTTCAACGCAGTCTTCGGCAGAGATGAATACGTAGTTCAACGATGACATCACATTCTTTCTCTATATGGTGTAGTAATGGTTTTATTTAATTATAGGTCTTTAAATTGTTTTTGTAAAATATATATAATGCATGTATATGTAAGTTTTGCAATGTAATCAATACATTTTTAACAATTATTTTTTTTTTTAAATAATAAAGTCTTCCATCGATTTCAAGTACTTGCATCCGTCTATAATATCTTGTTCTAACGTTTTGCTTATTTTGATTTTCATTTCTTTAAGAACTACCTAGCTTAATCTTAGAACTAAAGAAAAAAACTACTCAGTCCGTATATCTTAACCGATTTTTGCTGCTTTGCAATCGAGCAAAGCACTTGATTTTCTGTTTGTTTAGAACAAACGATCTACTCTTATAAATCTAACTAACTGTATTGCATTGTGGTGGTGCTGCTGCATCTAGGCTAGATGCCATTGCTGCACAGCTTAAGTACGTACGGTATCATATTCTCGATCTGTATCTGGCCAATAAGATTGGCAAAAAACAGCTCTTCGACGACATCCGCTTCCAAGGCATAAAGTGGCATCAGGCGGAGGATAATCGCATTGAAACGATCTTCCATCTCGTCTGAATTGAGGATGGTTTCAGCGAGATGGGTGCGAAGACCCGCCATCGCGTGCAGTTGTACGCGCTTGATGTAGTTTCGTCCGTTTTTGTCTTTTATATTGACCGCCCCATCAGCACTGAACAAGAGTATGAGACGAAGGTACGCGAACTCAAAGTCCTGTATGTCCAGCATCTTCATTGACTCGATAAACTCATGTAGACGTAGAGTGTGCTCGCAGAGTTTTCGAATCTTGTGAGGCTCGATTTTTTCCACTTCGGAGAGCTGTCGAATATTGGCAACAAGTGTGCTCATAATTGTTCCGATGGAGAGCACTCTACACTGGGCTAGGGCGACCGCGAACAGCTGTGGCCAATGTCGTCGCATCAGTTTGGTTTGAACCCTATCGTCGAGATGGTCAAAAGCGGGGATCTTTTTCATCCAATAGGCGGTGAGGAATATAATGCGACTGCTACTCTCACAGACGTAGTGGTTGTTCAAATAGGTCGAGACCAGCGATGGTACCTGCAGCAAAAATGCGGTATGTTGGTCTTGCAGAAGGGGTCCCTCGAAGATGGCTTCATTGTATACAATGCAGTTATCCATACTTTCATCGTCTGGATCATCGTCTAGCTCGTTTTTCACTATACCGTCGAATTGAGATCCTCCACTGCGGTCGTAGTGTATTTGAATAGCTGCAAGAAGTTCTAAGGACTTACCAATGATGGTCTTGTCAATAGATGTCTGTATGAGGTGGACAGATGATGCAGCGGGCAACGTTTCTGCAGCTGATGTGTTCAAGGCACTCGCGCTGCTGTTATTGTTATTTGGTGCACATATGGTACTATTGTCCATGGAATCATCATCATTTGTGGCCTCTTCCGGTGAGTAGCAATAACTTTCAAGCTTGGCGGCTTGATTCTGTTGCTGGGCTTGTTGTTGTTGGGCTTGCTGAGCGGATGCCGATGCAAACACTTAAATTAAATGAACATATCTATTGAAAACTGTTAAAAAATATGATTTCTACTTACTTAATGTTTGAGTTAGATCAGCGAAATTGAATCCCATCGAGGGAAACACGCTTTGCGTTACCCCACTATCAATTGACAGCCCAGCTGCCGGATTACCGCTCAATGTAGCCGTCGTTGATGTTGGTGACGGGTTTTGATGGTTGTACAGCTTGTTGCGCTGATACACTGATGGACTATTTGTACTTGCATTGTTCGTGGAATTCAATGTCGGCTCTTTCTTATCGATTATTGGTTTTCTTTCATGCTGGACGGCTAAAATAGAAAACAAATTCATTACTCATCACAAATCACGGCGCAGTTGTCATCTTTATCCAAAAATTTTCTTAACAATCTTTTTTTTTGTGGATTTTTCTATTAATTAACTGAAAATTACAATCACTTCTCATGCCGCTGGCTAAGCACTTCTGCAATCGACAGAATTGACACCTATTCCGATGATGTTTTGTCACCTCACAGTTCATTGCTCCCCGACATTGGTAACCGAGTTGTTTTCGTATCGACCGCTTGAAGAACCCCTTGCAGCCTTCACAACTTATTGCCCCATAATGACGACCAGACGCACGATCACCGCATACTAAACACAGCTCCACACTCATGTTCCCTCCAGCTGAATGATGAGTGAGATTCAGTGAAGGTTTTTCTAAGAAAAAAAAAATGAAAATTGTTTAGCGAGAGTTCCAATTGGAATAAGTTATGACAAATCTTACCATCGACATACTCGGGATTTGTTTCCATTTTATTAGGAAATATGATTTAGACTATTGATTTACACGAGTTTTAATCAAAGGTTTTTTGTGTAATTTATGTTAACCTAAACAAACACATTCTATCTATGCTTGAGGCAAAGTTTACACAGCGACATTTTGTTAGCTGGAGAAAATTTCTAATGAAAAACAATTATTAGATGATGGTAACTTTGTTTAAATTAGAGGAAACCCTAAAAATGCACTGCAGATGATTTATTGGAAGCGAAAATTGCACCGAAAATAGCACAAAAATATTAATTTTTAGGTCACACGTCACTTGGCGAAGGTGAGAGCCGCCATGTTTTGGAATTCTTTCCTATTTGACTTTTCAGTGATGCCAAATCGATGAAGATGTGTATTTGTTGGTTTGATCTATTACTTTGTGATTGGAATAAAAAAATAATTCTGTATATTATATATATATTAAGCGGCGCTACAGTCCGGAATGAACCTGGGCCTCAACCAACATGCCTCTCCAATTAGCCCGGTCCTTAGCTAACTGCCTCCAGTTGCGCACTCCAAGTTGGTTGAGGTCGGTTTCCACTTGTGCGCGCCACTTAAGGCGAGGTCTTCCTCTACTGCGTCCGACGTCTGGCTGGGAATCGAAGACTCTGCGAGCCGGAGTATTGGTGTCCATTCGTTCTACATGTCCTAGCCATCTTAAACGTCCAATGCGGAGTTTTTTGACCAGGGGCATGTCGCTGTACAGCTCGTATAGTTCTTGGTTGAATCTTCGTCTCCATAGCCCGTCAACGCAAACGGGACCGAAGATTTTTCGAAGAATTTTCCTCTCGAATCTACCAAAAAAAAATAATTCTAGCACATTTTATTCGTATGCATGCGAAATAATTGTTTGTGAACTGATTGAAGTGGGTGTTATTGTTAAGGCCTGCTCAGAATGCATAGACTATAGATGATTGGGTAGTAATAAAGGGCCGCCCAAAATGCATATTTGTAGCTGAGTAAACATTCAAGGCCTGCTCAGAATGCTTATCTGAAGCTTGTATCTTGCATCGCTGTCAAAAGAGAGATACATTTCATTGAGAGTTGAGTTTTTATAAAATACCAGCTGCCCGGCCCGGCTTCGCCCGGGTACTGTTTCGTTTTAGGGTCCGTAATAGTATTTTAGTGTTAGTAGTATTTATTTTCTCAAAGCTGACCTGAGAGATTTTCTTAATATTTTTTTCCGTAAGAACCTTGTACAGAGTATTAGAAAACTACAAACTACATGTTATGTCGTGACAACGGAAAACGGGTTTCATTTTTATATATATGTTTTGAGCCCTGAGTACAAACCAGTAGTGACAAAACAGATCGGGAGCGCATCATTTAATCCAGAATCAGTCTTTTCTCAATATTAAACATGCAAAATAATAAAGGGAACTTTAAGAGTATTTAAAAGATGTATTATCCCATACTTTTACAGTAAAACTTTGAAAACGATTATCACTCAGACGGTATTCGAGACCTCATGAGCAATCGCACAATAATCTTCTGTGATATGACGATTATTGTTTTAAGTGAAGCAAATAAAGTGATATCGCCGACAGCAAAAATTAAGAAAAATTTCTTCGATTTCTTATCCGTTCCGATTAGCATTTCTAACAGATCTTCGACAAAATGTAATGCTCATGATCGCGCATTTGCGATATGCGTTAATTTAACATTTTTGACAGCTATATACGTTAAATTTCTTCCGAAGTTGTACGAAGAAGAATTGCTGTGGAATCAATCATAAGCAATTAAGTATGGTTTTCATTTTATTCCGGATACCTCGAAATCGAAAGCAAACTGAGTTCCGATTAAAACTGACTTTTGTTTCGGAAATTGTTCCGAACGAATACCACTAGGGGTGATTATTATACGGGAACAGACCTAATTCCTTTAGTGAAAAACGCCGTATGTCAATGGGGACCTGATTCCTGGATAAAATAAGCCGTTGTTTTCCTCCGTCTGTTTTTTATATCACGGGGAAAAAAGACTTTGATCACGAACACCGATCATTTGCTAAAGAAATTGATTATACTTACTTTCTTTGTCTACTTACTAGAATCTCAACATGTCCCCTTCGGCTTCGGTCCCGACACGTTTTAATTTAAACTAAGGGCACTCTGGCCTCTATCGCTTTACCTTTTAACCAGAAATTAGGTTTTTTTTAGGAATGTTGAAGCTTCGATTAATATGAACGCGCCAATATAATCGTGCTTGCATTTGAACATCTTGGTAAAGTTCACAGTTTTTGTTCACATCGTATGCTAAAAATTGATCCAATGTCTTGAGTATTCATAACGTCATCTTTAAAACTGTAATCTTAAACATTTATATCTCCACGACTTGGCATCGTAAAGTAAAACTGACAAGGTAAGGGTTCAGTATAGGACTTCTGGGTGGGAATTTTTGACCATTTCTCATAACGTTCTAAGGCCCAATCTTCATCGGATTTCGATCGTTAAGATTGACATTTGACATTGAGATTTTTTGGTATTAAAATCAGACTATAATGTCATATAGTTATACAAGCATAACCCATTTTTTCAGAACGTCCATCCTTATTCCGTCTATGATGATTAATTATTCAATTTATTATATGTACGATTCGTTTCACTTTTGGGCACCAGTTAAAGAAGGTATTTACAATTTTAAAGATAACGTAATAATCATCATCTCCCCCCAAACTTTTTTAATTAACTTCTGAAGCCGTTACATTAAATGTACTCTCCAACAGTTTGTATCTTCCATCACTAAATTTTTTACCAATCTGTGCCTTCAACTTAATGACGTTAAACCCCAAAACAAATCCCCGAAAAGAAGTAAAAAAAATCAAAAGAATTTAATTGCATTCTAACGCCTCAAATGATAAACCAAAGCGACGACACACGACTAGGACTCTTGAAAAAAAAAGGAAGCACATCAAACGCGTCCCAACAAAAAGCAAAAAAAAAACTGAACTGGGTCAGAAAAAACGGGATATCCGTAAAAAAAATCAACACCATCTCACCTCTCTTAACGCCTCGATAAATAGCCACTGATGCTTAAATTAAATTCCTTCTGTCGCACTAACTGTTTTATTATTAGATACTCTGTTCAAATGTCTGCGATTACAACGACATTCCCCGAAAACAGGATAATTGCCCAAACAGAATAAACCACCCCAATGCAATGAGACAAAAAGGCAGAAGACCAAGTGTCTGTGTGTCAAAAATTACGGGTCATCAGCATCTCGTCATAGTTGAGGGTTCAATTTTAGACGAAATATGCCAATACTAAAAAAAATCCTTCAAAAATCGTCATTTTCCTCACCCCTCAACCCCAAACGTTGGTGGAATTTTGGAAAATTTTATTACACTCGAAAAGAAAATAATTAGCAATTTTAACGTTTTAATTAAAAAGCAGAGGATAACGAAAATGAAAGGTACTTTCGCTGTTATCTGTACGCGAAAAGAAAATGATACAAAGAACAAAAAAAAGTCCGGAATTTCTATGCCAATAGGGTTACCCCACCGAAGAGGCAACAATAGAACAACCGCCACACAAATAAAAAAAGGAATCTTCTTCCTTTAACTATCTCTTACATCAGTGTTCCTAACTTTACTTTAAGGGTGACACAGAGGGTGACAATGGTGGCAAAGGACTTTCGAGACATCTTATCAACTTAGGGTACGCGACTACTTCTTTCGTGTTGACATTTTTATTGCTTATTTTCCGCGACAAAGAGACAAAAAAAGCAAAAAGACTTGAAGGGAATTTTATAGGTTGAAGGGTCTAGCAACATATTTCCGGGACTCATCTTTGGTAGTTAGGCAGAAATTCGGGCAAGTATTTTATTTGCTTATGGAAAAGGCACACTTTTGCTGGGAATGAGGCGATAAATGAAAATTGTCTAAATAGAAATTAATAGGCTTTGGGTTTTAATATACGTCAAGGTACTTAAATAAAAGGTTACTAATCCAATTCAAACAAGATGACAATTCCAAATCAGCGATAAATAAATCACAACAACTTGCTTTGACATTTAGTTATAACTTTGGGATAGAAGAAACTCTACAAACCCACGTTGGGTTCTAAAGTCGATAAGCCTTATTATTATTGAACTGATCTTTGTTTTAAGGGGTGATAGAATGATGGGTCATTCCTCTAGGTATATATACTTACTTACTTAAATGGCGCTACAGTCCGGAATGTACCTGGACCTCGAGCTCATCCAACATGCCTCTCCAATTAGTCCGCTCCTTAGCTAACTGCCTCCAGTTGCGTACTCTAAGTTTGTTAAGGTCGGTTTCTACTTGTGTGCGCCCTCAAGGCGAGGTCTTCCGACAGCTGGCTGTGAATCAAGTCTATTCTGGCTTGATTCACAGCCAGGCATTCCATTCCATCTACATGTTCTATCCATCTTTAACGTAAAATGCGGAGTTTTCTGACTAGTGGCATGTCGCTGTACAGCTCGTTTAGCTCTAGGTTGAATCTTCGTCTCCATGGGCCGTTAACGCAAACGGGACCGAAAATTTTTCGACGAATTTTTGTCTCAAATCGACCTCTCTATATCCTCGATCGCGCGCTCTTTTACTTTTTAAATTCATTTTTTATTATCTTAAAATACTAACTTAAAACTAGACAAAAATGACTAAATCTAACTTATAATTAACATTTTTTCTTATACTAACTTATCGGTCCTAAGCGGGCGCTCTAAGGTTAAATTAACTTTTTTATTTGCTTTTCAGCTTTAGTCGTTTTTTTTTTTTTTTATTATGTAGATCATTTTTTTTGTTCAAAGAAAATTTAAAAAACTTTGATCAGTAACATTTTTTGTTTTATATAAAAAAGCTTAAACTAGATTAAAACTAACTTGAGGCTACTTAAGACTACTTAAAACTACTTAAAACTACTTACACCTAACTTAAATTATAATCGGGGTGGCGAGCACTCGTTGCTAATGCCCCGAGGGGTCACCATCCCGATCGAGACTTTTGGCCCCCAGGCTGAATGTATTCCACCATATTGTACGCCAATATGGTGCACATGCCCCGCCCCAGACCTCGTTTCTAAATTTTATTTATCTTACAATTAAGGAGTGGACTAAAAGTCCGCAAAGTCAGGAGGAAGTGCAGAATCACTTCCCTCATGTAGCCACCAAAATTCCATACTCTGCCTTTCAGCATCGGTCCTATCGCGATCCGATACCGAAGTGCTAAAGCGGAGGAGCTCCGGAACATTGTCGACATTCCCGTCGCGGATTAGCCGCTTGTCACGCGCGTCACGGTAGCGGTGGTATAAAACCGGGATACCGTTCCTGTCCTGTACCAACCCTAACGAATCGATATAAATAAACGCCTCTGGTGGAATAAAGCCCGACACGAGCGTACTCTCCATATATGTTTCATTGGGGTAATAAGCCCCAAAGATCAGGCTGTTGTCGCTGGCCATCGCCCTTGCAGCGTGCCTTCGAATCACCTTAATAAGGAAATTGTCGATTCTGTTCAGCTATGGGCCCCATTGTAAAGAACCTCGTTGCGATAATATTTTATGTACTCGGAGTCCGGCGTTCGGTACAATCCTAAGCAGGATCGGAGACAACGCCTCTCAAACAGCCGTATCCTTTCCATGTAGGCTGGTGAAACATTGAACCACACAGGACAACCGTAGGCGATGATCGGCCTTATGAGGGCCATGTAGCAAATGACTTTCAGCCTTGAATCAAGTTGACTGCTTTGAAACGATCTTCTTGTCAGAGCATAAGCCCCTGTAGCCCTAGCCAGACAAGCATCCACATTTTTATTAAAATACAGAAACTTGTCAAGCCAGATGCCAAGGTATTTAACTTCAGTTCTCAGCGCCAACGGCCGTCCATGCTGTCCAATGATGCACAATTTTTTCCAGTTTTTTCTGATATCGTTAGAAGCCCCAGGCAATGCGGTCCTGAACAGAATGGTTTAGGTTTTTTGGAAATTGATCTTCAATTTCCAATCGTCGCAATATCCCTTACTGTGATCGAAGTCACGTTGCAAAAGTATGTTGATGACTCCGATTTTCGGACCTGATCTGTACGCCACTAGATCATCTGCATACGCTATAGCGTCTACAGTCCGGGATGAACCTGGGCCTCAACCAACATGCCTCTCCAATTAGCCCGGTCCTTAGCTAACTGCCTCCAGTTGCGCACTCCAAGTTGGTTGAGGTCGGTTTCCACTTGTGCGCGCCACTTAAGGCGAGGTCTTCCTCTACTGCGTCCGACGTCTGGCTGGGAATCGAAGACTCTGCGAGCCGGAGTATTGGTGTCCATTCGTTCTACATGTCCTAGCCATCTTAAACGTCCAATGCGGAGTTTTTTGACCAGGCGCATGTCGCTGTACAGCAGTATAGTTCTTGTTTGAATCTTCGTCTCCATAGCCCGTCAACGCAAACGGGACCGAAGATTTTTCGAAGAATTTTCCTCTCGAATCTACCAAGGATTTCTTCATCCGCTTTTGATACGGTCCATGCTTCAGCGCCGTAGAGCAGCACTGGGATGATCAGGGTCTTATATAGGATCTCCTTAGTAGTTCGAGTGAGGGCTTTACTACTAAATTGCCTTCTTAGCCCGAAGAAACAGCGGTTGGCAAGAGTAATTCTTCGTTTAATTTCTGACGAGATGTTGTTGTCAGAGTTAATAGCGGAGCCGAGGTAGACAAAGTCCCGTACTACCTCAAAGTTATATCTGTCAATGGTGACGTTCTGTCCAATTCGTCGATGTTGTGTGTCCTTTCGTGTTGACAGCATATACTTAGTCTTACCCTCATTTACTGCTAAACCCATATTCACCCCCTTCCTTCTTTATACTAGCAAACGTGGCTATGACATCACGTTGAGTCCTACCAATGTGTCAATATCGTCAGTGAATGCTAGTAGTTTCACCGACTTTTGGAAAATTGTGCCTCTGGTGTTGGCTTTGGAGTTTTGCACAATCCTCTCAAGAATCAGATTAAAGAAGTCACATGACAGCGCATCGCCTTGCCTAAATCCTTTTGTGGTATCGAATGTGTCGGTGAGGTCGTTTCCGACCCTGATAGAGCAGCGAGAATTCTCTATCGTCATCCTACACAAACGGACGAGTTTGTATAGAGCCATGTCTTTGGTATACCAAAACTAGACATGGCTCTATACAGTTCGTCTCTATAAATGCTGTCATATGCGGCTTTGAAATCGATGAATAGGTGGTGGGTATCGATTTGGACTTCTTGAGTTTTTTCCAGGATCTGCCGAAGTGTGAAAATTTGATCGGTTGTGGACTTTCCTGGCCTAAAACCACACTGATAAGGGCCAATCAGGTTGTTGGTAAACGGTTTCAGGCGTTCACATATTACGGCAGATAGGATCTTGTAGGCGATGTTGAGGAGACTTATGCCTCTGTAGTTGGCGCAGTTCAGAGGGTCTCCTTTTTTGTGGATCGGGCAAACGATGCTGAGGTTCCATTCTTCAGGCATATTTTCATCCGACCAGATTTGGCTTATGAGTTGGTGGAAGTTACTAACCAAGTCATCTCCGCCGGCCTTATAAAGCTCAGCGGGAAGGCCGTCATTTCCGGCAGCCTTATTAAGCTTGAGTTTAGATATTGCTATCCTCACTTCACTCAGGTCGAGTGGTTGGCAGTTTTCGCTGTCGTTGCCAATATTGAATGGTTCGTTCTGCCTGACAGCGGAATGTTGTTCGTCATCGCCGTCTGCACAGTCTGCAGAAGTGGTTCTTCCATATCCTCAGCATCGACTGTGTCTCAACTACAATATTTCCTTGTTCATCTCGACAGGATTCTGTTCGAGCCTTGTATCCTTGGCTTTGACGTTTTACACTTTGGTAAAACTTGCGAACATCGTTCCTGGAGTGGCACCTCTCTATATCCTCGATCGCGCGCTTTTCTTCCTCTTTTTTCTTCTTTCTGAAAAGCCGGTGTTCTTCCCTTCTTCTTTGCCTATAGAGCTCAATGGCAGCCCTCCTCTTCACCCACAGCTTAGCATTATAGGCCTTGTTCTTGACTGCCAGCATGTGTCGCCATTTCTCATCAAACCAACGGTTTCTTCTCGGTGGACGCGAGAAACATAGCATATCAGTTGCGGCTAATCTAATGGCTTGTTGGCATCGTTGCCATTGTTCTTCGACATTAGATGTTGGTGGTATGTTGCGAGTCGAGAGGTTAAGGGATACGCGTTGCGCGAAGGTCTTGGCGGTCTGGCTTGTTCTTCTTCTGGCTTGTTTTCGCGTCGTGGATATCCGCATTCTTACCTTGGCTGCAACTACCTTGTAATCAATGTTAGCAATGATCGGACATCTAAAATGCTGGATGCATGCCTCTTCTATCCCAATGTGATCAATTTGATTGACCGTTCGTTGATCTGAAGATTGCCATTCCCCCTTATGGATATCGAGGCGAGGAAACCGTGTGCTAGCTATTGTGGCATTTCATTCCTCTAGGCTTACTGATATTTAACCCCAACAGAATAACTACCCATATTGCCGTATGTCCGGAGTGGACGCCCTGACAACCATCATGGAATCGTGCGCCCCTCGACGGTGTTGTATAGGCTGGCTGGCAAAGACACTTCCAAAGACCTGCGAAAATTCTGTATTATCTCATTATTCAGCTTTTCCTTCCGTGTCGATTTCATATCACGATCAATTGTCGTAAATGCTTCTAGAATGGGAGCTTTACGATGGGAGTGATCAATGATGTCGATAACGTCTGCGAATCGCTCTAAATTGCTCTAGGCAATGTATGCTATGATGTATATCGACTTTAAATTCGTTAGTCCCTTCCAGGATTTGCCTTAATGTGAAAATTTGATCTATGGTCAATCTGCCTAGCCAGAAGCCAAACTGATGTGTGCCGATAATTTTTTTACAGGAAGGTTTAGGACGTTCACACAATACGTTGGATATGATCTTTTATGCGACATTTAGCAAGGATATGCCTGGTACAATCTTTTTTGTAGATGCGACATAGGAAGCTGATATTCCATTCATTCGGCATGCTCTCATCAATCCAGGCTTTGGTGATGGTTTGATGCATGCAAACTTCTATGACTACAAACCCATATTTGGGTGCTATTGTTATTTCGTAGAGCCTGCGTTTCTGCTTTGAAGACAGCGAGCCAGTTGTTTATGTTTTTTTTGTAGAATTTACTGATGTTCTTCTTGTCTTGATTTTCCTTACCTATGACCGCAGGCCTCACATGTCAGAGAAACCCTTTTTTTCCTACGCAGGGTTTTCTTGTCAGAAATTCTTCTGGCTTTATACTCTTTGTGACCAACATGATGTCTCTTTTTTTTGGACGATTCGTAATTTTTTTCTCGTTGGACAGTCAGGCTCGTGATTTGGCTGCGACAAAGAAAATGGTCAGAGTCGATGTTTGCCTTTCGTAATGTGTGTACATCCCGGGTTTTGGAAGCATGTCTCGAATCTATGAGCACATGGGCGATTTGGTTGGCGGTTCGACCATCTGGGGATCGCCAGGTTGCTTTATGGAATCGAAGTCGTAGAAACTTAACGCTGTTGATCACACTATTACATGCTGTTGCAAAGTCTGTTAGTCGGAAGCCATTATCTGTTGTCGTTTTGTGGATACTGTGCTGTCCAACTAAACCACCGAAGATGTTTTTCTTAACGATTTTCGTTTTTAAGTCCCAAGCATGATTTTCATATCGTATTGCGGAGAGGCTCCTCGGACCAGGAGCCATAAAATTCCTCCTTGATTGTGTCTTCAGTCTCATCGGTAGGGGCGTAAGCACATATAATGAAAATCGTTGCTCTGATGGGGATCACAGCCGTCTTGGCTATGTGGAAGATATTGACATCATCGGTCGCTCCCAGCGTGTCGTTATAAAAGTTTTCACGGCGATTGAGTAACAGGTGAAATCCGTTGGCCTTGAAGTAAATGAGGACAAGACCAAGTACATGCTATCAATAAACGGATGCTTGGTCCACCGCCTAGGACAAAACGTCACTATTGATAACAGCAATTTCGAGGTAGTTAAGGAGTTCACCTACCTCGGACTAAACATAGACTCCACGCATGACACCCTAGTGGAGATCCAGCGAAGAATTACCCTAGGAAACAGTTGCTACTTCGGTTTGGCGAAACAACTGTGTTCAAAGCTCCTAACTCGAAGGACGAAATGTGTGCTCTACAAAACCCATATCCTGCTTCTGCTTTAGTTCTGCTTTATGGCGCCGAGTGCTGGACGATAAGCAGGAAGGGAGAGCTGATACTGGGCTCCTTCGAAAGAAAAATACATCGGCGGATTTTTGGTCCTGTGCGCGAGGAGGGCGAATGGAGGAGAAGATACAACCGCGAACTTTTTGAACTGTACCAAGATGTGGATGTTGTCCAAAGGCCAAAACACTACATTGGCTAGGCCACATCGAGCGAATGGACAATAATGCTCCAGCTAAGAGGATCTTCGAATCCCAGCAGCCAGGTTCGAGAAGGCATGGAAGACGGAACTTCCGTTTCAAAGACCAAGACATTGCGGATGCCAAAATGCTTGGTCTAGACAACTGGAAGCAAAGAGCCCGGGATCGTAGAGGATGGAAAGCTGCAGTGTCTCAGGTAGAGACTCTTTACGGTTCAGGAGCCCAATAAGTAAGTAAGTAAGTTTCTCGTTTTAGTATTCCTAATCCTGCCCATAGGCATTTTCTATAAATGTCTGACCTATACCGCGCGATGAAAGTAGGCATCATCTAGGTAAAAACGTATGTGGTTTCATATGATCGCATTGCCTACCATTTGACCGCCGGGAATTAAGTGGAAACGAACTTAAGCGGGGCGCAATTGGCCTGTGAAAGGAGTTTTAAAGAGAGAAAAACAAAATTTGTATAACTCTTCCGACAACTGATTTTTAACAATTTGAAGCGCCATAATAAAGGGTGATCCATTTCGAGGTTCCCTACTTTTTTAAAGAAAAAAACACGGAAAATTCAAATTTAATGGAGAATGTTTATTATCATTTGAAAGAACATTCTTTGGCATTTATTTTTTGAAGATTATGTCTATCAAATGTTGGCCGTTGCTACGTCGCAGATGGTCCATCCGTTGAGTCCAATTTTCGATCACTCGTTCGAGCATTTCGACTGGTAACTGGCGAATGACACGCGTGATGTTTTCCTCCAAGGCCTGAATCGAAGCGGGTTTGTCGGCATAAGCCAATCGACCGGCCCAAAACGTGAAATTATGTGCTCACCGAAATGTTCTCGGTGATTGATGCGATGTTTGGGAAGTGGCGCCGTCTTGTTGAAACCAAATGTCGCCGAGGTCACGAGCTTCAATTTCAGGCATCAAATAGTCGGTTATCATGGCACGATAACGGTCGCCATTGACGGTTACGTTCGCACCGGCATAATTTTTAAAGATATATGGACCGATGATTCCACACCACACCAAACCGTTGTTTTTTCTGGATGAAGTGGCAGTTCTTCAATCTCTTCAGGTTGCTCTTCGTCCCAAATGCGGCAATTTTGTTTGTTTACATACCCATTGAGCCAGAAATGGGCCACATCGCTAAACAAAATTTGCCTCGAAAACGTCGGATCTTCTTGGAACTTTTCAAGAGCCCATAGAGCGAAGCGATGTCGCTTGGGAAGGTCGAGCGGCTTCAGTTGTTGCACAAGCTGTATTTTGTACGCTTTCAATTTAAGATCTTGACGTAAAATGCGCCAAGTCGTTCCATACGTCATTCCTAGTTGCTGCGAACGGCGCCGAATCGACTCTCCACGGTCTTCGTGTACACTCTCAGCTACGGCCGCTATATTTTCTTCACAGCGTGCTGGACGTGGTCTATTCGGTCGAATATTATCCAATAATGAATGCTGGGTCTCAAAACGGGTGATGGTGTTGCGAATAGTACGCTGAGTAGGCCGATTATGTTGACCATAAGTTGAGCGAAGTGC
Organism: Rhingia campestris; assembly: GCA_932526625.1. Classification (NCBI taxonomy): domain Eukaryota; kingdom Metazoa; phylum Arthropoda; class Insecta; order Diptera; family Syrphidae; genus Rhingia; species Rhingia campestris. The sequence continues at coordinate 100,994,125 of OW052184.1, forward strand.
ACGAAACACATTCCTCATAGAACGTGAATTTTCATAATAAAGTTGAACAATTTGTAAACGTTGTTCACGCGTAAGTCTTTCCATTATGAAATGCCAAACAATACTAAACAAAAATAGTATGACAGCATGACACGACTCACACGTGATCTGTCAAAAAAGGCTATTGAAAAAAGTATCTCTACTTGGATCACCCGTTAGTTAATTTTAGCACTTGTGTCAACGTATACGATAGTATTGGAATACTAAAGAAACTGGATCTGTAATATACCTATATTTAGACTATAAGCGAGACTATATCTGGATCGGCTAAGGCTAAGATTAGGGCGGTCATGCAATGCACCCAAAATGAGTCTTGATTTTAGGCATTTTAATTTCGCACATAATTCCACACCATCAAACCCGATTAAAACACAAATTCCAACTAAGTACAAAATGATTTTCATATCATAAACCCTATTAACAATAAACTTGGATTCAACCACAATTTCATGACAAATATTTTTAGCTAAAACAAATCAGTAGGCACCGCATGACCTCAGTCTGTGATACATGGAACTTAATATCCCACACTCTTCAACTGCAATATTTTACAATAATAATTAACAAAAACTACCACAATTAATTACCTACTACTACTCGGTTGTTGTTTTTTGTACTTTCGCCCAAACCAACTAAATCCAATAAAAATCCACACAACCAATTAGAGTCGGTAATTGGCCAATTCCTATTCACACCACGCGCCAAATCAAACCAAAGCCCCTCCGGATTTCCATTATACAAAAAAAAACCCTAAAACCGATTGTTAGTCCAAACAAACAGAGAGAGAGAAAAAAAAAAATACTCAACACAAATATCCATTCCAATTTAAATCGTTTTACAACTTCTTATTGATTTCGATTGATATTTATCCAGTGCGATGAAAAATTGAGGTGCTTGTGTGGTCGCCAACCCCCTTTTCAAATTCATGGGGTGAAAATCCTCGAAATAACAGATGATTTCACCTGTAAACGATACTAAAAGTAGACAATAAACAAAAACACATAACAACCCTTAAACGGGTTTATCTAGACCTCTTGAATAGATTCTCTACAGGATGTGTCCCATTTGCACGGTTTAGATGAGAGGCGAACAAAAAAAAAAAAAAAGAAATCACAGATCCAAGCCAGCACCACCCTTAAACACAATTTATAAAAAGGTTACAAGTATTATTACATGAAACCCCCCAAAGGCAATCATCCCTTAAGTTGTTGCGTCGTCGTTTCGGCGTCTCTCTCCCCATCCTTTGGGGGATACGAAAAAATTATGCACGAACTAACTTGAAGAGTTCCGCAGGCTGTTTAACCATAACGGTGTGGTGGTGATGATGATTTCAACAGGATTTTGTTATACGATACAGTGTTTATAGTGCCCTGGTAGGGGTGGGATTTGCTGCCGAGTCGAGTTAAGCAAACAGATGAACACATCTGAGACAAAGTCAAAGGAGATTTACACGTCCACATGATGCTGGTGCTGCTAAAAAAACATACACAAACAACTAATAACATTGCAAATTTTTCATGTCACTTAACGCACCAGGATTCGCACGGCGAAAAAAAAATCATCCTTAAACTGGTGTCAAAATCCTTAATACCATAATGATTTGTTGTAAGGATTACATACACCACCCAGCAGAGAACAGTTTGACTACTCTGCATCCACACATATGAACATATGGATAAATTTTGATGAAATTACATATTAGCAGGGATACATGGGAGTATCCTGCATGTGGTTTCTTTTTTTGCGTTTTTGTTTTTTTTTTTTTGGGCGGCAGCAGGAGACTGTGTAAGCCTACTTCTGACAGCAGCAGGTTGTTTTGGTTTCTGGTGGTTATGCGGTTGGTTCATATTCTGTTTTGCCACCATCCTCTGTATCACAGGAATCATAAACAGGATTTGATTTAATGCCATTCCGATTTTTCATATATGCATTAAAAAAATACATATGAACACGATTTATCGATACAGTGGTGGTGAAAAGTGTGAGAGGGTAATAGGGTGCTTAATATGGATTTTCTGCCAATATGTAATAAAAATATGAACATATCTCAGGAATGGATTTTGATTGAGGAATAAGTGTAACTCTGCGAAAGGCACGAGGGAAGGACACAGCTTATATAAATATTCAGCTCCAATATCTTAAGCGGCTTTTAAGTAAAGTCAAGTTTAGTACTACTGAAAGTAAATTCAAAATGCAAAGACTTTCAGTTCTATCATTGAGAAATGCTTTTACCGGTGACTTAAACTCTAACCGTGCCAACTCAACGAACTGTCATGCTCATGTCATTGTGCCATAAATATTCTTGAACACGTCTGTTATGCCTTAACCTCTCGATTAACACCATACCACCATCATCGAATGTCGAAGAGCAATGGCAACGATGCCAACAGGCCATTAGATCAGCCACAACTGATGTGCTAAGTTTCTCGCGCCCACCAGCAAGAAACCCCTGGTTTGACGAGGAATGCCGACAGATGTTCGCAGCCAAGAACGAGGCCTATAAGGCTAAGCTGCAGGTGAAGACGAGAGCTGCCATTGAGCTCTTTAGGCAAAGAAGAAGGGAAGAACATCGGCTTTTCAGAAAGAAGAAAAAAGAGGAAGAAAAGCGCGCGATCGAGTTTATAGAGAACGACACCAGGAACGATGTTCGCAAGTTTTACCAATGTTTAAAACGTCAAAGCCAAGGATACAAGGCTCGAACAGAATCCTGTCGAGATGAACAAGAAAATATTGTAGTTGAGACACAGTCGATGCTGAGGATATGGAAGAACCACTTCTGCAGACTGTTAAACGGCGATGACGAACAACATTCCGCTGTCAGGCAGAACGAACCATTCAATATTGGCAACGACAGCGAAAACTGCCAACCACCCGACCTGAGTAAAGTGAGGATAGCAATATCTAAACTCAAGCTTAATAAGGCTGCCGGAAATGACGGCCTTCCCGCTGAGCTTTATAAGGCCGGCGGAGATGACTTGATAAGTAACATCCACCAACTCATAAGCCAAATCTGGTCGGATGAAAATATGCCTGAAGAATGGAACCTCAGCATCGTTTTCCCGTTCACAAAAAAGGAGACCCTCTGCACTGCGCCAACTACAGAGGCATAAGTCTCCTCAACATCGCCTACAAGATCTTATCTGCCGTAATATGTGAACGCCTGAAACCGTTTACCAACAACCTGATTGGCCCTTATCAGTGTGGTTTTAGGCCAGGAAAGTCCACAACCGATCAAATTTTCATACTTCGGCAGATCCTGGAAAAAACTCAAGAAGTCCAAATCGATACCCACCACCTATTCATCGATTTCAAAGCCGCATATGACAGCATTTATAGAGACGAACTGTACAGAGCCATGTCTAGTTTTGGTATACCGCCCACACTCGTCAGTTTGTGTAGGATGACGATAGAGAATTCCTGCTGCTCCATCAGGGTCGGAAACGACCTCACCGACACATTCGATACCAAAAAAGGATTTGGGCAAGGCGATGCGCTGTCATGTGACTTCTTTAATCTGATTCTTGAGAGGATTGTGCAAAACTCCCGAACCAATACCAGAGGCACAATTTTCCAAAAGTCGGTGCAACTACTAGCATACGCTGACGATATTGACATCATTGGTAGGACTCAACGTGATGTCATAGCCACGTTTGCTAGTATAGAGAAGGAAGCGGAAAAAATGGGTCTAGCAGTATATGAGGGTAAGACTAAGTATATGCTGTCATCACGAAATGACTCACAACATCGACGAATTGGACAGAACGGCACCATTGACAGATATAACTTTGAGGTAGTACGGGACTTTGTCTACCTCGGCTCCGCTATTAACTCTGACAACAACATCTCGTCAGAAATTAAACGAAGAATTACTCTTGCCAACCGCTGTTTCTTCGGGCTAAGAAGGCAATTCACTCGAACTACTAAGGAAACCCTATATAAGACCCTGATCATCCCAGTCCTGCTCTACGGCGCTGAAGCATGGACTGTATCAAAAGCGGATGAAGAAATCCTTGGTAGATTCGAGAGGAAAATTCTTCGAAAAATCTTCGGTCCCGTTTGCGTTGACGGGCTATGGAGACGAAGATTCAACCAAGAACTATACGAGCTGTACAGCGACATGCCCCTGGTCAAAAAACTCCGCATTGGACGTTTAAGATGGCTAGGACATGTAGAACGAATGGACACCAATACTCCGGCTCGCAGAGTCTTCGATTCCCAGCCAGACGTCGGACGCAGTAGAGGAAGACCTCGGCTTAAGTGGCGCGCACAAGTGGAAACCGACCTCAACCAACTTGGAGTGCGCAACTGGAGGGAGTTAGCTAAGGACCGGGCTAATTGGAGAGGAATGTCGGTTGAGGCCCAGGTTCATTCCGGACTTTAGCGCCACTTAAGTAAGTAAGTAAGTACGTCTGTTGTGCGAATTATATTTTTGTTGAGATTGAAAAATACGTTAATATTCCCAAACGCTTTGGAATGCTTCTTTTATCTGATAAAGCTGTTTTCACTCCGTTAGCTTTAAAGGCGGCTACACACACGCAGTTTTAACTGTCCGGTATGCGCCTGTTCAAGTCGCCTGTGCAGGTTTACCTGAACGTTTGTATGATAAATTTGTCTGTTATTTTAGCCTGAGCAGGCAGTCGAAGAAAAATTGAAAATTCAATAGTTTTGCCTGTTCAGGACGCCTGTGATAAGGATAACCGAAGCGTGTGTAGCATAAGTCCGTCAGTTCGTAGTGAAATTTACTCAGGACGCCTGTGTTTTAGTTTGAAATGTCGGCCGAAGATGCCATGCTTACCGAGAGACGAAAACACAAAAACTGATGTGCCTCACATATTTACCGGAGCGAACGCGCTCTGGCGGTCCGGTTTAACTGAACAGGCGGCCTGAAAAGGAATGCCGATCAGTTTTGCCTGCGTGGGTGTAGCCGCCTTAAGAAAATTGCATACGAAATTATTTTGACAGTATTGATACGAGCGTCAATTGTCTTTGCGACGTCGTTTTGACGTCCCAATTTAAGGTTCGTATAATTTTCTGAACAGCCCACCATATTGTTGATCGCTTTATTGACGACAATGTTTTGACGATGATTTATTAAATTACGCGATTGGAACACATGCTTTAGTAGAAAAACTTTTAGGCCCAGATTTTTTTCAAGCACAGCTGGACTTAGACATCAAACAGTAAACCTCTCAAGCCAACAACATTGTAGGCAAACTTCAGAATAAAACCTCTTGCTTGAAGCTTAGTTCCGTATCGCTCTAGTCTCGATCGTTGTCCATATAGTTTGGGATCAAAGACACTTCAAGTCGATCAGATATAGTGACTATAGCTTGTCGTCCAATTTCGACATCAAAGGCGTTCCTGGCTTTGTACCAGATTCTAAAATAAAAGTGTACATTCACTAACATATTATTATGATGACACATGAGTTTAAAAGCGATCGAGAAAACTAGTATTGCATGGGATATGGAATATAACGCCGTCACGGCTATGCTTGTTGGCACTTATGAGGGAGGTCCAATCGCATAGACCTGGTCCCAAAGGTACAACTTTTAAGGCAAAAATCGCGTAAAATTGGTGGCTAGTTCAGGACGCTGCCGAGCAAGATATCCATGCAATCCAATTTCTAGTGCAGAATATCCATTATAATATGCATTGTGTGGCATGTAGCGCCTTTTAAAATCCCATGCCATCAGCTCCTATGAGAAAAATAAAACAACTCCGATCATTCATTACATTTAAGATCATGATCATGATGCTGATCATAATCAAGTTCATCGGCAGTAGTTGTTTCTCATACAAACCAATGATCTTTAACGAACATCTGGGTAGCATAAAAAACCGCCTTAAATCATTCAGTTACGACCACATCAGGAAGTCGCTTATAATCGATTTATAGCGCTCGGCATTGTTAGTTAGGAGCATTACGGCTTCGTTTTTGGGAGAAGGACGGAGTGAGGATTTAGATAGACCAAACACTGACATTCTCTGGATGCATTTGATACTGGTGAATCTTGAGTCCATAATCCATTCATCAAAAAATGTGCGTCGTCGCTAAAGACGATTTTTTTTATGAAATTGGGATCAACTTTCAAGTACTCCAGAAGGCAATCGGCGAGTAATTGTGGGATCATAAGCACATGATCTTGTGACTGACAGGAAATTTATTACATCGGGTTTTCCCGCAGGGATACTCTTACGTAGGTTTTTGACCTTGACCTTGACTCACGCGAATTTGGCTTAACAGGACGATTGTGAGAGTTTACGTTATCTCCGTTTCTCGAACGGTGAACTGATGTTGAAATGTGTGGATGGAAGCTTTATTTCGATTTCGACATTGATCACTCAGAATACCAATCAGGAACGAATGGTCTTTCAAAAATCGGTGTAGGGTCTGCAGCTTATTCTGAATAGATCGGCGGTTAAATGGTAGGCAATGGGATTATATGAAACCTTGAGTTTTCCCCTTGCAATTGCCTGACTATGAGCCTTCATGTGCGACCGCACGCAATGGCATCCACTGACATTCATGAGTGTGCTCACGCCGGGAGTGACATTCATGAGTGATGGTGGATGCCCAGCTTTAATGAGCTGCTTCTACATATTCGGACAACATGTCCGAACATGAACAGAGATGGTGGCGGATGAGCCGAAAGCTCAACGGCAGCTCTCAATCCCGTAGTGGATGCTGATGGCCCCGTCTCCTCGGAGTATCAAATAAATTAGAACTGGCCCTCCAGGTTTGAGGTGGTGCTTTGCGTTAACAACCCCCAAACGGAAAAAAACATCTTGTTACGAATCGACCAAGGACCGAATTTATTGCTGATGGCCATAGAGTGCGCAACTGGAGGCAGTTAGTTAAGGACCGCGCTAATTGGAGAGGCATGTTGGTTGAGGCCCAGGTTTATTCTGGATTGTAGTGCCACATAAGGAAGTAAGTAAGACCATGCTAAACGAAAAATTGACAACGACGTTCGTATCTGCACCTGGAATGTGAAAACATTGTTGACGGGCTATGGGGACGAAGATTCAACCAAAAATTATAAGCGCTACAGCGACATATCCCTTGTCAAACGACTTCGCATTGGACGTTTAAGATGGCTATATAAGACATGGGTAAATATCTTATATAGCTATGTCTGGGAGAATGGGCACTAATACTCTGGCTCGCAGAGTCTTCGATTTCCAGCCAGACGTCGGACGCAGTAGAGGAAGACCCTGCCTCAAGTGGTGCGCACAATTAAAAATCGACCTCAACCAACATGAATGAGATGACCGGGCTTATTGGAGAGGCATGTTAGTTGAGGCCCAGGTTCATTCTGGATTGTAGTGCCACTTAAGTAAGTTAATAAGTAGATCTGGATCGGGACATCTTTACCATTTGCAGACACATACTGTTTCCCAAGCAGACATTATATTCTAAGTTGCCAAATGGAGTAGGGTAATGGACATAAGTCTGTCGCCGGAAATAAACAACAGCAAATCCAACAATCTGATAATCCTAAATAGGCCTTCGATTTGAATGCTGGTAAGAGTGTTGGATAAGTTCAATGCGGTTCGGTAGCATATAACATTTATGCAGGAAATGCAATGACCCAGAAGTCGAAGAGGACATATCACACCTGCTGTGGGACTGCCCAGGCATAACAGGCGAAGAAATATTTCTGGCAGACCATAATATGACGATCTACTCTCTTGCAAAAGATCGTGCTGGAGCGACTTTCCTCGAGGACACCTGAACCACCACACCATTATATCTCATAACTTTATAAATCTACCAAAATCCTTTCTTCTTTTCAGCTAAAAATTTATCATTTAAAGGGTATCGCAAAGGGACATTGGAAGCCTATGTGAACTTGAAGCCTCATATGACCCTCAACCATACCTACACTAGTACCATAATTTTTCCACCCCACTGTCAAAAAGAAAACACACACACAACCACCACCACAACTACTGGGATCAGTTGCTTGATTGCCAGGGCTTATGAAAAAGGATATAAAAATATTAAACCAACACAAAAAATAAGGGCAGAAACAGTTCCTTTGTGCATTCCATTTCATTTTTTTGGACGAATTCCTTTTTTCAGCCTAAAAAGAGCGTAAGGAAAATTAAAGAAGATTCTCTTGCACATAAAAATGATAATAACCACTTTGTGGGTAAGGATGGTGAGTCGGACACCGGCACACTGACTACTACTTGCGTCCTTATTATGGTGATGATGATGGTTTTCAATTCTCTTTAGGTACTTCTTTTTCTGTTTTATATTTGGTGTTTTACGGGTTGCACCCTTAGCGGTTTAAGTTGGTAATTGAGGGGTGGGCTGGGGTGATAATTATGTTTTTTTTTTGAGAGTGAATATCATTTTTGTGGTTGAAACGCGTAAAAGATAGTCCAGATTTTTATTATTGCTATTTAGGGACATTATTTAATACTTTTTATCATCATCATCTGGTGATTTTCTTTTGTAATGTAGAACTTTGGTTTTTCATTATATTTTTTTTGTTGGTAATAAAATGTGATGGAGAGGTTATGCGATTGTCAACGATGTGATATGAAGTTTTGAGACAGGAAATTAAGGAGTTTAAAGAGCTTAGTGGGATGGTAGACCTTAATGTGGGTCTTGTATGAATTTTACATAAGATTACAAGTTCTATATAGTGTATTTATACTTATGGCATTGCGAAACTGTTTGACTAAGGGTTTTGACTAAGAAACGATAACCTTTATTGGCAATTCTTTTGGGCTACAGCAAAATCTCTTATAGTGCATTCACACCGAACCGAAAACTGAGTTTTCGCAAAAACACCTGAAACCTTCATCGAAAACCGAGTTTTCCCATACATTGTCAGTTCTCAAAACCTAGTAGGTTACGACGTAACCTTCTCATAATCACTTCGCAGACGTCATCTCGTTGAAGGTTGTAGGAAAGAACACACCTTTTTATACATTCTACACGTGTTCCACACGTCCCACAAAACAGCTGATGAACTAGCTGTCAAAACAAATGTTTTTTTTTCAGGTCTCAGAAAAATTTTCTTCATATCCATTATCCATTTTAATTTTGTATAATTAAAATGGATATTGAAAAGAAAAAAAAACAAAAAGAAGAAGCATTTGTTTGCGTTTTTTTTCGTAGCGGCGGGCTTGAGAGTCAAAAACTGTTGTCAAAATCTTTAGATTTTTTTCATTTTGAACTTCAAATGCTAATATTAGTTTGATTATATTATAATTCATTTTATTATACAATTACAATATTTTCAAACACAAATATTGCAGCTAGTATCAAAAATCACACTTAACAGCTGATTGAAATGTCAAACGAAACCTGGTCAGAGTTCGGTGTGAAAGCATCCAGTGGTTTACGTAAACTTTTTGCCAAAAACTCAGTTTATGATACGGTGTGTAAGCAATATTACTTCCCAGTTAACTCTAGCGACCTAGATGTCATGTGATCCTTCAATATGCTAGCACAGCAGCGTCATCCAAGCTAGAATTGTCGTTTTTCATTACACTGCCCTTTGCATTATTATTTCTTCATCTAACTACACCAATTATTTCTGTAGGCCTTATATAATACTTGTCCGCGGAGGTTGAGAATTTTTGCAGTCAATTTTTTTCATAACCGAAGTTATGATGGTTTAACCTCTGTAAGGTTGTTTTGATGCTTCCGGAGACGTGTTTACATGTGTCATACGTTATGATGTTTCAGTAGAACTTCGCACGATGTTAATCAGAAGCATAGCATGTATAGAGCTTACGAATGAAGGCTTAAAAATGCTATGGTTAAAAGATCGGGAAAAAGGTGATAAGATCGGGAAAAGGTGAAAAGATCGAGAACATACCGGAGAATGAGTCAACACGATTGAAGTATTTACCTCGTTGTACTTACTCGTCTTTTATGTTTCAGAGTATAGCCTAGTGGATTGCGTGTTACTATCGTCAACAGTGCGAGAGAACGCGAGTTTGAATCCCCAATAAGATAAGACTTTTTATATAATTAATTGCATTGAATTTCATACTTTCATAATAACAAATTTGGGTTTTATAAATTATAATAGATTGAAATTGAAATTAATGAAAGCAAATAATATAAGAAAATATAAAAAAAAAGGAAATAATAAAAAATAGTTTTTTTTTCAACTTCGAGAAGGCTGGCAAATATTTTCGGAAAGACATATTTGTTTCCATAAGACTTCATCCAGGTAATATTGCTGGAATGGAAATAGCTTCGAAAGTGGTTTATCGAAGCGAAATTGTTAGTTGGGACGTTCACCGAAACTTCAATAATTTTTTTTTTTATAATTTGCGCGCACTCAAGGGGTTATGAATACCCTTTATATGTTTTAGCACAGTGCGGGCGTTAAGGAAATTCAGGATAAGAAGAAAGGAGGTACCGATGCACATTGATTTTAAATGCCTGAAGGTTATAATGGAAAGGGAAAACAGAGTTTGGTAGAGCATTCCACATTCGTGTTGTCCGGTTTATGTACGAATCTCTATATTTCAGCGTTCGTCCGAAGATAGGCTTAAGGGTAAACTGATTTGCATTCATAGCGTAACGAGTATTGCGGCTGAATTGTTGAATGGGGGGAATGCAACTGGCTATTTCATTTGAGCATTTGCTGTTAAGATAGCGATAAAACAGTGTAAGGCAGGAGATATTTCGACGATGTTCTTGCGAAACTAAAGAGTTCGCTATTCTAATGTCTCCTATAAGTTTTTTCGCACGCGTTTGAATCCTATCTAGGAGGTGCAATGTTGTTTTTGGTGCACCCGACCAGACGTGGGCGTTGAACTCAAGTTTAGGGCGTATAAACGCTTTATATATTGTGGCCAGATCAGAGAGGGTGAAATATTTCTTACACCGATTAAGGAAACCTAGACATTTCGCTGCGTTTTTAGCAATTTGAAATATGTGGTCGTTCCAACGTAAGTCGTTACTAACACACATACCTAGCATGGAAAGTTTTTCGGTTTCTTCGATGTAAGTGCCATTCATGGATAATGGCTCTAGATTTTGGTTTCGCTTTAACGACAGAAGACAGCATTGTGTTTTGGAAGCATTGAATTCTACTCTGTTGGATTTACCCCATTTGATGATGCTGTCAAGGTCGGAATTCAATGAGCTTAACATATTTTGTCGTTTTGAGTCCACGTTCGAAGATGAGGGACGTGAACCTGAAAACGAGTATGAGAAGCTGAGAGTACTGTCATCAGCGAAGGAATGAATTGGATTAGAAGTTGCAGACAGGAGATCATTTATAAAAATGAGAAAGAGAGTCGGAGACAAAACTGAGCCTTGAGGGACACCAGCATTTATTTGGTGAGTTGCAGACTTGAAACCATCCAAAACAACTTGAATTGAACGTTTCGAAAGATAATGTCTAATCCATAGAAGAAGTTTTTCGTCGATTCCAAATGCACGCATTTTCGACAAAAGGGCTTGGTGCCAGACCCTGTCAAATGCCTTTGAAATATCAAGCGCAACAATCTTGCTTTCGCCACCATGGTGGATTGATTGGTTCCACTTTTCGGTGAGATATGTCATCAAATCACCAGTAGACCTGTTGCTGCGAAAACCATACTGCCGGTCATTGAGAAGTTTTCGTGTTTCGAGATATTTCATTAGCTGACGATTTATTAGCGTTTCCATGACCTTGATCTGATAATACGATTATTGTACCCGAGGTGTGGCTTGTGGCACCGTCTTGTTGGAACCATATATCCCTGATGTCCAATTTATGCAGTTGCTCAAAGAAATAACGTTCCAACATGTCTCTGTAGGGAATACCATTTACCGTAACGTTACAGCCATTTTCATCAACAAAAAAAAAGGGCCAATTCAACCAGCGACATAAAAACCGCATCAAACAGTGACTTTTTGCGGATAAAGTGCTGTTTCACAAAGTACATGAGGGTTCTCATCTGTCCAGTAACGCATACTTTGCTTATTGACGAAGCCATTTAGCCAACAATGCATTTCATCGCTGAAGATGATTTTGCGATGAAAATCTTCATTTTCTCCCATCATGTCTAGAGCCCATTTCGAGAACCTACATCGATTCATCAATTTGCCCGATCCACAAAAAAGGAGACCCTCTGAACTGCGCCAAGTCTACTCAACATCGCCTACAAGATCCTGCCGTAATATGTGAACGCCTGAAACCGTTTACCAACAACCTGATCGGCCCTTTTCAGTGTGGTTTTCATACAGGAAAGTCCACGCTCGATCAAATTTTCACACTTCGGCAGATTCTGGAAAAACCCCAAGAAGTCCAAATCGATACCCACCACCTAATTATCGATTTCAAAGCCGCATACGACAGCATTTATAGAGACGAACTATACAGAGCCATGTCTAGTTTTGGTATACCGTCCAAACTCGTCCGTTTGTGTAGGATGACGATGGAGAATTCTCGCTGCACCATCAGGGTCGGAAACGACCTCACCGACACATTCGATACCAAAAAAGGATTTAGGCAAGGATTGTGCAAAACTCCCGAGCGACCACCAGAGGCACAATTCTCCAAAAATGGGTGCAACTACTAGCATATGCCGACGATATTGACACCATTGGTAGGACTCAACGTGATCTCATAGCCACGTTTGCTAGTATAGAGAAGGAAGCGGCAAAAATAGGTTTAGCAGTAAATGAGGGTAAGACTAAGTATATGCTGTCAACACGAAAGGACACACAACATCGACGAATTGTACAGAACGTCACCATTGACAGATATAACTTTAAGGTAGTAGGGGACTTTGTCGTCGGCTCCGCTATTAATTCTGACAACAACATCTCGTCAGAAATCAAACGAAGAATTACTCTTGGCAACCGGTGTTTCTTCGGGCTAAGAAGGCAATTTAGTAGTAAAGCCCTCACTCGAACTACTAAGGAGATCCTATATAAGACCCTGATACGGCATGGACCGTATCAAAAGCGGATGAAGAAATCCTCGGTCGATTCGAGAGAAAAAATTCTTCGGAAAATCTTCGGTCCCGTTGACGGGCTATGGAGACGAAGATTCAACCACGAACTATACGAGCTGTACAGCGACATACCCCTAGTCAAAAAACTCCGCATTCGACGTTTAAGATGACTAGGACATGTAGAAAGAATGGACACCAATACTCCGGCTCGCAGAGTCTTCGATTCCCAGCCAGACGTCGGACGCAGTAGAGGAAGACCTCGCCTTAAGTGGCGCGCACAAGTAGAAACCGACCTCAACCAACTGGCGCAACTTGAGGCAGTTAGCTAAGGACCGGGCTAATTGGAGAGGCATGTTGGTTGAGGCCCAGGTTCATCCCGGACTGTAGCGCCACTTAAGTAAGTAAGTACATCGATTCATATGATCAAGTGGATTTAGTTCACGAGTCAGTCAGCTTGATCATGCATGGGTGTAGGACAAGATCCTTACGCAAAATTCACCATGAAATGTGGTCTGGGAGAGGACCAATTGTTTGGCTCGTTTGCGACGGACGGCAGCGTTACGAAGAAGTTCTAAATATTATCATCATTAAAGCTTCTGCGAAGTTTAACGAACCACAGGTAATGATCTAGTATTTGACGCCATCACAATGGATCTAGATTGTGACTTGGCTGTAAAAGATTGAAGTCCCCTAAATCTTAGGCATAATAAAGCAATCAACATACACTCCAACCTGATGATATATTGGCGTTGGTTTATTGGTTTAATATGGCCGGTGTACTCTACTCTAGCAGAGCGCGGTTGACATATTGACTCCTAGAGTTAAAATTGACAGATGCCGTCCAAAATGTATTTTTTGATGAGCAAAATAAAAGGATGTTACATATAACAAGTGTAAAAATTTTTGAAATCCGCCCACTGCCACGCCCCCTTTTTAAAAAAAAACGTAGTTTTTGGCCAAACCGTAAGGAATTTTAAAAAAGTGTCTGAGAAGCGTACTTAGAGAATCGTAATATCTATATTTCGTTCATATAAAGTTTTTTGCGACGCCCTTTTTTGGGGGAGTTTTTAATAAAATAACCTGTGTCATATGTCAGCCCCTCCATAGATTTCCTAGATAGATTAGATAAATCTCAAAGTTTTCAATCTGTCAACATAAAAAATGCCAGTCATTGCAACCAAGCTAATGTCAGTTTTGGTATGACATATCTGTTCACGCATCAGCACCACACTCCTTCCTGTCATTTACTACTTCCGATAGACTTCACCATACTCATGTAATTGGTAATTACAAAACCATGCGGTTGAATTTAAATTTTATTTAATTGACACGAAAAATGGAAATAAAATCATATTTTCATTATTGTGTCTACAAAAACCGATGCACACATCACACTTCAACTTACTTTGGCAACAGCAAAAAAGAGCGTAACACCACAACAATACAACTTCACTTCAGTTCAGTAAACCTTTTTGATGTCACACCATGCATATTAGCTCGATCAAAATACACATTTAAGCAGCAAAAAAAAAACAAGAGTTCAGAAAAATCAGCATCAACCGTTGCAATTTTTCGCATGAAAAATTATTATGTATTCCTGTAACACAGCAATGCCATCCTATATCACCCACCCACTGAAGCACAAGTGTCCTCAAAACAAATGTCAACCAGCAATAAAAATGCCACCACACACAAATGGAGTAACAAATGTTACCTCGAACTGAGGGCAACAACACAAAAAAAAAATAAAATTGTCCAATGACCAAAAAAAGGATAATTGATTACTGTACCATACGAGTCCTTTTTTCGCTTCTGCCTGCAACAACGCGTGATGAACTTTGAATATTAAAATTTATAATTGCTCTTAAAGTGTGCGGAAAAATCACTGCGCCGGGAAATTGTCATTGCTCGGCTGCTCTTCGAGCACGGTTGAGAGTATGGTAGTTCTGTCAAAAATCTGTCGTCCTTGCAATTGGAGTTTTTTTTGTTGTTGTGTATGGTACTGGTACTCAAGGCTATGAAAAAACAGCCTTGCAACAGTCTAATAATGAATTCAAGTCACATTTCGTTGAGTTCGGTGTTTTAGGAAGTTATGGGATTTTTTGCGCACCCATTCCTGCTACCGGCGACATCTTTTGACAGTACCTATACTCAGCGAGCATACTCTGCGAAACACTGTGACAGTTCGTGGTGGCAACTTTGTGGATGCCAGTTACGCTTATGGAATTAAGTTGGGCGAGGTAGTACAAAAAAAAAGACTTTGTTCCGGTATGGCACGTGGTATCGTAAACGGGGTTTTGGGGGTTGGGAAATTGATTTAAATTGTGGGGCTTTGCTTAAATGGGATTAGCTAAAGTGATCATGGTTAGGTGGTAACAGAACGGTGTTAAATGGGATGCTTGTCTAGGAATAAATTCATACAAAGTTCTATTCGCTAAAAAACACTACAAAGCCATTTAAGGAATTTTAATTTCATTTAAGTTTAGTAGGACAAACATTTTAAACCTGACTATTTTCGAGTTTTATTTTGTTCCAATGGCTGCCTTTGTGAATTAATTTAAGTACCTTTGTCAAACCTTAAAATGACAAGGACATGCTTATCTATTTACCGCTTAAGTTTGTCGTTAATACGACTGCAGCTCGTCACGTGTCGAATAAAATCACTGACACTTACCCGGAATACCTGTTATACTTATAGGGCGCATTATATTAATTCCTGTGTGTGTTGCGAACTTGATTTGTCTATTCAAGGACAGACCTTTTATATTTTTATGCTGCAACCTAAAAGTAAAGTAATTCTCTAATAAAAATATATGAAAAAGTTGTCATCTAATTGCAACACAGACGTTCTTAAGGTTTCCCAGTCTTTACATTTCAAAAGTCACTTCTTACAGTCGATTAACTTCGAAGACGACCTTACAAAAACAGCTGAAGGAAGTACTGGTAGGCCATAATATTTATAAGACCCTATTAGGAAGTGTTGTCGATTTTACAAAAGACGTCGAATATCAATTTTGACATTTGTTAAACAAGTTGTCCAGAAGTATTCGTCAGTGATTTTGACGCAACGTTCAACGATCAGCATTGTGTGGCTTCTTTTGAAGCCCAATTAATATGACCAGATGGCGTGTCACCCGATCGGTCTTTACACGAATGTTATGATGATATTCCGAATGGACACCTAAGACCTAAACTCCGGCTCGCAGACTTCGATTCCCAGGCGGGTGTCGGAGGCAGTGGGTTAATACCTCGTAATTGGCGCGCACAAGTTAAAACCGGCCTCAACCGACTTGCAGTGCGCAACTGGAGGTTGTTAGAAAGGGACTAGGCTAATTGGAGGCCCAGGTTTATTCCGGATTATAGCGCCACTTAAATAAGGAAAGAAGTGAGTCAAATATCCGTTGTGGATGGTTATGGCTACATAGCCATATGATCAAAGAATGTTTCATTCCCTATTGGATAAATAGGAACTACAAGAAATGCTATTCCAACAGGACATTTCCCTTCCTTTCTATTATGCTATTATCTTCTGTTTATAAGTTTTAGGGCAAAAGAAGAGAAGTAACGACGGAACTGGAAAAGGAGAATGACTCCGAACGTAACTTTGCAAGTACGTGGAACTTGTAACGGGTGATCCAAGTAGATATACTTTTTTCAATAGCCTTTTTTGACAGATCACGTGTGAGTCGTGTCATGCTGTCATGTTATTTTTGTTTAGTATTGTTTGGCATTTCATAATGGAAAGACTTACGCGTGAACAACGTTTACAATTTGTTCAACTTTATTATGAAAATTCACGTTCTGTGAGGAATGTGTTTCGTGCACTTCGCTCAACTTATGGTCAACATAACCGGCAGCAACTCGGACTGACGTATGGAACGACTTGGCGCATTTTACGTCAAGATCTTAAATTGAAAGCGTACAAAATACAGCTTGTGCAACAACTGGTTTGGTGTGGTTTGTGGGCCGGTGGAATCATCGGTCCATATTTCTTTAAAAATTATGCCGGTGCGAACGTAACCGTCAATGGCGACCGTTATCGTGCCATGATAACCGACTATTTGATGCCTGAAATTGAAGCTCGTGATCTCGGCGACATTTGGTTTCAGCAAGACGGCGCCACTTCCCACATATCGCATCAATCAATGGACTTATTGAGAGAACATTTCGGTGAGCACATAATTTCACGTTTTTGGCCGGTCGATTGGCCACCAAGATCGTGTGATATCACACCGTTAGACTTTTTCCTGTGGGGATATGTAAAGTCAAAAGCTTATGCCGACAAACCCGCTTCGATTCAGGCCTTGGAGGAAAACATCACGCGTGTCATTCGCCAGTTACCAGTCGAAATGCTCGAACGAGTGATCGAAAATTGGACTCAACGGATAGACCATCTGCGACGTAGCAACAGCCAACATTTGATAGACATAATCTTCAAAAAATAAATGCCAAAGAATGTTCTTTCAAATTATAATAAACATTCTCCATTAAATTTGAATTTTCTGTGTTTTTTTCTTTAAAAAAGTAGGGAACCTCGAAATGGATCACCCTTTATTAAGGTCAGTTGAGTCTCCAGGTGTTTCCTTTAGATATGTGTGCTCTTTATAGAGTTTATGAATAGACTAAAGCTGGGATCTATGCCGAACTTATGGCCGATGTTTTTCGCACAGTAAATAAGTTGCTAAGTCACTCTAAATTGCTTACAAATTGACTATTTACTACTTCAAGGCGTATGCGCACTATTTACGTATATAATGAGCCACTATTTCAGAAGAAAATTGTACGTACACACCAAAAACGGAAATACTTCTAAAGTATTTCAATATACATAAAAACACACAAAATATATTTTTTTTAGGCATAAATATGATCAACGACTCACCAAACAATAGAATTTGGAGAACAACAAAAATTTAATTTTCATGTTTTTAATGTCTCTTTCAACCACAAGCAAATGTCAAAAACACTTTATCACATACTTTATTAAGTAAATATCAATATTTCGACTGCAAATTGGAATTTCTAAAACGTCTATTGCATTCATCACAGGCACCGAATTAAGAAGATTTCACTTCGCACTTGACACACTCAGCTGTCTGATTTTTTAATAAAGGTGGATTCACACTAACAAATCGCAATGGAAGTGCAATGGTTGCAAATGAATGCATTCAACGATCATGAGTTTGCAGTGGGTGGTGATTTTTGATTTGGTGAAATCGTACTGAGTATTTAGCGTAAATTATGATTCTCATATGTATAAGAAATAATGAGAGGTGATTGAATGCTAAATGAAATTGTTTTAAAGTTTCTTCTTTGAAAAAATATGATACGTGCATCTGCGACTGTGCGAACACATGCAATTTGTATTGTACGACCATAATAGCTTTTCGCTTCGATTCGTTCCGTTTTCGTTCACTTTTTCTGTCGCTATGTGTCATTTAAGTAATGTGTACATTTTGTAAGTTCAAAAGCAACACAAATGACAGGCAAAACGACTTTCACTCTGACAATCGCGTCCATTCACAAAAGTCTATTATGGGCAACTTGAGTAATTGACAGTAGGTACTTAGAAAACTTAACGTAGAATTTTGACATTAGCTTCCGATTGCTTCCGACTATTATAGATCAGCCTTTAGTATTCTATTAAGCTGATGTCTTATAGTCCGAACATCGTTGAGTGAAGATAAGAAGGTCTACCAAAAAATGGAGATATTTTGTTTTAATTCGCTTGCTAAGGAACTTATGAATATATACTTATTGAGTTTGTATACAGCACGTGTATATGTATTAATTAACTGAATAGGCTTCTCATGGTAGCAAGCATGTTAGAATATCTGACAAAGCATTCCTGTCAATAAGTATTCCTGTCAAGCAAGACGGAGAGCGACTGTTTCAGTAGGTATTCTTATACACAATGATCGCAGGTTAGTAATTTTTAACTTTCTCGTAGATGTTTGCACTTAAATCTTTGAAATCTTTAGTTATAACATTAATTAAGAGACTCTAGTTGGGCGCCTTTCAGTCTTACTCTTTGAGCTTGAAAATAAAAGCTGAATGTTATATTCCAAGTCACTTTTGATCCTGAAAAAAGCTAAACTAATTGGAGATCAACTTTAACTTTGCTTTACTTAGTTGTCACCAAAACTCATCTATTGAATATTGGATTTTGATTATTCTATAAACATAATTAACCAAAAAAAATCAAATTTTTTGCGCAACAGGCTCGTTAGTACCCAGGGCCTAGCTTTCTCACCACCATTCATGTATGCGTGTGTACTTCTTGCACGATGGTAGACTGTTTTATGCCGAATCCGAACGGCTAAGTTGAGATAAGCTATTCTTGACAATTGATCCTACTTGGAGGATTTGTCAGATCATCACGAGAGGAGGGATAGTGAAAAATCATGTTGGTGTTGCTACGGCTGGGAATCGAATCCAGACCTTCTGCGCGGCAGTTCATCGCACTAACCATCGCGCCACTGAGCCCCCATAATTAAACCAAACATGTAATATTAGACTTTGTTTATTTCATTGTGAATGCATTGTCAGGATAGTCTTTTTGATTATATCGATACTCTCTTCCATCTGTCCCTTGTTGATTACTAGAGGTGGTGCAAAACGGATAATATCACCATGTGTGGGTTTGGCGAGAAGGCCATTTTCCTTTAGTTTTAAGCAAACATCCCATGCATCGTGTTCTGCACAGAAAAGATTATCTTATTAAAACTTAATTCAAAACATTTATAAAAAAGTTTTAACTTACTTGCACTAATGACGATGGCATTTAAAAGACCCTTGCCTCTAACTATAGACACAACGTCCTTAGGCAATGTGCTTAGTTCAGTTCTTAAAAGTTTTCCCATGATCTCGGCATTCTCAGCAAGTTTTTCTTCAACCAAAACGTTTAAAGCGGCCATTGCAACCTTGCAGCCTAGTGGATTTCCACCATATGTAGAACCATGCTCACCGGGCTTAATACAGAGCATAATTTCATCATCACAGAGCACTGCAGATACTGGGTACATGCCTCCGGATAGGGCCTTTCCTAAAAAACGGAATAAATTTGAAAATTATTAGAAATTGTTGCTGTGCAAAAAAGTGTTTTGTTAACTCACCCAAAATCAAAATGTCAGGTCGGACGTTTTCGTGATCAACAGCCAGCATGCGTCCAGTTCTGGCGAGGCCTGTTTGCACTTCATCGGCAATGAAGAGGACGTTGTATTTCGTGCAAATTTCGCGTGCTTTTGTCAAGTAGCCATCATCGGGAACAACAACACCTGCTTCGCCCTGAATTGGCTCAACCATGAATGCACAAACATTGGGATCCTTAAGCGCTTGCTTAAATTTAACAAACGGACTGTAATCATGAAATATCTTATAAATACTCTTCCACACATACCTCCAGAGCGTTAGTATCATTATAATCAATGAGTTCAAATCCAGGCATAAACGGTCCAAAGCCGTCATAGCTACTGGGATCAGTTGACGCTGATATGGCCGACATTGTACGTCCCCAAAAGTTATTTTTTGCAAAAACAATCTAAAAATTAAAATTCAAAATAACAGCGTATTTTAAAAAGGTTTTTGGAATTCTACCTTGGCTTGATTTTTTGGAATACCCTTTTTCATGTAGCCCCATTTCCTGGCCAACTTGCAAGCGGTCTCTCCACCTTCCACACCTGTGTTCATGGGGAGTACTTTTTCATATTTAAAAAACTTGGTTATGAACTCTTCATATTCTCCAAGGACGTCGGAATAGAAGGCTCTGCAGAAAATGATAAGGAAGGCGCATTATTATAGAATAAATAGAACTTTAACGCATTAAATAGAATTTTAACACAATAGGAGATAGAACGTTAAGCCGATAACCTGATGATGATCCTAGAGCGTACATTAACATTAAGTTTTTCAAAAATACTTAACGCCACATGATAAGAGTTCAAAACACTAATGAATTACGCCACGAATATGTCAAAATAAGACAATATTTCCGAGATAGATTTGCTGTGAACAAAGAGAAGCTTATTCTGGGTCATGAGTATGAAATTTGCTTATAAAAAGCGACTGATTGATAGATACCACAAGTAAGCTGGATGAGTTTTTGTGATTTAGGTATTGAAAATATGATGCAATCATACAAGCTTATGAGATGAGTGGAAAACTACACAAAACTGATTGTATTTTTAGATTGGGATACTGGTAGTTAGTTCATGACTGAACATAGATGCTATCTTGTTAACGCGACTTTTTCAATTTCATAGGACTTATTAACGCACCTACGTTTCACAGCGCAAGTCTGGTGCAATTAAGGTTAATCTGTGCCTTAGGTTTCTTGGGTATAGATTCAGAGAATAATACTTAATACACAATCTTCCTTTGGACTTTGTATTGGCAGACGTAATAAGTTGAACTATATGAATTCAATGATACATATCACAATTGACGTGTTCCACTTACGGATCCCGCTGATAACTCCGAGATCAGTGAGTCCAACATTCGTCATCATTTTCTGCTCTATGCTCCGACACTTCTTTTTGGATTCGTTACCCCAGCTCATTATGCATTACCTGGTTATTTGGTATTTATCATTTTTATAAGATGTGAAGTAAGAAAACCCTTTGCAAGCAATATTGTTCCACCGAATACAAAATGAATGAATATAACAGGTGGCGCAAAAGTTGTCACCCGTCGCAAAAGCTGTCACCCGATGTTTTTTGGTTGCAAATATTTAAATTCTTCAGCAAAAAAAGTAGAAAAAATTATTCCATGATTCATGTCTTATGCGCCACCTATAATAATTGTTTCGATTTTTTTGCAAAACACTTTAAAAAATGGCGGCCAAAAAACATCGGGTGACAACTTTTGCGCCACCTTGTAGCTCTAAGGGATCCGTAGGGGGGACACGGCTCTACGCTTCAATCTTTTTATGAAATATAGTAAAAACAAAACGAGAAGTAGCTGTAAATTGTCCTGGATCAATGCGAAGGTAGATAACTGGTCAATTTGTTGTGGTTGATATTTTATTATTTCCGATAGTTTCTGTAGCTCCAGTTAAGAGATTTTATATCCGTTGAGTGAGTTAATAGGCGTGTTCCACTTACGGATCGCTACGATATCTCCGTAAGTGGAACACAAGGTTGTCATTGCTATTTGTTTGTTATTATAATTAATACCCACACTAACAATTTGATACAAATGTAATATTCGTTCTAATCGATTTTTGCGCACAGTGCGAACAAAGCCAAAGACCACAAGCAATAATAGAAAACTTGACAGCTTAGTTTACTATTGGTTCGTTCGGGTACTTTTATTTTAAGAAAAATTAAAAATAGGTCTGTTCCCGTACAAAATAATATTTGCTGATTCTTACTGATTTTTACTGATTTTTACTGATTTTTACTTATTGCCGTTCCCGTACGCAAAAATAAGTAAAAGAGACAGCTCACGAGAGAGCAAAAAACTACCCCTCCATAAAAATCTGTAAAAAAAATTTACTGCAGAAATTTCTGTTGGTAAAAATCAGTAAACTGTCAGTTGGTATCTAAAAGTGACAATTCGCTTGTTTTGACAGGTGATTTATGTCATTTGTTCTTTAAAATGCATACAAAATATATAATTTTACTGTTTTTTACTTAAACGCGTTCCGTACTTTTTGGTAATTTTGTCTCTTTCTGAGATAATTTACCCCCAATCCAAGAAATTTGAGAATTTACTAATTTTTACTGAAAAAGCACGGGAACAGACCTAATGTCAAATCTCCAATATCAAGAGAGAATTCTCTCATTTCATAGAAAAGTACCTACCCGTACTTGAAAGATAAAACATCCATCCACTTAAATGTTTTGACTATAAAACCTTTAAAGAATGTTTTTACGAACTCAAATACTACAATAAATCTAAAAAACATAAACATTTCCGCGTATATTTGGAATAAAACGAAAAATTGTTGTATCTTGTCAAACTCCTGGGCTATCATCCTTTTTCATTTCCTCGTCAGCCGAAATTCTGGGTGAAAATAATTGAAAAAAACTATCCGAAACTTGACTTTTTCATCGTTCATCTTTTTACGCATTCAGCTTGGTGAAGTTTCACATCAAAATTTATTCAAATTTACTCTTGCTCACTAGTACCCGAACGGACACACTTATATCAATAAAAAAACATCACCTATGACATAAAACGATCATGAAACTTCATCCCTCAGTATCTATAGAACCTGTCAAAGACAAGTATGTCGTGTCGAGGATTGTTCTTAAAAAAAAACTTATAATTTCTATATGACCCTGAAGTCTAATTTCGGGTGTATCTGGCTGGTTGCTACTATTTTCCAAATCGTTTTAAGCTAATTGAGAGTGTTTACTCCCGACATAAATGTCAAAGGCAACGCAATTTCTAATTTAAAATAGATTGCAAAACAAAACTTGATGACGCAAACATTTTCAAAACTGCTATCTCTCCTCATTTAATTGTATTTCTTTGTTTAAAAATATATGTATGTACTTTTTAATGACATTTGATAAGTCACAATTTGACACCATTTATTCATGGAAATTAACCATTACACGATAAGCATCAAATCCATAAACAAATGTCCACTCCATGCCATGGATTTGTTACCACGTCGATTATTTGACAATCTAAACAACGACTTTTGATTTCGGGAAACACTCAGAATCTCACAGATAAGCTAATCCGCCTCCGCCGTACTAGAGCTTTTTTTTGTGTGTACCTATATAAACATTGCTCTCACCTTGACGTCAGCGCCAAGCGTTTTGATTGTTCTACTAGTGCGCCAACAATCTTTGGATGTCCATGGCCTTGATTCACAGCGGAATATGCACTCAAAAAATCAAAATACCGCCTATCCTCGACGTCCCAAACGAAGACACCTTCACCCCGCTTTAGAGCTACCGGCAATGGATGATAGTTATGCGCTCCATATTTCTCCTCACGTGCAAACACTTCCTTCGAAGAAACACAACGCGTGACGCCGATAATGCGCGGTAGTCCAGCGACACTTCTCATCAGAGCTTGATTAGCGAACATATTTGCACGATTCTATTTTAGAATTTCTGTCGACAAAGCACTATCAGACCACTTGTTTATAAATATAGATTTAGTCGTGTGTATCTACCTCCAATGGACGGCTTGATCAGCACTTCCGAACTTGTCAAGAATAGGAGAATGACTGACTGAGCTGGATTTTTCTGCTCAATATCGGAGTGCGAATGGAACTTTTGTTAGTTGGCTGGTGGTCTTGACTTTTGATAATCTTTGCTGGTTCATTGAAATCATATTGAGATTGTAGAGGGGCGCCAGCAGGCTATTTTTCGCAACATTACCATCAAGGTGGGCGTGTACACGTTTGGGACTGTTGTTATGCGACGCCACATATGATAACAGCTGATATTGTCAGACTTTTCAAAAAGCGATTGTGGTGGCTGCATAGGAGGGGGATGAGGGTTCTTTTCACATGTGTTCGGCGAGAGCTTTTGCGGAATAAATTGGTGATAGCTTGCGCTTCTAAATTTATGCATTGCGATGGAAAGTTTTACTTGATCGTTGTACTTTGTACTTCTAGAGATTCTATTTCTAGATTCGAAATACAATTAGTTTTGCATATGAATGTGATTTTGTAGAATTTCCAGTTTCATGATTAAACGTTTTGCATGTATGTTATGGTGGAACTAAATATATCAATGGATTTAGTTTATTTCATACACTTTCGCATAAGGGAGGCGAATGGCGCCAGATTTTAGCAATTTAACCAATTTAGGACTATTTGACCTCATGTCAATGTCATGTCATGTA
Source organism: Rhingia campestris (assembly GCA_932526625.1). NCBI lineage: Eukaryota > Metazoa > Arthropoda > Insecta > Diptera > Syrphidae > Rhingia > Rhingia campestris. Next base: position 101,018,905 of record OW052184.1, read on the forward strand.
TGTCATGTCATGTATGTCATGTCATGTCCCATACATATGATGTTATGGTTTTAACGGAAACTTGGTTACACCCACACATTTGTTCGACTGAGATCTTCGATTCAACGTATGTGGTTTACCGAAAGAACCGATTCGTAACAAGCACGGAGAGAGGTGGGGGAGTTTTAATAGCTGTCTTATCTCGATTTCAAAGTAGGGAAATTGCATTGGAATATCGAACGGTCGACTTTAAACAATTGTTTGTGTGTATTGATGTCTACTCTCGATCCTTTACGACATTGGTAGTTGTAGTCTCCTACATACCCCCTAGAAGTGTTACCAATGTGTATACAAAACACATTACTCGTCTTGAACCCACTCAACTATCTTGTGTGTTGGACGACTTCAATTTTGGTGATATCAAAAACCAATTTTGTTGCACTCGAGAGTTATCTAAATAATATTAGTTATTATTAACATCGTCCAAATTGGAAAATAATTATAATAATTTTTTAGAAAAAATCAATTAAGGTTTTAAATTGTTTGTACCTAAAAATCGTTTTAAAATTCCTTGGTCAAACGAAAGATTGACAAACTTGCGAAATGTCAAGAGAAAATTATATAATTTTTTTTTCAATTAACAAAACAGCTGCAAATCGTGAAATTTTTTTGAGATACAGAAAAGATTATGAATTCTTAAATAGATTTTTGTATAGGCAGTATGTTTTGTCCTTTGATTCATCGGTTAAGCGAAATAGCAAATCATTTTAGAATTATATCTATTAATTCAAAACGAAATGACTCAGGTTTACCTATGGTTATGGAGTTTGAGAATGTAAGTTCAAATAATATGACGAGCACATGTGATTTATTTGCTGATTTTTTGAATCATTATATAATAAATCTCAGGTGCACTTAACGCGAAACCATTATTTAGATATTCCGGAGTTACTTATTGACGGTTTAATTCAATTTATTGAGGAATACCTAACAAACGCGTTAAATAAAATAAAATTGAACAGAAACCCTGGTCCGGACGGTATATCAGAGGTAATATTAAAAAATTGTTTATCGTCTTATGTCGGTCCATTAAAAAATATATTTAACCAGTCATTTTTAACTGGACAGTTTTTAGAAGAATGGAAATATTCTTTTACAGTGCCGCTCACTTGAATAGCACCCCCTTTGCTGTGAGTTTTAAGCTTAATATCTTCAAAAATAATTATGGTAATGACTTGTTTTTTTCTAATGAAAGTTTATTAAATTCTGTAAATAAAACAGAAGGAATGGAATTCATATTTACAGTGGTAATTTTTTTTATAGATTTTGAAGCGATATGACTCAAAATATACACATCACATTTTGGCTCACTTGAATAGCACCCCTCATAAAAAAAATATTTAAAAATGTTTTCACACTGTTGGACTTAAAAATTTATTAGGAACACAATTAAGAATTAAAATTTGAATTAAATTTGAATTAAAAAAAAAAATAGTAACGGGTGCTTCCGCCTTTGTTATAAATAACCTCATACATCCTGTTAGGTAGGGAATCATACAATTTCTTGATGTAATCCAGCGAAATGGAGGCCCAGCTACTTCTAATTGCTGCTATTAGCTCCTCCTTATTGGAGTATTGCTTCCCTGATTCGTACACCTTCCGAGCAAGCCATCCCCAAACATTTTCGATGATGTTTAGGTCTGGCGAGTATGGTGGCCAATCCAACAATAAAATGTTTTGACGCCCAAGAAATTGTTTTACCACTCTGGCATTGTGAATTGGTGCGTTATCCTGCTGCAATTTCCACGGCAAGTCACCAAATAATCCATTAATGGAAGGGATAACGTTCTCTAGTACTCCAATGTAGGACTGAGCGTTCATACGAGGAGTTAGGAACTGCAACTCCAAAGTGCCATAGTACGTTATGGCTCCCCAAATCATAACACCGCCAACTCGACTGTGCAAACGATCCAATTGATGTTCCTCCTTCCGCAAATCATGAAAGTAATAATTAAAACCGTCAGGACCCTCTAAATTAATTTTTTTTTCGTCGGAGAAAACAACACGGTACCATTCCTTGCTCCATGTCATGTTAGCACGGCAGAAACTAAGGCGTTGCTCTTTGCGATATGGGTTAAGCGGTGGTTTGTTCTTTAATTTCAATCGCTTTAAGTGCTTAGCCTTCGAAATAATCCGCTTTACTGTGGACACGCTTGCTTTAACACCACTTTTTTCTCTTATTTTGGCTGCAGAGTCGTGCGAATTTGACGCGAGCCGCAGAATTGCTCTTTTTCCAGCCTGGGTAACGGCACTAACTGTTCGTCCTTTCATGTTTTTGCCATAGTTGGACTCGTTCCGTAAAAATGTGGATATCACTTTGCGGCTTCGTTGAGTTTTTTGGCTATTTGGTGAATAGACAGGCCACACTCACTGTAAGCCTTGATTTTAGCTTTCTTGTCCTCTGTCAGTGATTTGCCACGACCCATTTTAACTAAAATTATCTTAAATTAATTAAATGATTATTAGAAAATACTTTTGCATAACCACCTGATTTGGCTTCCACACGAAAACTGATAATAGAGGGGGGTGCTATTCAAGTGAGCCAAAATGTGATATGTATATTTTGAGTCATATCGCTTCAAAATCTATAAAAAAAAAATTACCACTGAAAATATGAATTCCATTCCTTCTGTTTTATTTACAGAATTTAATAAACTTTCATTAGAAAAAAAAAACAAGTCATTACCATAATTATTTTTGAAGATATTAAGCTTAAAACTCACAGCAAAGGGGGGTGCTATTTAAGTGAGCGGCACTGTATGACTTCAATCTATAAAAACGGTTTCAGACAAAAAGTAGAAAACTATCGACCAATATCAAAGCTTTCTCAATTGTTAAGGAGAAGCTTTTCTTCAGTAAAAGAGATAATCTCCTATAATCAATATGGTTTTATTAGAGGTAGATCCTGTGCTAGCAATTTCACTTTGTTAACTTATTATGTATTTGACAGCTTTGAGGATCGATTACAAGTTGATATACTCTTCACTTTACAAAAACCTTTGATAGGGTGCACCACACCCAACTTTTAGCAAAAATAAAATGGTTGGGTTTTCATTCCTCAATGCTTAAATGGTTTCATAATTATTTAACAAACAGGCAGCAAATGGTTAAGATCGATGGTTATACTTCTCGCCAAATCGATGTATCATCCGATGTCCCTCAAGGTAGCCATTTAGTCCCATTGCTTTTTATTTTGTTCTTAAATGACGTTCAGGATATTTTTAAATTTTGCAAAGTTTTAACTTTTGCGGAAGATTTAAAATTATATTCTCGTATAAGTAATATAACGGTTTCAGTCTGATATAAATAGTTTGTGAGCATGGTGTAATCATAACGCCATGGAGCTTAACATCTCGAAATGTAAAAAGTTTACAGCATTCCGTATAAATGCACCTATAATAAATGCTTATTATATGAACGATCTTAGACTTCAGCGTACGGAATACACTATAGCAATCAAACTCAATGTTAGGTTTTCTAAGGCGAAATTGCAAAGACTTAAGAGACATATTTAGCCTTAAAACTATATACTGCTCGTTAGTCAGGACGCAGTTGTTATACAGATCCATCATATGGGATTCGCCATATGTTGTGCAGGCATTGCCTAGTCATGATAAAAGATGTCAACAAATAAAAGATGTCAGCAAACCTTACGTTTGAGGCGTAAAGCATCGTGTATCATTTTTGTTCGCGATATTCTGAAATATCAGTTGTTTCACCGGAATTGATTTTTCTTATTAATTTGTATGCTCCCAAAGAATCGCTTAGGGAGCGAAAGTTGTTAATGTTGAACTCTCATAAAACCAACTATGGCACTAATGAGCCTATTACACGATGCATATGCATGTTTAATTTGGTAAGCAACAAAATTTATTTTGAATTATTGAAATTACAACAACAACCTGTGTGCAACAACACTATTTGGCGGGAATTATAGTTGGAATCATTCAATTGATAATCAGACATTTTGTCAGGGGTCGGCCCCCTTAGAATTAGAATCGTTGTTACTCCTACCTTACTACTACCAAATTGATTTTTGTTTGTGCCGGGTTGATTTTAAAAATTGTTTATATTCAATCGGTTTAAATTAAAATATTGTTTATTTAAGTAATCTATAAGGTTGAAAAATCGGTAGATGATCATCTAAGTTTTTTTTTTTTTTTTTTTTTGTGGGGGTTCGCTGGAAGGAAAAATCATCGAAAGACATTGCAGAGGTTTTATCGCGAGGGAACCTTCTGCAATAGTGATCTAAAAAACCTCCCGAAGACTGACTTTAGTATGTCTTCAAGGAATCGCACCTAGTCGTTAGACTAATCAGCAATTTATTTTTCACATGTATTATATTTTATAAAATTATAAAATTTAAAAGAAATTCCGACGTTGGTCGGATTTCTATGAGTTTTGTTTGAAATTGTACCTAAGTTTCAGTATTTCTTGTTTTTTTTTTTTTTTTTTTTTTTTTTTTTTTTAAATATATATCTTTAGCTACATAGATCAAGGGGTTTAACCCGTCTTAATCTCCTGACTATATTGTCGGTTCTTAAAAGCTGTGCTATTTCTAAATTAACATGGCTGAGAAGCCTATCTCTGTGTCTTAGAGCTACTTTTTTAGCTTCATCTTCAACCATTTCAATATATAGATCTCTATGCAGATCGGTGTTACGTATGTACCACGGTGCGTTAACTATGCTCCGTAGTACTTTGTTTTGGAAGGTTTGTATTATTAGTAAGTTTGTCTTGCATGTGCATGCCCACAGCTGGAGCCCATAGGTCCATACTGGTTTAAGAATTTGCTTATATAGCAATAATTTATTGTAGTTGGATAAGGGTGAGTATCTCCCAATAAGCCAATACATTTTACTATAGCGGATGTTTAACTCATCTCTTTTTTTCTTTACGTGGGCTTTCCAGTGCAGTTTGGCGTCTAGAGTCATCCCTAAATATTTAGCAGTATTTGAATATTCCACTACATTACTATTTATGTATACTGGAATGTGTGGTACAGTTTTTAACGTAAAATTGATATGAACTGACTTCAGGTCATTTAATCTGATCTGCCAATTTTTAGTCCATTCTGAGATATTGTTTACTGCCTTTTGAAGCTTTTTTGTAGCTATTTCGACAGTTTCTCCTACAGAAAGTATAGCAGTATCGTCTGCAAAGGTAGCTAGAGTGATTTCGTCACTTTCTGGTAGATCACTAGTGAATAGGAGATATAGTACTGGACCTAAAACACTGCCTTGAGGTACACCAGCCTTTATTTCTCTTAATGTTGAGTATGTTGTTTCTTGTTTAATTCTGAAAAATCGCTGTAGAATATACGACTCCAGTATTTTTGAATACTGCTTCGGCAGTTGCTTTTGTAATTTATGGATCAATCCTTTGTGCCATACTCTGTCGAAAGCTTGTGATATATCAAGAAATACTGTAGAGCATACTTTTTTCTCTTCAAAAGCATTTTCAATTTTATCAGTGATTCTATGCACTTGGTCAATTGTTGAGTGTTTATTCCTGAACCCAAATTGATGGCTCGGTACTAGCGATTTGTCTACAATAATATTTTGCAGGCGTTTTACCAGCATCTTTTCGAATAGCTTGGACAACATTGGTAGTATCGATATTGGCCTATATGAGGTTACTTCGCTAGGTGGTTTACCTGGTTTTGGAATCATTATAACCTCCGCGACCTTCCATATACTTGGTACATATCTTAATCTAAATACAGCGTTTATGATCTGCGCTAGATGTTTCAGTATTTTTTTTGAGAATTGTTTTAAAATTTCCCCCGTTATTAAATCAAACCCTGGGGCCTTTTTTATATTTATACCTTCTTTTATTTCTTTGGCAAGTTCTTTAGACGTAACCGGTCGAATTGGTACATCTTCCTGGCACGTTTCTTCCATTCCTTGATAGTCTTTATCTTCGTATGGTTGGAAGACGCCTTCAAGATGCTCAGCAAAAGTATTTGCTTTTTCTTGACTGCTTTTTTCCCAGTTTCCTTCTCTGGTTTTCACTGGTGGGATGTGAGCTGTTGGCCTGTTCATTTTCTTTGTTGCCTTCCAGAGCGAGTAGTCAGTACTAGCATCATCTAAGTCGCGCAACAAATCCCAGTTGTGTAAAGCGATACTGAGAGCGTAGTGCTCTGTGATTAAAAAAACAAAAAAAAAATACCTGACATTTGTAAGAATTGTTCAAAATATGCTAGTTATCACACAAATCACAAATTATTGAAGCATTTGTTTTACTACAAGCATTCACCGACAATATTGGCATCGATACCTCAAACAGATGTCATCGGCATGTTTGGGAGTATCCATAGAGTGAACAAAAAAACGATGTCAACTCTCATGCTAATACTTTTCACATCTGTACAATACAGCGAATGCACTTTAGCCTTCACACAGACCTTACAGCAGACCGATTAGTTTTGAACTATAGAAGAGTAAAACAAAATCATTCCTTATCTTGCGTGTTAGTATTTTTATTTCTCATATTTAAATATAACAATAATTGATTTATATATTTTTCATATTTTCTAAATTCATGTTTACATATCTTTTTTATTTTTTTATGTTTTTAAGTTTTAATAATTTTCACCGATAAGTTACAATAGCTCATTTATTTGTCAAGGGTCTTGTAAGGTAATGTTGGAGTTCACATAATCCCAACAAGACCATAGTTAAGGGTTTGTTTTTTTTTAAATTTTCTTTTAAAGTCTCTATATCGATAGTGTCTCTCACTAATTTAAAATAGTCTACATTGAACATTATGTTTTATACGATAAACAAACAAAAGAAAATTAAAATAATGAATAATATGTGCATTTATATAAATTAAATTAAAAAATTAAATAAAAGCTATATTCATAAAATTAAATTTAAATTTAATTACAATTAAAACAATTTTTGTTTTTTTAATTATTTGATACATTATGCTGCTGTTGTTGTTGTTGCTGTTGTTGCTGTTGTTGCTGCTGCTGTTGCTGTTGCTGCAACAATTGCTGATGATGATGCTGTTGCTGTTGGATATCTTTACTCAATCGATATGTACTCATGACATTTGCACAACTCTGATGGAAGTAAAGATTCCTGCCACGGAAGAAATCCGATGAAAATTCTTTTATACCTGTCTTGAGTAAATAAGAACACAGACAACTCGTTAGTTTTATGCTTAGGTTATGAAAATATATGTTTTTCTCTTTGTGTCACAACATAATGAAAATAATAAATTGCCATGCAGTATGAGATGCTAAGTGCAAGCGAAACTAAAATCCAATGCAAATTTACCTTACAAATGAAACATTTGTATTCTTCGTCCGGTTTATCCGAACTTATCCCCACCTTTGAGTCCTGCATTACTCCGCCGCCACCTCCTCCGGGAGTACCAGTCAGCGCTGGTGGTCCAACATTATCCGTATCGGGTATTTTAGAACGTAGCTCTTCGAAGTTGTATTTGTTATTGTTATTATTATTATTATTTGACATCTCGATATTTGGCTCAGTGCTGGTGACTTGTGGTTCTGAACGAGGTCGTTCATCATCGGGCGTGTGGTTTTCATTTCTGTCAAAAATAATGTGAATCAGATTGGGTGTCAAAATGGAGCTTGGTTTTGAAGCTTACCTGCTAATTGTTTCGTCGAATTTACGTTTCTTTGCATTCAGCATTTTAGCGGAATCATCATCGTCGACGATCACATCTTCATCACTGTCATTATTGCACATATTTGTATCGATATCTTTGCTACTACAATTACGCTCCTCGCCGCAGGAGTCCGCATTGTAAAAGTGATGCGTTGTCGATGAAAGTTCACTCACATTTTTTACTAAAAAGATAGATCATACATGGCTAATGTAATTGGTTTGTAAAATATTCTAGCGTTAAAATTATCCGTTGAATTTTAAGAATCATCAGATAATGAATCATTTAAACAAATAATGCCACCCGAGTGTCTATAGCCTATAAGCTAAGTGAACATACTAAAGAGCAGAAGATAATAACCCTGTTTTTGCCATTGATAAATAGTGAAATGAAGAAAACCAACTCTCGAAAATGAAACCTAAACAGGTTTTGCAATATTTTGGGGATAGGTAGTCGCATTTGTAGACAAAATTAATGAAAACAAAAGTATTTGTTTATGATATTGTACTAGATTTCCGTACAAAATCCTACTTCACTATAGGTGTGTCAAAAAAATGGGTACTGTATCGGATACTGAAAAAGGGATAAGCATAAGTAAATGCACAATATTAATATTCTCATTTGAGGTTTAAGTTGTTGATGTTAAAAGTGCACAAGCCAGAAACAACGATGACTTGATATTCATTATTTCACCGGCAATGTAGTTCCATGCCAGGAATTTTAGTCATCGAGCATATTGGAAGGCGCATCACTGTATTGGCGTTGTCATTTCTTTGTTTTTAATTGTTTTCCGCAATAAGTCCTTCGCATAAATAAAACGAGTGGCGTTAGGTCAAATCATAAGAGAATTTGATGATTTTCATAATTTGTGACATAAAGAATAGGGGTATTCATGCAACGTCGGTAAGTCGTTGTAAACGTTGTAAAAGTGGTAAAATTACGACCTGGTAAATGAAATGTCAAAATTTGTATGGGATTGTAAAAGATTACAATAATATCAGACATTTCGCACAGGAATTGGGTGTGTAAACTGAGATGGTAAACGTTGTAAGCTTTTGAAATTCTATTTTAACATTTAATCAGTCACTTTCACACATCAAACGTGTGAACAAAATTCTATCAATAAATAAATTGCTCAAATGATATTGAATTCAGTGGGTTACTGCATTATTTCGTGGTGCAGTTTTAGGGCCGTTCATGAAACATCCTCGTAAAATAATAATCTTTCGCACGTAGCAAAATTAGGACGTTCCATGGATACCCTTAATGTCGAAATGTGATGATACGAATTTTAATACCAGAATTTGAAGGAATCTGTGTCTATGTGATTTTCTGTTATTGGCTAAAACTGAAAATTATGTTAAGGAATAATTGGGCAAAAACTAAACATTGAGGTTATCTATAATTTTTATATAGATATATAGTTTTGAATTTTTTAAAAATTGTACTGTATGCACGGACAAGGATCCTATATACCAAATTTCATTATACTAGCTCAAAATTTAAGGCCTAAAAATCGGTGACGTACGGAGAGACAGACATGGCTTCATCTCATCATCCATATACTTTGAGGTATATGTAGCTAAAGTATTTCTCTATTTAACAAACTATGTATCAAAACGAATATACCCTATGGGATGACGAAAAAACCCTGGATACAAAGTTTAAAGAAAATCGGTCAAGCCGTTTAGGCTGGAGAGACCAGTAAGGACAGACGGATAGACTATTTTGGGTTCCGCTATCATCGTAATGTTAAAATAAATCAAACAATACCTTTCTCTTTGTAAGAGAAAGTTAAAAATGTAATTTGCATTTAAAGCAAAATGCTTTGTATTTCAAATAGTTATTATATGGTTTTCCATACGTAGAGTTTGTTAGATGACAGATTTTAACTGTCAAAAATTGAGAATCCTAGATATTAGCTCTGTGTAATGAATATGAACTTAGAACAGAAAAGGACAGAACTGTTAAACTAAGTAAAGACTGTCAGAACAGAAATGTCCAAAACCGTGACAAGATAACATTTTTCTTTATACATAGAAGTATGTTTAATCCTGAAAGACATATTATTTATTTTCTAACTTTTAGTTGCATAGCTTTTCTTAAAATTCTTAGTAACGTTATTGTTTGCTCTGATAAAGAGTACAAAAGCTCTTAAATGCTAAACATTTACAGAAGTATTATTAAAAAATTATTATCCTATCATTAATAAAAGTTAATTTATGAATAAAGATTTCTTATTAATAAAAAATAAATGGTCATATTATAGCTGATTAACGTTTATTGATAAATCTATTACAATCAGTACAAAATCTATCGTCATCAGCTGTTATTTATGTTTTGTTTCCACTCCGTTGTCAAAGCGACACACTTCTTTTGTGAGAATTTAATAAAAATAGGAACTGCAAATAACAAAAGACAAACACCTGAGAAGGCAACACCTGAGAATAATGGCTAAACCACAATCACACTTTGAAGCTTCGCTTTGCCGACGTGCTTTACGCATGCTTTGACATATTTACTTGTACTCCACAACCCTTTCAGAGAAAATCCCAGAAAACAACAACAATTTTTTTGACAATACACACTTTTTCCAACCTTCACTTTGACCCACGGCGCTTTGCAGCAACTTCACGTTAAGATTTTACGTATTTCATTTTGTGGTTGAAGCTCAACGCCAGGCAAAGTACATTGTGATAGGTAAAATTGATACCATATGGTTGAACTAGGTGCGTCAGCCAAACGCAACGCACCAAAGCGTGATTGTGTTCCAGCCATAAATCACCAGTTACCACTCACTGCAAACATCATCATCGTCATTGAATGCATTCATTTGGAACCATTGCACCAGCATTGCGAATTGATAGCGTGAATGCATCTCCTTAATAAATTATGACAGATCAGTGGGTGAAGTGCAAAATCAAGATTTTTCAATAATTTGTGTAAAAAAATGAAATAGAAGTTGCAGATTTCCAAAGTTTCAGTCGAAATGTTGATAATTATTTATTCTGGTATGTGATTAAGTGGTTTTGATATAAATTTTTGATCAAAAGGTGGTTAAAACTTGAAAATGAAAAAAAAACTTTTTGTGCGGCAAGTTGTTCTAGAAAATTCTACCCATTTCTTCCGTTTTCATAGATGGACGAACGTGAAAATGAATTCAAATGAGTTTTGGTGAGTCGTTGATCATATTTAGGTTTTAAAAATTTTCATATCGTGTGTCCTTATGTTCATTGCAACACATTATCAATTGTTACTGTTTTGTTGGTTAGGTACAGGATTTTTTGTTGAAATGGTTATTTGCAACTAATCTGTGTAAATAGTGCGTATACGCCTAAAAGTAAAAATGGTCAGTTATGATATGATGGTTAGGTGTAATATGTCTTCTTTTAAGCAAAGAGGAAATAAAGTCTAAGAAGAACGCGAATAAAATAGAAAAGAATAAACTTTTGACATTTAAGGGGGCCATGCATATGTAAAGGAACAACCTAAAGCCACAACTATAATGAGGACAATACAAATTCCACTTGTTTGCATAGTTGCGAACAAAACCATTCATCTTTTACAGTTCATAGTTATATATTCCAAACAGATTATTTTCACAAAAATGGTCACTACGGGACTTAGGGGCATTTGGCTACGTAAGCACAAGGAACCTTTTTTATGAATAAAGAGTTTTTCAACCTTTTCAAGGCCAGTTATAGCAATCACGTCTTAAGATCTGTAAAAGACTTAACAATTACCACATAAGGACGAGTAGGAATGCAGTTAAATGAAATGTTAATGATCAATCCTAATATGAACCCTCGCGTAGTATTACCGAGTTTCCGCTTGAGAAAAAAAAATCACAATTTCGCATAAGGTTTGACTACAAACCTAAATAATAGAGGTTACTAGGCCTATGAATCTGATAAAGCGTAGATGCCAGCGTAAGACCATCTTGAATTTTGTTGTTTATTAGTTCAGAGTGACCCTCAATAAAAGGGTGACTAAGATCATAAAAAGGTCCATTGTTATACAACTAGGAGGCGCAGGTTTTTATTAGCTACTTCTGAAACTATTTTGATTTTTAATATTTAGATTAGGTCGTTCATACTGACATTGTTAACATAGTTTATGCCCCTGTTTTGGCTTTTGAGAGAGAGCGGGACACATGCCAGATACTGGATGCGATCGAGAAAGTAAACCGCAGATGGATAAACGGCACAACATGACAAATATCCAGGCAACTCTGGCCAGACTTCAACCAGAAGCCTGCTTGACAACAGATCAAACATCAGCGCCATAATCGGTGTCCTTACATGACACTGTCCCATTGGCCTACACTTCTGTAGAAGCTGCTTGGACGAAGAAGAGGAGGAAAGTATTATCTACTCACCTTCTATGCTCTTGTAAAGCTCTTTAAGTGAAAAGGAAGCTTCATCTAGGGAAGTATTTCTTCGATAATCTAGGCGAGCTGGCTTTTATTAATGTCAGAAACCTCCTACGATACATTATTAGCTCAGAATGGTTCAATTAGACGAACGAACATAGGAAAGTCGACGGATCCACATGGTACCACAACGGACCTTTGTGGTCTAAGTGTGCAAGCGGATCGCGTGCAGCGTTAGTTATTTCGGAGAGAGTATTTTTCTTCATTTGAATTTGGTCTGTTAAATGCTGGCCAAATGATCCAGATGGCATACTGTAGTAGTCGTGCAGCGACCATCTGAAATTGGTTGTGGACAACTCTACATTGTGCTTTTGTAGTATATAAAGAGATATAGGTGCATTGACATAGTGACAATGGCTATAATTCAGGTTTTGAAAGTCTTGTCTTGTTTCAGTTTTCTGTAGTGCTATTGCGTCCCAGAACCCTATATTGTTTTGCTTGGCAATTTTCTTTGGAGATTTGCGGAAGCTTTAATTTTACTACCCTAAGGTGTTCGGTATTAGTGATCTGATCACATTGATAAGAATCTAAATATCCCTACGAGATATCAGATGATTCTTCAACCAAAGAGTAGCTTGTAAGCGACGACTCTGGCTTGGTAGATGCTGCAGTGGTAAGCAGAATAATGGAGCAGCTGATTTCTAGGTCGTTGGAGAAACCCTCTCCGTCAACCCCTACGATCTTGAGTGAAATGGATAAAACATTTCTGAAATTTGTTTTTGAATGTTCGTCGAATATTTCTATGGTCTGTACCCGCCTTAATGAATGATGCAAAACGTGATCATATTTCATTAAAAGTGAAACATAAACAAATCATCATAACTCTCCTCAATTCTCACAATTCCTTAAAAATCCGTTTCCACATATTTGGGAGATGAAAAAAGTCAATCAACTCACCACTGATATGTGGACTGGGGTTTGATTCCCAATTGTTATTTGAATTCGTCACATCATCCTCTGCGCTCTCCTTATTTATCACACACGCTGTCCTATAAAGGACACCGTCTAATTTCCCAGCACTACTCGAACTATTCATCTCTGAACCGGAATCGGGAACATCGTCGTTACAACTCTCCACATCGACAGTTTCGATTTCGTCTTTCGGTTGTGGCTCCTCCTGCAAGTCCACAAAAAAACAAAACACATTGTAAAATCTATCTGAATTATTTTGTTTTTTCTTCTTTTACCCACCTCACTGTTCTTAGCCGTTTCCATTGAATACTTCCGTTTACAAATCGGGCACGAACTACAAAACAAATTATCTAAGAAGTACATATCACTGCCATACTTCCGTTTTCGAACTTTGATTCGTAAACGATTCTGTCGATTGTTTCGTATTCTCTGGAATGTCTACAAAACAAAAAAAAGAAACTTTCACATTTAAAAAAAATCGTCCTTTCGGATTTTGTTGTATTTTTCAACACTCACCTCCCATCGGTTGTGACTAGTCCGTATGGCATTCTCCTGTGCAGGACATGGTGGGGCAAACATGTAATTGGATTGTAAATTCGCTCGTTCCATGCCCGCGCTCAATTTATACAGCCTATCTAGTTCGGTTAGAAAGTGTGAGTTCCACTCCTCGGGGGTGAGTTTAATACCACAGACCGGACACACATCAGGAACATGACCACGTGAGTTGCCATTTTTTTGCTGACCACCACTGCTACTATGGACATCTGGAAAATGAGTGTGTGGTAAAAAAATGGATAATGTCAGTGTGTGTGTGTGAGTAAGTAATTAAATTTGAATTAATTGCGCATCAGAAATGTTTGAAAATCAAAATTGCAAACAAAAACGGCCAAAATGCACAACAAAATAAATTTAACAGTCATTACATCGTTCGTAGTGAATAATCAACGAACCTTGCAGTCAGATAATAACCATTTGCGAGAGCCAAATGAGCAAGCGGATGTGTGATACGCCATCTGTTGTCTATTTCGTAGATTGCATCGTGAATTTGTTGTGAATTGCATTTTACAAAACTCCACTCAAAAGATTGGCAGAGTTGGTGAATGGGGATGCGAATTAGGGAAAATATCCTGTCAAGGATGCAGTTTATGGATGCAAATTTACAGAAGGCATATACATGCATGTTGTTAGTTTTTATGGCGACAATTAGAGTTGGCAAATGCACAAGGATGACAATGCTGGTCGCAGATCTAAATTGCAAGTCAAAGTTCATTCGTATTTGTGTAAAGTGCTTTGGATTGGGAGGAGTGCAGCTGTGGCAGGCTTGGTGATATGCGTTTATAAGCGAAGGGTAGTACTTAAATCGATGGAGGGTACTTAATGGTGGAGAGGAAGCTGGTACTTATAGATCGAGCTACTTAAAAACGAAGGTAAATGATAGGAATCATTGCAAAATTAGAAATCCTGGTTAACTGGCCTCCCAACCAGATTTGCAAAAAGCTTAAACAGTTGCTTTTCTTATGAAAAAAATTCCGGTCATTGAATGTTCCCTCTCGTATTGCTTTATGACCTGCATTTTGGAATCTTAACCGTCGGATTTCACAACAAGCGCTGTAAAAGGATCGGGAAAGGTTTAAATGCATCCTAGGTTCTGATAAGTTGCAGATATCCATCACAATGGAACTGTTTCTGGTGTATATTACATCATTTAACATCCCCTTGGCACTTTTGGGAGTCTTTCTACAACACGGAGGCTCAAAAATCACCACTACTACCTAGAGTTATGAGATGAATAATGTTCCACGCTTCCTAAATCATGCAAGAAAAATTCGTCTGAGGATCAATAGAGTCTATAGCTCAATACGATTTGATTCTATTTCAACTTGAAAGCCATGCTTTTTATATGATCCCGGAGGGAGACGGAGGAAAGTGCTTCAAAATAATAAGCTTAGGGAACGTCACTGAATTTTTAGGATGTCGGTTGTAATATTGATGAATACAGCTTCTTCCTCACCCTGGTACAAATGTGAGCTTTATTTGAAGAATTACACGCCAATTATGTCATTTCAAACATTTAATTAGTCCGTTTTCCAGCTCCTCGTAAACAAGTGTCAAATGACAACTTTATTGCCCATCTCTACCCTACTAATTCCATCATTCACCTAAAACCAAGCACCAATTTACAATAACTCTCGCGTAACGAATTCCATTATCCCTCCCACCCCGCGCGTCATTGTTTCGCCGCAATTCGCAACGGAAGCGTAAAGTTTACATTTCCCACACACACACACACCAAAACTCAATCCGCAACTGTCAGAATTCCAAAAATATCCCCACACAAAGAGTCGAGAGTATTGCAACACTTGTCAAGTGCGAGTTCCAAAAGATGGAAGGGTTACACAAAAAACAGCCCCTTCGCACAATATGTTCGCATCCTCCGCCGGTAGACTGCCATCCCGGACGATTAGAAGTAATGATTGTAATTAAGAGATTCCCCACAGTAAAACGCCAGCCGCGCCCGCTGATATAGATCCACCACTTTGCCATTTGTCCGGACTAACTACAGCCAAGTATCTGTTATTGAAACTGAAGTGAACAAAAGTATTTCTCGCTGCATTCGAGAAAAGGATTGACATGGAGAATTTATATTTACAACATTCCATGACGTTCCTGTGAGGGTGGCGAACACAATAGGCACATCATCTCGCTACAAAAGGAGGAGGACGACGACGACGTCAATTTTTCGGGTAATGATTGTTTATTTGTTCGGCGATTAGCATCGCCGAGGAGTCAGCCTCAGCATCATAAACACCATATGGGTGCACACGGTACCGTGCGGATGGTGTAGCCTTGGCGCTTCGTCTTTGATGGTAGGACGACGAGCGGATTGAAAATTCCGGTCGCGAGCTATTATAATCCAATCTCGCGTATCGTTTCCCGATTTGTATGTTTGCTCCTCTTGTTTTGATTGTCTATACATGCCCTGTGGCCTGAGTATGACTACCGGGTGGATGCATACGCGCATCCTCAATTCCATGATTAGCTCGCGTCGTGTATCATCATCAATCGATTAAGTAAAGTGGCACTTGGAAGATTCTTACATTTTTTTCCCCCGTTCGACATTTAAGGGGGCCTCTCAAATTCTTGAAATGTTTACGGAAGTGTGGCGGCAGAGGTGTGATGTGCGTACGAGTATGTGTCGAAATTTTCGAAAATATCAATAAAAATGCTAAAGATCAGGGGTCGTCGTCGCATCGAGGTTGAATGTTAAACAAATAGACTACAAAAGAGGATATCTATATGGGGGAAGGAGCGACATCTCTGCCCATAAAAGAGCGATATAATTTTAAATTGAATGCTATAAATTTACGCCAGGATTGGTGTGCAAGTCGTTTACGTGCGGTGGCGGAATTGAGCTATTTGGAATGTCGGGTAAATGGGTGGAGGTTTGTAATTTTTTTTTTCGTTTACCAATGCCATTGAATCGTAATTAATTGGTAGCGTAAGAAGACGCATACGTTGGGGGACGATGATTTAGGGTTATTTTTCAAAAATTTGATTTTTTTCAATTGAAGAGTTTTTATGAATGGCATTTTTGACGGGCGGTGAGTGTTTACTTGCTGGTGTGATGCACTGAAAGCGAATGAACCGTGAGTCCGAATCGAGGCTATGGAGTAAATTTTACATTTTTTGAACACTCACCACTTTGTTTAATTTTTTTTTTTGCAAATATTTCGAAATTTTGCGCACTTCATGTAGGAAAGGCGAATAGTGTCTGTTCATATTCGTTCACAAATTGGTTTCGCTGAGACTTATGAAAGCTTGTGTCCAATTAAGCAAAGGCTGATATATACAGAAAATAAATCATTTTAGGAAGTCTCATGTGGTTTTTTGGTGGAACTTCGCATTTAGCAGAAAGTAAACATTTGGAGAAAAATTCGCAACATTATCAAATGTGCAACTCGAGGAATACTCTCTCCCAATCTCATACACCCCTCACCCTATACCGAAAATACTGAAACACCTGATTAACTCTGAAGAAAAATAGACAGAAATCATTGCTGAAATCTGAATACACTTTCAAGCACATATCCACATAATACTTTTCAAATTGTAGAATTGTGTCGAAGAACGGTGCTACATTACAATTTTAAAGCGAGTCCTTAACTTCTTATCTAGAGCCAATTCTCTTATAAACAAAAATATGCAAACAAGCTATTCAATGGGGAAGAAATACCTTTGAGATCTTTAATGCAGTGGAGATCACTCAAATTGTGTTGCAAAAAACTGCGAGATACAATATCTCAACTATTTAACTATCTTCCTCAACCATGCAATGAAGTCAGGGAAATATTCGGATCAAAAATATCGTTGCGCTCATTTTAACTATAAACGTTTGAATGGTTATTAGATATTCAAGCTACCGGAATTCAGGTTTTTTGCTCCATCTTGGAGCTTACTATCTTCAAAATCTCAGCGATTTGACAAACACGGTAGCGAAGTCGTTAACAGCTTAGAATGGTTGGTATCACAATGGTCTAAGTATGCTGGCGAACTTGCTGGCAGCCACTCTAACCTAACCTTTCCTAATATAGAATAGCAGTTTTCCTAGACCTAGAAGGAACCTTCAAAATCTTAAAAACGAAAACAATTTGAAAAATCTTTTGAAGCTGAAATAGAAAAATGTCCCAGCAACCATTCCCATCGACCCTAAGCTAAATCATGTAAACAAACCTAAACATCCTCAGCAAGTAGTCATCGAAAAGGTCTTAGAAGAGAACTAGAGACTTCACTAAATATAACGAGAACCTGCATATAAGTTCTACAACAACAATCATAAAACGTCCACCTATGGCACGGGAATGTGTATTTTATGAAGCCTTTTAGTCATAATATACACAGTCGATGCTGAGGATATGGAAGAACCACTTTTGCAGACTGTTAAATGGCGACGACGAACAATTTTCCGCTGTCAGCAGAACGAACCATCAATACTGTCGACGACTGCGAAAACAACCAAACACCCGACCTAAGTGAAGTCAGGATAGCAATATCTAAACTCAAGCTTAACCAGGCTGACCGGAAATGACGCCCTTCCGGAGATGACTTAGTAATTAACCTCCACCAACTCATAAACTAAATTTGGTCGGAAGAAAGTATGCCTGAAGAACTCAGGATCGTTTTTACGATCCACAAAAAAAGAAGACCCTCTGAACTGTGCCAACTACAGAGGCATATATCGTTCCCTCAACATCGCATACAAGATTTCATCTGCCGTAATATGTGAATGCCTTAAACCGTTTAGGCCAGGAAAGTCTACAACTGATCAAATCTTCACACTTCGTCAGATCCTGAAAAAAACCCAAGAAGTCCAAATCGATACCCACCATCAATTCATCGATTTCAAAGCCGCATGCGACAGCATTTATAGAGACGAACTATACAGAGCCATGTCTTATTTTGGTATACCGCCCAAACTCGTCCGTCTGTGCATGATGATGATGGATGGAGAATTTTCGCTGCTCCATCAGGGTCGGAAACGACCTTATCGACACAATCAATACAAAAAAGGATTTAAGTAAGGCGATGCACTGTCATGTGACTTCTTTAATCTAATACTTGAGAGAATTGTGCAAAACTCCCGAGCCTACACCAGAGGCACAATCTTCTATAAATACGAAGACAATATTGACATCATTGGTCGGACTCAACGTGAGGTCATAGCCACGTTTGCCAGTATAGAGAAGGAAGCGGCAAAAATGGGTTTAACATAGTAAATGCTGGTAAGACCAAGAATATGCTGTCAATACGAAGGACACGACATGAACGTTATGGACAGAACGTCGCCATTGACAGATATAGCTTTGAGGTAGTACGTGACTTTGTTTAACTCGGCTCCGCTATTAGCTCTGACAACAATATTCGGTCCCGTTTGAGTTGACAGGCTATGGAGACGAAAATTAAACCATGAACTATACGAGCTGAACAGCGACATACCCTATGGCTAGGACATGTAGAAGGAATGGACACCAATGCTCCGGCTCGCAGAGTCTTTGATAGGCACCGTAGACGACGTAGACAGAAAAATAATATAACACTAGACACAAATGAGCAAAACCCAAATAGTGTTGCTGATGTTGAATATAGAGTAATGCATGGGTTTACTGGCATCGACGAAAACTTTGTAAAAAATATGAATTTTTGTTGTATATGTTTTAATGTTAGATCGATTCGGAAAAACTGGAATAACTTTATGGTCGAAATCCAAAATGTTTTATGTTATGTCGATATTATTTGTTTTGTTGAAATTAATATAAAAGAAGATGAAAATGCGTTCTATCAAATAAACGGATATAATAGTGAATTCTACAATAGAAAGGAAAAAAGAGGTGGAGGAATAGCGATGTATATTAAAAATAACATACGCTATAAGAGAAGTTATGTGAATACTATGTCATATGAAAATATTAACATTGATATTGAGGAAAAAAGGGGTAAAAAGACTATACATGTTGTGTACAGACCACCGAGGCTCAACGTGTTTCGATTCATCGACGAAATTGAAGCAAATATAGAACAAAGCAGAGATGTTATTGTATTGGGTGATATGAATATAGACCTGAACGATTGTGACAACCCGCAAGTACAAACATACTTAGAAGTAATGGCATCCAAAGGTCTCGTCAATGTCGTAAGGCAATATACTCGGGTTGATATGAGTTTAGGATCGTCCACACTAATCGACCACATCTTTGTCACAATATCAAATCAAGATATCAGATCAGCGACGATAGAAACGGATTTGTCTGACCATTTCGCGACATTGTACGGCACAACAAATGCAAAACGTGTCATAACCAACACAAAAATAGTATGCCTTAACCAAAACAACGTCAACAATCTAGTCAGACAAACGAATTGGCAAGATATGTGTATTGAAAACGATGTCGATCGTATTTACACCATGTTTGTTCAAAAAATGAACAGTATATATGAGCTATCAAGGAAGAAATCAATTTCTTGCAAATCGAACCGTCAGCACAAACCATGGATAACATCAGAAGTGATTGAACTATGTAGAAAGAGGGATGAATTCTATAGAAGGTGGAAAAATAACCCGATAAACAGTACATTTGAAGCAGAGTACAAACTTTTTAGAAACACAGTAAACAAAAAAATTCAAAGAATAAAATCACAATTCTACCAAGCACAATTTTCAAATGCCAAAAAAGATCCTCGGAAAACATGGGAGATACTACGCGAATTACTTGGAAAGAAAAAGAAATCAATAGATGAAGTAATAGCTATGAATTTTCCTGCGAACGTTAACCCGAAAATACTTTCGGATAAATTCGCTAAACAGTTTGCCTGTCAAGCTACCAAAATTGTGCATATCTGTAACAAAAAAACAATCCTTCACCAAAACAAGCATGTTGCACAATCCATCTACGTAGAGGAAGCAAGTGAAATAGAAGTTCGAAACATGCTGATTAAACTGAACTCGAGAAAAAGCCCAGGAGCTGATAATGTGAGAGCTATCGATCTGAAGCTAAATGCAATATCGCTAGCGCCAATCATTCGAGAAATTATCAACCACAGCCTCAAACAGCATCGTATCCCAAGTCTCCTTAAAACATCCATCATACGTCCAATTTATAAAGGTGGCAATAAAAACCAATGCGAAAATTACCGGCCAATTGCTATTTTGCCAGTCATTGAAAAATGCTTGGAAGAAATCGTAGTGCGTCGGTTAAACAGTTTTATTGGAAAGCATAAAATACTGCATAGTAACCAATACGGATTTCAAAAAGGCAAAAGTACGGGCAAATTAATGGGAGAACTTTCGAACGTGGTGACAAGGAGTCTTAACAAAAACCATCATGTGCTTGTAATGTTCATTGACTTTAGTAAGGCTTTCGACACACTAAGTCACCAAAAACTCCTTCAAGCATTATATAGAATTGGTTTAAGAGGAACTCTTGGAAAATGGCTGGAAAGTTACTTGTCGGAAAGAAAAACACGAGTTAAAATACTTAACACAATAAGCGAAGAAGAAAGCTGCATCTACGGGGTACCACAAGGCTCAAAACTGGGACCGCTGCTTTTCATCTTATTTACAAATGAGCTTCTACGTATCTTCGAACAAGATACAATTTTTGCATACGCGGATGACATGGCCATAGTCGTCAAACATAAATGCCTGGCAACCGCAACGGACAGAATGCAGCAAGAATTTGACAAACTTACGACTTGGTGCCATGACAATGGATTGGTTGTTAACATCGCCAAGACAAAAATGATGCACATTCGCACTCCATCACAACCAAAATCGGCAATCAATGTGTACTTCCGCAATGACGCTTGTCCTACAACAACGAAAAGCGATTCCATCGAAGTTGTGGAATCAATTAAATATCTAGGGATAACAATAGACAAACATTTCTTATGGCCAAATCACATAAACAAACTTAGGTCAAATCTAAAAAGCGCCATGTTTGCTATGGTATACCTGAAACGATACACATCCAAAGATGTTCAAAAGCAAGTCTATTATGCACTTGTTGAATCTCGTTTGAGATACGGGATACTGGCATGGGGAAATGCATCCAAAACACACCTTGATAAGCTGAAGAAACTTCAACGTCAACTGGTAAAAGTAGTAGATACTAATAATATCAATTTCAGAGTCCTAGACGTGAATGCAATTTTTCAAATGACGGCTGTTATCGAATATTATGACGACTTACGTTTCCAGCAAAATATACCTCACAATCGGAATACCAGAAGAAGGGCACAAGGGCTTCTAGATATTCCTGAAATCAACAACAAGTACGGCAGAAGACAACTCACATACGCCATACCGACAATCATCAACTCTTTACCAGCTAAATTAAAAAATATTATAAATTTAAAAAAACGTAAAAAAGATCTAAAAAACTATTTCCTAAATATTAGTTATATAAACTAAACAAATCAAAACTATTTAAATATTTTACTGCATTCTTAAATGGAATCTTTTAACTGAATTAAACTAAAACAAAAACTAACGTCCAAAGAAAATAATTATATTTATGTACAATCACCTGCAGATAAGCACTTAGCTTCGCAGGTAACATTTATTATAACGTTTATTACAGAAAATATATCTCACTAATAAATAAAAAAAAAAAAAAAATAAGATTCCCTGCCAGACGTCGCCGTCGTACGCCGTGGAGGAAGACCTCGCCTTAAGTGGTGCGCACAAGTAGAAACCGACCTCAACCAACATGGAGTATTTAGGCAGTTAGCTAAGAACCGGGATAATTGGAGAGACATGTTGTTTGAGGACCAGGTTCATTATGGATTGTAGCTCCACTTAAGTAAATGAGTAAGTCATACCACAATATTGCAATTGACGTTCGTATTCCAAGAAAAAAAGTCTTCAGAAGGTGAGACGGCAATTTGGCAAAAACAAATTCATTTTGGCATAACTACCTCGTTAGGATCTAGGATATTTTTTCAGAACCAATCATGTGTGAGATGTACTTTCTTCAGAAATACGTGCTACTATGACTCGCGGATGCCAGAGCGCTTGGTCAAGACAACTGGAAGCAACGAGCCCAGGATCATAGAGGATGGAAGGCTGCAGTGTCTCAGGCAGAGACTCTTCACGGGTCGGAAGCCCGATAAGTAAGTAAGTGAAACACAAAAGAGAACAATTGAGATGTATCTCACTAACTAAATGTCAACTTTTGTTTGTAAAATTTAATATCATTAAACGTAAGGGCATCTGAATAACTTAATTCTTAATTCGGAAAAAAATAATCAACACCAAACTGTCAAAGTGAGTAAGCTCTTGTGTTCATATGAACATCTTTTTGAATATTACCGGCAGCAAAAATCCCATTCCGCTTATGAAATAAAATTGCCACTGAACAACATAAACTCCATTTGCCCACCTCTCACTGACCACGTTGAATGTCAAAATTCAATTAATAACGGTAACATTCTCGATGACAGCACTGAATTTCTCCTTGACTTGCCACGCTTGACCAATAACATCAATAACCCAAAGTGCATATTTTATCCATTTTTCAACATCTCATCCTTCAATCATTATCCTCATCTCTGCATCCTTTTCAATTCCAATAAGGATATTAGCACACGTGTTAACAGCAAAAAAATACAACAAACAAACATTAAAAACGTCCGATAACAAAAAAAAATCTACAAAAGGAAAATGAATTATGCTTTTGGCCAACTCCACCCAACCGAGAGTTATTGGACCATTCCATATCATGTTTGTTTCCTTTTGCACTAATCTCACCCCTATTCATGTGCCGTAGAAAATATGAGTCCTCATAGGCTGTTTAACTGTACATGTGACTAATAGCGATTTTTATTGCAATTGGAAGAATAAATAATGTGGCCGAACTCACACACGCTTGGAATTTTTATATTAAAACGATGTAACAAAACGATAAACACAACGATAACATCAAAACAATAGAAGTCCTGGCAAAGAGTATACCAAAGGACACGGAATGAGATATATTCGGACGAAATTAGACGGCTGGATGAGTAATTGCTTTGTACACACACTCAGCTCAGACCCACCGTTGCGTTGCGTTGGTTGGTTGATTTTTTTGGCGGCTGTGTTCAATATTCATGCAAAATATTTCCTGACTAGGTGTGGTTTTTATATAAAAAAAAAATATGAACCCAGCTTTATTTTTTGACGTCCATTCAAGCGCGTAAATACATTTCATTAACAAAAAAATCATACGCTTCGCCACAGCTTGGTGACAAAAATAATGGTGTTGACATTCAAACCGCGAACAACAGAAATGTCAAAAAATGTCTGTCCTGTCTATCAGCGGATGGTTGGAGTTGGTTTCATTTTTTCCCCATCATTTGCACTGTTTTGACGTTTGTCACCTGTTTTTATTTTTTTGTTGGGTTGTGGTTTAAACGTGTTTAACCTGTAGGTTTTTTTTTTTAAATCTCACCCTAACCTAATTTGTCACAAGAGCTGTCAAAAATGTTATATTTATTTAAAATTTGACACACTTTAGGCAATTACCGTAAATTTATCTTCAAACAACTAATTTAAAGCAAATGAATAGAGAATTCTCAATGCGAATGAAATGCTTTCGGATGACATCTGTTTACCATATTTTTGGGGTGAGTTCGTGGAGTACCACATGAAGCACAACTACTCTCTGCGAGGGAGTTTGTCATGTAATTTTTGGAAATTAATCGGTATACCCAACACATGTATATACATGCCCATGATGGAAGCTACCACCTCTTTCGGGTGTTGGGAAAACTCTTTGACCTCTTCACGTTTTGAAGTTTGAAATTTTGTGGAGGGTTTGTTGGCAGAGTGTATTCCTCTACAACAATTGTTTGAAATGATTCCATTTTAATGAGCTTTTTAGAAGCGTAAGGGTTGTTAGTGGAAATCATACACACACATATATATATCTATTGCAGATGGGGTTGGAAAGAGGTGTATGAGTGCGTACGTTGTGGTTGTGGAACAGTTAGGTGAAAGATGACTTTGCACAGATTTGAAGTGATTAGCCGGGTGAGTTGAAGTGGAACATTATGCGATGTTATAGTTATTAATTGCTGTCGAAAAATGTTTCAATTGGCATTTGGGTGGGGGTGGGGGTTGCAAATGTGGATGCATAACAAATTGGATTTGGGAAATTAATTTTGATATTATGAAATGAATTATTATTGGTGGTGGTGGAGGGGTCTAGCGAATGGGTTGCAGAGTAGCAGGCTGTATTGATAAATGAATGCATTTGTGGGTATAGTAGAGGAGTTGGTTCCTGTGTTGGCCCTTCTAGTTGTGATAGTCAAGGAATTAAAGGAACAGGCACTAGGGTGACCATTTCAAGACTGAAGAAATAGACGGCTTTGATAATTCGTGTACTTTAAATAGGCTTTTGGTCATTCCTTCAAAAATGGTTCTTCTTACGAAAATGTGCAATCGAATTGGATAGATAATTACTAAAAGGAGTCAGACTAATAAGGCCTTCAGTTAATTTAGACATCAGTCCGAAAATCTGTATTTCGTCAGCGGCATTTCAGCTACTTTTAGGAAGAAAAGACTGCTGATGCCTTTCTACTACAACATAAAATGCCTCTGGAAAGGAACACTTTCTCTGTGATTGCCCTGCCTTGGCTTGGATCAGGATGACATTTTGCGTCATGAGAACATAATTTCTTCTACAACATAAAATGCCTCTGGATAGGAACACTATCTCTGTGATTGCCCTGCCTTGGATCGGGATAACGTTTTGCGTTATGAGAACATATTTCAACGACAGGCCTTAGTCGTCTAATTGTTTATATGAGAATGATCTGAGCTGTTGTAAAATATCTCCTTAGTGTAGGTTCGACACATCTAAGAAAAAAAAAAAATTGTTATTGGCAATTATAACTCTAAATAGTATAACGACCCTAAAGACTTTTTGCACCGTGGGATATATACATGGATTTCCACTGTTTTTGTATAGACCTCTATGTAAGAGAAAGGCAGAGAATGTAGGAATGGTCAATTAGTACTAAGTTTTGAGGCATGAGCCAACCACAAGATTATCATCTTCTGTCTTCACTGCAAAAAATGGAAATTGAAAGGAACTGGCTTAAGGCATCAAGCCATTTTAGTCGTGTCAAATAAAAGTTTAATTAATGCCCAAGTCCACTAAAAAGGAGACCCTGTGAACTGCGATACACGTTTCCTCAATAACGCCTGAAATCGTTCAACAAAAACCGAATCGGTCCCTATCAGTGTGGTTTTAGACCAGGAAATTCCACAACTGATACTCCGGCAGATCCTGAAAAAAAATGAAAGACGTCGAAATGGATAAAACAACCAACTTTTCATCAATTTTGAAGCAGTATACGACACAATTTTTAGAGACACTTATCAAATCTTTCCACTTCGGCAGATCATAGGAAAAAAAACTCACATACGATAGATGAACTATACAGAGCCATGTCTAGTTTCGGTATACCGTCCAAAAACGTCCACCAGTGCAGGATGGAGAGTTCTCGCTGCACCAACAGGGTCGGCAACGACGTAACCGAGGCATTTGATACCACAAGTGGATTTAGACAAGGTTGCGCATTGCCGCAAGGATATTGTTCACAACTCCATCATCAGAGGCATCATTTTCCAAAAATCTGTGCAACTACTAGCATACCCCACGATATTACCATACTAATTCGGACTCAACGTGATGTCATAGTAACGTCTGCTAATATAGAGAAGAAAGCGGAACAAATGGGTTAGTAATTGAGGGTAAGCCCAAATATATGCTGTCAACACGAAATCTCACACAACATCGACTATTTCGACAGTTCTTAACCATTAACAACTTTCAGGTCGTAACCGTAAGGGACTTCCAATGCCTCGACTTCGCTATTAACTCTGACAACAACATCTAGTTAGAAAACCACTGTTTCTAAGGGATAAGAAGGCAATTTAATCGCAAAGCCCTCACTCGAACAACTAAGGAGCTCCTGGATAAGACTCTGATCATCCCAGTCCTGCTCTGCAGCGCTGAAGCATGGAACGTATCAAAATTGGATGAAGAAATCCTTGGTCGTTTGAGAGAACATTTTTTTTCAAAAAATCTTCGGTCCCGTTTGCGTTGACGGGCTATGGAAACGAATATTCAACCAAGAAGAGTATGGGATCACACGAGACGTTGCCAAGAGCGGCAGGCCCCGGAGCGCCCTTTGTGCCGAGAATATCGCCGAGCAAGTCGAGCTGTCGCCGGAAACGTCGACTAGACGCCGTGCCTCGCAATTAGCCATCAGCCGGTCGTCCCTAAGGCGAATTTAGGTCAAAGACTTGCGCATGTTCCTGAACAAAGTCCAGTCCGTGATTCAGCTGCTGCCTGTCGACCGCCTACACCCAAGCCATCCTCAATCTCGAGGACGAAGTGGACGATTTTTCGGCCAAAATCATAATGAGCGATGAGACTCATTCCACCTCAGCGGGTACGTGAACGTGGAATACACCTAAGCGGGTACGTGAACAAGCAAAACTATCGCTTCTGGGGCAGTGAAAATCCACGAGGAGCCATTTCACCCGCTCAATGTTACTGCATGGTGCGCTGTTCACGATGGAGGAGTCATCGGGCCTTTTTTTTTTTCGAGAACTCCGATGGTAAAACGACAACAGTGGACACTGCGCGCTATAGGGCCCTGTTAACCGAGTTTTTTTCTGCCGCAATTGGAAGAATTAGTACTGGAAGACATGTAGTTCCAACAGGACGGAGCAACGGCACACACTGCGCGAGCCATTTAGAAAAAAAAAATGAGAGCCAAACAACATCGGGTGACTTCTTTTGCCCCACCTTGTATAATCAGAAGCGCTCTAACTGCTTGATAATGCTAAACAGATCAAACATCATCACCATAATCGGTGTCCAAACAGGACACTCTATCTCGAAACTCAGACTTTTTGCAGAACTGCAGATCACGCAGGTTTTTTTATGTTTTAAAGGCTACTGAAACTTGCATGTTTTATATAATCTGCTGAACAAGTGTTTTTGGAATACAACATGAAGACTGCCAAACAATCCACGATGTAATACATTATACTTGGTTTTCCATCAAACCCAACAAAAGATTTAGATAGATCCCTGATGTTAATTATGAAGAATTTCAATACCATTCCTATCAAAATCTGACAAAATCCCATTTCTGCTGTTACTACCTGCCATCACTCCCGTCAATGTTTCACGAAGCACGAAACTTCTTAAAGCATCAAAAGAATGCCTAACCTAATATCATCACCACATCAATCATATGTCCACAAAGTTTCACCACAAAAACCTAAGCCTGCCAATTATCTGCTCAGTCGAAATATTTGCCAAAGAAAAAACACACATTCAACGGTAAAACATATTTTATATGCCCTTGAATGTTTATATCGAAAATTTATTACGCTAATCATGACACCCATTAAGTGGAAAATGTTTGCAGTTCCCCTTCAAAGAGATGAGCAAAGAAAACCCTGCTCTCTCCAAATATATGAAATACCTCCTGTAAGTCATCAGTCAATTCACAGAGATTTATCGCATAAAAAGGGCGTCCCTTTTCCATCTACGCAGCCGATTATGATTTTTAATTTTGGCCACGCTTTGATTAGTTCCAAATGGCACGGCCTAGGGGATGACTAACCATAACGAATTACTACCGAGTATATTGATTTTTTTTTGTCTGCTGCAGAATCAACAAACAATGAGGTGTTTTCAATCGTTTTGCGGTTGCCGCAACTAAATTAAAAATTTATTATTTTTTATTTGTTGGATAGCGTTTTTGGTTTTTTTTTTTCTCAAAGAATTTGTTTATTTGTGTTTTAAGTAATTTATGAGTGCTTTCAAAATAAAGTATGGTTCTTATAGTAACTGGTGTTTTTGATTATACCTTTTTTTTGGGAAGAATTTTAAAAATTTCTGGAATTCGGCAAATAGGAATAGAAATTTATCATTTGTTTGGCGGGAATTTTTTTTGCCATGGATGTAACTGTTCGATAGAAATTCATATTTTTACAGATTTTTGGGAACATTTTTGGAACAACTTGAAACTGATCCTTACAAACGTTGTTTTGCCTTCAAATTGTAAAATTTATTTGTGAATGATCATTTGTATTTATAACGGGTGATCCAAGAAGATATACTTTTTTCAATAGCCTTTTTTGACAGATCACGTGTGAGTCGTGTCATGCTGTCATGTTATTTTTGTTTAGTATTGTTTGGCATTTCATAATGGAAAGACTTACCTGTGAACAACGTTTACAAATTGTTCAACTTTATTATGAAAATTCACGTTCTGTGAGGAATGTGTTTCGTGCACTTCGCTCAACTTATGGTCAACATAATCGGCCTACTGAGCGTACTATTCGCAACACCATCAGCCATTTTGAGACCCAGCATTCATTATTGGATAATATTCGACCGAATAGACCACGTCCAACGGTTTGGTGTGGTTTGTGGGCCGGTGGAATCATCGGTCCATATTTCTTTAAAAATTATGCCGGTGCGAACGTAACCGTCAATGGCGACCGTTATCGTGCCATGATAACCGACTATTTGATGCCTGAAATTGAAGCTCGTGATCTCGGCGACATTTGGTTTCAGCAAGACGGCGCCACTTTCCACACATCGCATCAATCAATGGACTTATTGAGAGAACATTTCAGTGAGCACATAATTTCACGTTTTGGGCCGGTCGATTGGCCACCAAGATCGTGTGATATCACACCGTTAGACTTTTTCCTGTGGGGATATGTAAAGTCAAAAGCTTATGCCGACAAACCCGCTTCGATTCAGGCCTTGGAGGAAAACATCACGCGTGTCATTCGCCAGTTACCAGTCGAAATGCTCGAACGAGTGATCGAAAATTGGACTCAACGGATGGACCATCTGCGACGGAACAACGGCCAACATTTGATAGACATAATCTTCAATAAATAAATGCCAAAGAATTTTCTTTTAAATGATAATAAACATTCTCCATTAAATTTGAATTTTCTGTGTTTTTTTCTTTAAAAAAGTAGGGAACCTCGAAATGGATCACCCTTTATAAGGTTACCTCTGTTACAGTGGCGAGCAAAAGTCGTCGAATGATTATAAAGTAATTCTTTATTATAGCAAAAATAGATAAACAAATATTCGTAACACATCTAATTCTTTTTTGTAAATAAATGTGAGAATATAGACTGCGAATCAAGAGGAAATGTTTTACATTCAGTGTTACCATTATCAAAAAATAAAAAAAAAAAAACAAAACGTTTGGGTCGACTGCTTCCTTTTTCGGTTATTTTTTGTTTTCTCTTGTGCTACATTGTTAATTTGATTCCTTGTAGTTAAGTCGATTTTGTTTCACAGGTAAGGCTATATTTGCTTAGTAAAATTATTCATTACAACTAAATTGAGCCAAAATATTGTACAAATAGGTTAAAAAGAAAAAAAATTTGAGCAGCTTGGAAGAAAGCATAGTTGTGCTCATTGGCAAAGGCATTTCTACCAGAAAAATAGCTAAAAACATATGAGAAGGCTACAATCCGCTGTACGGATAGTTTAATACCCTATCCCATCCCATCCTTAAAATTAGTATCCCCAAAATGTGGTCTTTATGGTCATAAAGTATTGAAAATGGCGTTGTCACAACATATTGTTCAGAAGGTTCATCAAATTCTTTTATGGTTCGACGAAAAACAACGTTTTTCTATTGCATATGCCTTGGGGTAGGGCATACAAATGTGGCAATTGGCGGATTTCAAAAAAATTTTACACTTGTTCTGGTGGCACGGACGAGGATCCTATATACCAAATTTCATTATCCTAGCTCAAAATTTAAGGCCCAAAAATCGGTGACGAACAGACAGACGGACGGACGGACGGACGGACGGACAGACAGACAGACATGGCTTATTCGACTCAGCTAGCGATTCTGAGTCGATCCATATACTTTGAGGTATATGCAGCTAAATTATTTCTCTATGTTACAAACAAGTATCAAAACTAATATATCCCTATGGGATAGGGTATAATGATTGACGTTAGTCATTCAACTGTGCTTCTTGTAAAAAAGAGGCGAAATTTGGAAGCGACAAGAAACACTGGAGGGCTCCCTAGGCATCTAACTGATGGTGATGCACGCCTAATTGAACGTTTGATAAGTTCAAAGAAGACGAAGACCCCAAAAGAGGCTGCAAAATTAATAAAAAAGGATGTCAGCGAGTGCACAGTTTGAAGATCTCTACAAAAAATTGGACTGGTAGCAGCAATAAAGAAAACGAGTGGTGGGTGCACGACTGGGTCGTACGCGAATTTCTCTTTCACAGCGAGTTTGGCGTTAGATCAAATCATAAGCATTTTTATTATTAATGCTAAAAATTATATAAATAATGTCGAAATGTGATGATACGAACGTTTACTCCGAAATTTGATGGAATCGGTGTCTGTGTCAATAATAATGATTTTCCGTTATTGACCAAAATAGTGATAGTTGGGCTAAAACGAATTATGTTGAATTCTTTCAAACTGTAATAGTAGTATACATATTAAATTTCATTCAACTTGACAAAATAGTTTGCGAGAAATTAACAATTTTCATTATATGGCCTAAATGACAAAATCCGTTATATGGATTTTTTCGAAAAAAAAAACTGATTACGCAGTTTTGTTGGAACTAATATGCTTATAATTTATGTAAAGTTTGATCAAAATCATTAGAGCCGTTTTCGAGAAAATTGAGGTTATGTGTAATTTTTTTATGGCAGGTACCGTTAATAACATGGCTAAAAGCAAAATGGCCAAGAGTTATGAACAAAAGAAACTTGGATACGAAATTTGAAGAATTTTGGTCAAGCCGCCGTTTAGGCTAGGGAGACCATTACGGACAGACGGACCGACGGACAGAATTCCGAAAACCACTTTTTTGGGTTCCGCTATCATCGTAATGTTAGAATCAATCAAAATCTCGAGGTCGAAAATTTTCACGAAAACAATATCTTAAAAAAGCTTGCCTTATCAGACGAAAACATAAAGGCCCGTTTAATATTCTCCAAGGTACACAAATCCTGGACCGTAGAAGATTGGAAACATGTAACATGGTCGGATAAAGCTAAAATCAACCGTTTCCAGTCCGATGGTAAGGAATATTTTTGGCATCGCCCCCATGAAACCATTCGAAAGCACCAGGTGAAGCAAACAATGAAACATGGAGAAGGTAGTTTGATGGTGTGGGGATGTTTTACCTGTTGGCTCGTAAATTATGAAAAAGGAAGATTACCTTAATATTTTGCGGATTAACTTGCCAGAATTTATGGATGAATGCCTCTATCTAATTGACGAATTGGTGTTTCAGCAGAATAGGGACCCAAAGCATACTGCTCATATAGTCAAAACTAGCAAAACTTCTAATGCAGAAATTATGGAAGTCTTATCTCAACTGGGATGATCAACTTACAAATTAATTACAGAACGATTGGTATAGATTTAAAAACAACCTGGTCGCAGTTGAAGACATAAGGATTCCTATATGGATAGGAATTCATGAATTTCAGAAAATGGAGTTGCATGGCTTCCGCGACTCGTCAGAAGGCTCATATGCAGCAGTAATGTGTACTCAAGAGTAAAATTACAAAATGGTACCTACTCACAAAATCACGTTGTTAACAGCCAAAACTAAGGTGGCACCCATTAAGCAGAAATTTATGCTGCCGAAGTTGAAACT
The DNA here is from genome assembly GCA_932526625.1 of Rhingia campestris. Classification (NCBI taxonomy): domain Eukaryota; kingdom Metazoa; phylum Arthropoda; class Insecta; order Diptera; family Syrphidae; genus Rhingia; species Rhingia campestris. Next base: position 101,051,174 of record OW052184.1, read on the forward strand.
TTGCGGAGCTCATTTGCTGTCAATTTGCACTGACTCTACAGTTGCTTTGGCATGGATTAGAGGATGTCCATCCAAAGGGAAAACTTTCGTGGCAAATAGAGTTTCCCAAATACTGGAAGATACTGACACAAATTCTTGGAGGCACATATAAGATCCATCGATAATCCAGCTGACTGTACATCCAGAGGTGTAACACCAGGACCAGGCCAATTAAAGGATCACATTTTATGGTGGACTGGTCCGCATTGGCTAAGTAATCCTAACTCTGCCTGACCTATATTCGAAGTTGAAGAAGTTAATATTCCGGCATCAAGAATTGCATTAACAGTTGTTGTAGATAGTACGAACAATGACATATTCCACCGATTCTCATCATAAAATGGATATGGCAAGTCAGTCGGAACCATTCGGATTCGTGGTATCAAAATGTCGTCTACTTTGTACTTCCCCTTAAGTATTGTTGCTTCGATAACGCTGTTCATCGGATTTTTCACCACAAGCCGAGTGTCATTACAAAGACATGGTTGGTTTATATTTCGTAACATTATGATTACCGATCCGACTTTCAGTTGGAGATTGTCATTTGTGTAATTCCAGCGAATTTAAAACTCGGTTGGATATTTGACGACATCATCTCGGGAAGTGATGGAATCCACTAATTCGCGAGTAATTTTACTTTGAATCCTAAAATTCAATTCGTCGACATCAATGTTTTTCGCAGCCAATATAGCACGTTCGCTGAACCAATCATGATTTTTGTAATTCTAAACACCTTTCGGATGAGTTCGGATTTTAATTCGGTAAGCTAACAGAAAGCGACGGGAAATTGAATACATCCGGCCGAATCCTCAACATGGATTTTGCCGTTGCCAATGTCCAGCAATTGCTTTGAAAATACTTCTCCAGATTGGTCGTTCTGCAGCTCGACACGAATATTCAATTGCTGATGAACTGACAAGAAAGGGATCTGCTTCCAGCAATAATCAAGCAGACCAGTCTGTCAAGCCACCACTATGTGACCTCAAATCACGGGTGGGACAGAAAACACTGAATATTGCCAAAAACAGGTGGAACTCGCTCCCCACCTGTGAAACATCCAAAAGGATGTGGCCAGAGTATGACAAAGCCAGAACCCACAAACTACTTCAAAGAAACAGGAAATCTGTTTCGATACTAGTATGGGAGAACATCCTAGGCCTTAGACAGGCCAAAAGAGCTATTCAGCCCTTCAAAACAGATGCCAACAAGATACTAAATCTTCGCAGGCACGATATCAAGAACTTAGTAGGCTACCTAACTGGTCACAACGATCTGCGATATCACCTTATTAAAATGCATCTTGTCGACTCACCGGAGTGAGGACTATGTCTAGAAGAAGACGAAACAGCCAAACACATCATATGTGAATGCCCGGCCGTTTACAGTATAAGAAGGGATTCCTTCTTCAGGGAAAATATTAAGCACCGAAGAACTAAGGAAATCCTCTGCTAAACATATTATCAGCTACATTAGGAAAGTAGAAGCGCTACTAACCTAAGCAGACATCTGACGGCAAGCACATTAGATCTTCTAGGTCGACGTGCATCTTATTGCTTAGGCAAGTCAGAATTCAAAAAAAAAGTAGGGATTCTAACTGGACACAACTTTCTCAAAAGGCACAGACTGAAAATGCATCTTATAGAGGCGGTGATGAAGAAATACACGAAAATACCCTCCACTTTCTCTGCCACTGCCCATGCCTCAGGCAATTAAGAATGAGAACCTTTGGAAAATACTTTTTCCATGACCTCACGGATCTATCCGATGGACCCCCAACGGGCATCATAATGGGTCTACATTAACCTGAGTGTGAAGACCTGGAAGACGCACACCGACTACCTCATCAACCCACCAACCTAACCTAACCATAGTGGCATTCATTCTACAGAACGTGGTTTTGTGTAGACTGAGTTTTCCGAAAATAGTGCTAAAGATGCTCTTCCTACCTTTGCATTAAAATCTTCAAGAACGGTTTTAACATCGTTGTTCGACAGTCGCTTATAAGTTTTTTCTCCTCCGTCGGAGCATGATGGGATATAAGGTTTACGTGTCTTAGATCATACGATCGTCGATGTCATTATACTGTAGAAATGTTATTTTCGTGTTTGGGTAATGTAATTCAAACGGTGTATACCAATGAACTCTAAAACATTCCAAGCTGATGGACGTGTTTCTAAGATATTGCGTATTGAACTACTGTAAGATTTATTGTCAACAAGTGTAACAAAGAAATTATTTCTGCGCTCCGAAATATCTTAACAATCGTCGGCCGGTTTGCCACATCGTTGCGAGTAACATTTTAAAAATTGTCATTCTCACCATCTCTATAGATACCTCCCATTACCAAATATGTACATACATGAAAATACTTTTTTCCTTGCCAAAGAGAACTAACGACTTTCCACATATATTCCGTTTCATTTAAGCCGGCTTCACCGGACTAATTGCCTACCCCGCAAATGGCTACCCCAAAGATCAAAGCTATTGAAAAAAATCACCTTAAAAATTAAGCAATTTCAACGCCATTCTCACGTTTCACCACCACCCCTCAAAGAAAGTTCAACACTTTTCATTTTATTACTTTTTTTCTCAAATTACCCACTCTACGCTAACTCCAATTAAAATCACTTTGGTCAATCTCATTGGACCCCACTTCACGAAAAAGCCCACCATCCCCGTATTTTTTTTTCACGAACCGTAATTTAATAAAGAAAGGAATTCTCTCATTAAGTGATTTCCTTTCAACATCCTTTTTTTTATTTGTTAATCCATACGCAGGATCACTTGATAAAATGCAAATAGTCCTTGTTCTTTTTTTTTCTTTAAAATTAAACACCAAAGACGAAAAAAAGGACACAGGAGTAGACAGTCAGGAAAAAAAAATTCATTTGCATTTTTCTTTAATTTCTTCAAATCAACTAAAGAAGAGAAGCAAATTGGAAAAAAAAATCCGAAACGTATCTTTGTATCGTTGAATATCCCTTGGAAGGGAATATGTTTATCTATGAAACAGCCAAAGCCAATAAAATCCATTCATGCGTTAGAATGCACAACTTTTTCCATATCATCCTTTTTTTTTTGATTTACATACGTGCTTCCTTCCACCCTTACATCAAAATCAATTGCAATTTTTTTTTCATTTTACAAAAAAAAAAATGAACGAAAATTGTATCTAAGTGTAGTATCTCGTAGCACAACTTACGTCTCAAATCCCTGGGATCAGAATTATTACTTCGTGGACTTTCACCCTTTTCACCGTCATAATCGTTTGATCCCTCCATGGATTCATGTGATGTGCATGTCGGGCTGGCTGAATCCGTTCGAAATGATTCACTGCTACTGTTAAATAAATTCTGCAAAAAAAAAAAAAAAACACGTATGTTGATGTGTGATAAATCCCGTTTCCATAATTGGATTTTATTTTTATATCGAATAAAAAAAAATTCGAATTTTCTGCCACTCACCTGATCCAAGGATATGCCAATGTATTTTGGAGGTGAGAATGCTGAAGGCAGTTGAAAATTCGTTAGTACGGGTTTGGAGAGTCCTCGATCGCTGGCGAAGTAACTTGCTGGTCCACCGTTCGCCAGCATTCCATGGTTGAGGGACTGCAGGAGATGCGGGTGAAAGCTGTGCAGGAGGTGGGTACCATAGCTGCCCACTAAGGACATATTGTGAAGGTCTTTGGCGTCAGGGAGCTGAAAATAGAGAAGAAACGATGTAGATGTAGATTTATTTAACCGCACATTAACCTCAACATTGCCGGGGGTGATTGGAGTTCTTAAGATAATTGTGTGGTATACACAAAGTCTCAAATTTCTAAGACCAAAACAAAAGGATGTAGTGTCCTTTATGTGCATGGGAAATAGTTTTGCGGGAGCTTATCGACCTTCGGCAAAGAATGTGGTGAAAGGCGGCTTTACTGGTTGGTGAGGGTTTTGCATTCTTGGAAGATGTCCAGGATAAGGAACTGTTAATTAGGTATTTGCGAAGTTGGTGATGATTAAGGGATTTTTAATCGAAGTGTGAAGATTTATTTGACCTGGGAAATTTGGGGTTGATTGTGAATAACGAAGTGAGGCTTGCAGTAAAATTTGGTTTGCTCTTGATGAAAAGGACAATTGGTGGAATTTTAAATATGGACCTTTAAGAAAACTAAGTAGATGTTTGGTTTTCTCAAAAATTGTTAACCATGATTTTGCTGCTTCTCGTTCTATGGTAAATGCCTGATGACAGGAAAGTTTTTGTTGAAGTTAGTTGGATCACGTCAAGTACTTATTAGTACTTCTATAATGGTTTTAGAGGTCATCGGCGTTTATCATTAAGCCTCAAAAAGTCTACCCAAGAAGGGTTTTCAAGATCAAAGCTATTGAAAAAATCACCTTAAAAAAAAAATTCCTCCTTAAACAGATGTCACAATGGGGAGTCCCTTTTCAGATGATTAAACTTATTGCGTCCTTTATGACTTCAAGAACCTTCCAAGTTAACATTGATGGTTATAAATCCGCACACTGCAATATGGAAAATGGAACTCCACAAGGATCTCCTGTCTCGGTTGTAATCTACAACTCATATGCTGATTCACTTATAGCCATACTCTCGCAACATTAACTTAAACTAGACTTTGTTGAGGTATATGCCGACAATATTTATGTAGTAGCATCTGGAGACCCGATGCAGGTAAAATCTATTTAGGAACAGCAGATATGGCAATTCGTACATAGTTCCCAGATACAGGTGCAATAGTTCCACCGTCCAAAGAAGACTTACTTCACATATGCAGAAAAAGAAATTGTAATTCACTGTCCTTGAATATTCGAGGTACTGCTATCACGGTTTCAAAATCAAAGCACTCCAAGAAAAAAGGACCCCATATTGAAACAGCGTTGAGAACAGCAAAAACACTCGTTGAAGGTACCTTACAACATGGGCTTACTACCTACATGTGGGCAACAATCAAAAACTGCAATGAAATCGACACTGTGATGAATAATTGCTTTCGTATAGCTTCAGGAGCACTAAAATCAACTAAAATCGAGGCTGTTAGACTAGAAACTGGCAAAAACTCTTTTCAAAACTTCGGCAAAATAACATCCAGCAAGGCCGATCCAACATACCCCCTTTTTAGTACTGCAAATGAAATTATCAGATCGCAAACAAAAAAACGGAAAAACTCTATACCTGCACTTGTAAGAATATTAAGCTATTCAACCGAATTTCATGTCTGAAACTTTTTCAATAGCAGATAGTAAACCTCCATGGAAAAGAAATTTGCTGGAAATAAATATGAAACAGCCGAATTTAAGGAGAAAAATACCCCAAATGCTACACCAAGAGATGAGCGAAAACGTCAACCCTGACCATATCTTCTATACAGATGGTTCGCATAATGATAACAACTCGTCTTGTGCAGTGGTAAAATGGGAACGAACAAGATTCACAAACTACTACGGTCTGGCAAGGACTGCTCCCTAAAGAAGCAGGGAGCTAAGTTGCAGAATTAACAGCAATTAATAAAGCGATATCTTTTGCAAAATCTTACCTGGGACGAAGTGTTATCTCAACAGATAACCTGGGAATCCTAAAAGGCCTTAAAAACGAAACCAACCACTGCCCAACACTAGAACAACTAAGATGAACTTGACAGGAAACGTAATGTTAGCATGGGTACCGGGGCGTACTGCAATCAAAGGTAATGAAATTGTGGATGGTGCAGCCGAAGATGCTGTAAAGTACCCACTAATTATCAAATCCCTAAATCTCTACCAATTGACTCGACAAATATTTTTGCAGCCTTTCGAATGATTGCCATACATTCCTTCGCACTCACAATCCTCATATCCGTCGCATTCCATATAATAGACTGTTTACAAGAGAAGATTGTAAAGGGTGATTTTTTCAGGTTGGCAGCACTGGTTAGTAGTGGCGTCCAAACGTCATCTGTCAAAGTGAAAAGTTTTCAGTATACTCTGCCATTTAATCATGGAAAGACTTACAAACGAGCAACGGAAATGTTGAAGGATGAATTTGGTGAGCCACCAAGATCATGCGATTTAACGCCTCTTGATTATTTCTTGTGGGAGATGTAAAGTCGTTAGTCTATGTGGACAAGCGGAACACGATTGAAGCCTTACAGGATAACATAACACGCATAATTCGTGAAATACAGGCCGAAATACTCGAAAAAGTGACGCAAAATTGGACCTTCCGAATGGAACATTTGAAACGGAGCCGCGGACAACATTTACATGAAGTTGTCTATAAAACATAAATGGCAAAGGCCCATTTATAGATTACAATAAAAATTTTGAATATTTGATGTAAATTTGAGTGTTTTATTCGATTTTTAAAAAAACTATGCTTAAAAAATCATCCGTTACAATCCAAAGAATAAAAATTGCTTTAGATGCCCACAAAATATTTAATGAAATCTAATTTTTGTCTCTACAAATATATATATATTAAATTTGATTTTAAATACATATATTAATTAATTTGTACTTTCACTGAATTAATTTTCTTTATTTTTTCTTTATATCAATCTTATACGTTCTAAAAAACGGCATCGCTTATGGCCTTGTTACCGATAAATTTTGTAAATTTATTTGTAAATTATTTGAATAAATAAATAAATAAAAAACAGCACCAAGGAAGGTATACAAAAATAAGTAGGAAGGTACAAGTCACCCTTAGACCCCCCACATAATTAAGAAAACCCCTCCTTGTTGTGTGCACTAAGATAATATTACCTTGAGAATGGATCTCGTAACTTCGGATTGATTTCCCTGTGGCTAAACAAACTTTAAATAAAGTCGATTAAAGCATGGTTAACACCTATCACTTGTCACAAATTTTACAAATTATAAAAATATTTCAATTTCAAATTTTACAAGATTCATCCTTTTCACAACTCCAGTCGACAAATGCACTTCTGTTCCAAATCCTTCCCATCTCTCCATTCATTCACCACACACCACATGATAATCCAATGCCTGGGATAAATTTAAATAAATTTGCGCTTCCATTTTTACACTCTCCAATGGTTCTGTTTTTCTAATGCGCTTAGCTATAGTATTTGCCAACCATTAATTTTCGTCTAATCCCTTGAGAGACATTTTTTCGACTTTTCCTGTTTTTTTTTCTGAATCTCCTCGCCATCGAATAAAGTGTATGCAACATGTAAATTACCAACTGGTGTTACTCAAGTTTGCCATTTCATCTGTCTAAGTAGGAACACGAAAAAAAGCTGTCAAACATGCCAACAAAAATATTTTTGAAAAACAAAAAATCCTCTCGCTCTCTGAACACACTCCTTTTGCGAAAAGTTTTCAAACCAAATTTGTCATCATGTCGATGATTATGGGTTTATGTTTGGATGGTGTTCTGTGCCACAGATGGTCTATCCACCATCCTACTCTTCGGTGTCAGTGTAGTTCGGTAGCCCATTACACTGACAAAATCATACAAAAACGCCGCTTGAGTATATACAACACTTATCCATATATAAACAGTATTACACTGTGTATAAGCAAACACTATAAATCAAATTGTAGCAGATTAATTAACACCTTTTTAGGGTTGAAGTCGACTGATTTAACCAGGGTTGGCGTTGAGTTGCGGATTAAATATATTTGCCCGCAATTAAGATGAAGGATGGTGTTGTGATTTTCAGTTTGTTGACTTTTTTTCCTGCTGTCACTGATGCTGGTTATGTTGTGTATATGTTCGTTTATTTTTTTTCTGTATGACAAATGTAGTTAGTTAATGTCACCATAAATTATAAGTGTATTTATGTAATTAAATTGAATTAATTTCGATGGATTATTGACAGATCATTGTGACATTTTGGCTGGTTTGAGGGGTTATTAATTTATGCATCGGGTTTCTGTTGTTATTGTTGGCAACATTTGGTTACTGAGTGACCGGTTGTTGGACTTCGACTTTGAAAAAGTATTTTGTTTTCAATGGAGATTACGTAGCTGTCAGGTGGATAGGTGTAAACATCGATTTTTAACAGCCAAAATGTTGTTAAATAAAAATGTGAATAAAAATAAAAATCTGTATAGCTATAAGTAGCCTGAATGAATTTGTATAAAGTGACTACTGTGCCTTTGAAATCAATTGAAATCAGGAAAAATTTATTTAGTGTCACTTTGACATCAACTTTTTTTTTGGTGTGTGGTAAAAAGACGTCCATTACTTTTGATGCAGATAGCTTCATTATTTCGTTCTAAATGTCATGTCCTATATATACAACCTAATTTTTTTCTAACATATTCCTATTTATTCCTGAACGCCTAATAAGGGTATTTATAACCCCTTTAATGCACGAAAATTATAAAACAAAAAAAAAATCGTATCGTGACGTTAGAAAGATGAGATTTTGTACTAAACAAATTTTATTTGGCGGTTTGGTTGACTCAGTTTTTAAAAGAGGACTCAGTGGCTCAATGGTTAATGCGATGAACTGCCGCGCAGAAAGTCTGGTCTAGATTTCCAGGAGTAGCAACACCTAAATGATTTTTCACTGGCCCTCCTCTCGTGATGATCTAACAAATCATCCGAGTAGTATCAATTGTCAAGAATAGCTTATCTCAACTAAGCCGTTCGGAGTTGGCATAGAACAGGAGGTCCCGCCATTGTGCAAGATGTACACACGCATGAATAGATGTGAGAAAGCTACGCCCTGGGTACTAATGAGCCTGTTGGCCAATAGCAAATAGAAAATAGAAAGAAAATAAGGAGGAAGCTACGTTAGCTTGACTGCGGACGAACCTCTAAAGATAGAAAAGCAGATAAGAAAAGGAAAAACTACTCATGACCGATGCCACCATCGCATCGGTGAGAAATCTGGGAACACTTCGCGTATCTAAAGGATACATGAAACCGCGATAACCCTAACCGCAACTCTCGTTCCCAGCTTCTCTCTCACCAATGCAAGGTTCGCTATGACGTTCGAAACATGCCTGTTGTTTTTGGCAAGAGATGACCATACCACGACACTACCGATTGCTACCACCCTGGCCGTACTGCGAATGATAGCCCGTGAGGTTAACTCCCCAGTCAAAACAAGCCCGTTTACGTATGCGTCGTCACGTCACGTCATGTCGTCGATCTGAAAAGGACGGCCTTCCCAAGAATATACACACCGTTCGCGTTAAACGAAAATGTGAATGGTATTCATTTTCCTGATACTGCTACGCGCAGTTTTGGTTGCGTCTATTCCGTGCTGGTAATTTTGATGTCAAAAATGCTCCACGCTCTGGAAGTATAATTGTCAAAAATGTTGATAAAATCATGGAAATCGTAGAATCACTTACGAAAAACTCAAAAAAATGGTCATATTGTCGAATCACTGTGAGACGAAGTAATCAGTGGTCAAGCCAAGTTTGACGTCCAGAAAGGTTTTGCTGTGTGTTTGGTGGGTTTGGCAGGGAATCATCTACTATGAGCTGCTCCTCTAAGGTAAAACGAACGTTCATATTTTGCCAACTGGTGTAAGCTTCAAGGTTGTCCATTTTGTTATGAAAAATCAATACAAAATGGCTACATCTTATGTCAGATAGATTTTTCAAGTCAAGGTTTGAACCTTTTGATGGAAACAATCGCCCAGAAGTGGCCAAAGGAAGAGGAATTGTGTTCAATAGGGACAAAGCCAGGCCACACACATAGATAGTGACTCGCCAGAAGCTTAGTTGGCTCTTTTGCATTTACCTTAAAGACCAAAAGCCAAGTTCCGCAACGGTGAGTTTTGCTGTGTACACTGTCTTGTTCCGATTCAGAAAGCGTGCAAGTGAGTTTTTTTGACAGTTGTCGTGTACACAAGTGAAAAATTGTATTCACTCTCTTTTAAGCTGTGAATTAAGGCAACGTAAAAAAAATGGGGGAACCAAAAATATTGTTCACCACGGTGTAATGAAAACGAATTCAGTTCACTCGGCTGACAAAAATCATTCATTGAGCGCACTCACAGTATGTTGCGAAATTGCACAAACTGCTATGGGTATACACAGGTAGTGAATGTGAGTTTTGCAAAGTGTGTACACAGGCAGAAAACTCACGCTTGTGGAATTTGGCCCCTGGCTTCAAGTGGTTACAAACTGTCCCTGTCTATGGCGAACGATTTTGCTGATGAAAAATTCATCTCAAGAGAGGCTTGTGAAAATGACTGTCCCAGTTTTGTTTGCCAATATCAACGAGAGCTTCTATGAGAGAGGCACGATGGGATTATCTTCAGAATGGTAACAAGTTATTGAACAAAAGTGCGAATATTTGACCTAAATCGGATTCTTCTATTTATGCTAGATAAAGCCTTTAATTTTATGCAAAAAAAAACCGACTTCGCTAACCCAATATATTAATACATAACCGTTTGTTGAAAAAAAAAAACCCCAAGCCTTCCTCGACCTGTCAAAGGACACACAAATAACACAGTTCTTCCTGCTATATTGCCACCAAATCCAATTTGCCAATTTCACGCACAACACCAATAATCCCCTATCCAAATGAGATTTTTCCCAAAAAAATGTCGTCCTTGCGGTCAAACACGCATATAAAAATGCTAAACAATCCAAGGATATAAACCCCTGAATGAAGTTTCATTCCTGTGATATGTATTTTTATGAAGAGCATAAATTCCCAACAATATTTCCATGAAAATGCAACATGCAGTGAAGATTATGAGCTGGACCACCGTCTGATAAAACCAGACAAAAAAATGCTACCACACAATTTGATCGTCCTCTGTCTTGTCGTAGATTTCTTGAATTCAACATCAAAGACTGTGTGTGCCTTGAAAGACGCAAAAAAAATAATAAACTTGATGTTTTACACCACCAACACAATTCCGCATTCAACCTGGGGTCAGAAAGTCAAAAGAATATTGTACACCCGCACCGAAGACAAGGAATCCAAATCAAATTCCTTCTGTCCATCCAATATAATATCCTTGTTGCTGGTTAGATTTCTCTGCCTTCATCCTGATGCCACTTTACAGTGTAAATCCGTTTCAAAAGTCGCATAAGCTTGGGATTAAGTGTACGTAAGGATGGAAAATCCTTTTTGTAGATTTTGATTTCAAATTTTTTTTTTCTGTCGGCACACAGATGAGAACCAGAAATTGTAAAAAGGGTGGTAAATTTGGTGTTGGAAAGGGAAGAAAACGCAATATCGGGGTTTGATTTTTTTTCTGGGGTGGAGATTGCGAGAGGTAAACTAAATTTAAATAATAAGTCAAAGAGGGCATATTAGGCGTAAATTTGCAGTAAAGGATCTATCGATGTCAAATGTTGAGTTCATGGTCGGTGGTGGATAAAAGAAAGAAGAACTTCTACAGACTGCAATATGGTACCAAAACACCTAAAAAAGAATGACTTGGAACGGAAAGCACACTAAATATCGTGCTTCACCTGACCGGACCGACGTTGGAGAAAGTTGGTTGACATGGCAGCCTTCATGTCGAGCTACTGGATACGACTTGGTAATTGGTAGACTCTTTAGCAGTCAAATGTGGAGGAGTGATAGTATGACCGATGAATGGAAGCTAAACTTGGTATATTATACAGAGAAAAACATTTCCATCTGGCTTTCACAGTTTTATCTGATATAATCGTCTGAAACGCTTCTTTAAAGACTTGATCAACACAGTGTGGTTTCACGACAGAAAGATTTACTGATGACCAAAGCTTTTCACTGAAGCAGATTTCTACCCAGAATAGCAAGTTTCCAAAAAGTCTTCGAAAGGTCTTCAGAGAGGTTCCAGTCGATATCGACGTCTCAAATGTAATACATGTTAGTTCAGTGCCATTTTATCAAACGCCCATATTTTGTCAAGCTACAAGGTTGTCCATTTTTTAAAAATCAACATAAACGGTCAGATCGATTTTTGGTGTCCATACTGTCTGTACTCAGTACTCACCCATAATTTCCAAAGTCTATAAAAATTGCGGTAGAAGATATCAGTTTTTCCAAAGTTCATACTCATCAAACTAAGCCCCAATGTCGTTAGAAATAAGTGAAACCTAGCCAATCTTCGTTGATACCAACGTAATCTTCAAGAGGACGTTTAGAGAAGAAAACGAATCTAGCTTACGGAAATCTTTTCCAGGAACGTGGAGTAATTAATTTGAAACAATGGACAAGAAGGCTAGCTAGGACAACAAGTGTGATAAGAACCGATGGGTTGGGTGGGTTGAAGGTGATTCTAAATCTACTGCCCCTAGGTATTTACATATAGAAAATGTTAAAAGCGCTTTGAGGATCAGCGATTAATATATGCAAACGTGTATGCAGACCGGGACAACCAGAGCGATCATAAGCATTCCAGCTGCTGGGTTGGGGTGTTTCTAAATCGGCTGTCCCTGGATATTTATATGCAGGAAATGGCTGCGAAAAGCGCCTTGAGGTGAGGTTCAGCTTAAGCCCACGGTGTATAGGGACAACCAGAGTGAAACGATCTATCCAAAATGGTATGTTGGAAGTGATTCTAAATATATAGTCTCAGGGTCTATACAGAAAACGGTTGCCAAAAGCACCTTGAGTCGCTCTGGACATGTGCACGTCCTGGAAAAATACGTAGGGAATTCTGATTTCTTATCTCCCTACCCGGAGGCTGATAAATCAGATTTCTTATCTCCCTACCTGAAGTCTGATAAATCAGATTTTCTTTCCGAACCGAGAGCAAGGGACCGAGGAATGGGACAGAAATGAAGCCACGGAAAACAATTCGATTTCCATGTACAAAAATGGACTGTGGAATCGGTTCTAGAATATTCAAAGAGTTCAGAGCAGTATGCTCCAGGCAAAGGCACTTTCAATCTCTAAAATATTGATGATAACAGTACCACACAGTGATATTATCAAATTTAATGACAGTTAAGCGGCCATAAAATTAGTATCTGCAACTAAAATCCAGGCAAGTCCGCCTCAAATGGATCAAAAATGGACTGTGGAGCCGGTTCTATAATATCCAGAGAGTTCAGAGCAGTATGGCCCCCAGCAAGGACGTGGTTAGAATAGCCTTGAGGTAATGTATGCCTGTCGTAAGAGGCGACTAAAATCAAACGCCAGAGGTAGTAACCTTAGTGATGCTATGAGCTATACTGTCGGAAGAGTATTCTCCTGGTAGGGCCACCCTAGGCATACAGGTCATAGTTGAAGGGTAAATCCGATGGCGAACCGAAATCCAAGAGCGTCTGACCTATAGTAGGCGGCTCCCCAGTCTGCGTCTGTTCCTAGAAGGACGACCCACTACGGAGGTCGGTCCCTCGGATTCTGGGAAGGACCAACTATTGCTTTTTAACGAGCCATTCAGAGGAAAACAAGTTATGCTAAGATCGCCACCGAGAGCGTTAAGTGAAACTTCAACAATATTGCCCATAAATCCCCCTGAAAAAATAACAAAGATCTCCACCTGGATCGTATGTCTCCGAAAAAAGAAGTCCGTCGGTTAATCAGGACTCAGTGAAAAAGAAATGCTACGTAATAGAAAACAACGAATTACGAGCTAAACTTAATAAAATGGAGCAACTCTTCCATGAGCTTAACAAGGAAGTAGATTCTCTGCGAAAAGAAAACGAGGATCTCAAAAACCTTCCTGTACCGGAAGACCTCGAGAGAACACCGAACCGTTCACCAGTGAATATTTTAGGGACGAGGAAGAACTTGCACACGAAACCAATCCGGCCTTTAAGAAAAGGCCTAGCCAAAAGCGTAAGGCGGTCACCTCAACTGAACACGATACCTGCCAAGGTTTTAACCACACCCAGACATACTGCCACAAAGAACCACGATGCGTAAAATGTGCAGGAAAACATCTCTCGGGAGAGTGCAGCAAAACCCAGCAGGCCCCTGCGGTCTGCGCAAATTGCACGAAAAACCACCCAGCGAATTATCGAGGTTGCGGAACGCGAAAGAACTTCAAAAAAGATGTGACATTCTCAAGAGACTGGTACATCCGGCTTGAAAGATCATAAAACCCCCAAAGACCGTAAAGCCATTCAAAAGGATAAGTGACCGATTAAGGAAAATAAAAAAATTGGCCAAAAGAACGTTGCTGGCCCAAGTGCAAATGAAAAGCCGGCAACGGTTGGTGCGAGATCATACGCACATGTTGCGACACATGGAAGTCTGGTAAGATCCGACTAAAAAAACTTGAGAATCAAGTTATAATTGACAAATTGTCAAATTGTCGCCTCTATCACAAATAGCTAAAAGCTCGTGACTCACAGCAAATCGTCGATCTCTCCTGGGTTCCTATGCACAAGGATACCCAAAGAAGTTGCAAGAAATGGATCTGCAATAGATCATGATCAGTCGGTAGAAGTGCCGCTCTCAGAGAATATGTAGAGTACTACGTACGAATGATAGCCAATATCCCGTGGAAGTCACTATGACCACATGTGAAATCAAGGAAGCTCTGACCCGAACTCGACGACAGACAGAATACGTACCAAGAAACTTTTACTGTATGATAGCACCACGCTGTTTTAGTTGTTAGGGATCCTTCCTGGTCATAACTCCGAGCCGAAACGCGTCATTTCATTTCCCATTTCAATTCAGCGTTCCAGCAACATACAGTGGGCGCAGTGCAGTGCGTCGAAAAGACATTTTAATTGACAGAACAGCGTTTTTTTGTTTAATCAGCCAATATTCTCTCACCTATTTTTTTTAAAGGGCGGAGGACGTCTTCCTTAAACGGGGTAAATAGTACTTTTGTAGTGATCTGTAAAGTCATTTGTATTGCGTTTCAGGGTGCAGATAAGGCAGATGCTAGCGCTCTAGTAAATCTTATATATGGAGAATCAATAACGTTCTCACAGAGCACGCTTTTTGCTATCATTCTAGTAAGAGAGTCCGCGCTAGTCCAAGCTTGTAGTTTTTCGGGTCAAAATACATTTTATTTTCAAGCTTACTAGCGTGCCTAGCTGGTGGACTAGATCGGGCAAGCGCGAACTAGCGCACTCGCTTACTAACGTCTGCCGTAACCGCTCCCTTAGCCAAACTTCGCATTTTGGGATGTGAATTTGTATATCATTTGACTGGCGTATTTCCCTCCCGTGGGCATGCATAGAACACTCCTTTGTAGACATACCTTAACTCATTTCTGCAACCACCAAGATTCGCGGTGCAACTTTCAACTTCGCATATAGACCTTCCATTGGCAACGCCTTTCATATATCTATCACAACCTCCAAGCTCATATGTAACATTTTAATTTAATATGTGAAATACCACGTGACATCCCCCCGCCTCACCAGTAGATCCTTTTTTTTTACTTTATATGTGGCATGTATCACACACCAACTAGCGTGTACCACCCGCCGCCGACCGACGGTGGTGCTGCCACAAATGCTTTATGCCACAATGTTGGTTACAGTTTCTTGTTTTTTTTTTCTGTTCATGTGCCGTTTTATCCAACTCAACTCAAGCTCATATTAATAGCCGCAACGAAAGTACCAAGGAAATTAAATATAATAATTCATTGCAAGTTCGTAACATACAACACACACACACAACAGTTAAGTTATTAAATGGCGGCGCGGCTCTACACGGCGCGCGGTCGTGTACTCGTATCTATATAGTGGTGCTGTGGCAACATAAGCCCAAGACCGAAAAAGCCACTTGTAATTCGCTTTGTCAAGGTAAAAATAATTTTCTGCGGTCCAAGGGTGGGTGCACACTGCACACACATTACCCCGGACGGGAGCTGAAAAAAGGACTAGTGCTCAGAATTATTATTTTTCTTGGGCTTACATGTGAGTGAGGGCGACAACTCCCCTTTCCGAAATATAAGCTTGTTGTATGGAGTATAACATGTGAAATATTTTCGCATCGTAATTTTTCGACTGGCGGAAAATAATTTTCCGTTTGCTTCTTGGGGGCCAAATTAAATGGAAGTTATGAACGGACTAAGTGAAATATTGCGAGAGTTAGTAATTGGTTATCATAGGAGTACAACACGATATGTGAGGTTGTTGTTATTTAGAGTCTTTTAGTTGGTCTTTTTGACGGGTTGTTGGTATTTTTTTCAGGCATTAATGGTTGAAGAACAAATTTATTAAAAGGTCCGTCTAAGGAATGCTTTCAAGAACACCTTCCTTAACTTTGTGAAATTTCAAAAATGCTACCTCTGCTCAGCATGCAAATCATAGTCCTGTTTCCCCATACTTGAACACCTCTCGCAAGAGAAAAATCTGGGTACAGGTACCATATCGTAGGATTTCTATAATTTTCGGTAACTTAAGTTGCTCCCAAAAACTTTCCAATATTCAGAGGCGATGTAATGTACCGAACTATTGGTTGAACCATAATTCAATTATTAACCCAAACTTCTTCACGTCACGGTTAGGATGGCGGTTCATCTCCGCATCTGCAAACGATACTTCATACCTGTCTCAGGAGAATCATCTGGCTTCAGGTACCATATCGCAGGATTTCTGCAACTTAAGCTGCTTCCAAATCTTAAGTCACTTCTCAGTAAGGATGGCGGATCTGAGAGGTCCAATTTTAAACGACTCTGCTACATCCGACCGAATTCGATGAAAGGCCTTAGTTATGTTTATTTTCATGGAATGGGTCGATTGCGGATTACTGGCAACAGACCAGCGACTTTAGAAAACGCCATAAAATAAACACTAACGGGGTTATCGGACGATCTTGATGTCAATTCCCATCACCTCCTCAAGGATAACCCTACACTCAAATCGTTCGTGCAGAATGTCCATGTGGCGTTCCCTATGTGACACGTCCTGCTGGAAGTACATGTCGTCCACGTCCCTTTCGTTCAATTAGAGTCAAAAGAAATTGGTTATCATTGGACTTTAGCGTTCGCCATTGATAGTGATGGCTTCGTCGTGTTCTGAGATGTACGGACCAATGACGCCGCAGGGCTAAAATCCGCAACAACAGTAACTGTGGAAGATGACCAAGTCAACACCGTGTTGGTTGGCGTCATCTCATTTACGGCAATTTTAACATAGCTATTCAAAAATGAACCTCTTCGCTGGAGATGATTTGTCACCCAAAATTTTGCTCCTTTTCCAAAAGCTCCGAAACCCAGTCAGAAAACAAACGGTCATTAGCTTTGAGATCCTAGGATGTAATTGCTGGCCAGCTTGGACTAATGATGAATCGCTTTTTCAAGGACAGAAATCTAATCTTTGCCTACCATCCGCTAGGAGATTAGAAGGCTGGGTTATCACAAAAAACATTCTATTCCCTCAGCTCTTAAGTCTGGTGGTCTTCGAACTCAAAGTACTAGAATCGTACAGACGCTCTTAGGGTGTTCTTTCACAGCTGTAATACACGCTTAACATCGCTCGTAAAAATACAATGTTAAGCTGTGAGGGTCAGCTTCCCCTAACAATGCTTACATATGTATGGATATTCGAAAACATGTGGAGCCATTTCGCCTCAATAGTTCCTGCCAAAAGCGTCTTTTGTGTGACCTCGTGTTCAACTTCTTCGTCTTAATTGGCGCTATAGTCCGATATGAACCTGGTTATCGAACAATATGGCTCTCGAATCAGCTCGGTCTCTAGGTAACTAAACTTCCAGTTGGAAAGTTCTAGTTGGTTGAAGAAGGTCTCTACTTATGCGCGCCATTCAATTCGTGGTCTTTCTCTAATGCGTCTGACGTCTCTCTGAGAATCGAAGACTCTGCGGGCCGGAGTATTGGTTTCTATTAACTCTGCATGTCCTAGCAATTTCAAACTCAAACACAATGCCGAATTTTTAGGTCTAAGTCTATGTCGCTGTACCTCATGTACACAGTTTTTTTTTAATTACCTCAACGACCTCGGCTAAAGTGAAACACGAATCTTCCTTCCTTGAGGTATTTATCAGACAGTGCTGACTCGGTGAACGTTAACAAAAAAAACTAAGCTTCTCATCACTAGTTTATGATCCTTCAGCATTATGGACTAGTAGTAAAGTTTAACTGTTCCTGTGTTTACAAAAAGCTCTCATGCAACTGAAACATTCCCCTAAATCCATAAAAATATTTCAAACCAGCTTAAAATAGCTCCGTAACCATCTCGCCGACTAAACAACTGTAGTTCTCATAATAACTCCACCCAGTCGCTATAGGAGTACCACTTCCAACTTCAAAGTCATTGTCCACTAATTATATCCACAACAATATCCTTATTAGCCATCACTGTTGCACGTTGCGCAGTAGTCGCCCGGATAACGACACGACGCAACATATGCCCAACATTAAAACCCGTTGGCAGAAAACGGTGGCACCGTTCTCACCACTCTCCAGTCTTACAGAGACTCCTCTCCAACTCCGCCATCATCTTATTTATGAAGTTGGGTGCGGAATTTTATATGAACTTGCTGCGCGCGCACACACAGTTCAGTCCAGTCTCCCATTGCGCTGATGCTCCCGTTTTGCGCAAGACGATGCGACGCGACGGTGGCGGCGCACAGCGCTGGGAACACGATTCCGACGAATACCGTTTGATGGGGCGCATATATACGAAGTCTCGATAAACATGAGATATCATCCTATTGTTGTCAAAAATGTTTATCATATAAAGTGGACATATTGTTTGCATTCGTCTCTCTGGTGAACTTATCCCGCTTGCGCATGAGTGTGGAAATTCACTCGGCAGGACAACGCGGCCCAGTCGTACCTATACCATCGACAATGACGACAACATAACCTATAAAACAGCGGAAAACAATATGTTTAGTGGCACGCTGATTTATTGCCGTTAATAAACCGCCCTTCAGAGATAGAGATTCCAAATCGAGTGCATGCGGTAAGTCTTCCTGTGCGGATGATGGTCTGGTTGGCTTCCAAGAAAGCAGAGTTCCATCCCAATGACGACAACAACTCGAACAACGAGCATGATGATGATGATGATGCTGATGGTTGTCGAAGTAAAGCAAGAGGGGCAAGACCATACAGGCGCGTACAGTGTCCTTTTTGTGTGTAATATATTGATTCTTGGATCCTAAACACGGGTGGAAAGGTTGCACTCGCTACACTCCAAGTCTCTCAAGGGGTACGCCACACTATACCCCCACACAGAAGACGCAGAACGAAGGAAATGTTTTATTCATACGCGCGGATTGGCGATGTGAACTCTGGCGCGTTGGGTGCCATGGTTGCAGACACAGTTGCCTACCAGAGCACAGAGGTAGTGTGGCGGCGCGCGGCACGCTACTGTATGTGCGCGCTCAAAGAGCACAACGCTCTCTCGCCTCTTCGTGATCTCAAATTACGAATTTTATTGTGCTCGGAGATTATGTCCGACAATGTCCGACAGGAATGCTCTTTGCTTTATGCAAATTCCAAACAAATCGATTTGAACGTTTGTATTGAAGGGGTTTTTTTGTTGTCGCTTTTATTCGTGTGTCTGTGTTTTGAAGTGCTTTTCTATTAAGGGGAAGTGTGTGCGTGATGGCACAGGAAAACGTATGATGTGGGATGCCAACGGGGTACGTGTGTGGACCGGTTTTGGTTTTTCAGTAGGAAATTGGAGTAAGTTTGGAAGTTATAGGAAATGTTTGAAAAAAACATGAGTGGTTTATATTAACAGGCGTATTAAATTTAAACAAAATTATATATGTGACTTAGCGGTCCTAAAACCTAGCTTCTCCAGTTATTTGTGTAATGCGAGACTCTGTTTTTAGGCACAGATCAACCTTAAACATGTTTAAGAACTTTTTTCGACGTTTGAAAGGGCTCTGTTAAAAATTTGTTCAATTATTCTGCTAAGATTCGGAAGGAGGCTTATTGGCCAGGGAGTTTAACGCACCAACCACTGTGACAACCACGCACATAAAATATACAAAAATGATACGGAAAATGGCTTGTGATTCCAATTGGATGCAAGTTCACTTCGCTTTCCATTACACGTTTGAGAATACGATTTTCCAAGTTACCTTATTCTTAGGGGTGCCCAGTAGGGATTTTCCATTCCGATGGGGAAATTTACCAATTTTGACATTTCTCATCGTGAGTTAATTACAAGTTCAACCATGAGCACCTACACAATCGATTAACTTTTAAAGGTTATCCAAGCATGGTATGGTCGTTAAAAAACGAACACCCATCGTGTCAATCCTCCGATTCAGCTTAAAATCTTGAATACTGTGCATCAATTCGGGACAACTGGATCGGTGGCAGGTGTGAAAGTGTCAGAACGTCTTCGTTAAGTTCATTCCATCGAAACGATTCGAGAGATTTCGCCAGCACTTATTTGTCATCGTGCTCATAGAAACTGCACATCTCTCGAAGTTCCTTGTCAAACATTCCATCTGTACAAAATAGTGTGGCCGAGATTCTGTCGACTCCTATTCGTCACCGCGCTTAGAAACTACACATTTCATGAAGTTTGTTCCAGCGAACTTTGGCAAAGGACTTGATTTCGGAAGCTTTCAAGGTTTAAGAGAATAAGAATGCCGCGGACTATTTTAAGTGTGCCAATAAGATTGAGCAAACTTCAGTGTCCATCTTGTCGGCTGAGGCACCCTTTCAACTCGATGGATTCGTCAGCATGCAGAGTTGTCCCATCTGGACGGATGAGAACCCAAAAGCTATTTTTGAGAATGCTTTGAATCCAGGACAAGTCTCTCCCTTTTGGGTTGAGGTTTATAAGGCGGAGGAATCACAAGACGTACTTTTTTTGGAAAACAGAGGCAACCATGCTGTAACCATGAATTAGGTACGGCATTGTGTCATGATAGCTGGTTTCTTGTGGCGGCAGTTGAAGGCCATGGACATGGACGATATGTGATTCCAACAGGATGGTATCCCTTTGCAAACATGCAAAGATGACTTACTAGTGACAAAAGATAAATGGTCGCATGACAATATACAGCCCAATTTATGAGGGTAGTGCTGTTTTTTAGGGAAAATTTAACGAAAAGATAAGAAGTGGTGAACAAGACAGCTCATAAAGTATAAGAACCCTGTTGTGAATGGCATACTTTGTGCTAAAGACGTCATTCGTGTCGACTTAAATGGTTTCTTCTTGTCCTTTGTGGATAAGATGCAAAATATTATAAGACCTTTACAACCAATGATCACTGGCCCAACATTTCTGAAACGAAATAAAATAAAATTTTGAAATCAAGCTATACAGGGCCTTAAACCAAGCAAGGTTACATTTTTGACACAAAGCATGGAACCTATGCTTTAACGAAGATTCCGAACATCAATTTTTAAAAGGTTCTCATGACAGTTTTAAACTTTTGGATACTCTTCAGAATTCCGCAAAAATTGAGGTAATAAGCAAGGCTTGAGGTAATGGGCAAAACTTGAGGTATTGGGCAAAACTTGAGGTAATGAGCATAACTTGAGGTAATGATCAAAACTAAGGTGTTGTTACTTTCGCCATTGGTTGTCCAACGCAGTAACAACTAGGCCACTGCACCTTAAAGAGGTGAGAAAAGGGTTTAAGCATTTCTGACAAATCTTTAACAAAATATACTTGAAGATATCGGATTGATTTGCAGACGGTCATTTGACATCGTCGAGCTAGCTTCCCAGTGTCTTCCAGAGTAGTTAAATTTTTCGCCACTTGTGCACATATAAACATTAACAAAGCCCAATGACGATGCCAAACATATTCGATTCGTAGGTAGGAGGTGGCCCTCCACTTTTTTTTGTAAATATGAAATAATCCCGGCTAATCGAGCTGCATCTAAAAATGTAACACCATACCCCACTGCAATAATCCATCTTTCCTTCGTCTTCCCACTTTCATCAACCATACTAAACCTAACACTAGCCATCGCGCGACTACCAACATTTTTGCTGTATCCCCCAGTGACTCGTGCACCAATTCTTCACCATCAAGGAGTGTGTATCTACATGTTTTGCTACACTTTCCACTTCCAAAGCATGACTTTGAGATTTAAATCTCGCTTGTCATCACAGCACACCGAGGCGGGATAGGAACGTACTTCTAGAAGCAAGAGGAGCGGTAAGGTCGGCACAGCATAAAAACCCTCGCGCACACGCTTGTAAAATGTCCTTTTCCACCGTTCCGCTCTCCTTACACAAATATACGAGTACTACTCGTAGCCGAAGTTTCCTCCGGGACATGCGGTGTATATGTTGCAACATCGTGTCGTCGTGCAGCAGTTGTATGGTGGACAAGAAGCACCAGCAGCATCAGCAGGAGAAAAAAAAATTTGCATGAACAGATTTATAGGCTTCCGATAAAGAGATGGAGAGCGATTACACCCTTTTTGGATGGGTTTTTACAGGACCCCGCTTGGCCCGCCACCGTCACCATCTCTATACAAGTCGACAAAGTGACATTTGAATAATTTTTGCAGCATCGCAGAGCGTGGAGATACGAACTTTCTGTAGCCGTCTTCTGGGCCACAAAAGGATTTACATATGTTAAAAGAATTGTAATACCAGGGTACTCAATAATGTTGGCTTGTAAGTGACCCTCTGCCCCCCCTCTTTCCACGGTGGGTACTATGACTATGTAAGTGCACCCGAAATGGCAATATGTAAATACTTTTATTGTCATCGGTGAATAAAGAATATTTTTTGAAGTTCGCTCTCCGGACAAGAGACAAGCGATACTCCTCAGTCCTCACTAACCAGACCGAGAACATCGCATCGTCCAAGTGGAACACGTATATAATACCATCGTTGTTGGACTTGGAGCTGAACAGTTTGAAAAATTATCGAACACCTGTACTCACGTAGGTACTCACTCTGTGTGTGAAGTGTTTTTCTCTTCTTCTTCTTATTTTGCCTGTCGTTACGTTAGCTCCTGCTGGAGTTGAGGCTCTTTGCATATCGCTGGCTTTAAAATGGAGATATTTGTCCACTGGGAGTTGGGTTAGAATGCGCATCGTGGAGTTGTGGACGGATGCGAATACAATTGGTTGTTTGGATTTGAATACGAATTTGTATGTGCGCGCAATAGCCGAACGTGCGATGGATGGTATGGAAATGACACTGACGATGACGGAGAATGGAAAGACAGCGGGCAGAATACAAGAAGTGAATATTTCCCTCAATGGAGTGGTAAAGTACCCCGACCAATGGGGAGTTAATTATTTTTAATAAGACTGTGGAGAGGGTTTTTTTGTTCGGATGTCGTTCTCATTAAAAGTATGGAGTTGTGCAGAATTGTGCAACTACCTTGGGAAAGTATCTAGTTGGTGATCGAATTTAATGTGAGTAAGCAATGGTGAATTTTCAGCTTGCAAAGGCTCGAGAAAAAAAAATTGACGTGTTTTCGGGAAATCCGTAGAGTTTCATGACTATACATGGCGAAACTATTGGCCTAGTGAGACGTCACCATCATTGTTTGTGTAACAAACCAAAAAATTACTAAGCTGCTTGAAAATTAGTTTGAAACTGCTGGCATTTTTTTCTTTATTAACAATCCCAAAATTGAAATTTGGAATCTTAATGTCTAGAGATGTGATCTGCAGCCCTTTTTCTGAAAATAATTTGCGACAACTTGAGGTCAACGTTATCCTAAGTTTTGTGGGGTGACCTACTGGTTAGTACATTAAATGCGAGTTTCCCTGAGTTTTCCAAATCCCGACAAATCCCACTTGCTGCCCCACTTTCTGCGAAAGTCTGACAAGCATCCAACTCTCACGAGAAGATCCTCAAATTGCTGTTCGAAATCGACGTTAGGAAGTCCCATTTGGGTGGTAAAAATAAAACTGTGCACACACAAATTAATGGAAAAGCTAGGTTGGGGGATGGATATTGAATTTTTCAATTTATTTTGTCGACCATAAAAATACTAAGACCCACAGAAGTAACTGCTGGAGACGAATGTATCTTTGACTCAAAAGACTGAATTTAGATCTTAAACTACGGCTACGGTTCTAATTATGTGATTTCGTTAGCTACAAAATGTCTAGAGACGTGACGCAGACGCAGCCCTTTTTCACTTTACTTCGAAGTTGAGCTATCAAGGTGGATTTCATTTCTGGGTTACATGGTCGATGTGCGCTATACATCGATCACTGGATTTTTCGTTCACGAATGCAATGATACGACAACAGATTTTGTGTACACGCTTCCCTTTGTGATCATCTTCCCGCAGATTAGCTGGTGGATTATTGGTCAAAGGGTAGTTAGTTGAGAATGATTTACAGATCCTAACTTGAGCTGGTTACCAACTTACTATGTACTACTATGTACGACTATCCTTTTTCGTCGTTAAAGACTTAAATTTCCTACAACAAGAATTCGTTGAATGCGTCCACGTTGAACATCTTCTATGTCATAAAAGTAAGCTCGTGCGGTACATTTTGGCAAGAGTTCTATCGATCTGTATGCCACTGCCTTTGTACCCCTATCCATTAAAAGACGATAAGCGTTGTATGCAGTGCTGGTTTAAGAAATTATATGGCTCTTCCCCGGTACATGTTGTCAAGTGTTCCTTAGATCTGGGTTTAAACTGTATGATACTTCACAAATCCTTAAATAAATTAAGACTAAGCTTTGACTGCAGCTGGTCACATTTCCAACAGACTACATAACACCTATACTAAGCTTCAAGAAAGGCTTCCACGTAGGATTTCCTACCAGAGCCCAGTGGAAGAGAAACGAAGAAGTTAGAGATTTCGACACGATCGTTTACACCGACGGATCTAAGATGAACTGTGGTGTGGGGTCCGGAGTCTACTCGGAATCTCTGAAAATATCAGTATCATACCGCCTACCGGACTTTGCCACCGTATTACAGGCGAAACTACTGGCTATCCAAGAGGCTTGGACACTACTGGGGCGTGACACTACGGAAAAGCAAAATATTGTTAATCTCATAGCCAAGCGGCCAAAAAGGCCATCAACTCGGCTACCATATCCTCCAAACTGGTACAGGAATGCCGGAACGAACTTTCCCACCATGGCAAACGCTTCGGGGTCACAATTCTCTCGGTTCCAGGGCACAGTGACATTGAAGGAAACGAGTGTGCAGACGAGCTGGCCAGGCAGGGCTCAGCTCTTCATGGCTGACTTGCGGTTAAGGGACAAAAACACTCATACTGCCTGCAAAAGGCCGACTCCAAATGGAGAAGGTTAACATATTGCGTCATATCGCGGACAATATGGCCCTCTTACGACAGAAACAGAACAAATGATCTACTAAATAGAAGCCGCCCAGTTATCGCAAGAATTACGGCGATAGTCACGGAGCACTATATAATTGAAGACCATGCTGCCAAACTTGGGATCCCATACAACCTTAATGTCGCAGTTGCCATAACACAAATGAGAGAGAAACCCTCTCCAATTTCATCTGCAAATCGACCTAAAAGATCTATGTGCTTGCCGTCAGATGTTTTTTAGGTTAGAAGCGCTTATACTTTTCTTATGTAGCTGATAATACTTTCAGCCGAAGATTTTCTTAGTTCTTCGGGACTTAAAAATTCCCTGAAGAAAGATTCCCTTCTCATACCGTAAATGGCCGGGCATTCACATATGATACGCTCGGCTGTTTCGTCTTCTTCTAGACATAGTGCACTCCGGTGAGTCGACTAGATGCATTTTATTTAGGTGATATCGCAGACCGTGATGACCAGTTAGGTAGCTTACTAAGTTTTTGATATCGTGCCTGCGAAGATTTAGTATCTTATTGGCATCTGCTTTGAAGGGCTGAATAGCTCTTTTGGCCTGTCTTAGGCCTGGGATGTTTTCCCAGTATGAAAAACATTTGTTTCGTTCCCAGATTTATGGTTAATTTGGGGATTGCACAGAAGGGTTCAGGTCCAATGAAGGGGTTTCCGAACCTTTTCTGGCTAGTTCATCAGTTTTCTCAATCTCACAGGCTGGATCTAGAGACCGTCTGTATCACATCCACAACAACAATCAAAATAAAGGTCACACTAGTCGTGGTAAATTAAAAAAAAATTAAAGTGCGGTCTAAGTTTTTCTGCCAGTACTTTGAATTTTGTACTTAGAGGCGACTTAAGTATGCATATCGTCACCTGCGAGAATTTTTCTTCTCCATTCGACATTGTTTATGAAACGCATGTAGCAAAATAATTCTCAGGTGGCGATATGTCTAGAAAAGGCCTGGTGTAGCATGGCCTTCTTGTAAACCGTGAATCTTTTCTGTTTTGAGAAAGTATTCCTGCTTCGCTATGACATAGGTACACTTCACCAAAGTGAAGTACCAAAAGCTACCAAATGCTGGAAACAAACTTAACATATTTTGTTTGTAGCTTCCTTTAAGATTTTGAAGAGCCTAAAACTCAATTTTAACACCAGCATTCAGTTGTTTGGATTTCTCATCCATTTCCTTGAGGGTGTTTCATTTTTGTTTGGTCAATGTCCTGAAAATGCCACGTGAACTTTAAATTGCAAAATCTGGTAGAACTTCCATTCTATCCGTCTACGTCGTGGTGTATGTTGCAAGGACTTGACTTATAAAGTAGAACACCTCTCTTGGGAACATCCTTTAATCGCGAAAGTCAGA
Source organism: Rhingia campestris (assembly GCA_932526625.1). Classification (NCBI taxonomy): domain Eukaryota; kingdom Metazoa; phylum Arthropoda; class Insecta; order Diptera; family Syrphidae; genus Rhingia; species Rhingia campestris. Next base: position 101,077,642 of record OW052184.1, read on the forward strand.
TGTGATTGATGGTTTAGGTTTCGAATTGACAATCTTTTTTGTTTGTTATAAGAGGACTGTGTTGAAGAAAGCTGCATTGACAGTTTGTGAGGTAAAAGTTGAAGAATCATTCATTAGTTCTTCCCCAAATAAAGAGTAGGCCTCTGTTCTGAGTCCAATATACGTGTTAATTTGTTTTTAAATGATAGAATAAGTTTACGGTCGCTGTTTGCACTCTTAAAAGATCTATGGGAATATTCGGAAACACATCTCAAGAACTATAGTCCGTTTACAACATGCTTAAAGTCGAGCATTGCGTGGAGTAGCGCTATATGCCATTTAAACGTGTATTTGTTAAGCGAGCTGAATTTGTATTTGTCATTCATGTTTGCAAAGGTCTTGTAAGTTAAAAAAATAGAAAAAATACCTTTAAGCTTCTAAAAATTGAAAGATCCGAAATAGTTAATTTTGACGATGCATTCCATATTCACTTTTGCTTCCCCAACCCCTTATTCAAGTCTGACAAACATCCAAGAGTATAAAAACTTACATGGGAAGCTTCTCAAATTGTCATTCAATGAGCTGTTGATTGTTTTTTAAGTGGGAATTGAATCTGCCAATATAGACAAAATGTGACGGAAGTGGGTTGTCATTTGATGGTGAAAGTGGTGTCCTAACTAACTTTTCGGGAATTTTTTTCATTTGTTCGTTAATTCCACAATTAAATAAAAAAAATTACAAAATCTGTTCACTTTGGATAAGAAAATTCTCACTTCATTCCTAACCAAGAATAATGTCAACACCCAATAACAAACCCCATTTCAAAGAATAATCCATCCTCAATATTATTCACCTCCCATAACAAAGTTGCGGAGCTCACGAACTTCCTTTTGTCGATAGACATAACCACCTTGTCATAAATATCTAAACGATGACAGATTACAGTTTCTCTCCCCAAAGGCAATGTCCTGCATTGCATGTCAAATTCTGGCCTCCTTTCCATTCCATTATCTCGCACACCCTTTCTCCCTGCAACAGAACAAAAAAAATTCTTTATTGCCATCAAATATGAAAACTAAACGATGTCCAACTCAATTCCATAATATATGCGGATATGCGAACGGTAGACAAACGGACGACGACAGAAAGCTGGACCGGCGACAAAGGTACACGAAAGCCGGCCTCAAAAAAAAAAATCAAACCAAACCCAAAGAAATAAAACACCCCACACCAAAAGGCCAACAACTACCCAACCGATAGATGGATTAAATATCGAACAACAGAGGCACACAAATGTCAAAATTTGGCGATTTATTATCGCAAATTGAGTTTTGAAAGAAAAACATCGTCAGACGCGAAACGCGGACACAATTTATAGCGTTCATCGAATCTTCTTCAGAGATTCGCTTCTCGTTTTGTTACTCTGCTTCGGATTTATTTTTTTGTGAAATTTCTGTGTCCATGTCCTTTGGCGAGTGAAATTACACTCAGCATCAGAAAGAAATTTATATCCTGATTGTTTTTGAGTTCGAATGCGAAATGCCTGCCGTCCTTAAGCACCACACCATGCCGAAGGACATGTAAAAAGTGTCAATCAATTGACTTGTTGTACATGGATTGCTTCCCTCCCCTCACTGGGTCGTTTGAATGGCGCGTTGTTGCGGATACCCCAACGTTGAATTGAAATTGAATTGAAATCTAAGAGCGATACATGCCACAAACAATTACACACCAGTTCAATACATTTCGCGAGTGACTCGGACTCGGCTTCCATTTGTTTCGATTGAGACTTGAGTTTGTTTTCGTTTTTTTTTTCATCCATCCATCCGCCACCAGAGTACCAGTAAATGGCCAAGCGATGGTAATAAATCTCAAAATGAATTACTAAACGATTTATTATTAGCGATCAATTTCTGTAGGAAATTCAATAAAATGCGAATTTTTATGCGCCAGATCGCTGAGAAACATTACAATCGAACGGGGACAGTGCGCTGGCAAAGCATTTGTCATTAGGCCCCCAGATCGACACAATTAAGATGTCGAAGTATGGCCAAGATAGAGTACTGATCGACGTGTGCTAACCTATAAGCTATGCCTTGGCTAGCGGCTATCCAATGTAACCGATATTGGGGCGCGGACTAGATAGAACTGATGTAGTTGAGTGGAGACGTCCGTCAAGTCAGCTCAATGGGAGAAAGAAACCGAGACTCTTGATAGAATGTCGAGGCAATGAAGTTAATTAGATACTTTATGGGCGCTTTAAATTGCTCGAGGAGGAAATATTTGTCTTCGGTGGTATTGACAAGTCGCCGGTAGTATGGTTGCATTGTGTGTATGTTAGGTAACAGAAGCCACTTGGAGGTAGTGCCTGAAATTAATCAATTTTGAGCTGGGGAGCTATTATTTTGGCAACGTAAATGAGATGCAGGTTCTCTATTAAAAATGAAAAGTCTTTGACAAGTTGGACAAATATTAAACGAAGCTGACACCCTGCATATTCTTTTTGACGTTAATTTTTTGTTGTAGTCTCCTACGTGCCAATACTACGATGGAAGCATTTCGATCATCGAAATCCAAATGCGTTAGGTGGGATAAGTAACTCAATTGGAGACTTTTTTGAGACGTCAGGAGATCACGAAGGCCAGAAGACATTTATTTATCCAAGCCGTATAAGCCAGGTGGTTTAACCGCCTACAAAATCGGCCATGTGTTCATTGACGCGAAGGATGCATCCAAAATCATGGTTGAACGTTGACTCTGACCGTTTTCTTGCCGCAACCAAAATAAGAGCTCGAATGACAACGAGAGAAGCCTCTGCGAATGACACAGAAAAGAGGTCTCACGTTTGTCGACTTAGAGACAGGAGATAGATAAAGTCTACGAGGCTCAACTGAGCGAGAGACTTCCCGCTGTATTAATACCAAGGGGATACAGAATTGAAATTACAAGTGCAACGGGCTCGTTAGTACCCAGTGACTAACTTTGTCTCACAACCATTCATGCTTGCGAGTGTGTTTCTTGCAGTATGGCGGGACCTCCCTGGAATCGGAACGGCTCAGTTGAGAAAACCTTTTTTAACACGGATTTGGTTTGTCAGATCATAGCCAGAGGAGGACCAGTGAAAAGACATTTTTATTGTTGTTACGACTGGTAGATCGAACCCAGACCTTCAGTTCATTGCACTATCCATCGCGCTACTGAGCCCTTCTCCCATGGGATGCAGTTTCGCAAATCCGCCACCCCCGACAAATAGAAGTCACGGAAGAACCACAAACCCAGGTCAATAAGACATGATGTCAACACCTGCCCTATGAAGGAATGCCTTGACAGTTGGTACCGTGGATTTACAGGACAGAATAGGGGGTGGTGTTTTAGCCACGTATATATGTTCTATCCTGAAGCCTGGCATAACTCGTAGCACGGGCCACAGAGTATCCATAAAGGATTTCACCTCTCCAGTGCAAACAAAAAAAGTCACTATCCAAGGCGATACAACGCAAAATCTGTGCCGCACAGGAAGAATATTAAGACAGAAGAAGGGAATATTAAGCCAGATATTATATAATATTATCCTGCCTTGGAAGAAGAACATCCGAACAATTCTACAAAAAATACGAACAACTGGCAGCTGGCTTCAAAGTAGAAATGCAGGTTCTAGCAAATAAAAATGGCAACCTAGTCACAGATCCACCAGCAAAGTATTTCTCGCAGCTCCATCATGTGTATATTGTTGATAGAGGGATTGACGTTGATGCACAGGAGAAGTAAGAGACGACAGACTGTTCAGATGGGTTACCAGATGAACCTCTCAAAATACAAAATGTTTGCCATGGAAGTGTGCATTCAAAAAGCCATTAACAAAGTTTGAATGGATGAGACCAAAACCATGCACGAATATCTGGAATATCTCTGAGAAAGACGATCCCATGTCTTGCCATCGTATGTCTTGCCAAGTACCAAGTCCTGATAAACGTCGTTATAAAATCCTATTCAGGGTATTGCGTGAACGTCTGTCTGTAACACACTAATAGGCACGTACCAGGGTGGCTTTCGGACCGGCAGATTAACCATAGACCAACAAAATTTCACACTAAGGCAATTCCTGAGAATTTCAAGTCGAAAGGCATCATCGTTTCATCGGCCTTAAGATCGCATAAGAAAGCATTCATCATTTGAAGCTCTATAATTCGAAGACGGAATTCGGGACCAATGTCGTTCAAAACTGAAGGAAAAGCGATGCGACATTCAGTTCGGAAGGTGCTCGTATGATATTTTCCACATATGCACCGAATTTCGACAAGGAGATGCGCTAAGACGCGATACTTTTAATCTGGTACAAGAACAGAGAGTGCGCAAGGCTGGTGTAAAACACGAAGACATGATCTTTAGCAAATCTGTGCAGCTATTGCTCCCCCCATTGTAGCGTTGGTCTAGAAGTTAACGAGGATAATAATAAGTCTAGGTATACTATCAACAAATAACACAACATTGGACAAAATATTACTGTTGAGCAACGACTTTGGGGAGGAGTTTATCGACATCGGAATCAACACCAACCCCACGAATGACAGCTAAATGGGCATACTACGAAGATTCATAATTGGAAACCGATACTACTTTGGTTTAGCGAAGGGAATATGATCACAACTTCTAACTCAAATGTCTAAATGCATGGTCTGCCGGACCCTACTCGTTCCAGTACTTAGATTTATCCTAAGCCCTGGAACAAAAGACAGGAAAGCGAAGCACTTCCGAAAGAAAAATTCTTCTTGTCATATGACTGAGCTAAGCAATAATAAGACGATAATCTGCAGTCAGATCCGCATGCAAGGTCATACTCATCCATTACTATCAAAATCCGTCTACAATTTGTCAGCATTCAACTGACATCCCGATCGTATCATTTTACTGCAACTCACCAAAGCCATCTTATAGTAGAATGGTAACAAACCAGATGAATAGTTAATCTGCATGCAGAGCTGCATGTATGCAAGCTCTGCATGATATGGAAATTCTCTAATTTGTCACATCAGAAAATAAACACAACGATCACCTAACAAAATCACAATTGACAAGGAGTGAGCCGGGGTAAAATGGCGGCAAAACAATATGGCTCCATGCAATTGAAATTCAGAAAGATATAAATGATTGCTCGACCCAAGTAACAAGTGCATATACTCAGTTTTGGTAAAAGTCAACGTCACCACTCTAACCATTCACAACTCATTTCCCCTCTCGGTTGTTGTGGTCCTTGTCCTGTGAATATCTTTTTTTGTTGCATGCGCATTTCAAAACCAGATAACAGAATGTAAAAGTAACACATTCACGTTACCAAAAATTTCTCAACCAAATTGTTAAGACTTCACTAAGCCCTCGACACACCCTCCTCATTCACTCTCTATCTCCCTCTCCATCTTAGCTCAGCTTCAGATCTGCAGCAACTACAGTCTACACAAACAATGACCAATTGTTGTTGTTGTCAAAATAAACGTGAGTTCGATATAAACACAAAAAAAAACAAACAATCCAATCGAAGGCATTATGCCGTCGGCACTTGGACACAGCGCACAAAAAATGACGTTTTATTGGACGGGACAGTTTGGATTGCTCTCCTGCTCCACCGAAAAAAAAAATAAAAACAAAAGAAATGTATTCCACTGCACCGCTTGTGTTCTTGTTCTTGACCACTTTTTGGTGTCATCATTGTTGTTCTTTCTGCCCCCACTGCGCTCTACAATTGGGAAACAACCTAAAGCGACGAGTTGCCGGCGAATTGTCCTTTCATCAGAAATTCAATAAATTTTTATTCGCGTTGGGGTTTTTTGTCATCATCATCATCATCACGATGAGACGTCAAGAAGTCTGTGAAAGCCCCCAGATCAGTAGCCGACAATCGAACTCGAAAATGTGCCTTGCTGGTGCTTCTGCGTGCTGTTGCGTTTGCGCAAAAGTAATCGCGCCTCACATTTAGAGTCAACGTTTGGGGTTTTTGTTGTGTAAAATTTTGACAGGTGATTTCGACCAATTGGAGGAAAGTGGATTTTTGAACAGAACCGATGTCACACGGACAGAAGAACCAAAACCCAAAGGGGGGAGAGTAAGCAAAAAAGGACCGAAGAAAAAAGGATGCGAATGCTGTCGATCATGCGCGTGAAAGTCCTCAGCTTGCGCAGAGCTCTCTGTCCATCATTATGCGACGGCGAATCGTCAGTAGCTCAGCAAAAAGTAATTGAGTTGCTACGATTCCGTCGAGTCTAAGCCGGTTGACAGATGGCTCCGCATTGACAGCGAACGGAATCTCTGTCACAAATAAGACTCGACTCGACTGTGGAATTCCGAGTCAGTTTCAGTGAATTGTCGGTTGACATTCTTTTTGCCGACGATGTGAGTTGATCTTGCTGTTGCTGCTGATGATGCTGAACATCATCATCATCCGCGCGTCGTAGACAATTCATATCGATGACCGTTTTTGGTATTTCAATTAAATATCATGGACATTATGAAAGGATCATTATATTCCATCAAGAGCGACAGAAACAAGCGCGCAACAGGCAGTGATCAGTCCAGCGATCATGGTACGATCACTGGCCACGCTGACGATGAGATGATGGTGATGAGTTAATTCTGCAAAAGGATTCCCATACAGCGGAGCAGTTTTAATGATGTGCGATGTGGAATTCTACACGAGTTCAGCTGCGCGTGTTCTCTATGCGGCTTAATTAAGTTGACATTGTGCTCCTGTTTTATTTTTTTTTAAATCATCTGTTTCGTGGCTCTCCTTTTGTCGACGACTCTGATGTGTGTTGTGAGGAATCCTGTTTGCTGGTGACGATGGATTGTTATCCTTTTCGCACATTGTGTGCGCAATAAATCATCCAGAATTGGTTTTTAACCGTGTCGTTAATTGCTCGCCGATCGATTTGGAATAAGTGTCAAGATTGAATATATTTCATGTTTACAAAGGATAAAATGGATAAATTGGGTGGAGAGGACACACGTTGAGTTTTGGCCCGTCGCGTGTTTGAGTTGAAAGGAATTTTTATTTTACCCACTGCCTGGGGGCACAATTAAACGCGCAATTACATGTGGCGGCGTTGAGTGTCGGTTTCGCTGAGAAGTCACGAGTAGTTAATTAAAATAGCTAACAGCCAAGTTAGCTTGACATTGAGTTGAGAGAGTGTAGCTTAAGCGATTTAATTTAGCGTTTGTTGGGAGTTGATTTGTTGCAAATGCAGCATTCCGCATTTGGATTGCATTCCCATTGCCACGCTAAGTGCCGTTCTGACGTAGATTTGAATAATTTTCTCATTCATTGTTAGCTGAGATTGATGACAGTTAGAGAAATGCCTGACATGGTCAGTTATAATTGCTGAATTATCGGTAACAACTGCACTTGACCAGGGTGTGTGATAGTTGTCACAATAGAGTGGAAGGTTATCTTGACTCACTTGAAATTGAAGTATTTTTTTGTAGTTCTGAGACCATGGAGAAATGTTAATTAAACAGCATTATCACATCTGTCAGATTGACAGTTATATTTTGTATGGCTGGGTTTAAATGGGAATGGGACGTATGGAGTGAGTGTTTTTTTTAGTTTCTATAGATGAGAGGAATAGTTGTAGGGTGACAATTTTGAGACGTACCTACAAAATTTGTTTGGCTTACGTGGATTTCAATTGGAAATCAGGGTTGTTATTCAGTAAACATATTGAGATTTTAAAATTTTTGGATATTTTAATGAAAATCATCAATAATTCAGAAAAAATGCAAATTGCTTAAAAATCATCATTTAATCTTAACATGAATACATTAAACAAAATAACAACTCAGCCCTTTCAATGTAATCGTGGTCTATGTGATTTTGTATATCGTTGCGCTAAACTATGATTACTACAAACTTATGACTTTTTGACACTTATTTTCTAAGTTCCACGAGTGTTCCACGAGTAAAATTGCAAAATTTTGATTCGTCAAACGCCTGAATAATAACTTTACAGCGACGTTAATGCCAATTAATTAATTATCAGACAGCATTATTAACATTCAATTTAAAAATAGCAAAAATTTGGTAAAAATTTTATAGATACAATCTAATTAAGTGACAGGCCGTTTGCGAAACTTATCGGGAAATGACCAATTTTTTGTTCGATAGCACAGTCATAGAAAACCATAAGCTGATTGATATAAAAGCAACACGATTTGATGTCAGCTCAAGTTCGGAATTTTATAACGTAGATGTGATATAGCATTTGGTACAAACCAAGTGAGTAGTACCGAAGAGTATAGAACTACAAATATAGTACGCATCACAGCTAAACAAGTTTTAGCCGTTTCAGACGCGGGCGGAGGGGAATTTTCGTCGTTCGTATGCTTCGACTATGCTCGTGTTTGATGCTGTGGTACCAGTGTGAATACTGGGGTACCAATATCAGTACCCCACATTGTAAATTTTCGTTGGATGGGATGCGCACTCTATGTAGTTCATACTCTTTGCTAGTACCTAATTCATTTTGTGTGGTATGCCTTATCAACTTCTTTACTCGTACTCCATTCGTAGTCTTGAATATTAGGGCTGGTTGCAAATCATTAAAAATCAGACAAATGCAAACGTTGCACCTACGTTTTTGTTTCGCAGAAAATCATGCAAGAGTTTGCAATACAAAAAAAAAACGACCAACCCTCAACCCAAATCTAACACAAAATCCTTCCACATGTAAATATTCCAGTCTGAAAAATTCACTGTTACTGTAACCACAGATTGTTCAAAACTAAATAGTAGGGACCAACAATTCCAGCTGTGAAAATTGCCACACTGTCACACTCCGACTTAAGGTGAAGCCAGATGCCTTTTAATTATTTCTCGAGGAGTGACAGCCCTATTACATGAATCACTCATTTTTTAAGTGAAAATGGACTTTATTACTAAAAAAAATTACTTTCTCTGGAACCATTTCAAACAGCCTAACGCCATTTCTCCCAAAACTGATGCCACGTTCCTTCAAAATTGCCAACTTGTTCACATGGTACAATGATGGTCATCGTGAATAATTCTCCTCACTGAACAATCGGAATGCCAATGGCAGACTCATGTTTTGAGATTGAAGTTCACACGACCTCAATGTTCTTAGTGCAACTATTGGACCCAGGGACTCCAGTTCTTCGTCTTGTCCCAATCGCGGATTGTCTGAATGTAGTGACCCATGTAACGATTGATTTCATCGCCTCTCCGGGATACAATACGAGCGAGCTAAAGTGAACGATTTCGGAAGCTCTATGGTTTGCGATCGCGAATAACCATTCGAAAAGTTGAAACGCTTATGTGACAGAAAATAGTTATTTTGCTTTAAAAATGTTAGTTAGGACTATTTTTATTTATTATAATTAGCACGGGCTAAAGGGTTTATAAATACCCTTATAGCGCGGGCATTAATGGAATTGAAGGGAAGAAAAGAGAAGATACCGATGTGCGTTGGATTTAAATGTCTGTGAATTGTATTGCATTCATGGTATTGCGAGTATTACAGTTGAATGTTAGAAGGGGCGGAATGCAGCTAGCTATTTCATTTGACCATTTTCTGTTATAAAAGCGGTAAAAAAAGTGTAAGGCAGGGGATAATCCTACGATGATCAAGCGAGATTATAGAGTTCGCTACGGTTGAATCTCCCATCAGTTTTATCACACAATTTTGTATCCTATCCAGTAGGTGTTTTTGCTGCACCTGATCAGATGTTGGCAGTTTGCTGCGTTTTACGCTTTATATATTGAGGCCAGATCAGAAGGGGTGAAATATTTGTAAAACGATTAGGAAACAGAGATATCGCTGCGTTTTTAGCGATTTCGAGTATATGGTCGTTCTAACACATACCGAGCATGAAAAGTTTTTCGGTTTCGATGAAGCAAGTGCCATTCATGGATAAAAGCTGTAAATTTTGGTTTCGCTTAGATGACCGAAGACAGCATTGCGTTTTGGAAGCGTAAAATTCCACTCTTTTAGATTTACCCCATTTAATTATGCTGTTGAGGTCGAAATTTAATAAACGTAACATTGATTGTTGTTTTTGATCCACATCCGAATGTGAAGGTCGTGGATTCGAAAACGAATATTAAAAGCTGCGAGGGTACTGTCATCATCAAAGAAATGGATTGGATTAGAAGTTTCAGACAAGAGGTCATTTATAAAAATGAGGAAGAATGTCAGAGACAAAACGGAGCCCTGGGGAACACTAGCATTTGTTTAATGAGTATCAGACTTGAAACCGTCCAAAACAACTTGAATTGATCGTTTCGAGAGGTAGTTTCTAATCCATAGAAGAAGATTTTCATCGATTCCAAAAGCACGCACTTTCGAAAAATCGGCTTGATGCCAAACCCTGTCAAATGCCTTTGAAATATCAAGTGCTACGATCTTGTTTTCGCCACCAAGGTGGGTAGATTGATTCAACGTTTCGGTGAGATATGTCATCAGATCACCAGTGGATCTGTTGCTGAAATCCCTATTCTCGGTTATTGAGGAGTTTTCGTAATTCAATATATTTCATAAGCTGACGGTTTATCAGCGTTTCCACTGGGGCATTGTTAAAAAACGCCAGTAGTTTCAAACATAAATATATATGTTCGAGTTGAGTTTAATTTGAATCGATAGATTCGGCTTTAAGAACTTTTTATTATATCAAAATATAAATTTTGGAATAAATCCGCCTCCCGTTGTGTGAACAGATCGACAGACGGACAGAATTGCGAGACACACTTTTTCCTATATTCTCAAACCTAATATTTCTATGATAATGCTAGGTTTGATTAAAATCTCGAGTTCGACTTTTTAACGAAACCAATATCTGTTCTATTAGAAGCAAGTAAACAGGATTTTATGTTGTCACACCCTGTATTTTCTTATACTTTAGAATCTATTCTAATGTAGAAAAATCACATAGTAAACTAACCCTTTAGCTTGAGATTTGCATTTTATAGGACTTTCCGAAGTGCAAGCAATTTTTTTTTCTCTTCTTCTGGAAGCAACTCATAAAAATCCTCCCTAAAGCAATAGAAACACATTTTCTGTTTTTTGGAATTTTTACAAAAACAAAATCAACTTTTGTTGAGATATTACTATTGACTAGTAGTACCTTAATAGCGCTATAGAACCCGTTGTTACATTATTGAAAGCTACCTTATTATCGCGTTACATTTTTTTTAGATTCCCTTCGTGTTTTAGGTAGTGTTTGCCTATAAAGACGATTTCTAGAATATGAGCATCAGAAGATCCTCTTATTTTCTATTTTCCAACAAATCTGTCTTCAAGATTAGTATATAAATTATTTCAAACACACAAATTATTAAAAAAAACGACATTAAATGTCCATATGCCCTGTTCTTAATTTTTATATTTAATTTTTTTTTTATTTTTTTTATTTTTAATTTAAGAAGTATTTTCGAATGAGTTACCTTCTTCGTCATCTTTTTCACTGTTTAGCTTATCAAAAGTCTCCGTACAGCTCAATTTTAATATTTTCTCTGTGACTTCCATACTCATTGAACGCTTCGACGATATTTAGGTATCTTATGGATTCTCTGTCTCTCATTCATTTCAATAGGCACTCTCAAGACCCAATGTTAATGAGACAGTTCAACACATTTAGGGATGAGATTTCAAGTTCTTAATTTATTCGACGTTTCATACCATGCCAGTTGCCACGTAAATTATACAAATGAGAAAAAATGTAATTAGTGTCAGATACAAACTCCTGCTGTGTTATTAGGAAAATCAATAAAACGACTTATTTGACTCTTAACGTTTAAAGAAAAAAATCGCTCTTCTGCTTTGTCGCAATTTTCGTTATCGATTCAGCGATTAGATTAATTTAAACACTTGCATGGAAACCATTATTTCGAAACATCTTCAATCTTGACCTAAATATATATCTTAGGTTCCGACAATTGTTTTAGAGTCGCACGCCATCTTCGAGTCTACCTACCCCGCCGAGAACAGGTCACCCACTTCTCCGACCCACACCCTGGTCCAACATACTGGTATCCTCCCCTAGCAGAAAAACTGCCGCTAATGTAAAGACTCTGGGAAATCCTGGTCTAAACGTAGTGGAAGGGTTTGCAAGGCAGGTCAAACATGTGGCTGTAAACGCATCCGAGCCATCGGGGGAGACATTGGCTTTGGAACCTGGTCCGATCCTTAGCAAAGAGATGAAAGGGGTACACCCCCGGGCACACCACAAAATGATTGACCGAATCACTACCCAACTCAGTTTTGAGCATAATTTCAGGACAACCATTCCCAGACGCCTTGAATGGGAGTCGGATTCGATGTCTAAAACAGAATCTAGAGTGGATGGAGGTGTTTTCTTCAAGATACTTAACCTAAGCATATCCTTTCGACTTCCCGATCATTGTAGCCTTTTCCGGGCTGAAACCATAGCAATCAAAGAAGCCCTTTCTTGGCTGAAAAGGAATGTAATATCCACGAAGGATCGTCAGCGACAGCCAAGCGGCAATCAAATCGCTGGAAACAATCTCGTTCGACTTGAAATCAGCCCACGAATGCCGACTGTCGCTTAACCATTCACCTCTTTTGGGTGCCGGGCCACACAGACTTCCCGATCATTGTAGCCTTTTCCGGGCTGAAACCTAGCAATCAAAGAAGCCCTGTCTTGGCTGAAAAGGAATGTAATATCCACGAAGGATCGTCAGCGACAGCCAAGCGGCACAGACATACCAGGGACTTGCAAGGCAGATGAGCTTGCCAGACATTGCACTACCCTTGACATTCTTCCGCCAGTAGATATGCTAGGTATGCCCCTTGCTACATGTAAATTACTGATCAAACAGGATGCGATCAAGAAAGCAAACCGCAGATGGATAAACGGCACAACGCAACGTTCCAAATATACAAACAACTCTGGTCTAGCTTTAACCAGAAGCGACCGCATCTTCTTAACAATGCTGAACAGATCAAACGTCAGCACCATAATCGGAGTCCGCACCGAACACTGTCAACTAGGCCTTTTCAGCAATGTCAGCTGTAGAAGCTGCTTGGACGAGGAAGAGGAGGACAGTATTACTCACCTTCTTTGCTCTTGTCCAGTTCTCTCAAGAAAAAGGAAAATTCATCTGGGACACCACTTCTTCAATAATCTATAGGTGAGCTAGCTAGTATCAGAGTCAGAAACCTCCTACGCTACATAGTTAGCTATGAATGGTTCAATTAGGCGAACGAATATAGGGAAGTCGATGGATCCGCTTGGTACCACAACGGACCTTTATGGTCTAAGTGTGCACGAACATCGCTAGGTGATTTCAATAAATCAAAACATTCTTATCATTATTATTTGCCCATTTTTGGGCAGTTTTCTCAAACTTGTTATTAATGGGTCCGAAGAAATCAAGAGAGAGTTCAAAATTTCTTCGTTGGTTTTGACTCGCAATATCTTACGAGAGAAATCTCTCTCAGTATCATTTGAATTCTTTCTATCGCTCCTCATGCGCTTCTTTACTTAACTAATCTATTTACAGTAAAGCATGCTCTTTTATGGCTGGGCCATGAATACAAATTCTGTGGATTGAGGGCGGCATTGGGTACCAATTATGTTTTTAGCCTACTGTTGGAATTTGTCCACGTTAAATTCATAGGTATTAGCTATTGTTTGCAAGACAGTTGTTATACATCTACAGAGCTTCTCTCCCAGAATGTTTCTTTTTGTTACGCCTTGGAATTTCTTTTACCTGTATTTGGCATCTCTTTTGGGTGAATTTGTAGTCACTTCCCTCAAAACTTTAGATGCTTCCACTTGACCTGAAGACCGTAAACTCATTTTGACAGCAAAAATGATTTCTTCAGTTGAGTGTTTCTGTTTCAATTCCTCAGTCTTTTGGCGATTAGTCCTTTTCGAAGCTGCATCGAAACTTTATCTTGGGCGACCACATTTTTTTCAGTCTATACAATTAATTCTTCGTCGTTTTCTCGATTTATTCACTGCTATAAAGTTACTTCTCACAAAAGTTCAAACGAGTGACTTGGTCAACATACACACAGTATTATCAAAATTATCACGTGTTTCTGTACACCCCAACTATTTTTTTTTAATCCGACCCCCATTTTTTTTTAATTTCTGCCAAGTATTCATTCATTTGGCCCCTGAAAATGAGAAGCCCTGACGTACACATACTACATAGTTTTGCCAATTGCAAATTTCTTATTCAAAACCGCAGTAAAACCCCCATAATCAAACCTTTTTGCAAAAACTAACTATGTATCCACCAAAAGACTTATAAATATAGTTGCGCCTACCTCCAACAACTTAAGTATCATCCAACATCCATGTAACATTTCCACATTCTCACAAACCATAACCCTTTCATAAATTATCTAACAACCGCTACCTAAACACTGCTGAATATGATTTATTTATCGGGCCTTCTCCAAATCCCCCCCATCATTCACTATTGAGTCATTTCAAAATTACCACCTCAACGATATATAATCGAAGTTGCAACACATGTGGAGGGTCTCCACTCGATGGTACTAAAAGGACACGCCAACCGCCCGTCCCGCTCCAATCCAATCCAATCTCCTCAAGCGACTTTCGCGTGGAGCGACGCAAAAAGGATTAATTATTTGATTTATTGCGAAAAACTACTACCAACCCCTACAAACACCCATCGCAGTATCTAAATCTCCTGCTGATTCGAGCTAGCAGAGATACGAACATAAGAATGGAAAACCTTTCAACATCCCTATCAACACTTTCGAGGAAGAGTATCAGCTCCGTGTTTGACACAATTCGCTTGTTCCAACACAATTTATCACCAACACATGCGGGAGATTTGCCGTGCCCGCCGGCAAAATTCAACACCTCAATATTGACACATCGCTCTCAGCTCAGAGAGCTTTGCTAATGAGTTTGACTTTTTCCAAATAAGCTCCACTCTGTGTGTGTGTGTGTATGAAATTCGGCCCAACGTAGGGTTCAGAAGCAAGATAACATCCCCTGGGGGCCCGGTATTGATTGTTATTGTTGGTTATACCGTTTAAATTGATGTGATTAACGGATGAAAGTGCCAGTGAAATGAGGGTAGCATATGGCTGAGGCTGTGTCCAGTACCAGAAGTTTGCTGGTCAGTGCGGGCGCAATGGTTACGGATGTAACCTCTACTGGCTAATGCCATTTAATCCTGGCATTCGTTAAACGGATACAAGTACGTATACGACATGCTGATTAAATGTGATTAGGTAGATGGAGCGACGACGTGAGGTGTGACAGTGTCGTTGCGAATCTGGAATGGGGGGTGGAGAGATTTTTTTTTTTGTTGTTCAATGAAAACATGACGAATTTGAAGTTTTGGAAAGCCGTCTGGCTTGTTGGACCAAATGAGGATTTGATTGATGATCTGTCCATGGACGGGTGGCTATGTGCAGTTGAGTTACGATGTTTAGACAAACCATTCCAAAGTGAATGGTGTATGCTTTGGTTATGCACTTTGCAAGAGGAAGGGTGGTCGTTGGTGGACTTTATAAGGGCCTTGGCTTTAGGAATACTCAGCCCTATCGAGGATTTTGTACGATTTGGAGGATTTTTGCTTCGAGGTATTCTCCGAATACTGTTCAGAATATTTCTCCGACATTTTGTAACGCATCCCGCCTAATTGCGTTGAAGTGCGTTCAGGTGTATTTTTCGTGCAATTTTTGACAGCTAAGTGATATTCTTTTTCCGATTTCTTCCGACACAAATTCTTCGCGGAATTTATTTACGAATTGTAATACACATGACACATACCTCGAATGTAAATTAAACCCCCGATGAAGTATACGTTGAAAATTAATTGTCCGCTCCGACGGATACCTAGATAGGGCTGATTATCTGTTTTGAAAATATTTTTAACATTTTTTTTAATTGGAAAATTAGCATAAGAATGAGAAAATAATTACTAAATTTAAAAAAAAATTATTATTATCTGGTTAAGCTTAATATGTCTGAGCAACACAAACGTTTCCACAATGTTTTATGTCAACTGGTTAGCATTAACATTTTAAGCTCATTAAGAACCCAAACAATAAACAAAATTGTAAAGTAACAAAAAAATTATTTACAAATGGCGTCGACAAAATTACAAATTTTTTTTTTCAAAAATTATGGGAACGAAAATCGAACCTCTAGGAAAAAATGTCAATCATTATGGCCAGGGTCATATATTATGCCCTACCATGTTGTAGTGTCCTCAAATGATTCAATTCTTAAATCTCTATGCCAATGCCACCACCTATCTAATCCCTGCCATACGAAAATATGTTGAAACGCTATTTTTTTTTATTCCACAAATGTAATGTAACTCAAAAACGCGGTATTCGATTCAAAAAATAATTTTGAAATCTTGTTTTCCATGAATATGACGAGTTGTATCCTTCAAATTGGATTTTTTTACGTAACATGACATAACATAACTTAAACATAATCACTCGCTATTTTCGCTTGTTAACGTAGTATCCTTTGCTTTGAAAATGCTATAGAAATATTGAAGTATCCGTATCAGTCAATGTAATAAATATATTATAATAGAATTTAATAGGGGTATTCATGCAACGTCGGAAAGTCGTCGTCAACTGTCAAAATTTGTATGGGAAATCTTTTCCAACGATATCGGAATTTTCTCACAGAAATTGGGTGCGTAAACTGAGATGGTAAACGTTGTAAACTTTTGAAATGCTATTTTGACATTTAATCAGTCACTTTCACACATCAAACGTATGCGCTAAACCGAAGAAAATTATCGAGAAAGGAAAGAGAACAATAGGAACCCAATTTATCAATAAATAAATTAGTAAAATGAAATTGAATTCAGTGGGTTTCCGCATTATTTAGTGGTGCAGTTTTAGGGTCGTTCATGAAACGTCGTCGTAAAATTATAATCTTTCGCACGTAATAAAATTACGACGTTGCATGAATACCCTTAATATAAAGGGTGTTTTTTAGAGGCATAGAACTTTAAGTTAGGAACACTATATTTTAACTGGCGGCCATTTTGTCAGCTGTCAAGTGATTTATTTTTTTTGTTTGGTTTGGCATTTCAACATGAATGGACTGACGTCTGAACAACGCTTCCAAATTGTTCAAATTTATTTTGAAAATCATGGTTCTGTTCGAAATACGTATCGCGCACTACGTCCATATTACGGTCAACACTTTTGGTTGCATGGATACGTCAAAATACAAAACTGCCATATTTCCTCAAGTGTATGTTGAGACCGTTACATGAAGAACAATTGACCATACTTCTTTAAAACTCGCTGAGTGGCCGAGCTAAGACTTGTCTTAGCCTGATTGAGAGGTAGGCTCCCTTGGGATTATCGTGGTGTTTGGGGTTAAACGACTTCGCGGGAACGTATGGTTCATAAAGTGGATGATAAGCTTTAGAATACAAGAGGTGTAGATAGAAGTCAGTCCTTAAAAATGCACCAATACAACGTGTCCTGCGTTGGGGTGTAAACCAACACTTTTTTATGGTTCTGTAATGTGGGTAGGCTGACTGTGGAATAATAGCTGTAATCGTGTTCACGTAAAGCATACTTTATATCATCTGTAGATCTTTACTGCGTATTAAGCCTCTTATTCGGTTTGTCACTCCTAATATCATACTAAAATCATCTGCAATTAATTTGCTTTCAAACGTTTCCTAAATTGGTCAGCATGTAAGACCCAGAACTTCCATTGCGGTATAAAGCTTTCGTTTTATCTTGGGAAACTTTCTGTCAAGTAAAATACTGGCGTTTTCCTAACCACTTCATCCATCTAGGCTAACGTGATGTCGTCATCACAACTCACTTTGGTATTGATCGCGGATCTCAAATATTCCATCTCTTCGCACTTGGGAAGGAATTGTCCATTGAATTAAATTTCTGGTAAAGTTCTGAGTGGCACTGTATCTTATTTGGATTAATTCTATACCCAATCCCCTCCAGATTTCTTACTAAGGTAAGCATTCTTGGTATCCTCGCATATGTTGAGTTCATCGTTGGCACTGAACAAGGGATGCATTTTTTTTAGCTGATAATTAAGTTTTATAATAAACATATGAGAAGGCTATAATCTTCTGTGTGAATCGTTGAATACTCTATCCCATCTTATCCAAATAATAAATGTCCCCAAAAAGAGGGGTGGCTTAAAACTTAATGAATCATTTTCAGACGGTTTATCTAAATCTTGTATGGTTCCACAAAAAAAACGGATATCCTATGAGATAGGCTTTACAAAAAGTTTGTTTTTTTAGAATAACACCCCCAAAAAAGTGGGCGTGGGTTAAAATGATCTTAAGACGAAATGTTCCGAGTATTATTCTCGAAATATTTTCATCGAAAGATTTTTCGAGTTTTCCTAAAATTGCACCGAAAAATGTTTTTTTTTTATAAAACCGCCCCTAAAAAGTAAGCGTGGCAAAAAACTTTATATAGACGAAATATGAATATTGAGATATTGTTAGTGGGCGGATTTTAAAAAAAAAATTGCACTTGCTCTGCTTCGTCGGACAGAGAGCCTATATACCTAATTTCATCACTCTAGCTCAAAATGTAAGGCCCAGAAATAGGTGACACACAGGACGGACAGACAGACATGGATAAATTAACAAAACTAGCTATTCTGAGTCGATCCATAAACTTTAAAGTATATCTGTCGAAATTATTTTTCTATGTTCCAAACTTAATGTCAAAACGAATATACCGCTATGGGTTAGGGTATAAAAAGTACATGACTGAAGACGCTTTCCTGGAGTATACCGATATTTATTAGAAGACTTTCAGTTAATTCCTATAGTGTAATTCAACAGTATCTTTGTTTACTTAAGCATTTCCATGTTCCATGATAATCTGAAACCCATCTTTGTCTTTCCGCTCCCATTACAGATTATTAGGTCTTTATAATAAATGTATCTATGTATACATTGGTATAGACGTTTTCAAAGCCATTGTCCAGTTAAGACCCCCTAACTGAAACAGTTCACCTGAAAGTATATCACGTCCTTTGGATGACTTTAGTACCAGACTAGTGCAGATTTGTCCTTTGCATGTATTTCTGTCAAAAAAAAAAAAAACAAATTCATCTGTTGGTAGTTCGTGAGCGGATCAAATTAGCTTTCAACTGGCCCACGTTGCTGACAGTTGATGTTGTGTGCCCTGTTTGGTACATTATGGGGTCTGGACAGAGTGCCGTGGCAGATCGTTGATTTAGTTACTCAGGGGATCACTTAGGTTTAATACTCCACTCTAGT
Source organism: Rhingia campestris (assembly GCA_932526625.1). Taxonomy (NCBI): domain Eukaryota; kingdom Metazoa; phylum Arthropoda; class Insecta; order Diptera; family Syrphidae; genus Rhingia; species Rhingia campestris. Next base: position 101,096,888 of record OW052184.1, read on the forward strand.
CAGAATGAACTTTGAATCCCACCCTTCACGATATTGACTCTATTTAGAAGATTAAGCCCAACCGAATGTCATAGCAACTATGATCGGGTAAAATAGACGCAATGTATCAGGTATAAAATAATGGAAAGCTGGTGTGTCTCAGTCAGAAGCTCTCAAGAAACATATGTGTAGACAGACTAAGATCCTAGCGAAGAGTACTTTGCCAGGGAAATTAAAATCAACTTATCCGGTATTAAAAAGAATGGAACACTGCCGTGTTTCAGTAAGACAATCTCAATGAATTGGATTGCTGAAAAGCAAAATATTGCAAATAGTCAAACCCTAGCGGGTATTCTGTACGGGAAATAATGAAATGCCCGAATCTCTTTTGGGGCGTCCTGTATAGTCATTTGGACGATAATAGTCTTGCTGGCATTAAATAACAAATACTTCTGATCTTATAGGGTTTCCCTTGTTACAGGCCTAGGGTTATGGTGCATCCTCGACTCGTCATTCTAGATTTGTTTTCCACAAAATATCGTTCACAAATATTTAGTATGGACTACGAGCTGTAATGGTTATAGTTATGAAAAAGGCTGAGGAATTTCATATCGATCATACCCGTCTTATTCGAATTGACAATATGCCCATCCTCTGCAGCTCATGTGCGTTATAAATTCTCATCATTTTAGAGAATTTCATTACACAAAGTCTATACAAAGTATGTTAGCTATAGCCAATTGGGGTTTTCATTAAGGTACCCATTCCTTGTGACATCCTTTTGAATAATAAAAATCCAATCACATTTTTGTTGTTCAACAGATACCTTTCAAGTTTCCAATCGATGGCAAAGTGGTACATAAACATATTAACGCAGTCATCCAACCCTCAAACATCCCTCATCTCCCGTTCAATTCAAATCAAAACCCCAACGACCCAAATCAGCCGACAAATTGACACTCATACGCCTTAGTTGTCGATATACATACAAGGATACGAGTTATGGAATGAAAATTACGTTCAAATCCCTTGTTTTCGTACTTTTTGTTTTTTTTTTTGCAAATTTATATGTCAAAAATATCATCTCACCGATTATCCTCAATTTTTGTGTGTGGTAGGGAGAAAGAAATATCCTTGTGTATCGGTGGTTGTTTCCCTCATCAACGCCAATCGATTCAAAGTTCGTTTAAGGGGATGCAGTTAACGCAGAAAAAAAAACTCCTCATATGAAACTGACACACATACATTTGCATACAAATGTGCAAATATCCATGTAATTTGTTACAAATAAGTAAACACAAGGATCAAAAGATAATAGTTTGTCGTATTTTTGTTTTGTATTCTTTCGCTTAAAAAAAAGGATCAAAATGTGAAAGAGGCAAATGGCACTACACTTGTAATCCTTGCGCCATTCACATACCCGATAGACATATCATTTTTGAACATTTATTTTATGTGTTTGTCTCTGTGCGGGGGGTGATAATGTGTTACACTACACCCACAATCACTAACGGAAAAAAAATAGGAAGCCCAAAAATGAAATGGGCCAGAAGGAATAGATGTGCTGCGAGATGGTGGTTGGGTGTGGGTTTGATTCCAAAACAGGACTCGAAAATATTTTATTCTTCGCTATTTTTTGTAGCTTGAGGTTTTTTTCGTCCTCGTCTATTTTTTTTTTTTTTTGCAGTTTTAGAGTGAGATTGTAATCGGTGAACCCTCTGAAATTGTTTCATTTTTTTTTGTTCGTTGTTGTTGGCGTCCTTTTTCCCGACCACTGTCACAGCTAGTATCCATGAGGGATGGGAGGATGAGCGGATGATGATGGTTTTAAAATGCTAAATGGCTGTTGGTATTTCTTTGTTGCAAAGGAAGATTTAGTGTGAAGATATTTAGCGGAAAAAAGAAGGATAAAACTGGTCAAGGACATGGGTGCATGTGTGGTGTCTGTTGTATCTTTATTGTCGAACACACGGTTGAGAGCGTTTGAAAAATACGTTTATATTTGAATTTGTTTGGGGGTTTGTTGGTATTTTTTTTTCTATTCCTTTGGCAGGATAAATTCCACACCACATGCGGATATTAATGGCATGCGTTTGAGATAAGAGAAAAGGGATATCACACACGGCGAGTTGGTGTGCTGAATTGTGGCATGCGGTGATGTGTTAAGTGAGAGATGCAGATTTACAGAGTTTAAAGTAATTTGGGTTTTTATTTTACAAAAGGGGAAAGCTGTTGTGATGTGTGGACTTTTTAAAGTTTTTTTTTATCCTTTTTATGTTTGTTGGTGATGTTATCAGGTGATTGAGTAGACGAAGGGACGTTTACAAATGCACATTTTGTGTATAGAAGGTATGGTGGGCGGAATAGGGAAGTTGGTGAGCTGTTACCCTGCTCATGGTACATTGGCTTCAGTATGATAAGGAGTTTTCAACGGGTATAGTCTTGGATCTATGCGATTCTCCTATTTGAATTCAAATGAAAAAACAACCATTTCGGATGATTTCTTTGAATGCATTCGAAGAAACGCAGCGTGTTATATTATTCAAAGGAAACTTCCTATTGGCTCTGCAAGAATGCTCCTTGGCAAGACATTTTATAAAGCCACCATGACGGAAACCGTTTTGAATAGACACTTTAAGTGCTTTAAGATCTAAAAATGGGGAATCTAGGTTAAACTGCAAATTAAACACTATGAGCTCTATGAAGAGTAGATCGATATCATGATCTAAAGAGGACTGGTCACATAGACCTTAAAAATGTATGTAAGCTAAATGTATCTATAAAAGACACACATGTAAATTAGGGACTTTTTACCAGTCTTTGTTAAAAATAAGGAACTCTGTTAGGTAGTGTTCAAAGGGTTTTAAGAACTTACTAAGACCTAGAGCTAGATTTTTGGTCGTAGTGGCGACACCAATATGACTTTGCTTGTGGATTTATCAGCAGATTTGTCCTTGGCAAAGGTTTTACTAAACCATTTATGCCACACATGTAAATTAGGTTGTTCAAAGGGTTTAAAGAACTTACTAAGACCTACAGCTAGATTTCTCGTCGTAGTGGCGACACCAATATGACTTTGCCTGTGGGTTTATCAGCAGATGTGTCCTTGGCAAAGGTTTTACTAAACCATTTATGCCAAGAACATGGACTTCAGAAAATATCGTGACTGAAAAAGAAAGACCTGGTTGACATGTTGTTGACATTCTAGGCAACCGACCGGCGCACGGTGTTAAACCCTTCAAGACTACCGGCCTTATTTTAAAATTCGCCCACATAAAGCGTTAAATAAATGGCTCTAGGATGGCTACAACATCTGCATTTTTTTTTGAATCGAGAAAAGAAAGCAAGCAATAGACTGATAAATAATGGAGATATACAGCCCTATTGAAGTATCCATCGGAGCGGACAATTTTCCGCAAGGCATACTTCGTCGGAGGTTCAAATTCCATGCGAGGTATGTGTCATCGAAAAAAATACTACAAGGACGCGACGGCTTCACTACAAGTCGTAGATAAAGCCCGCGAAGAATTTGTGTCGGAGGAAATCGGAAAAAGAATGCCACTTAGCTGTCAAAAATTGCACGAAAAATGCTCCTGAACGCAATTCGCCGGGATCCGTTACAATATGTCGGAGAAATATTCCAAACATCTTTTCTGAAAAATACCTCGAAGCAAACGTCCTCCGAATCGTACAAAATCGGAGAATTTTCGGCTCCGACGGATACCTCGATAGGGCTGAATGTTTGTGTTTCCTCAACAAAGCGTAATGGCTATAGAACGCAGGTATTTATGGAAGCTCAATGTAAGCAGTAGCTCCTCCAAAGCACTTTCTCATGGAGAATCGGGGAATAATCAATTCCTATGCTGGGTATTATATAGTTGCGATTTTAGAGCTATATAGCTTGGGAATAAAAGATCAACTCTGAGTCTGGTAAAGGTTTATGCTACAAATTTGAGAACGAACTAGATAAGATTGCAACTATGGATTCCTATTGATAGATGGTTTGTTATGTTCTTTTGATTGGAGGTGATTCTGAATCTGCTGCCCTTGGACCTATACATGCGGGAATCAGCTGCCAAAAGCTCCTCGAGGATCAGCCAAACAAACAGCTGGATCCCGAGCCTCGCTGGGCACGCGCAGGTCCTAAAGAAATACGTAGGGAGCGTAGTAAACTCTGACTATCTATCTCCCTATCTAGACTTCGATCGACCCTTCACCTGCTCGTTTCCGAGCAGAGACGAATGGGACAAGAATGAACCCACAAAAAGGAAATCGATATTCATCTTCACAGATGGATCAAAGATGGACTGTGGAACAGGTGCTGGCATATTCTCAGAGGAATTAGTAATACACAAATCAATCAGGCTTCCTGATCATAGTAGTGTGTTCCAGGCTGAGGTGCTAGCAATCGCTGAAGCGGCTCATTTGGTGTCAATAATGGAAATACCACACAGTGATATCACCATATTCATTGACAGCCAAGCGGCTATAAAAGCAGTATCTGCTATCGAAATTAAATCAAAGCTAGTTCGCCGCTGTCGCGAAGAGCTCAAGGTTCTCCGCTCACAGCATAATGCTGATCTCTGCTGGGTTCCTGGTCACATGGACATAGACGGCAACGAGATGGCCGACGAACTGGCAAGAAATGGATCTGCTACAGATCATGATCAGGCACTACAAACGGTCGAACCACCACTCTGTAACCTCAAAGAAAGAGTGGAATACAAAACCCGAATGAAAGCCAATACCAGGTGGAAGTCATTGACTACCTGCGAAATATCTCGGAAGCTCTGGCCAGAATACAACGGAAACCGAACCAAAAAACTTTTGCGGTACGACAGGAGCTCCTTATCTAAACTGGTAGGGGCTCTAACTGGTCAAAACTTTCTCAGAACCCATACAATGAAATTAAATCTCAAGGATGACGATATCTGTAGAGGCTGCGGCGATGAGGAGGCACACGAGGATACACCTCACTTCCTCTGTCACTGCCCGAGTCTCTGTCACCTGAGGAACAGAACACTTGGAAGCTACTACTTCCAAGACATCCAAGAGCTATCCGATATTCTATTACCCTATCTTTGCAGGTTCCTACGAACATCAGGATGGCTGGATAGAGTGGAGTAACCCATAGTAACGATAAGGAAGGACGTAATCCCACCAAGGGTATCACAATGGATCCACATGGACCTAAGTGTGGCGGAATAGAGAATCCTCTACTCCACCAACCCGTAAACCTAACCTAACCTAAGTTCTTTTGATAAGAGGCTTTCAATACACAACTAGAGGTGTTGATAGGTACACCTCTAGTTGTGTATTGATAGAGGGGTTGATGGGTACACCTCTAGTTGTGTATTGAAAGCCTCTTATCAAAAGAACATAACAAAACATTCACTTGGGAAGCTCAAAACCTTGAAATCGATATGGGGAGGCGCAAAAGCCTGAAAAATTACTCTAAAGGCAGCCAAAGAACGGTCATGCTAATATTTCGACAATAAGTTTGACTATGACAATAAACCTGTTTCTGGTTGACTATGACTAGAATCAATCGAAGGATGATATAGACATTTCTTTAAAGATGAAAAAGGCACCTTACGCAGATGTTCATTTTGCGGAGCTGCTTAATATGTTACTGAGGATTACGAAACTATGGACATATGAAGGTCGTTGCAAATCCCTTATTAGACGAATTTTGTTGTTTTGGTTCCTGAATCGGACAAAAATGATTCTTTTATTCTTCTTCTACCCAACTGTTTCCTGCGACTGCAGTAAGGTTCCATTTTTAAGTAGCTCGTATACATCGAGCAGAGAACTGCAGATTCCGAAGAACTCAGCTGCTTCTCAAAAAGGAACATTCCATGTTACGATGGTTTAGTTGTTTGTGAAGCACGCATGTCTCCTGAAGGACTTTGGAGAGTCATAATTATACCATATACTGTAACAAATGCAATAAATGTCCTTAAACCGAATATGGGTAGATTATGATGGTTTGGAGTAGACGGAAAAGGTTTACGCTCTATGACATTATGATTTTTTTGTAATTACACATACTTAGATGGTTAAGAATACCTTTTTAGTGCTATACCTATACCTATACCTATACGAGTAACCTACCCGTGTTCTTTAAGCAGTTCAACAATCTAACCACACAAAATTACACAACCGTCAAAGCAAATGCTCATTTTGAAGTGCTGTTCATTCCTTAAAAATAAACACCCACCTTCATCAAACAAGGAACGCCCTATAACAAGTACATTAACCTCGATTTTGTATTCATGCTCTTGCTTATGATAAAAATTGCACTTTCCAATCGATAACTCATTTCCAACCGCCTCAATCTAAAAATTATTTCTCATGCAGAAAATGTCCTTAAAATTGTGTTATTGCATCGACACAAATAAGGAAGTGCCACAAAAAAAAAATTCCCGACGTCAAAAATTGTCTCACAAATGTCACGAAAAAAAAAGGAAAATGAAACCTTTTTGACCCGCAGCCATGTAACCGCATTTAAGGATTTCGCCTCTGCTCTTGTCAAACGAATGGGTGGTGGTAATCGTTTCCTAATATAGTTACAACCCCACCTCTTGTTCTTGTTCCTTTTTTTAATCCTCCTTCTTCAAGTGGGATGTTATTTTTCTTTTTTTATATAAGGATCTTCTTCAAAAGCCAAATATGGAGCTACACACAACTACAAAACCTTCCATCCTTTCACTGGTATGTACCACTATGTCTCACTTCTCCTCATTTTTATAACACGGCCACGGCTATACCCTATAAATGCGGTCTCAACGTGGAAGATGTGAGAGTTTTCGATCTCTTCTCCTTTTCGTGGGCCTTTTGATGATGTTAAACCGAGCGTGAAAGGAGTTTCCATAATCCCGGAAAATCTAATTTAGTTTGTCCTCCGGATGCAGGCCAATACCACGAGATTGTGTTCCACATAAAGTGGCGTGCAGAAGATAATAATATGTTGGTGATGAGATTGTAAACGACGACGATATGAAAACTTAAATTGCGAGGTTTTTATATTTAATCGGTTTTTTTATTCTTGGTGAGATTTTTTTTTTTTTTTTGCAAGAATTGTGTTTTCACTTTGGTTCTGTCATCCGGTCTTAGCGGCGGCAGGAAGTCTTTTGGTTGTCCTGAAGCTATTTTGTGTAGGAAATGAGAGAAAATATCGCTATTTGTTGTTCGTTTCGTGTGGAGTGAATTGAGGACGGTTTTTTTTAAATGGAACGAAAATAAAATTCATCCCAGACGTACCCAGGCATGGTATACATATTTCATGTTTGCATGCAGATAGCCACTTGTTTTCCAATCCGAAAAGCCGTTCTCTTAGGCTGCGGTTATAGCTATCATTGAACAAAACACACGAAGAAATTGAAATTTTACTTCCACAGCTGCTTATAGGAATCGTTGGAAAATTCCGTTTCATTCCAGTGGAACGACATACATTACTTCACAAAAATAAATCATGATCAGTGAAAAATAGAACGTGATTTTCTGCGATTACTATAATTAAAAATTTAAATGGATAATCATGTTCTAAAATTCATAAGCTTTATTTTGACACCAACTCGCCAATGATTGAATTTATAAAAAAGCCGCGAGAAGTAAAAGAAAATTTCCAATGAGGGTTTTCAACGATAGCTATAACTGGACCCTAAGAAACACCAGTTCAGTCGACTTTGAAAAAAATAGGTACGTACCCCTTAGCGGCGTATTGTATAAAATTTTAATTTTAGTCAAGAACACCCATTTGGTTGTTTCACAAATTATTAAAAAAAATACGTATTATAGCAAACGTAGCCAAACATTGGATTTTATAACCTTAACGTCTAAATGAGTGGTGATAAGATCATTCCCACTTAATAAAAAGACTTTTTGTAAAATGCAGGACAAATAAGGGGTTCGCAACGGGTGATTTTTTAAGAGTAATTTTTGAGGTTGGCAGCACTGGTTAGTAATGGCGTCCAAACGTAATCTGTCAAAGTGAAAAGTTTTCAGTATACCCTGCCATGTTATCATGGAAAGACTTACAAACGAGCAAAGATTGCAAATTATTGAAATTTATTACAAGGTGGCGCAAAAACAACCTTCCGATGTTTTTTGGTTGTAATTTAAAAAAAAATGAAAAACTTTGATTCTTCAGGTGGATTATTTTCATTTAGTCTTTTAATTTTTTATACCCTATCCCATAGGGGGGTATATTAGTTTTGATACTTAGTTTGTAACATAGAGAAATAATTTTGCTACATATACCTCAAAGTATATGGATCGACTCAGAATCGCTAGCTGAGTCGAATTAGCCATGTCTGTCTGTCCGTCCGTCCGTCCGTCCGTCTGTCTGTTCGTCACCGATTTTTGGGCCTTAAATTTTGAGCTAGGATAATGAAATTTGGTATATAGGATTCTCGTCCGTGCCACCAGAACAAGTGTAAAAATTTTTGAAATCCGCCCACTGCCACGCCCCCTTTTTAGAAAAAGGTTTTTTGGCCAAACCGTAAGGAATTTCAAAAAAGTGTCTGAGCAGGATATTTAGACAACCCTAATATCTATATTTCGTTCATACAAAGTTTTTTGCCACGCCCACTTTTTGGGGGCGTTTTTAGTAAAAAACGCTTTTTGTCCAAGTTTTAAAACTTTCGAAAAAATTTTTGATGCAAATACTTCCGCAATGGTAATATAAATATTTGGTCCATAGATCATTTTCACCTACGCCCACATTTTGGGGGCGTTTTCTTACAAAAACCATTTGTATACCCAATCCCAAGGCATTAGCAGTAGAAATACGTTGTTTTTTTGGCGAACCACAAAAGATTTTGATAAACTGTCTGAGCAATATATTGTGACAATGTCATTTTCTGTATTTCATCGCCATAAGGCCTATATTTTGAGGATATTTATAATAACGATGTGATGGGATAGGGTATCCAACGATCCGCACAGCGGATTGTAGCCTCTCATATGTTTTTACATCAAGTCGAGAATATGATGTCATGTAAATGGCCGCCGCCACAGTTGATTGTCATTTGAGCCCTTTTTATGGCATTTTCCATCACTTTGGCCAAAACTTCCGGCGATAGGTCCTCACATTCTTGACGGATATTGTCTTTAAGAGCTGCAAGAGTCTGAGGCTTGTTGACATAAACCCGCGACTTCAAAAAGCCCCACAAAAAGAAGTCTGGAGCGGTCAAATCAGGCGATCTTGCTGGCCAGTGCAAATCGCCAAAACGGGAGATTAGGCGCCCGGGAAATGCATCCTTCAGCATATCGGTTGTAGCAAGTGCAGTGTGTGCCGTTGCACCGTCCTGTTGGAACCACATGTTTTCCAATCCCAATTCATCAGGTTGCGGCAAAAAGAACTCGTTGATCATTGCTCTGTAGCGCTCACCATTCCCAGTATCTAACCGTTTGGCCCGCGAAAAAAGGTCCGATGACTCCTCCAGCGAAAACAGCACACCATACAGTGACTTTGAGCGGGTGTAATGGCTCTTCGTGGGTTACACGCAGATTTTCAGTGCCCAGGATCGTAAATTTTGCTTATTTACGTACCCGCTAAGATGGAAATGGGCCTCATCACTCATGATTATTTTTGATGAAAAATCATCTTCCTCTTGGTGGTGATTAAGGATGGCTTGAGTGTATGTTAGACGCGATTGGCGGTCAGCAGCTAACAGCTGATGCACCGTCTGGACTTTGTACGGAAACATCTTCAAATCTTGTACAAAAATTCGCTGTAAAGACCGTCGACTGATACCCATTTGCGTGGCACGTCGTCTGGTCGATGTCGACGGCGCTTCCATGACATCTTCGGCTACAGCAGCAATATTCTCTGCAGAACGGCTACTCCGGGGTCTGCCACGCCTGGCAGCATCTCGTGTTGTGCCAGTCTCTTCGAGGCGAGCGGCTAAACGTCGCAGTGTTTCACCAGTAGGCGTTGGACGGCTAGGAAATCTGCGACGAAATTCACGCTGTGCCAAAGTCACCGACCGATTATTGCTCAAATAAATAGTCACCAATATTCCGCGTTCTGGAGCAGTGTAGCGTAACATTGTTTATTAACGAGTATTTAGCATGTGTTTACTACACAAATGTCAAAACAGAACTGACTTTAGGGGCCAATCGCAAAATTTATAGCATTTTCTGATAGGAGGATTACTTTTGCGCCACCTTGTATCAAAATTCGTGCTCTGTGAAAAATGTGCACCGTTTGTTTATTATGGTCGTCATAATCGACCTGGTGAGTCAACATTTCGTGCTGTTATATAACCAAATTTCGCACCAAATTTACTTTGTTGGATAATGCACCAAAGAGAATATTGCAGTCGTAGCGTCCAGTGTTAATGAAGATCGTGAAATGTCAATTCGTCACCGTTCTCAGCAATTGGGCATGTGTTACTCAACCACATGGAAAATTTCATGTGTCGATTTGGGTTATAAAACTCAACTTGTACAAGAATTGAAGCCGATTGACCTACCACAACGTCTAATTTTTGGTGAATGGGCCTTAGAACAGCTCCATGAAAATCCACTGTTTTATCGAAAAATTTCAGCGATTAGGCTCATTTCTGGCTCAACGGATACGTAAATAAGCAAAACTGTCGCATCTGGAGTGATGAACAGCCAATACAAGAATTACCGATGTATCCCGAAAAAGGACAGTTTGGTGTGGTTTATGAGCTGGTGGCATCATCGGTCCATTTTTCTTCAAAGACGACCGTGGAAGAAACGTTACCGTCAACGGCGAACGATATCGAGCCATGATACGCGACTTTTTTTGGCCCAGTTGGCTGGGCTGAACTTAGTTGACATGTGGTTTCATCAAGACGGTGCCACATGCCACACAACTCGTGAAACAATGGAAATGTTGAACGATTAATTTGGTGAGCCCCCAAGATCATGCGATTTAACGCCTCTTGATTATTTCTTGTGGGGCAATGTAAAGTCGTTAGTCTATGTGGACAAGCCGATTACGATTGAAGCCTTACAAGATAACATAACACGCGTAATTCGTGGAATACACGACGAAATGCTCGAAAAAGTGACGCAAAATTGGACCCTCCGAATGGACATTTACATGAAGTTGCCTTTAAAACGTAAATGGCAAAAACCATAGACCGACCAATTGCACTTACTTCCAAAGGCAATAAAAAGGCTCATAGATCGTCAGCTTATGAAATATCTCGAACATTTCGAATATATTTTTCATACCCGTAGTATGTTCTTTGCAGCAATAGGTCCACTGGTGATTTGATGACATATCTCACCGAAAAGTGGAACCAATCAATCCACCATGGTGGAGAAAGCAAGATTCTTACACTTGATATTTCAAACGCATTTGACAGAGTTTGGCATCAAGCCCTTATGTCGGAAATTTGGTATCGATTCGTACAGTGGATTGTAGCCAGCTCATATTCTTATCTAATATTTTGTTAAATAAGGACACATTTTATTTGATACTCGTTTTTAGGACATTGATTTTAACTTGTTAGTGTTAGTAGGTTATTTTTTTTAATTTAGATATGTTTTGAAGTTATTTTATTGATATTGAGACATTTTAAAAGCTATGTATTTCATTGGGAAACATTTCATTAACAATAAATACCTTATTATCAACTGAATAGAGCCTAAAGAATACCCTGTATTATTTATCAATAATGATATGCCAAAAAATTAATATTTTGGCAGTCCACTCATCGACTTTTAAATTTTCTTTGAACATCTACTATATTCCATCAATTAGTACCAATTATTGGCGAATTCAACTACACACACTACAACTTGTACCTCATTAAACACAGAATTAGTAACCTTCAACAAAAACTAGTACAAAAGTATAACAAGTTAATCTTTCTTAACCATTCCACAACCTCTAGTACAATAAAAAAGCTTCCACAAAATATTATGTCTCCACACCAATAACTTCCACTCCCACGATCCACCTTCTTCCACTCGTGCACCACATGTGACAGAAGCCTGTGAAAAATCGATATAATTTCTGCACGTGTGATCGTTATTGTTGAAAAAATGTTTTACGATGGTAAAATCGTGTTTTTACATCCCAAATGTGTGAAATAAAAGTTTATAAATATTTTTTACTCAAAGTGCAGTTGTAATAAGTCGGTTTTTCAATGTTTTTTTGCTTCGTATGTGATTTTTCCTTGATGGATGCTTTCTGACATTTCGATTCGATTCGTTTGTGTGTTCAGCAGCGAAATTTGATATTGTAGCCTGGGTAAATATTTTTTTTATTATTTCTTCATTTTATATACCTAGGCGAAAAGTATGGATTTTATACATATATGTATGTTTAATTTACATTTCGGTCGTGACGTCATAAGAAAATTTATTGATATGAAATATATACATATTTTTGGCTTTAAATAAATTTCCTGTTGATTGGCCATATACGAAATGGGCCGAAAAGTTGCAGGAATAGGTGCTGATATTAAGCAAGAAGTAATGTACATAGCCCCTGAGACCATATCGTAGACTCATATATGTACATACGCTATTTGTTTTAGGTTAGATTGAGTATATGATCGTTTAATCTTTACAATCATTGTTTTGAGGGCAATCGTTTTTAAAATAACACGATTGAAGCCCTTAATGTTTAAGTTTGTGTTTGTACGACAAGTACCATTTATCGGCAGTAGTGATATATATTCTTACCCCTTCCTTGACCTTCAATAACCTCAAATATATTATGGTAGCAATAAGTTGGCTCTATATTACTGAAAACCTGGATTAAGCTGTGGATCCGTGATAATTACCTGCCTGAGTCAAAGCAACACTTCATTCTCTTCGATTCAGGAAAGATTTTCATTCCATACGCTTTGGCATTATCGATCGTGTAATACGCATAAACGGGAGCTTCGAATGGAAAGAAAGACTATTCCATTCGAACCTGGGAGCTGTGCCTCAGTGTTTACCTTTGCTGGGGCATTAAAGTTATTATGCTAAATTAAGTCGATCAGTTGAAAATCCATGCCTGAGACAAAGCAGTCTTTCATTCGACCCTGGAGATGTTTTTTTTTCAAATTTAAATTAAAAGCATTCTGGCATACTCTACAGTCTTAAGATTATTGCAAACATCTGACATTACGGTGCCTGTTATAAAGGAAAAGTAGTCGCTGATCTAAAGGAAGAATCGTCTATAAGGCGGATTTCTCATCTTTGAATGGAATATGTAAGTTCAGTGCATGTTTCGGGGTCGAACTCTAAGCATGGGAACAGTATTAATAAATCTGGTATTACCTTGTCCATTAACAAGGAAAAGGAGCTCGGATCTTAAATCATAATATGTAACAAAGTTTAGCCGAGTCTGATTTGCCAATATATAGGTTAGGTACCATGGCAGGGTTACAGTTTTATATACGAATAGCACCACCTATTCATCGACTTCAAAGCTGCGTATGATAGAATACATCGTCAGGAGTTCTATATGGCGATGGCCGAATTCGGAATCCCGGCAAAACTGATTCAGCTGTGTCGCGTGACGCTGGAAAACATGCGCTGCAACGTGCAGTTTGGAAGTAGCTCCTCCGAACTGTTCCAAACCGGATTTCGGTAAGGAGACGCGCTATTATGTGACTTCTTCAATCTCGTACTGGAGCAGATAGTGCGCAGGGCGGGGTCAACGCGGAAGGCACTATTTTCAACATGTCCGTCTAGCTGCTGGGCTATACTCGGACGATATTGATATCATCGGTCGCTCCCAGCGTGCCGTGATAAAAGCGTTTACGGCGATTGAAGAACAGGCGAAACAGGCCTTGAAGTAAATGAGGACAAGACCAAGTACATGCTATCAACAAACAAACCTGATAGCAGCGATTTTGAGGTAGTTAAGGAGTTCACCTACCTCGGAGTAAACATAGACTCCACGAATGACACCCTTGTGGAGATCTGGCGAAGAATTACCCTAGGAAACCGTTGCAAAACTTCTAACTCGAAGGACGAAATGTGTGCTCTACAAAACCCTTATCCTGCCAGTTTTGCCTGTATGGCGCCGACTGCTGGACGATAAGCAAGAAGGGAGAGCTGATACTGGGCTCCTTCGAAAGAAAAATACTTCGGCCGATTTTTGGTCCTGTGCGCTAGGAGGGCGAATGGAGGAGAAGATACAACCGCGAACTCATGAGTTGTACCATGATGTGGATGTAGTCCAAAAAGCAAAAGCACGTCGGTTACATTGGCTCGGCCACATCGAGCGAATGGAAAATAATGCTCCAGCTAAGAGGATCTTTGGATCCCAGAATCCCGAGAAGGCAAGGAACACCGAACCTCCGTTTCAAAGACCAAGCCATCGCGGATGCCAGAGCGCTTGGTGTAGATAATTGGAAGCAAAGAGCCCGGGATCGTAGAGGATGGAAGGCTGCAGTGTCTCAGGCAGAGACTCTTCACGGGTCGAGAGCCCGATAAGTAAGTAAGTATTTGTATTTGGAATAATCGGTATTCTAAGTTTTGACTCAAATTGATAAGCCAACCAGATATTTTTGCATATTTTGCTTTTTGAAATTGTTTAGCCATTGTCACTTTATATTGGATTCTGGAAAATTCTATTGATTTTCTAACGATTTCTATGAATCTTGAGAACCTCTTTCAGAGTCAGTGGAACACATTAGCTATCCAGTTTTTTTACTTAAAATGTTGACCAGCCCTGATTTATCCGTCGGAAAGCACATAAGCTTAGTAACATAGAGCTACCCAATAGTAATATCATTAAATGGGAAAAGTCTTATTGGCGCTGGTCTCCATCAGAAAGAGTCTTTATCATCTCAACAGTATCTACTATCTATGGATGCTGAAAGCTCATCTGTTCCGCCGCTGTTCATATTCACTCGAAGAACACGGAATTCATAACTTTTTGGGTGAATGTCGCCAAGATCTACTACGGGTGTAATCCTCCCTGTAAGGTTTAGGCCGATATTTTCAAAATGTTGTTTCTAAAATATGGAAAAGCAACAACCTAATCACCTGCTTTTCTAATTTTGGATAGACAGTCAGGTCATATACAAAAGAAAAAACTCATTTACTTAGCGTGATTTGGCTGATATTTGTGGGTCCACTTAAGAAATTTGTTCGTAAGAAATAAGCAAGAACTTACAAACATTTATACAACATGTTCATCTTGAATTCCGACCACTAAGCCGTCATTATTTGTCGGACGATGGAATTTATCCATCTCATTCCGTCGGATCTCTATTCGAAAGGAATAATACATGCCTTCCAAAATATTGACCATACCATACCTACGTATCCTGAATCCAATTTAAAGGCAATGGAAGCTCAAAAGACCTAATATTTCTCTGTGACTTTTGCTGTCAGTCATAAATTTAAACATAAATTTTCCACATTCTTTGCAAAAACAAAATAAGGGGATCAAATTTTTCACGCTTGCTATGTAGCTTTTAAAAACATTTTATTTTTCTATACTAGAAAACACACCTTCCCACACTTTTTGAAACACAAATCTCCATTGGATTATAATTTTCTTAACCCATCAACTATTTAAATCAAAGATATGTGTAAAAATGTATTCTTACTCTCGATGGAAATGGTCGTTGATTCCTCAGCGCCTCATGCAATCCGGACGCGGCTTCCGATAGTACAACCAAGGCTTGTGATGGCAAATGGCTCCCGCCGAATGTGTTACTTTCCATAATAAAATTGCGAAATAATCCGTGTTTTCAGTTTTCTACAACTTCTCACAAACTCTGTATATCTATGTATCTCTATCCAAATCGATTTCGATTCATTAGCCGGACAAATTTGTCCGTTCACACAGGATATTTAAATTGAATTCCACGAAAATTGGGACTGCCACTTGCACTTTCACTCGCACGTCCGCATAAATCACAATGCACACGTTCACACACCTGAGGGAAGTATTGGGTAATCCAACAATAAAAACAACAACAAAGCCGGGATATCTCTATATACACACTCCCTCATCCGCTGTATCAATATCACAAAATTAAAATAATTATCCGTTCCGTTTCCACAAAATTAAATGCAAACGCAAATGCTGCACCACATTAGTGCAACCAAATCCAATAAAACAGACGAAGAAAATCACCGTGACAAATACACGTCGTCGCACGGAGTGAAAAACAACACGACAAACGGAGAACAAAAAAAAGATACAAACGTATCTATGCATCCAACACACCCGTTCGAGGGTTCAACGTTAACTGGGAAAGCGCAAAAACCAGCCAAATGAAGCTGCCACAAGCAAGATGAAAGGACTTGCTGCGATTCGTTGTACTGCTGCGCAGTGGGTAACGCCTCCCCTAATGCCTCACAGATACATCTGGTACACACATTCGTTCACTTGGTTCGGTTCTATGCACACGGCCAATTGTGCGCGAGTGTACTATGGGATTGGTCGACGAAACCGGTTCGCAGTTCATTGTTCGCTCGACCAATGAAAGAGATTAACCCGCAGTGAGTGGTGGTGGCAAGAGTTTTGTATCCCAAAATGGAACCTACCACAAGTTACACGAGCGAGAAAGATACTAAAGTATCTGCAGTCAGACAAGAGGCGCAACAAAAACAACAATCAGCAAGAAAACGAAAAAAAAAACTAGGCGTAGGAAGTTGTCTGCATCTAAAAGTGATTTTAGTACCGTCCGAGAGTGTGTTAACATGGAGATAACTAAATAAAGTATCTTGTAGATACCTACTCTTTTTTTTACTCCTTGGGTTTTTTTTTTACTTTTCCATTTTGCTGCTTGTTTGTGTCCGTTTTTGGTAAATTCGACTTTAGTATCTATATAGTCAATTGCCTAGCAACCCGCTGTGAACGTTTGGATGTGGATACATAATAAAGTATCTATGTATAGCCAAGGGGGCTACGCCATACATTTCAAGTGTAATTTAGCTTAACTGAACAACAATTTCTTGCTCATTAACTCGACGAATAAATGACATTAATTTGCTGGCGGAGTTTGTTATGCGATTTCATGTAGGCATGTGGTATATCGAGCTTGGATAGGTATCTACTCGATGAATTTCCAATAAAAAAAACAATGACGGAGGTTGAGTTTTTTTTTGTTGTTGCTGTTATATCCCATTACCTACCTACCTACCTACCTCATCTCTGCGCATGAGTGTGTCTAAACATTTTTTATCATATTTATTAAGAAGTATCTTTCGTACATAAGCGCGCTCCTTCTTTGTCTACTTCTTGGGAGAAAATTAAATACTCGTAGGTACCAACCTATCTCTACCAAGAGGACTTTCCTTTCTCCATTTTTTTCTGGGATTGGCGTCTGTGTCGTTTTTGTATTTTATTTGGCACTAAATACTAGAAGTTGACACCTAATTTATGGAGTGACCAAAGACGTTCGTAAATGTATAAATTCCTATTTTCGACTGAGGTCTGTGGTATGGTCAAGCTAGAGAACCGATGTAGACAGATACTTTATGAAATAGATTTTCATTTATTAGAATGGAGGTTGTTTTGCTTTAAGAGAGAAGTAGACTAGGTATCTGTAGATATATGTTTATTAGATGGTGGTAGATGTAGGCGTATGATTTGTATTCGAGAAAATAATCCAAAATACTTGGCAACCGTAGGTATATAAATTAAAGTGCTGAAATGTTCTTTTTGTAAATGAAAATATTTTTAATCGTTTTTGGCGTGTTTATGTAGTCGAGCCAATTATATAAGTATGTGGCTATAAAAATAAATTTCTTTGAAATTTTAAGTGCTCATGAATAATTTTATACTAAAAATTTATGCCATGGCATGTTATATATATTTAGAGAGTTATTGGCATATAGCTTTGTTAGTAAAATTAACTGCATACGGATTGCCATAAATTCTCTGAAACATGTTCTTCAAACAGTAGGGAATTGCGTATCTTCAGATCATAGAAACGCTAAAGTACTCAATTTTTCTATTCCACTCTGTTCTCCTCCACCTTATCGAATGATTTTTAGGACATCAAAGCCACTGAATTTTCACTGCTGTTTTGTGAATTCGGAGAAGTGAATAGCTGGTCAACTTTCAAGATCTTGACTCCACTTCATATATTGAACTCACTTCAGGCATTTTTTAAAGGTACATCATGTTGGCCCAACAGACCCGTTAGCGCCCAGTAAATAGCCTTTTTTCAAAACCATTCACGTGTTCACTCTGCCAATCGATTCACGGGGTTTGCAGGTCACTTTCATTTGACTGCCAGTTCAAAGCCGGTGGTCTGCCATAGTATCCTTTTAGAAAATATTTAATTGGCTTCCAACTTTTCGACAGAATTCTTCTTTTACATACAGCTTGTTTGTTTTATTTTATGCACTGATTTCTAAAAACTGAGTCTTCTATAAGTGTGAAGCTATACACTGAAGGTTCTCATCTTTGATGTCTTTATTTAGTCAGGGTGTTTCAAAACACGAAGTTGTTTTCTAACCACAACCTCCCACCGAAACACGCCTATACTCCTCAAGTCATCAGGTGTATGACGATCATTTTAATCGACAAAAAAATGGTCCAGTCACATTTCTGTCGTGAAATCCACACCATACACTACATGTTATTGTTGCTGCCCAATACTACATGACAAAGCCATTAAGCCAAAAACGAACTTCAGCACTGAAGATGGCTTAAAATGAAATGAAATTCAGGATTTTTTTTTTCAAATTCAATCAGAGAAGTTCCGGTGCTTCAAATTATTATTTTTGCAACAGACAATTGGTGTAAGCGCTCCTAGTGGGCTCTCACACTGAGCAAGAAGCAATAAACTACTAGCAATACGGACAGTGAAATTTCTAGCTGTCACTGTCATGTCATCTGACGACTCCGATGATGATGCCACAACTCGCAAATATTGATACTACGAAGCGATTTATACATCACTTTTCAACATGCTCTGTGTATCGCCAGCAATAATGTTGCCGCAATCAGCTACATTTTTCGTTCGACCGATATTCGGCCCTATCGAGGTATTCGTCGGAGCGAAAAATTCTCCGATTTTGTACGATTCGGAGGATTTTTGCTTCGAGGTAGGTATTCTTCCGAATTTGTAACGCATCCCGGCGAATTGCGTTAAAGTGCATTCCGGTGCATTTTTCGTGCAATTTTTGACAGCTAAGTGTCATTCTTTTTCCGATTTCCTCCGACACAAATTCTTCGAATTTATTTACGAATTGTAGTGAAGTGTCGTATTTATTTTTCGATGACACAAACCTCGAATGTAATTTAAACCTCCTATTTGTTAGCGATAATATCGCATGTATGTCATTTGCTTGTTACCTCAGTGGGCGTCGCCTTAGAATCGGGACCTCCAACTCAGAATTTCAATAATAATTTGTTTATCAATTTTTAAACAATGTCAATTCGTGAACTTCACCATGTTAAAAATGTCGCCCTCAACTGACGTTTTTATATTGACAGATCATGGTTTTAAGGTGTTATTGCATTAATATTAAAAATTGTTGTGTACCTACCTAATGAAAATCTAGATTATTGCACAACACCAAGTGATGAACAGTTTGATAGTTTAGTTTACAGATGACCTATCATTTCGTTTTTTTAAATTTCAAATATTGTATTAAAAAAAAGTCTATCTACGCCCTCTGCCAAAGACTTGGACTGTACCTTGTGTATTTATGTATGCCATTGTGAAAAACGATAATGTTAATATTATGGATGTCATTTGCGGGATCATGACGTTAACGAAAAATATCTCGAAAATCTGTGTCATAAACCTCTAACGAGAAAAATCTGAAAAGTTTAAAATTCCCAAAAGGCTTAGTCACCAAAAAAATATTGACATTTATTTCTAACAAGCTGGCCCGTCAAACGTTGCTTTGCCGTTGCTTTGCCGAACAAACCAAGATCCATTTTTATATATATAGATTCTATTATGTAGTTTGAATGAAAAAGTAATTAAAACGGATCAGAAATAAAAAATGTTGTAGCTTTCTTCCTCAAAACTCAAAAAAAAATGTATATCCAACCAACATTATTATTTCAAATTTGCAATTGTATTATGTACAAGAAATCATTTTTCATTATAAAGTGAGATGTGTGTGTCTAAATTGAATCGTAAAATTTTCTGAAAATTTATCTCAATTACCACTCATGTCTGCTTTTCCACTCCTTGAAATAAACTTAAAAAACTGTTCGTCAAAATATTGCAAATGTGTTTGTATCTATATCTATTTATGACCACACTATTTGGTTAGGTTATAACTGAAATATAAGTGGCGTTGCGGTGCCCTGGCCACCTGAATATGGTCACGAAGCACATCCGGTGCATGTCGAGTTGGCAAATCGAACCATGGTCTCCAATTGGTCAGTCGCACATGTTTTCCATTCGATGTTTTTTTGTGAAGTTCGACATTTTTGTTCTCATCTAAGTTTGTTTACGAGATATCCAAATAATTCTAGCTGACGTGAAATAAGACCAAATTTCTAGTTTGGCTTTACTTCGGTTTTCAAAACGAAATAATACCAATTTGGCGTTATTGCGCTATTCAAACTGAAATATTGCCAACCAATTCATATCCAAACTTGGCAAATACCCAAAGTCTCACTCGGATGTGTGCAATGTATGAATCACCCTGATTGGGTTCACTTTTGGATTTCGGATGGGTGCGAAATTGAATACATGAAAAGTTTTAATATGGATTTGGGGGCATGCTGTCCTATGACCAATATCACCGTGCCAAATTGGCTTTATATCGTGTCGAGCTGTCGCAGGAAACATCAACCAGACGCAGTGCCTCGCAATTAGCCATCAGCCGATCGTCCCTAAGGCGCATTTTGGTCAAAGACTTGCGCATGTTCCCGTACAAAGTCCAGTCCGTGCATCAGCTGCTGCATGTTGACCGCCAAACGCGTGTTATCTACGCCCAAGCTATTCTCAATCTCGAGGACGAAGTGGACGATTTTTCGACCAAAATCTAAATGAGCGATGAGGCTCATTTCCACCTCAGCGGGTACGTGAACAAGCAAAACTATCGCTGCTGGGGCACCGAAAATCCACGAGTAATGCACGAGGAGCCATTACACCCGCTCAAAGTTCCTGCATGGTGCACTGTTCACGCTGGAGAAGTCATCGGGCCAATTTTTTTTTTCGAGAACGCCACTGGTCAAACGACAACAGTGGTAGGTGCGCGCTATAGGGCCATGTTAACCGAGTTTTTTCTGCCACAATTTGACGAATTAGGGCTGGAGGACATGTGGTTCCAATAGGACGGAGCAATGGCACACACTGCGCGAGCCATAACCGATATTCTGAAGGGCCAAACAATATCGGATAACTCTTTTGGCCGACCTTGTACTTAGTTTGAATTTGAAAAACAAGGAATTTACTTACATTTGGCTTTCTGAATCTGTAGAATTAGATGAATCTATAGTTTCCATTTTAAGCCCCTTGGCATTATTTCGATTTCAACAATATAAACATCATAAAACTGCTTTTCTATCTGTCCTATTCATCAGGACTCTTTCCGAGTAGATGGAAAACAGCATTTGTCCAGTCCGTCCCTACAATAGGCGGAAGATTCTCTCTCCAAACTACCAAACTACCGAAACGGCATCAAACCCTTTCGTCAAAAATGCGTGCTATTGAAATCGAATAAACTCTTCTTCTATGGATTAGAAACTACCCCTCGAAACGTTAAATTCAAGTTGTTTTTTTCGTTTTCAAGTCTGCTACTCCCCCGCCTAACCTTTTTTAACTGCTATTAAAACAGGAAATCCTCAAACGAAATAGCCAGCTGCATTCCGCAACTTCAAACATTCAATCGTAATACTCGCAATGCCATGAATGGTAATAAATTTACCCTCAAGCCTATCTTCAGACATCAGAAATACTATGAAATATTGAGATTAAAGCCTTAATGAAACAATACGAATATGGAATACTTTAGCAAACTCAGTTTTCCTCCCTATTACAATTTACAAAAATCTAAAACCAATGCACATCGGTATCTCCCAATTTCCTTAATGCACCCGCCGTGTTCAGGCACTATAAGGGTCTTCATAAACCCTTTAGCGCGTGTTAATAAAAAAATCATCTTCTTCAAAAATGTGTTGGCTTCTGTCAAACATTTATCTAAGTTCACAATAATAAAATAGCACTAAATTTAATCTATTGATTTGCACAATGCCAAAATCTATTTCAGTTGAAAAATTGTATCAATCGTCAATCGGTTTAAAAGTTGATTTTCGTAAAAAGGGAAATTTATATTCGGCAGCATTACCAATGTTTTTGCGTCGAATGGTTTTTCGAATTCCTTCAAAATGTTTGCTAAAACAGTTTTTTTTGTTACTGAAAACGCACTCGAAAAGTGTCCGTGGGAATAATTTGTATATATGGGGAAATAATGGTATTAAGTTTGTCTAAGACACTTTTTTTCAAAATTCTTTACTGTTTGCATAAAAATTACGTTTTTCGAAAAGGCGCCAAGCCTCCTTTTTACGGATTTTGAAAATTGTTACACTATTTCTGCTGGGAGCAACAAAGAGTATACAATACGTGTACCAAATTTCATCACTTAAGCTCAAAATTTAAGGCCCAAAAAACTGGTGACGTGCTTACAGACATGGCTAACTCAACTCCGCTAGCGATTCTAAATCGATCCACATACTTTAAGGTATATATAGCTTAACTATATATCAAAACTGATATACCGCATGTGATAGGGTATAAAAAAATCAATCATGACATCCCTGGCATCAGCTGTCATCTAACATTTTCGCGCAAATGTCAAAAGTTAGTCACTGGTTATCTAATCAGCTTTTATTAAAAAGGGGCTTAGTGTTTATATCGCGAGTAAAGTGTCAAACACGATTTCGGAGTGCGTTTACATGAGTCAGTTTATTATTGGAGTGAATTTCAAATACTATTTTTTATTAATGTCGATGGTAAATTATAAATATTCAATTATCTATTAAAAGACAAGTTTACGTACAAGCGTGTTCAACGGGTAATTAATTAAACGGCTAGGTTCAGTGGTTATAATAAATTACGACTTGAAAATGGTAAATCGTCAATTTAGGAGAATATCAAAAAAGCACGTTTTTGTTTAATTTTTGTAAATTTTCCCTATCAGAGTTAAATATTGCAAGAATTTGGATAGATCAGTGCAAAACATATAACATGTTTCAAATGATGATTTCTTATTGGTTGGCTTGCAAATAAACAAACAAGCAATAAAAGAAAGCCATAAGGTATGAATATTTTACCCTAAACAAATTTGCTCGGATTTGTTCGAAATCGGAGAATTTTCTACCGAAGTACCTATTCTGATTAGAATTTCGAACAGATCTTACGACGAAATGTCACTCACATATGTGCGTCAAGTGACCAATATTTGACAGCTTTGAGTTGAATTTCTTCCGAAGTTGTCCGACGAAAAATTGCTGCGGAATCAAACAAACGCGATTGTATGCTTTTTTTTTATTTTGTTCCGCAACGGATATCTCGAAAGCAAATATAATTCCAATTCAAACTGAGTTTCGTTTCGTTAATTGTTCTGAACGAATACCTCGATAGGCGTGATTATTATAACAGCACCTAAGTTTGTTCACTGCCTCAATACTTGCGAGAAACCAAGGAAGTTCGAAACTCAATGTTTGAATTTTCTGAAATATTTTTAATATGTTTTAAATTTTTAATAAGCCGTAGCTTGTCAAGCTATCATTGAAATCCAATTTCCGTGGAAATTTTAATTTGATTTATGCAGCATTTAAAGAAATATGGTGGCTATATGAAGTTAAAATTAAGACAATTTTGAGTTCTAAAACATATTAGGTCTGTTCCCGTACTTTTTCAGTAAAAATTAGTAAATTCTCAAATTTCTTGGAGTGGGGGTAAATTATCTCAGAAAGAAACAAAATTACCAAAAAGTACGGGAACGCGTTTAAGTAAAAAACAGTAAAATTATATATTTTGTATGCCTTTTAAAGAACAAATGACATAAATCACCTGTCAAAAGAAGCGAGTTGTCACTTTTATATACCAACTGACAGTTTACTGATTTTTACCAACAGAAATTTCTGTTTTTTAATTTTTTACAGATTTTTATGGATGGTAGTTTTATGGTTGGGTGCTGTAGAACGAGGGTAGACTCTGATTGGCGTTAACTTGGCAATGCCCAGTGTTGCAACTCTGACTACACATCAAATGTGCTTATCTTTACCTCCAAGTGGTAACCATCGGGTACTGGTCTCATCCAACCGGATTTGACTTGCTAAACGATAAGTGCGAGTGTTGATAACACGACGAAAAACAGCAACACTATAAACACCCTGGTGAGAATGGCACGGAAGAATACCCGGCCTGCTGTCCCAGGCGAACCTAGATGAGCTGCTCTGACATATTCGGACAACAGGTTGTCTAGGAATTTCAAGGGTTAGTCAGGCCCCTTGAACAGAGATGGTGGCGGATGAACCGAAAGGCCAACGGCAGCGCTCAATCCCGTAGTGGATACTGATGGCCCCGTGTCCTAGGGGTATCTAATAAATTGGAACTGGCCCTCCAGGTTGGGGGTTGTGCTTTGGGTTAACTACCCACCCACAGAAAAAAAACATGGTTACGAAGCAACCAATAGCCTCGGAAAGGACGGATTTTACTGTTGACGACCCTGCTAAACGAAAAAAGGACAACGACGTTCGTATCTGCACCTGGAATGTGAGAACATTAAACAGGAGAGGTGCAGGCGAACAACTAGCGGAAGCCCTAAACTGCTACAAAGCAGACATTACTGCCATCCAGGAAATACGATGGGATGGGCCGGGCAAAAAGAGGATGAAAAACTGTGACATATACTACGGACCGTGTTATAGTGAGCAGAAACAGCGACTATTCGGATGCGGATTTGTTATAAGTGCCAGACTTAGGCAAGAAGTCTTATGTTTCCAAGACATTAGCGAACGCATAGTAACAATCCGCATCAAGGCCAAATTCGCCAACATAAGCCTTATATGCGCTCACGCTCCGACGGAAGAAAAAGATGATATAGCTAAGGATTGCTTCTACGAGCTCCTCGACAAAACCTATGAGCGACTACCGAAGTACGATGTTAAAATCGTGCTGGGAGATTTTAACGCAAAGGTAGGAAGAGAAGACATCTTTAGAAGTATTGTCGGAAAACATAGCCTACACGACAACACGTCTGGTAACGGACTTAGGCTAATTGATTTCGCTACGGAACGAAATGCCACTATAGCAAGCACACGGTTTCCTCACCTCGATATCCATAAGGGGACATGGCGGTCTCCAGATCAACGAACGGTCAACCAAATTGATCACATTGCGATAGATAAGAGGCACGCATCCAGTATTTTGGATGTCCGAACATTCCGAGGAGCTAACATCGACTCGGATCACTACCTTGTAGCAGCCAAGGTAAGAATGCGGATATCCACCACGCCACAACAATCCAGAAATACTGTGAAAAAATTTAATGTCGGAAGACTGCAATCGCAAGAGACCGCCAAGACCTTCGCACAACGCGTATCCCTTAACCTCTCGATTAACACCATACCACCAGCATCGAATGTCGAAGAGCAATGGCAACGATGCCAACAGGCCATTAGATCAGCCGCAACTGATGTGCTAGGTTTCTCGCGCCCACCAGCAAGAAACCCCTGGTTTGATGAGGAATGCCGACAGATGCTCGCAGCCAAGAACGAGGCCTACAAGGCTAAGCTGCAGGTGAAGACGAGAGCTGCCATTGAGCTCTATAGGCAAAGAAGAAGGGAAGAACATCGGCTTTTCAGCAAGAAGAAAAAAGAGCAAGAAAAGCGCGCGATCGAGGATATAGAGAGGTGCCACTCCAGGAACGATGTTCGCAAGTTTTACCAAAGTGTAAAACGTCAAAGCCAAGGATACAAGGCTCGAACAGAATCCTGTCGAGATGAACAAGGAAATATTGTAGTTGAGACACAGTCGATGCTGAGGATATGGAAGAACCACTTCTGCAGACTGTTAAACGGCGATGACGAACAACATTCCGCTGTCAGGCAGAACGAACCATTCAATATTGGCAACGACAGCGAAAACTGCCAACCACCCGACCTGAGTGAAGTGAGGATAGCAATATCTAAACTCAAGCTTAATAAGGCTGCCGGAAATGACGGCCTTCCCGCTGAGCTCTATAAGGCCGGCGGAGATGAATTGGTAAGTAACATCCACCAACTCATAAGCCAAATCTGGTCGGATGAAAATATGCCTGAAGAATGGAACCTCAGCATCGTTTGCCCGATCCACAAAAAAGGAGACCCTCTGAACTGCGCCAACTACAGAGGCATAAGTCTCCTCAACATCGCCTACAAGATCCTATCTGCCGTAATATGTGAACGCCTGAAACCGTTTACCAACAACCTGATTGGCCCTTATCAGTGTGGTTTTAGGCCAGGAAAGTCCACAACCGATCAAATTTTCACACTTCGGCAGATCCTGGAAAAAACTCAAGAAGTCCAAATCGATACCCACCACCTATTCATCGATTTCAAAGCCGCATATGACAGCATTTATAGAGACGAACTGTACAGAGCCATGTCTAGTTTTGGTATACCGCCCAAACTCGTCCGTTTGTGTAGGATGACGATGAAGAATTCTCGCTGCTCCATCAGGGTCGGAAACGACCTCACCGACACATTCGATACCAAAAAAGGATTTAGGCAAGGCGATGCGCTGTCATGTGACTTCTTTAATCTGATTCTTGAGAGAATTGTGCAAAACTCCAAAGCCAACACCAGAGGCACAATTTTTCCAAAAGTCGGTGCAACTACTAGCATACGCTGACGATATTGACATCATTGGTAGGACTCAACGTGATGTCATAGCCACGTTTGCTAGTATAGAGAAGGAAGCGGCAAAAATGGGTTTAGCAGTAAATGAGGGTAAGACTAAGTATATGCTGTCAACACGAAAGGACACACAACATCGACGAATTGGACAGAACGTCACCATTGACAGATATAACTTTGAGGTAGTACGGGACTTTGTCTACCTCGGCTCCGCTATTAACTCTGACAACAACATCTCGTCAGAAATTAAACGAAGAATTACTCTTGCCAACCGCTGTTTCTTCGGGCTAAGAAGGCAATTTAGTAGTAAAGCCCTCACTCGAACTACTAAGGAGATCCTATATAAGACCCTGATCATCCCAGTCCTGCTCTACGGCGCTGAAGCATGGACCGTATCAAAAGCGGATGAAGAAATCCTTGGTAGATTCGAGAGGAAAATTCTTCGAAAAATCTTCGGTCCCGTTTGCGTTGACGGGCTATGGAGACGAAGATTCAACCACGAACTATACGAGCTGTACAGCGACATGCCCCTGGTCAAAAAACTCCGCATTGGACGTTTAAGATGGCTAGGACATGTAGAACGAATGGACACCAATACTCCGGCTCGCAGAGTCTTCGATTCCCAGCCAGACGTCGGACGCAGTAGAGGAAGACCTCGCCTTAAGTGGCGCGCACAAGTGGAAACCGACCTCAACCAACTTGGAGTGCGCAACTGGAGGCAGTTAGCTAAGGACCGGGCTAATTGGAGAGGCATGTTGGTTGAGGCCCAGGTTCATTCCGGACTGTAGCGCCACTTAAGTAAGTAAGTAAGTTTTTTGCTCTCTCGTGAGCTCTCTCTTTTAATTATTTTTGCGTACAGGAACGGCAATAAGTAAAAATCAGTAAGAATCAGTAAATATTATTTTGTACGGGAACAGACCTATTCTATAACAAATTATTTATTTTTTTTTTTTTAATTTTGACCGATATTATTTTTTGCTCTGACAACTATTAAGATTCAATTTTCTGAACAGATGACTATCAAATAATTCAAATTTTTGGCGCGACATGCTCGTTAGTAAGTACCGAGGTCCTTACTTTTTCTCAGAACCATTCACGTCTGCGTGTGTAGGTATTTCTTGCACGATGGCGAAACCTTCTAATTTTTGGCGAATCCAAACGGCTCAAACGGCTATAGCTCAGGTGTACTCTTGCACTTTACTTATTGTATTGGTTTTATTGATAGAGTTTTCAAATGTTTGACCGCGTTTCGAAATCAATATTAGCATTAGATGATGAATTGACAAAATCTGATCTAAATAGTTGGGTAAACGTAAAACTGTGCCAATATTTATTTTGCAATAGTACAGGGTGAGCCAAAAGTATTTCATAATGTACGTAATGTGAGCTTACTGCCAACAAAATTGAGTCTGTTTTCACGGAGAGTGTACTTAAGGTGTAAAAGAACGACATTAAGTTAAAAAAAATATATCAATGATTTGATGCACATTTGTGGTTATTAAACGGCATATTGAATTTGTTACTCGCAAAACATCTGGCTCCAAATTGATGATTTCTTCCTTCAATCTTAGATTTTAGAAATTTACAGGTTAACGCATTGTTGTGGTAAAGCCAAGATTTTTAAAAGTCCAAAGTCTGCCCAAATTCCCTCTGCGTTTATACAACAAACCAGAAATCATCACAGTAGGTAATAATAGGCTTGTTCCGAATTTCAGATTTAGTAAGATATCTTAGATGAAGCTCTGTTCTTATCGGACAATCGATCATTTTGATCAATGAGAAGTTGAGGGTCTGTAAGATTTAATAAGATATCTTACTAAAAGCGTGTTTTGGTGAGATTTTGCTACCAAGTGAAGTAAGATTTCACACGGAGTACAAATACAACAAATTACTGGGAATGACTTTACCTTTTTATGCAAAGTAAGATTAAGGTAGGATAGACATCAGGGGTCGCTGAAAACAATTTTTTGAATTTGTGAGTTTGGCAGGTACCACTTCCATAGATTGGCAATTCTTGTGTTTCGTTGAACGAAATTGAACGGCTATACTGGGCCAACATTTTAAAATCTGTTGCAAAAAATAGCTTCAAAAGCCGAATGAAATTTGAAAATCAGTCGAAAGATTCGGTTGTTACATGTACTCAAAGTTTCATTGTGTGCGTTGCTTTTGATGATTTGTGCGTGTGAAGCAATACATTTTTTTGCTTTGATGTGATGGGAGTCATGAGACATTTCATAGCGAGGTATGTGACATTTGTATTGCCTCATGTGTAAGGTACCCATCCCTTTACTGTTCTCTTGATGAGGAAGGACTTTACTTATTTGAGAAACGTAAATGCGTGAGCATTCTTTTTTTTTTTATTTGAGCTTATAAAAAGGACCATTTGCATTAAAATGATGATTCGATTTTTTTAATATTGCAAAACTTTAAGATTTTCGGAAAGCTGTTTTTGACTCAATTTATTGACTTTGTGTTGTGTTACAAAAAAACATTTCAGAATCTTTAGTCTAAACTCACCGAAATTGCATTCTTTCACTATTTCTGAAACATTTACTAAAAAACCAGCTTCCACTTTTTGCCTATTTGCTTTTAGAGAGATTTTACGGAATGCAGCCAATAGAACAATACCTCAAAATTATAAATCTGTTAGTAGTTACCCATAATTTAGGGAGTTTTCAGGAAAATAGTTTTTATTTGTTATTTTTTCGTTAATTTAAGATAACAGTTTCTAAATCTATAAACAAACCAGTTTTAAAAAAATCATTCTTGATTAAAGCTTTGTTTGAATAAAAATCATTCTTTTCTTTGTATATTTTGGTCGTTAACTTTTTTTCACACAAAATCTATTGATAAAAAAGACGTATGATATTGAAACACCCTGTGTACATTTTGTTTTAATGAACTCACGAAATTGGTAGTTGTGGGTTTAACCTTTATTTAATTAAATATATCTAAATATCTAAACTCGTTCAAAAGTTATGATTTTTGCCAGCAAAAGTGGAAACGGGTCCACGGTGTATTTTGACAACTAACATCATCTGACTGCGAGGAGACGCACCAATCTTCAAATATTTAAAAGCAGACTGAGTTTGGATCGTTTTGTTGAGAAGGTTTTACTTTACCTTGCCTAATTTTCAACAAAACACATCTGAAATCCGGAACACGGCCATACTTCAGGTGTATAATTCGACATAATTCACCATCTATCAACAATATAAACGTCAAACCACAGTGACATTTGACGCCGCACTCACAAAAATTATGACACATTCACATTAGGTCTGTTCCCGTACAAAATAATATTTACTGATTCTTACTGATTTTTACATATTGCCGTTCCCGTACCCAAAAATTAGTAAAAGAGACAGTTCACGAGAGAGCAAAAAACTACCCCTCCATAAAAATCTGTAAAAAATTTACTGCAGAAATTTCTGTTGGTTAAAATCAGTAAACTGTCAGTTGGTATCTAAATATGACAACTCGCTTGTTTTGACAGGTGATTTTAAAAGGCATACAAAATATATAATTTTACTGTTTTTTACTTAAACGCGTTCCCGTACTTTTTGGTAATTTTGTCTGTTTCTGAGATAATTTACCCCCACTCCAAGAAATTTGAGAATTTACTAATTTTTACTGAAAAAGTACGGGAACAGACCTATTATGACATTACTTTTGACCTATCTAGTATATTTCCATATTTATGGGTTACGGTAATAAAACGGGTCCACTTTTCACTTAAAAATGTCTCAAAGATCACCTGTGTAAGGTCTCCAAAATGTCTTCGACTTCAAAACCGGTCAGCATAAATAAGACCTGCGAAGTCTTGGGTCTTATACGTATTTATATATACTTTCTGGATCTCGTTAGCATGGGTTTCGAGTATGAATTTCTCTGTGAATTGGTTCCTTATGTACAACTAGCTGTTTATTGTTAGCACACGGGAAAAGCCCAGCACATCAGTTAGGGCCTATTTTTGATGCCATTTGAAAATGACTGAGGATTCATAGAAAGTTTGAGTGATACGTCCTCTACAAAGGTCTGAGTGCTCTGTTGTGTGCGATGCGGCCTTTCATTATAAACTCATTACACCACCTTAGTGCAAGTAGAGGTATCTCTAGCCAAGATGATGGTTACATAATCTTGAACTCAATCAGGGCGAATCACAATTTGAGTTTTTGCTATGCACACCAATACATAGTATACCTACAGTAACTAAACAAAAATCAAGATCTGGTTAAAAAAAAAACTCCATAACCTCCATTTTCTATTTGCCAGTCCTTTATACTATCGACTTGCCGAAAAAAATATCTCATCTAGCAATCTATGTGTGTCCTTCAATTTCATGTGTAACCCAATTGTATATCTAGCTGTGCTATTGGCATCACGTCACCTAGACTCCATCCAGCCGTCATTATCCGGAATATAAAAAAGACTTTTTAACCGCTCCGCTGTCCCAACTAAGTGCGTGCGAAAACATATGCAACGCACGTACTTTGGAATGCGTGTCACGCGTTTTTTTTTCTTCCGTTTTTTTTTTTTTCCATTTCATTCGTCTGGCAGCTGTGTTCATTATATCTGCACAGTTCCATACTCTGTGTGGTGTATAGAATGACATGTTATCCTGTCCCCAGGAGTACCTATACTTGCTTTATATGTATATCTCGAATATTGATTTTGTCCGACTTAAATTTCCCATCATAATGGCAGCTTCAAGGTTATAGCCACTGGCTATATGGCTAAGCATAAACAGCACCAGCTGCCAGTAAACTGCTCCACAGGTAGAAAGGAGCTAGAGATAGATGGACTCTCCCAAAAGACACCCTATTTACTTGGGGGGTAGCTTTTAAGTGTACGTATATATATACAGTTGAAGGCGAACGGAACCTACGTACACTTCCACGCCCATAGAGAAGTAATGCTTCTTTTTGACTTCCTTTCCTTTTTCTTTTCGCTTCGAGCCGACCCAAGCAGAGCATGCGTTCTCATGTCCCATACAAGCCAGTAGATACAGAGATACGACCACGACACGATAGCTATTTGTGTGTACACCTAAGAGCTCGTTTTTCCTTCCCCCACCACCCACCTGAAAAACCATTGACTTGGAGGGCAATTCGTTGGAAATTTATTGAACTAGATACCGCTTTACCGTCTACACACACATGCAATGATAAATTCCATCGGTCTTGCCGCTGCCTTTGGGTAGATTTATGGCCACCAATCCCTGGCGGAAGCTTCCTGAGAAACTCGCTATTCTCCACTCTCTACGTCCACCACTACCAGCAGCTCGATATAATTTGAAATTCAAATGATTGAAGCGCGATTTCTCGATTATGATAACCGAATGATGTATTCGGGGCTAGGAGTCTTAAATTAGCTACCATTGGATGGGGCGGTTTCCCTCGTGCTCCCCCCGCTCTGATCAATCAACCGAAGCTGCTGGTGTGCTCAGCAGCCCCTACAGATACGTTAAGTATCTCCAGCGAGTGCGAGGGGTCTAGAGTGAATGCAAGCTGTCGATGGAGGACGGGCATGTTTTTTCAATCGTCGTCAGAGTAGCCGCGTCGACGACGGGACTCAATTACTATCTCTCTACACACAGTCATAGTCAGCGCACAGCAATCGATGCAAGGAGGGGTGCGCTCCTAGAAGTTTATGATTGGAGAAGTGGGGGAGTTTAAATAGAGTAGGTATCTACATCCAGACATGTACATAGTTTCGGTATATAAGTTGCAGCTGTGTGTAGGTGGAGATCATTTTGAAATGTTATGTCTTGGATTAGATGGTAGGTATGGTGCGGCGAAAGGGTGGGAGCAAGTGAGGCCTTATGGGTGCAGTTGCCGGAAAATGAATGAACTAAAAGTTAATGAGTTCGACAGAGAGAATGTGAGGTTGGAGATACTTTTAGGAGACTACACAAATAGAGCTGATTACGAAAGGACGGAAATGGCTTTAGGGTGAGGTATGGGCACGACGAGTTGTATTGGAGGTTGTTTGTAGATAAAGGCTTCGTGATGGCAGTTGGTTGTGTGATTAATTGTGTATTTTTAACTCTTTTTTTGGCAGATTTAAAAAAGTAGCTGTGCATCCAAACAGAGTCTTATAATAAACTAAAAATGTTTATAGGGGAAGGCACCTAACAAATTAGACTTGTTTTATTTTTGAATGCAAATACTTCTAAAAGCTATTGACGTGATACCTGTAATAAAAGACGAAGTCGACCTTTTCAAAAGGATATCGTTTTGTACAGACAGCTATTTGACTGAAATGTTGCGCGATTTTTTGTTTATTTATGATAGTTGTGTTCTATAAGTGCTTTGGAGGTTATACTAATTCTTTATAAAAAGGGTGGCAAAATATTGTCCCCCTTTGACTTGCATTTTCTATAATTCCGAGCATTTTTACAAGCCATATAGTTTTGTGATAAAAAACCCGATAGCTGGTCATAGATTTCTTTACGAATAAGTTATCACAAGCGCCTTGCGGATTCTGTATGCCAATAAGCACGAAGCATTTTGACAGTTAAATGCCAACTCTTGTACTAAACGCAGGTACAAACCTTTTCCAAAAGAAACTTACTTTACATTTATTTAGTTTATTCTTTTACGTTTTCGCAACAAAAAGCTATCAGCAGGATAACTTGCATCCTTGTGATCCCTTCATTCATACAACAGTATATAAGTACTCCAACCACGAGCTTATGGTTGGACCACGAGCTTATGGCCCTCAAAAGGGGTATATTTTATATATAACTTATATAATAATTTAGAAATTTATAGCGATTATAGTTTGGGGGATGGGTTTACTCATCTATAATCGGATTTTGACCTAAATGAAGCTTAATCGCAAAAGTTTAGTAGTCCACAATATATTCCAATCCTGCTCACTACATTGAGCATATCTTGTACTTGTCCGGAACTAGTTGAATTTCGTTCCGTAGCGAAATCAATTAGCCTAAGTCCGTTACCAGACGTGTTGTCGTGTAGGTTATGTTTTCCGACAATACTTCTAAAGATGTCTTCTCTTCCTACCTTTGCGTTAAAATCTCCCAGCACGATTTTAATATCGTACTTCGGTAGTCGCTCATAGGTTTTGTCGAGGAGCTCGTAGAAGCAATCCTTAGCTATATCATCTTTTTCTTCCGTCGGAGCGTGAGCGCATATAAGGCTTATGTTGGCGAATTTGGCCTTGATGCGGATTGTTACTATGCGTTCGCTAATGTCTTGGAAACATAAGACTTCTTGCCTAAGTCTGGCACTTATAACAAATCCGCATCCGAATAGTCGCTGTTTCTGCTCACTATAACACGGTCCGTAGTATATGTCACAGTTTTTCATCCTCTTTTTGCCCGGCCCATCCCATCGTATTTCCTGGATGGCAGTAATGTCTGCTTTGTAGCAGTTTAGGGCTTCCGCTAGTTGTTCGCCTGCACCTCTCCTGTTTAATGTTCTCACATTCCAGGTGCAGATACGAACGTCGTTGTCCTTTTTTCGTTTAGCAGGGTCGTCAACAATAAAATCAGTCCTTTCCGAGGCTATTGGTTGCTTCGTAACCATGTTTTTTTCTGTGGGTGGGTAGTTAACCCAAAGCACAACCCCCAACCTGGAGGGCCAGTTCCAATTTATTAGATACCCCTAGGACACGGGGCCATCAGTATCCACTACGGGATTGAGCGCTGCCGTTGGCCTTTCGGTTCATCCGCCACCATCTCTGTTCAAGGGGCCTGACTAACCCTTGAAATTCCTAGACAACCTGTTGTCCGAATATGTCAGAGCAGCTCATCTAGGTTCGCCTGGGACAGCAGGCCGGGTATTCATCCGTGCCATTCTCACCAGGGTGTTTATAGTGTTGCTGTTTTTCGTCGTGTTATCAACACTCGCACTTATCGTTTAGCAAGTCAAATCCGGTTGGATGAGACCAGTACCCGATGGTTACCACTTGGAGGTAAAGATAAGCACATTTGATGTGTAGTCAGAGTTGCAACACTGGGCATTGCCAAGTTAACGCCAATCAGAGTCTACCCTCGTTCTACAACACCCAACCATCAACCATTAGCAAAATTAAGGAGCAAAAAATATGAGCGCTTGGTTGAGTTGATGCATTGATGTTGATGTTCGGAATTTCACCAAGAGCAAGAGGACACCAAATATATCAGCAACGTTGGTCAAATGAATGCGTTGTTGCACCTTTGGAAAACGGATAGTCTCCGACTGGATTTGCGTTGCGTAGAAAATTACTCTCCGCACGGATAGGGCCGAATATTGAAAAGTAACATCGTATGTAGAGCACTTAAGATACAATGGTTTTTCGAATTCGTTAAATGTTTCGATCAGTTGGTTCATTGTCTGTAGGTGGTCTGTTATTGACAAACCATTTCGTAACCCGGCTTGTTCCCTTGACTGATTTCTGTTCAAAGCGTCCTTAATATTTTTGTACATTACTTTGGAAAATAGCTTGTAGATCATAGAAATTTTGCCTATCGGTCTGTAGTTGTTCATGTCATCTTTGTTTCGTTTTTTTTTTTGTAATTGAGTGTAATTATGGACTGTTTTCATTGTTTTGGAATTCTTTGTGTAGTGAGAACATTATCAAATATCGTGGTTAAGACTGTGGAAAGAGATTGTTTTCCATTTTTGACCATCTCTGCTGCAATGCCGTCATTTCCTGTACATTTTTTAGATCGTCTATTACTTGTTCAATGTCTTTTTTCGTAAAAAAATGTCTGAGTTGAAGATTTGTTCGATAGCCGTTGCCGTCGATATATCGTCATTTTCTCCTCTTGTCGATTTGAAGAGCTCTTGGATAAAAGTTTTTGCAGCTTCATTTATTTCTTCCCTATTATATTAACTTCCTTATCTTTGCTTTTTATTGAAGTCATCCAGTCTTTTCCGTCGTCAAGAAATGCTTTAGTCATTTTAATCGATTTTGTGTTTCTGAGTACATTCATTATATTTGTTATATCATTGTTTTATTCTATGTTTAAATAACATTTTTCGTATCTTCTTTATAAGATATAGTTACATATAGGATATTGTTACAGACATAACTACTTAGAGTGAAGTCATTCAATAATGTCAATTATCTCGACGTTGTTTATGTGTATTTTGTCGAGACATTAATATAAGTTATCTTATCAACATCGTTTACACAAACCGAGTCTGTCTTAAGCCATAGTTGAGTGTCGAAACTATTTTTTGGCTAAATAATTTTAATGGCCTCTTTAGCTCAGTGGTAGAGCACTGGTCTTGTAAACCAGGGGTCGTGAGTTCAATCCTCACAGGAGGCAATAGTTTTTTTCTTTTTTTTTTAATTAATTTTTATAAAGGACACATTTTTACATATCCCAAGAGCGTTGATTTCAACTGGAGAGTTGAACGGCAAGTTGAAAAACGTTTTTTTTCACTAGGTCAACTCTTGGATCGCAAGTTGGCATATTTGCTGTTTAAAAGAAATTCCCTGGGATATTTGTGACTGGTGACACAAAAATGTTGGTCTCAACTTTGGACTTGACTGTTATTCAGAGGCAGTCACTTAAAAAAAAAGCAAATAGCAAAACGAGTGATGGCTGTGGTAGTGGTTTTGATTATTGATGCTAAAAATGAACAATGTCGAAATTTGATCATACGAACGTTTATTCCGGAATTTAATAGAATCGGTGTCTATGTGAAAAAATAATAATTTTCCGTTTTTGACCAAGGGATAGTTGGGCAAAAACTAATTATGTGGAATTGTTGCAAACAGTAATAGTAGTATAAACATATAGAATTGAAATTGAGATTTTAGAGGGCGAGAGAGCGGTACAAGTGTGAATGCGAACGAGCTGCCTTAGATCTCCAACGAGCTGCAATTGATTGTGAGCGGGCTAAGATTGATAGGTAGTTTTCGGCCATTGAAGCGTAACGGACGGAACATATGCGGCGGGTAGCACGTAGCACATAAGCGAATCCGGGCATTTCCGGTAATGGTTGTTATTCATTTTCATCTATAGCTATGATATGGAGGACGGCACAAGCGATTATGATTGATTTCACAGTTTCAACACTGCACTTTAGGTCAGTGGCCAACACTGGAAACCGCCTCTTCTAAATGCCGTACGAACGTTCGACGCAGTTTCGAATCTGAATCTGCGATTCGTTGAATAGATTTTCAACAGCATTTGTGACATTCATGAAAGGCGTTGCAAGGTAGCTCGTATTTGTGTAGCCCGAATCACCAAAAAGAATTCTTCGAATCGTTTTTCAAGCCCGAAATATTGAAAAAGACGCAGATCATGCGTGGAGCCCTTTTAAAGAAGGAAAAAATCAAAATTGATTTAAATTTTGTATTAATTATACGATCACAATACTTGCCAACGAGCGACGATATCGTTTATTTTTAAATTCGCAGCGGAAACCGTATGAACGTTTAGGGAGTACCAGCCCTTACGATTTCTTTAAATTTCCGGATCATTTCTACTTGAAGGATATGAGTGTAATCTATTGTGCCTACTGTTCGAGTGAATTTGGCTTTAACGAAAAAGTCAGGTGCCGCCGGAAATAGGTCCCTTTGCGTTTCCGGCATAAGAATTTTTTTTTTCCGTGGGCTGGTGGAAATCTTCATAGACACGATGAGCACGTGCCTAAAGTAGTGTGAGATTTTTACTCACTAAAACCACCACCCATTTTGTATTTCTATTGCAACTAAGTATTCGACTTATCCAGCAATTTTTTATCACGAGTATATAATAATGTTTGGCAGGTAACTTTCCTTTGAGAGTTCCTGCTTTTTCCGCAATTTATAGCGCGGTTTGTTACTATCGGGCCAAATCTAAGGGTTTAGTTCTTTGAAGACGCCGCAATATATTTGTTTCGTCAAGAATTTGGAGGACTGTTGTGTTAACGTGCCCTAATAAACGTTTTTTATGTTTTTTTGTTTCATCTTTAACCGCAGGAATACTCAGATCTCTGCGTACATCTTCGTTCCTTACGTACCACGGCGCATTGACGAATGATCTTAACATTTTGTTTTCAAAAGTTTGTAAAATGTTTAGATTCGTTTCACTGGTAGAACCCCATAGTTGTATACCATATGTCCAAACCGGTTTTAGCACTTGCTTGTATAAGTTAATAAAATTTACGCCGAATTTGTTAAAAAAATATTTTTCGGGGCAGATTGCCCTGACCTTTATTGTATGAGATATCGATTAAGACTAAACTAAAGCTAAAGAAACTCTTACAAGTAAAATTATTGAAGCTTGCACTTTTTATTTCCCAACGTGAATTTCCCTGGAAATTCGTTTCTCGCCCCAGACGCTAGGTCAGCATTTCCGCTGCGCGTGCGAGTGGTTGACGGTGTTAACTTATAATAGCAGCTTGTTATCAAGTTTAAGCTTTGAATATTTTCCCAGCAACCAGTACAGTTCTCTGTATTTATTCTTAAATTCTTCGCATTTTTTTTTACATGCGATTTCCATTTTAATTTTGCATCGAGGGTCATACCGAGATATTTCGTTTCATTTGCAAACGGGACTAGAACCGTATTTAGAAATACAGGCACATTGTTTGTCTGTTTATACGAAAAATCTACATGGATCGATTTGCTCTCATTAAGTGCAATCCGCCAGGATTTAGTCCATTCATTAACCTCCTTAAGAGCGTTTTGTAATATGATATTTGTTTCCTCTATTGTTGTGCCAACTGCTAGTATAGCAGTATCGTCAGCAAACGTTGCAAGTATTGTATCGTTTGTTTGTGAGATATCACGAGTGAATAGAAGGTACAGGATTGGTCCAAGGATGCTTCCTTGCATAAGAATGACTCGTGGTGCAAGATTGGTAAGCTTACCGCAATGAAATCTGCAATCGCCAGTTGAATTGCTCCGAGTGCATAATATCATAGTTCACGGGATCTAGCAACAAGTAAAAAAACAAGAATCTATTAAAAACTAATTAATTCGATCCAATCCGCAATGTACAGTCTCTTGTCGTACCGCAACGAAACAGTTTTTAATTTGAGACCCATCACTGACATCTGTTGTGAGAGACGAAAACGATATATAAAGACGCTGTTGTCCCATTTGTTGAATTCAACGCGTCTTCTTCATCTTCGCTGCTCAAAGAAGATGATGGCCAATTCTCCCAGAAGTAATTAGCGCGAAACATTTTTATTTATTAATCGTATTTTATTTTTAATATTTTTTAATATAATTATTTTCGACATCCGATATGAAAAGAAATTAAACAAAATCCCAAGTTTGCTCGGATAGCTTCTACTATTTCGGGGAGTTGAGAAATCAAAAGTTGACCAACTTTGAATTTTCTCAACATTTGAATATCGTAAGTTGAGAGAGTCAACTTTGAGTGAGTAAAAGCTATTTCTGAAGTTGGCGATAAAAATCCCCAAGTTGTGAATAAAACGGCCCTTACATATCTGATTATGAAGTATTCATGCGAAATGGATCTTTTTTAGTATTGAGGTTGGAATCTGCACGTGGAAAGTTTGAACTAACTTGCACTCAACTACTACAATGCAGAAATCAGTGCCATCCAACAAATGTGAAAGGATGGACCGGGTTATTATAGATGATCAGCCACTTTTCAAATGTGAATTTTTAATAAGCGAAGGACCTAACCAACAAGTCTTATAATGGTTTGATGATTTTATTGATAATTATTCACATCAAGGTCAAATTCGCAAGCATAAATCTTATATGCGCTGACTAAGTAAAATCAACTTGTTATGGATCGAAATCGTGCTACATGATTTTGATGAGAACGAAAAAACCGATCGTCGTCAGCAGATAACTGCAGGAAGAGGCAACACACCAGCATTTATGGCAAAGGAATTAAAAAACTTTCTTTAGCTGCTATCTTCATTTTGATATACAGAAGGTGATATAGCACTCTTGGATGTAAAAACGGCCAATCAAATTGACCACATTGCGACCGACCAAAGGTAATCATTCAGTATTTTGGATGTCCGAATATTTTATCAAGCAATAATCTGCTAACTGGTGAGGTATAGGTTAATTCCGAACTATGTAGAACCAATTAAGTAAGTAAGTAAATATCGACTCAGCCACATCCCTGTTGCAGACAAAATACAAAATACAGGTATCCAACTCGCTTTAATAATCGAGAACTATTGCATAATGCGTATCCCTTTATCTTGAAAACCGAAGAAACATATCACGCGCAGCGGTTGTAAGGGACTTGCCTATAATGTAAAAATTATGCTGTTTTCTTCTCCGACAGGCTAAGCCTCAGCCTATCTTTCCATCTTCCGGATCATTGCTATATCTTCTGGGCAGTTGATGAGTCCCGACTCATGGCGATCAAAGAAGCCTTATCTTGGCTGAAAGAAAATGTAATATCTACCAAGGATATAAGCATCTTCTCGGACAGCCAAGCGGCCACCAAATCCCTGGAATCAGCCTTTACAAATTCAAAGACCAATCAAGGGTTGTCTTTAAAAAAAGATGGCAGATTCACTTATGCTGGGTGCATGGGCATAGTGACATTCCAGGAAACTGTAAGAGTGATGAACTCGCCAGACATGGGACTAAATTACACGGGTGCGTTACGTATTCCTATCGCTACATGCAAAAGCTTACTAGCGCATCATGCTATCAGTAAATCAAATCTCAGATGGAGTCTTGGCACGACGAGTCAAATAACCAAACAAATCTGGATTTAAGAAGATCCGAGGAACTGATTTCGCTCGCTAGACCATACATTAGCGCCACCATAGGTATGTCATCACTGGACACTGTCAAATAAGAAGGCACACAGAAAGGCTAGGCCTTCACTCAAACGAATTCTGCAGGAGCTGCATGGACGAAGAGGCAGAAGAAACAATACTTCTTGTAACTGCCCGGCCCTATCAAACAAAAGGAAGCTTCATCTTGCTACTTTCAAAATCTTAGCGATTTGACAAAAACGGAAGTTAAAGTCTCCTCCGTTTCATTATCAGCTCTGAATAATTTTATCACATGTAACAAGGAGAATGGACAATATCCACGTGCTATCTAAGCGAACCAAAAGCTGGTCTAAGTGTGCTGTCGAACTCGCTGGCAGCCACTTTAGCCTAACCTTACCTTAACCTAACCTAAAAGCTATGAATATTTTTCAGTGAACTCCTCTCTAAATGGTAAATAAAAAAAAGTATGGCCCTTGGTTATAATAAGCCTGTTACATGGAAAAAAAGGCCTTTACGTTAGAAAATTCAGCTTGTCCTGGCGGCGACGAAGACCACTATTGAAAGACAAACGAAGATTGAATAGCATTACAAATACTGCACTTATCACAAAGAATATATGGGAGTGGTGGTAAAATTGAGGATAATCTGTTCTATTCTACTGGATAAGCTATGATTACAGCGGATGGAGAGTACAAGATGGTGGTACCAATGGCATCAGCGCAGCAGGCCGTTTAGTCTTCTCAAGACCGATGTTTAAAAGTGTAATGTCTTAACCCATTTTTGATATAAAAGGTTTCGACGATATCGTAACCGACTTTAAATGAGCATCCGGAATTCTTCATCGTTATCTTCTAAAAATGGATTATGACATCATGGTTGAGCGTAATAGCAAACGATTTTTAATATACGAAGCTACATTAACCAACTTGGATCAAAAACAAGAGATGTAGGTTCATCCATATACCACCATATATAAGAAGAAAACCTGCTGAAAGTCAGTGCCATACTTAGTATTACGAAACGAACAGCAAGTCAATGATGTTGCGAAATGATGTAAATCTCACTTGAAATCGTGATTTTTCCGAATTGAGCTAGAAAGACCATAGGCCACCCTTTTCCCAATTAAAAACATTAACATC
Organism: Rhingia campestris; assembly: GCA_932526625.1. Taxonomy (NCBI): domain Eukaryota; kingdom Metazoa; phylum Arthropoda; class Insecta; order Diptera; family Syrphidae; genus Rhingia; species Rhingia campestris. Next base: position 101,138,452 of record OW052184.1, read on the forward strand.
ACCAAAAAAGAAAAAAACAAATGCCGAGGGAGTTAAAATGGCTTAGGACAGACAACCTACATCCTACAGCCCATCGGTGCCCTTTTAAGTTTTCCCTTCGGAAACAAAAAAATAAAATAAAAGGTCTCCCAAAGTCAACAACCATGTGAACACGTGTTAAAATCGGGTAAACATATATCCCTCTCATTTATATTAACTGCTTCTGCATAATGAAGCAATAACCTGATCCAACAAAGAAAACACTTTACCGCATCCATCACCTCTCCTCGAGGACACCTCAAACTTTGTTCATTACCGCGATATGTGTTCCATAACACAAAGCAATGTCCCTGCAAGGCAAATTACTGCTACCTAGACCACGCATTTGTCTGACACTAGACTTTATTATAACTCTCATCACTTTGACGAAACAAAGGACACCATCTGCAACCAGCTGTCATCCTTCACTTCATCCGAAGATTCTGTTTTTTTTTGTTTGCTATACCAAAGCACACAAATGATGAATATCGTTGTCATCTAAGCTGCACGTTGAAACTCTTTAATAAACACCACACATTTTCGTCATTTTTGCCATTTCGCCAGAATGTGTGTTGACAATTTTTTCCCAACCCCACCAAGAACAAGGAGAAAAACTTTCTCCAAACTGACATTTATGACGGTGATAGATCTTTAATAACTTCGTCAAGCAAGTATGCGGTTCACCAAACCATTACCAACACATTGGCTGCCGACTTATTTGGGGGACCGAAGCTGTCAATAAACCAGCGATACTGAGCGGATTACATATGCCAAAGTATCAAAGCTTGAACTCATTTGTAATGCTGCGCTGAGCATCATTAATTCGTCAGTGGTTCTCATTAATCCCGACGCAGTGAAAGTTGGTTTTTCTTTTTCTCACTTTAAGGGTGAGCTATGTCCATGTCCGCAATGTCCAGACACACCCAAAGAGATACAAACAAAAAACTCTACTCATCTCGATTGTCACCCAATGTGACCACAAACTTCCCGTCATCCCGATTAATGTTTTTGTCACGTTTTTCCAGACACACATGTTACCGAGAAGAGCGCAACCCTCAGTATTGGGGATGAACGACGCAGAGGCACATATGCTTCGAAGTTGGTTAATCTTAGATTGGTAATTCGATTTGCAGGGAATTCAAGGGGAAGGCAAGAGGACCTTAACAATGGGTTCTCCTTGACCTATGGTATAACCTCTGTTGAACCTGGAATTGATTGGGTACACCAACGTCTTGGGTATGGGTCATTGCTTGCAACAAGTTGGACGGTTTATTTTTCAATCTTAAGAAGTGAAGGTGGTAGTACTTCTGAAGATAGAAAAATAAACTTCCTGGCGAGACAATGGACAATTCGTAATGCATTGTTGCAAGGGACCTTCGAAAGGAAACTTTTGAAGAACTGATTTATTTTTTGCCAAATGATTGTCGGTGTTTCGCACCCTTAGAGACGCATCGAACATGTGTCAAAGAACCGTCTAAAACAGCGTCTGGCAAGAGTTATTATTCGTTGGAATTTTGATTTATTGTCCGATTCGTCGAATATCTTACTCAGTTGACAGCATAAATCGACATGGTTTTGTCAAAGTTTACGGGTAAAGTCATCATATCCGCACCTGTCTCTATCTGAACTGGGTTAACAACATTCAGAGGATGGGACAGTATGAGAACCCGTAATTCAAGCAAAACATAGGGATTGCTCCAAATCTACTTACGAAACAATTGGTTTGGTCTGGTTTTATATCGTAGTCCATGTAACATTAATCTACACAAGTGTTTGCACAGCCTCTGTGAGTTTGCGCAAACCCCTTAAGAACGATGTTAGAAAAGTATCTTGACAAAGCAAAAACTGTTCCAAAACCATTTGTGATTTGGAGGTTTCGTCGAGATCGTAACCGACCTTGATAGAGTAGCAGGCATTCACCGTCGTCTTCCTACACAGATGGACTATAGTTTGAGGGGTATACCAAACCTGATTTTAGGTAGTACGACATTGACCAACTGGAATGGCGCATCCATAGGTAGTAAGCTAGTGACACTGGTAAGGCGCCCGCGATTTGAGAGATTTTCTGATCGCTTTTCTCTGTCCACTCAAACCAAAATCAGATGGGAATTATGATATTGATCCTTGGTGTACAGTACTCTTATATAAGGAGCTCGGCGTTTTGTATTCTCATCCGTTCGAAAGCAGAGGGTGCTTCCTTGATCGGCCCTGGAATCCATACAAATATTTCGGCTAACATTCGAATTGAGTGTATGATACATATCCATTATCCACTCATCTGGAGGAGGTAAACCATTCAAAGGATCCTTTTTATTTATAACTGATGCCTTGACGAATTTTAGACATATAACGTCGGTTAGATGTCTGGAACAGTTTACACATACGCTATAGCTTCCCTTATTGATGCTTAGTGTTCTCTCGTATTGTTGGGAAGAGCTTTTGTGTTCAAACAATCCCTATGGAAAAAACAACTCCATTGTGGTAGGCATTCGAGAATCTATTGCTTTGTTTGAGTATTACATTTTTTCCCCTATTTCGGGAAGCAGATCGCCATATTCCCATTATCTAGAATATGCATGGATATCATCTGGTGGTTCTCCTTTATCGCCTCGAATGTAGGCGCTGAGCATGGTCAGAGTCAGAGGATTACCGACTCAAAAGGTTATTGAAAAAAAAAACTTTCAGTCTCTCAAAGAGTCTCGACCAAAAAAATGCACATGTCTATGCACAGGATCTATGAAATATCTATGGCAACCTATGTGAATTTCTGAAGCCTTAGTGCATCACTTTTCCGACACGTTACAGCGTGTCTTCCGCCGGATTGGCTTTGGCCCAAAAATATGTTTGCTTTGAGCGCTATGTAAGGTAATGACGGATGAAATTGATCATGCTATCTAACCTAACCTTTGAAGGCGCACAATGCAACATACAGTCAGGAAGCAGCTTATCAAAACTTTGCAGATTTCATACCGATTTCTTTAACTCCTTTCCTAAATACAAAGTCCGTAGGCCAGATATCCACGGATGGCAACATTTTTTAACAAATCCGTTCCAGCTTCTGGCATAGGTTAGAGTGGCTGCTAGCAAGTTCGCCAGCACACTTAGACCATTGTGCATATTGTCCATTCGCCTTGTTATCTGTGAGAAAACCATTCTAAGCTTTTAATGAAACGGAGGAGACTTCTTCGTTTTTATCAAATCGTTGAGATTTTGAAAGTAGTAAGCTCCAAGATGGCTTCTGTCATACGTAGACAATAACCGTGTTCCGGATTGAAGATTTCGTAAAATATATCGGATGAAGCGGTGTTCTCATTGGTCAATGGACCATTTTGACCAATGAGTACAGAGCTTCATCTGAGATATCTTACAAAATCTTAAATCCGGAACACGGCCAATATCGAAAGCCTTGGTCATTCCCATCATGACGTTGTAGAGGCGTCTAAAGGAATTTTCGATAAAGCAAATTCGTTGGTCTTGACATGGTGTCATCTCCATGTTGTCAAAAAACACAGCATTGTCGACCCACTCGCACTCTGTTGATCACTACAGCTTTGAGGTATTTAAAGAGTTCATCTTCCTTAGAGAAAATGTCAACCACACGAATGCCACCGTTTTTAGATCCAGCAAAATAGAACACCTTACTCGGAAGCTATACCATTCCCAGCAATAAGAAAAAAAAGAAAAATACTTTGAATGAACAATTCTTCGACCAATATATGCTTAAGTACGTGAAAATCTCGAATGGAGGATCAAAATGTGTTTCTAAAAGCTAAAAATAGCTCAACTATATTGGCTCAGCTTCTTTGACGAATGAACGCTGGTCAATTGGATCTTTTACGAACCCCATTGACCCAACGTCCACTTAAAGAATTAGCGATCGTTCTTAACTGGTATAGTGAGATCCAATTCACTTTGCCAGCCCACTGTTAAAATCTCTCTAAAGTGGCCAACTTTAACATGAGGTAAATTCATCAATAACGACAGAGATGAGGATGAAAGATAGTTAGGATTTGCATTTTGAAGTGACACTTCTTTTGGGACGGTTGTGAATTGGATTTTATGAAACGAAAAAGTGTAACGAAACATATGAGAAGGCTACAATCCACTGTGCGGATCGTGTAATACCCTTTCCCATCCCATCCTTAAAATTAATATCCCCAAAATGTTGTCTTTATAGTCATAAAGTATTGAAAATCACGTTGTCACAACATATGGTTCAGAAGATTTATCAAATTCTTGTATGGTTCGACAAAAAACAACGTTTTTCTATTGCATATGCCTTGGGGTAGGGCATACAAATGGTTTTTGTAAGAAAACGCCCCCAAAAAGTGGGCGTGGGTTAAAATGGTCTATAGACGAAATGTTTATATTAATACTACCAATGATTGTGCATCAAAATTTTATTCGAAAATTTTAAAATTTGACCAGAAAACGTTTTTTTATAAAAAAAAACGCCCCCTTTGGGTAAATGGTTTTTGTTTAGCAACTTACTTAGGATCGATTAGAAATATATAAGCTAGACTTTATTTTCCCAATAAGCATATACGTTTTTAAGGTCATTAGACATTAAGAAGTACGATCTGTGATCAAAATGGTTTCCATCATATACCTAGCATGTGGGAATTTTTTTATTTTTTTAAACTAAATATAAAACAAACTGTTAGTCCTGAAAATCGATTTTTAATAATTTTTTTTTCATTTCAGTAACCCCACGGCTCACGCGGCACCGGCAACTACATGCAGGTATTTGAAAAATTCTGGAAAAGATCGTTAGATAGTGTTTGGAAGGGTTATATACTCTTTTCCTCTTCCTCACTTCAATCATCACAAGTTTAAAAAAATGTATACGAGTTTTATCAAAAGAAAGTGAATGCGTATACAAAAGTTGTATAAAAGTCCGTGGCGAATTGAATCGGTATCCCTATTTCAAAATGTTCGTCGCTAATAAAATCGCTCGTTCCTAGAAAATCAAAATCAATTTCTATCTTCGCTGCTTCAATTGGTATAAAAAATATGTGTTTTCGAAAAATAAATTTTTTGCACGTGTGTTCAAATGGGTTTCGCTATGTTCTCGTAATTTTTGAAGATGTTCAAAATTGTGTTTCATGCATAATATTGGTGTTGAGAGTAACACAAGTTCATTTTCAATGTTCTAAGCTTGTCTGCCGAAGTTCACATACCTATTGTGTATGTTTGAAATGTGTTTTTAGTGTTCTTCTCATGTTCGATGGTGTTCAATATTGTTTTTTTTTGTAAATGAATGACTCTTAGTGCGATAGTGTTTGTTTTCCACCCTCTTTGGTTATATACCCCTAGTCGTTATCGAAAAGGTTGTCCATTAAATTTTATTTGGAGCAACAAAAAGTGTTTCATTAAATCGCAAGAAGTAAAAAATCGTTTAAAGTTTGTCCTTCGCGAAAAAATGAGATAAAAATAGGTCCAAGCATATCTGAAAAAAAGTTTACATACCTACAACGTATGTTTAAAATGTGTTTTTCAGTGTTCCTCCCATGTTTGATGGTGTTCAGTGCGGTGTTCTCCGAGTCAACTAATGGTTATTTGTGCGAAAATGTTTGTTTTTCAACATCTTTGGTGGTCCTTCGCGAAAAAAAAATAAAAAGCTCTTTGATGCAATTCTATTTCCGAGCTATCAAAAAGTGTTCGTTTGATGCCAAAGAGTAAAAAATCGTTTAAAGATTCGTCTTCCTGAAAAAAAAAAAAATTAGTTCTATGTATGCCTGTCGAAGTTCACAAACCTATTGCGTATGCTTGAAATGTGTTTTTTAGTGTTCTTCCCACGTTCGATTGTATTCAATAGTGTTCCCCTTGCAAATTAATGGCTATTTGTGAGGAAGTGTTTGTTTTTCAACATATTTGGTTATATAACTCTAGTCTATAGCGAATAAAAATTTAAAAAAAAGTCATTTTTCTAGTTCTTATTTTAAGCTATCAAAGTGTTTGATTTCATCCCAAGAAGTAAAAAATCGTTTAAAGTATGTCCTTCGCTAAAAAAAAATTAAATTGTTTTTAATGTAATTATGATCTCAAAAAGTGTTTTATTAAATACCAAGTGCGATTTTGGTTTTTGTTTATGTGCTAGCAACCCGGATGTCAAAAAATAACAACACAACAACTATATATATTTTCAAGAACAACGGTGAGTGAATCATATTGTTTCTGTATTCCATATACCTATTTATTCTGCATTATTATTTTTTTTATTTGTCGTAAGGTGCCCTTATTTAATTTTTAGCTTGCAGTTTCTCTATTCGTATTTTTACACTCCTTTTCGGTTAAAATTTATAAACCCGATTTAATTTTGAAATTTTGAATAACTTCTGGTTGGTTGAAACGTATTTCCTTGTCAGTCATATATCGACAAAATCATCATGTACCTTGTCAGAACATTAAACCCAATGTAGGCACAACTAATAACTAGATAGAACTTTACAGCTTAGTTGCATCATTCTCTACGTGGCCACACTTTAGTTTTGCGATTGCTACTGTTCTATCAAAAGCCTTATATATCATAAAACTTACGAGCGATAAAATGTACCATGGGATAAGCTGGTTGAAGTCTTGAGATTTTTATTCTGTCATGAGTTGAGTCGATTTCATTTAGTTTTATTCACCTAATTTTGGAACCTCCTCGATCGCCCCATTGACGTCTATTGGTTTATTGATTTTGAGCTACAGATTTCTGTGTTAGCTGCTGTATTCAAATATAATCCCTTTCTGTATAGAGTGAACCCCAAAGCCAAAGGATCTTTGTTTTTAGAAAGTTCCGTTGACAACCGTTTGCCAATTGACCAGAAGAATTTATTTTGCTTCACAAATCCCTGTCAAGTGTCGACAATCCGAATAATTCGATTATTTCACAAAACAAACTCCCAAACCATGTAAATTAAGAATTTTAGTAATTAAACAAACAGGGTTAATAGGGCCGATAATATCCCTTTATATATTTCTCCCTGAAGATACAGAGGACGAGAACAAAAAAAAACTGCTCATCTGCAGTCATTATCACCCAGCTTATTAAGAACGATGATATCCCCAGCTGCAAACCAACCTACCCCACCCACCTCCTTTCGCAATCAACAGCGTTCTAGATAGAGACAAAATCAAAAGACCAACACAGCGAGATGAACGAGAAGATTATAAACGCACGCAAATTAATTCACAGAGTGCGCGAAAGAGGGTCGCAACATTTTTCCACTTTATTCACTCTCATCCCAAGGATAACACTGAATCGAGAAAAAAAATCCTAAAAGATGCTCGAAAAAAATGTGCGGAAAAACGATGAAATTATGATACCAGATGATTTTCATTTTTCCACCCTCTCTTCACGAAACGAATTCTTACCCACCACGAAGTTGGCGTCTTTTGTCTCTCGTTAAATCCTTGAAAGTGTCTCCCTGAGTCTGTTCATTGGGGGTGCCGCGGAAAGGCATCAAAGTCAACCGTAATGAAATTAGCTTCTCCTTGTTTCGTTCGTTTTTTTTTGTTGTTTCTTCTGTATGCCTGGCAATTAAGTGGCGCACCTTTGAGTACACCTTGAGCGGAAGATCCTTCTTCCTCGACACATCTCTGTTTCTCGTCCCATACAATTTGAGTGGCTGTTTTTCTCCATAGCTCCACACGGTCTGTTGGAAATGCAACAAGGATAAAAGAGGCGGAAAATTCTCATAAATGCATCGATAGACAAACGGGAGTCTTAAGGATGTCACCGAGTGCGATGGAATCCTTCACTTGAGAAATTTATAAATTTTTTTTTTCATTAGTTATCCTTCTGAAGTACCAGATCCTTGTGAAATTAATTTCATTAAAACAAATTTTCGAGAGATGTAAATCGTCTCAACGCAACCCAACCGCAGGAAGAATAATTTTCCATCATTTCGGATTTTTTTTGGTTTATCTCTGTTCAGTGGTTGTTGTTGGTCTCTTTGATTGGCGATGGGCAATCCGATTCGGCATGGGATATTTTTGATGTAGATGGAAATTGGATTCATCGTTCGTTAATTAAATATTTACACAGTGTCGTTCCTCTTTGGCTCCCTGCGGGCTCGAGCTCTATGATGGGCGCCAATATGGTGCGAGTGGAAGCGTCAATTTGTGTGTTGGATTTGTGGCCATTCTCCAGCAATCAAAGTTATACTGATGGCGATGGTATTATCCTCGATGTTGTTTTTGCATCGTATTCCGTTGTTGGACCGCCCTTAAACAATGCAGGTGTAACGAACTCGAAATAATCCGTTTAGGGTGTGCTTGTCACTTTTTTTTTCCACGCTTTTGACTTCGGAAACAGTAGGTAGCACCATCAGCAGCAAAAAAGTGGAATCCGCGTCGATCAATTTGAAATTTAAAACAGGATTAAAATGTTTATTGTTTCGCCAAGGATTTAACCAAAAAAAACGTTTTATGGATCTGTGATAGGTGGAGCGAGCGTGCCTTTGGCATAAGCTTTAGCAAATAAGAAGTGTTTTACATTTTTATTTCAAATATAACAAAGTAGGGCTAACATCAAGCTATATACTTCGGGATAGACTATGTGGTTGTTGGGTTAAAAATGTGTTTCGTTATGAATGTTCTTATGATGATCTGACAAGTTGTCCGAGTAGTCATGTCATGCAATGGTTATCTCAATGAAGCCGTTTCAAGTTATCAGCAGACTGGAGTTCCCGGCAAGAAGTACATACTTATCAGAAATGGTTGAAAGAAAAGCATGGCTCTTGGTCCTATCGAGCCTGTTGCCCCAAAATGTGTGTATTTTTTTTTAGTTAGTGTAGGTTTGTGGGTCTCCCTTTGTTAGTATGTATTTTTAAACATTCACCAATCAGAAATACAGAGGTAACAGAAAGCGATTTAGTTTTAGATACCAGATGGATACTGGATATCTGGCGTGTACTCTAGGCCAAAGAACGCGGTTATACCCAAAGTGCGTGGTAATACCCAAAGTGCTAAAGGTCAGCGGTTGAAATACTGCAATAGCCTTGTGTAAAACAAAGCCAGTGGTAAAACTCGTGATTCATGACATAGTTCAGCTGGAATAAGGAAGCTAAATCTCAAGGCGAGAGAAATGCGAATAGTGCTAAGCATATAAGCCAGGTTAATGAATATCACAAAGCCCTTTCGACTTGAATCAGAAAATATAGACGGTATGTGCGAAAAAAAAACGGTTTGCAAAGAGAAGAATTTCTTCGGTGGGTTTACTGTGATGGCCCCATAAATCAACTGCAATGGACTTCTGAATAGTGAACAATAGCGGACTACCGCGTTTCGTGACACCTGCTACAGTAAGCTTGTAGATGTTGCAGTAATATCGTGAATATTACTGCAAACATCGACCTTCAACCTTGTCATAGTCTGCGGGGTGTCGTAAGTGTAGACTTTAGAAAAATAAACCATAAGGGTTTGATTGATGGATTGTTGAAGCTCAGGTGAGGCTTTAACAAAATGTCGAAAGACTGCAATCGCAAGAGACCGACACGGCCTTCGCGCAACGCGTATCCCTTAACCTCTCGATTAACACCATACCACCAGCATCGAATGTCGAAGAGCAATGGCAACGATGCCAACAGGCTATTAGATCAGCCGCAACTGATGTGCTAGGTTTCTCGCGCCCACCAGCAAGAAACCCCTGTTTTGATGAGGAATGCCGACAGATGCTCGCAGCCAAGAACAAGGCCTATAAAGCTAAGCTGCAGTTGAAGACGAGAACTGCCATTGAGATCTATAGGCAGAGAAGAAGGGAAGAACACCGGCTTTTCAGCAAGAAGAAAAAAGAGCAAAAAAGCGCGCGATCGAGGATGAAGAGAGGTGAGACTCCAGGAAAAATGTTCGCAAGTTTTACCAAAGTGTAAAACGTCAAAGCCAAGGATACAAGGCTCGAATAGAATCCTGAAGAGATGAACAAGGAAATATCGTAGTTGAGACAAAGTCGATGCTGAGGATATGGAAGAACCACTTCTGCAGACTGTTAAACGGCGATGACAAAAACATTCCGCTGTCAGGAAGAACGAACCTTTTAATATTGGCAAAGGCAGCAAAAACACACGACCTAAGTGACTTTAGGAAAGCAATATCCGAATTCAAGCTTAATAAGGCTGCCGGAAATAGCGATTTTCCCGCTGAACTTTATAAAGCCGGTGGAGATGACATGGTAATTAGCATCCACCAACTCATAAGCCAAATCTGGTCGGATGAAAGTATGCCTGAAAAATTGAACTTCAGAGGAAGACCCGCTGAACTGCGCCAACTACAGAGGCATAAGTCTACCCAACATCGCTTACAAGATCCTATCTGCTGTAATATGTGAACATCTGAAACCAACAACCTGATCGGGCCTTATCAGTGTGGTTTTGGGCCAGGTAGATCCACAACCGAGAAGTCCAAATGGATACCCACAACTTATTTATCTATTTTAAAGCCGCGTACGACAGCATTTATAGAGACGATATATACAGAGGCATGTCTAGTTTTGGTACACCGCCCAAACTCGTCAGTTTGTGTAGGATGACGATGGCAAATTCTCGCTACTCCATCAGGTTCGGAAACGACCTCACCAACACATTCGATACCAAAAAAGGATTTAGGCAATGTGATGCGCTTCAATTTGATTCTCGAGAGGATTATGAAAAACTCCCGAACCAACACCAGAGACACAATTTTTCAAAATTCGGTGCAACGACTAGCATACGCCAACGATATTGACATCATTGGTAGGACTCAACGTGATATCATAGCCACGTTTGCTAGTATACAGAAGGAAGCGGCAAAAATGGGTTTAGCTGGACAAGACCAAATATATTCTGTCAACACGATAGGACACACAACATCGACGAATTGTACAGAACGTCACCATTGACAGATATAACTTTGTACGAGACTTTGTCTGCCTCGGCTCCGTTATTAACTCTGACAACATCTCGTCAGAAATTAAACGAAGAAATGCTCTTGGCAATTGTTGCTGTTTCTTCGGGCTAAGGAGGCAATTTTGTAGTAAAGCACTCACTCACACAACTACTAAGGAGATCCTATATAAGACCCTTATCACCCCAGTACTGCTCTACGGAGCCGAAACATGAAACGTATCAAAAAAGGATGAAGAAATCCATGGTCGATTCGGACGAGAGAAATTCTTCGAAAAATCTTCGTTCACGTTTGCGTTGACGGGCTATGGAGACGAAGATTGAACCACGAACTATAGTAGCTGTACAACGACATACCCCTGGTCAAAAAATCCGCATTGGACGTTTAAGATAGCTAGGACATATATAACGAATGGACACCAATATTCCGGATAGCAGAGTCTTCGATTCTCAGCCAGACGACGGACGCAGTAGAGTAAGACCTATCCTTAAGTGGCGCGAACAAGTAGAAACCGACCTCAACCAACTTGGAGTGCGCAACTGGAGGAAGTTAGCTAAGGACCGGGCTAATTGGAGAGGCATGTTGGTTGAGGCCCAGGTTCATTCCGGACCCCAAAAACTAAGAACAAACCATTGCCAGCTAAATTTTGTTGTTGGGCAGAAAGGACCTTTAACCGCTGACGATGATAGCATGAACTGCTGTCTATCCGATTAAGATGAAACAGATAGTAATGTACAATCGTCTGAAAAAGTGTGAATGGCGGTCTTCCTACAGAGCTTTATAAGGACCAGCGGTGATTTTGTACAAAGCATACACCAAATCCAACAGTCATCTTTGTTTGCATAGAAGAATGGAACCTTAGCATAGTTTATGTCACATGTGACAGCATTAATAAAGAGCAGCTATGCCGCTAAATTTCTATTCCACTAAGGTCGGCAAAGAGAAGTTAAACCAAAAAAATCGAAACTTCCATTTGAAATGACTAGGACATGTTGAATAAATGGACATCAGACCCCCGAGTGTTATGAGTTTCGAAAAAGAAGAAAAGGACTTGAATCAAGTAGTGGGCAACCACATATATGCACTTAGAATTGTTGCAGAATTTCAATTGACTCGATACATGCTCATTGGGCCACACTAGGAATCACCAAAGAGGTATTGAACTACATAGAGTACGCCTCACAGCTAAAAATTTTGTAGCCGTTTCAGACGCGGGCTATGCTGTTGCTTGATGCTGGCATGGCAATGTGAACGCTGGGGTATCAATATCAGTAACCCACATAGTAAATTTTCGTTGTATGAGATGCACACTCTATGTAGTTCTATACCTCTTTGGTATCACCAATGGAAGCGATACGTGGACTTACAATTTCTTCTGCTGGAGACGAGGTAGTGTCAAAAGAAAATCGTAATCTCCCTATTACGTACTCTGCCCGTTCAAAAAAAAAAGGAACCTTGGTGATTTTTTAAACACAGCCGTGTTTCCGAAATCAATGAGCTATTCCAATGGACTAACATCTTGTGTGGATGCTGTTAATTTGCTAAAAACTCTATAACCCAACATTGCTTGACTGACATTGATTCTTCTGCACTCTTTGCAGTACTAATAGAGCACGCATTGAACACCTATGTTCTGTATTTTGAAACCACGTAGTCAATAGTAAAAGAATATTCCAGCTATTCATCCTGGACATACCTGATTACTGCATATGCTTGAGAACATATTGCTCGTGTTTTCCTTTAGCACGCGCTTTATATATTCATTTTCTCAATCGTCGTAGAAAAACGCGGATATGGGATGCGTTTCTTTACGATTTTCTTTTCTTTTGTGTTTCTCTGATGGCATTTCTTCATCTCTTCGGATTCATAGACCTTTCTAGGGAACACGACCTTCTTTCGACAATATAATCTAATTTATTTGAAAAATATACAAGTAGTCTTAACTAGAAAATTCGAAATATTTGAACATGAACTCACATACACACTACATCGCTACAAAGTTACAACAAACTACAGTCGTCCGCTTTTGGTTTGTGGCAAAAGTACGCCTTGCGTCTCTTAAGTGGTAATGATACAGAAGCACTGAACTATTTCAGTGGTCCCTCAGTGCGTTGTTAATCACACGTAGTATATCGATCTGTAGCTCTGTGAACGCTAGATCGGACATCTGAGCCTTGCGAATCTTTATAGCTATCGCTCGAAAGAAGGCACCAACTTCGTCGCTATCATCTTTTTCTGCTGCAGATGAGTCTATGGCCATTTCAACTGGCTTTGCCTTCTGAGTGGCCTCTTCTACCGGTTGATCAGCTTCTTTTTTCGTGTGCGATGGGTGCTCCTCCTCCCGTCGGTCTACGTAATCAGTCGCTTCCTCTTCGGTACTTTGTCGTGAGTTACCACAGTCAGCGAATACCTGGGTTGTGTCTTCGTTTTCTATGATGTACTGTGTCATTTCGTGATCATCCTCAGCAGTAGGTAGTTGCTCTTGGTCTAGCTGGTCAATGGACAATTCCAATGCACGCCTTTCGTTGAACTCACGGTCTAGATTGCTAAAAGGAGGCGTATCTTTACAATAACATTCAAAGCTGATGCGTATAGATCAACAACTCACCTTCTTGTCCGAATGTATTTCTCTAGGAATGCCAGCCCGTCATAGTGCTTCCATCGAGGCATGTCTTTGTCGTTGATAAAGAGTAGACGTTTATGCTCTCGCATGTACTGATCCCGAAGGGCTTTCCACTTTAGGCGACATTGTCTTACTATAGCCAGAAGAGACGTTTTTATTTAATGCCTGCTCGGATGGTTTTTTTAACAACTCACCAGTTTTCTTCAGCTTCCGGGCGATCTCCTCCCAAACAGCCAATTTGAACTTCGGATTTCTGTAATATGGATGTTGGTGGTTGTAGAGCATTGGTTTCGATTGGATTAATGTGATGAGTTCGTTCTCGAAGTAGCTCTCAATGTTCAGGAAGGTGTGTATGGGATCGTCATCTTCATCCTCATCGTCGTCCTGCGGCTCTTCATCCATTTCCTCGTTAATCTCCGACTGCGATATCTGGTCCATAATTTGAGAGGTTATATCCGTGGAGTCATTTATTTGACTGGAATTGCTATAGGAGCTGGTGTTCCAGTTTTCAGTTTTTAAAATCGAGCACAATTTGTCCTCCTTGATGACCGGCGATTCTTGTTTCACATTGTCTTCTTTCTCCTCTTGGGGTTGTTTTTCCAGCTCAGGTTTTGTCGACATTTTGGGACGATAGCTGTAAGGATAATGAATATTTTGGTAATATGGACACGACCTTTAAAAGTAAAAGCTTCCGAAACTCATACTCACTTCCTGTAAAGTGCAAACGGTCGCAGAAAGTCCAACTGCTCAAAGTACTTCCATTTGATCACCACATTGGGATTCATTCGCGCTCGTTTCAATTCACGACAGTATTGATCCCGCAACGCCTTCCACTTGCTTCTGCAGTGTTCATCTGTAACAAAGTTTTTTTTTTAATAAAAACGAAGCAACTAATCCTCAAACACCAACCTTTCCATCCCACACGATTGGCAATCTGAGTCCAAAGATCGTCTCTCTTCAGCGGATTCCTGTAGTTAGCGTGCTTCGGGTTAAAAAGAGCCGGTTCCTTCGAAATAAGAGTTATCAAAATCATTTCCTTTGGCATCGGAACAATTTGCTGAAATTCTCCAATCTCGTCAGGAACGGTTTGCTTTAAGCTTCTGCTGAGATCCTCATCGCCTTCATCCTGCTCCATTTCGTGAATTGCTTGTGTTGTTTCCGTCATCTGCGTTGTTTGCTTTTTACACAAAATTCTTCCACAAATTCATAACAACGTTCATGACGATTCAAAGGGCATGCTAATGATTTTAACCACCGAAGAGACCAACTACTATTTTATTAAATTCGTGAATTTATCTCATTTCACTTGTCGAAATTATGTTTCTGTTTCTGCGGTTTTGTTTGAGGTTTTAGTATATCGAATGTCATCAAAATAGAAGAAAGTTCATCGTTAAATGCGAATTGACACAAAGCGAGGAATGGAAATGTCAAATCTGAAGGAGGTGTTTGAAAACTGTCGTTAAGGGTTTCTGCGGAGGTGGAGTGTTTGCATGTGAAGTAAATGTAAACATTTTATGTGGTAGTAGTGAGGTAGAAGTAACAACGATTCTACAACAACGAAAAGTACCCCTACGCTTTCACAAATAAAAATGAAAAATTTCTAATTTTCTGTTCCCGTACTTTTTCAGTAAAAATTAGTAAATTCTCAAATTTCTTGGAGTGGGGCTAAATTATCTCAGAAAGAGACAAAATTACCAAAAAGTACGGGAACGCTTTTAAGTAAAAACAGTAAAATTATAATTTTGTATGCCTTTTAAAGAACAAATGACATAAATCTCCTGTCAAAATAAGGGAGTTGTCACTTTTAGCTACCAACTAACAGTTTACTGATTTTTACCAACAGAAATTTCTGCAGTAATTTTTTTTTTACAGATTTTTATGGGGGGGTAGGTTTTTGCTCTCTCGTGAGCTGTCTCTTTTACTTATTTTTGCGTACGGGAACGGCAATAAGTAAAAATCAGTAAGAATCAGTAAGAATCAGTAAATATTATTTTGTACGGGAACAGACCTATTATGTCGAAAGAGACGACGAACAAAAACATACCTCCACTTAAGTGTTTTGCTATAAAACTTTCGAAAATTATTTTTAGGAACTCAAATAGTACCTACAATAAATCTACAAAACATAAACATTTCCGGGTATATTTCAAATAAAAGGAAGAAATATTTTGTTGATATCAAATCAGCTTTTTTGTTTTTATTAGCTTGTCATATGAGAGTTATGGTTTAAATTTCACGATGGGACTTATTTATTTAATTAATTAATTAATTAATTAAGAAATATTTACTTGACTTAATTTGCAGGCACTAATTCATCTTCAAATTATTTTCCGAATGCGAATCGAAACATTTTTTTTTAAATTTCGATAGAAACGATTAAAGTCGGACTTTACATAAAGAGATCTGGAAAAAAAAACTATTTCTTCATCAATGGAAAACGAAAAGTGTAACAAATCAAATTTATATTACAAAAAGGGTAAATTTTGTTTCTCAATCGCAAACCGCTATAAACCCATTATAAATTTCCAAATAAAGCTTAGCGAGGAAAAAAATAATGTTCGGTGTGCGGTAGTGGATTTATATATATGATGGAAAATCGTTATTTCGCGATTAATTTATTGTTATTTTACTATACATATTATTTGTGATAAATTGGTATTCATCTGTCGAAACATTACCTGTCAAGAACAACATGAAATTGTAAAAAAAAATCGATCCACAGTCACAAATCTCTTAATCATTCTTCCAAAAGCTTGGCAAAAAAAAAGAAATGGATTGTATATACGCTAGACTTCTCCAAAGCCTTTATTGACCAGTTATCACATAACATCATAATTTTTAAACTAAAGGCATATGGATTCCCTCCAGGATTCATAAATTGGGTTAAATCATATCTCTCATTGAGAACTTACCAAGTAAAATTTAGAGGTTCCAAGTCCAACCCTTTTGTTGCTCAATCTGGAGTACCTCAAGGAATTTTATTTATACTTTAACGATTTATTTAACGATGTAAAAGCTTGTATTCGAGATAGCAAAATATTGATATATGCTGATGACATGAAAATTTTCAAATGTGTAGGAGATCTAAGCGAATACGCTTTCACTACAAACTGATTTAAATATGTAGTTTTACCATAATATGGTGTCTTAAAAACGGTTTGAATCTAAACCCTACTAAGCGCCAGCATATGTCATTTTCACGAAAACGTGCCTCAAAAAAAATTATTTATACTTTGTCCAGGCACACTCTCTGTCGTGTAGACAGTTTTAAAGATCTTGGTGTTTATTTTGATCCTAACATGGAGTTTAATAAACACATTAACGTTATCGTCAATAAATACTCTATGCTAGGATTTTTAACAAGGTGCCCAAAATAGTTTTATGACTCATATGTCACTCTTTCACTCTATATAATTGTCTAGTTTGCCCTCACTTGCAGTATGCCTCACAAGTTTGGACACCTTTCTATGTACTTCATTTAAATAGAATTGAATCAGTCCAATTACATATTTTTTTTACACCAATAATTATCAGAACAAATTGATGCTCCTGTTTTTTTAAGTTCTATTGGTTTAAATACCCGGAGAGGTTCCTAGAACTTGCGTAGATTTAATATATTACATATACCTAATCATTAACAAAACTATGGTATGCATGAGGCCATTAGTCGTATGAGTAGGGCGTATACAATAAAAATAACGATGTAGTTGAACTACATAAAGTAAAAGTAGTTTAAAAAATAAGCTGCGCTTTAGTTTTTTTTAGTTTTTTTCACTGTCCAACCTCTTGCAAAAGTCGGACAAACATCCAGGACTATACAACTATTATGAGAAGAGTCTCAAATTTGCCATTCAGCATCGTCGTTAAACTGGAGGTCCCATTCTTTGTGTCAAAAATATAGCTAGCTTTGGGGCTCTATATGTTGATGGCAGGTCATTCTTTAATCCTTTGCGGTGGATGTACATACATCGTCAAACAATTATTTTCGAAATAGTTTTGATCTTATTATGGACATATCTTTAACCGACTTCAAAACATCAACATCATTAGAAACATGTACTTTACTAATTGCTCTTAATTTGACGTTGATGTCGATGTTGTTTATCAGGCCTATCGTGACTAAATTTTCCCGGGAAACTGTTTCCATTCAGCAATCTGATTTGCATTGCTGAAATTCCCGAGAAAATTTATTCACGATAAGCCTGAATGTGCCACTATTGACGTGTGGAAAAGTTTAAAAAGCGCCTCTACATGTGAAAAAAAGAATATCCTAAGTGCTATAGAATTAAGGGAAATTTTCATTTATACAGGATTACCATAAGAAAACTGTGTTTAAGACAAAAGTCCAAACGCGTATTTCCAAACATTTTACTATTAGGCAATATACCAGTTGATATGGCATTTAATGGAATAAATAATCGACTTTTTAAATATATGAAATGCTGAGCGATTAAATTATCATTTTAATACAAAAATGTAATTTTAATTTGGCGCTATTTTTCCATACGAATAGCGCCACTTTTGCGACTAGTAGAGAAAAAAGGAATATTACAATGTATACCAAAATGCTAGCCTTCAGTCGTCAATATAAAGCACGCATTTTGATTTATCGTTGCGGTGTCAATAGTTCAATTTCGCTTAAATGGGATTGATAAACTGGAGAGTTTTTTGAGTTTGCAGTTAACATTTTATGATATCTGTTGTTTGACAGATTAATTTTGCTGAGGATGTTGTTTCACTTGAGCTTAAACGAATGAAAATCTTTGAGAGATTCGTAGGTTGAAGTAGACTAATTTATTTCTGTTTTCTTATTACAAGATGGACAAAGTTCTCTTACAAGGAAGCAATATAAGCTGTCGAATAATCTCGAGCACAAATTCATGTGCGCCATCTACCAGTGAGATCCCGTACATGAATGTTTTTAAATCTTACCTAGTGTTACAGTAGTTACTGTTTGAATTCTTTACTGCAGCAAATACCTTTTCCAAAATCAGACAAAGTCGGCTACAATTATTATTTTAAGTAAGGACACGAATCTGCAGGAAAATGTGTAGTGCTAGAAAATAATTTCTTTTTCATAATTACTTACCAACTGAGTTTTTTTTTTACAAAAAGCAGAATCCTATTAAAAATATTCTGTTACTTATGGCGTTTTTCATTATTAAATCTGGATTTTGATCTAAAATTTGATCTTCTGGTGGAACACGATTTCAGACTGATTTTTGTTTGTCTCTGTATTGTTGTAATTTCTTGTCTGTGAAGCTAGTGTAGGTGTACCTGGCATGTTTCAAGTCACACAGATTTTTTTTTTTATTTAATTTATATTTCACATTAAAGTGCTTTAGTTTTAATGATTAATAATAGTTTTCCACAACCGAAATAATTATAAACCAAATCGAAAATCACTCTATTCAATCTGACAACTATTATTTGTAGTTATTAGTGTGAGTGCAATAAGGGGTAAATCTGCCGCAAAATCCAGATTTGCAAAATTGCTCTGAGAAATCAATTTGTTTGCCCAATGGGACACAGCAACTGTCAAAATCGGTCTTTTGACAGAACTAGATAAAAAAAGATTGAATTTTTTACCAATGGAAAATGCCATTATTGTCGAGTTTCTACCGTTTTTTAATTTCTTTTCTAAACCAGGACTGTTTTTGACACTTTATAAGGAAAAGATAGATGATTCGTATTCACCTATTAATCCTAAAATATATATGATGCTTAAATTAGGTGTTCAACAAGAGTCCATTTGGAACTGTGGGCCGTGAGTTTTATTTTTAATAAACAAATCCACTTTTGAATAACTACTCAATATTTCCTTGTTTGGATTGATAATTTGTTTACTACCTAACATAAGGTACTTACTTCGACTATTTTGTATTTTGCGCATGTCGAATAAATAAATAAAGAAACAGGGAACTTCAAAGAAGTATATCTTCCTATTTTCAGTTGATTTCTTCTTATTTTTATGATTCTTCGAAAGTTATGGTAGACTTGCTTTGTTGATAGAGTTTCAGACACAACAGATAATCAGCCAGCTCCGATTTTGTACGATTCAGAGGATTTTTGCTTCGAGGTATTCATTTGAAAAGCTGTACGGAATATTTCTCCGCGTTCAGGTGCATTTTTCGTGCGATTTTTGACAGCTAAATGCCATTCTTTTTCTGATTTCCTCTGACACAAATTCTTCGCGGAAATCATTAACGAATTGTAGTGAAGTGAAGCTGTCGCGTCTGTGTAGCTTTTTTTCGATGACACATGCCTCGAATGGAATTTGAACCTTCGACAAAGTATGCGTTGCGGAAAATTGTCCGCTCCGACGGATACCTCGATAGGGCTGAATAAATGGCACCCTTGAGGAATAGAATTCCACTTCGAAAAAATGCATCAACACAATTTCTAAACTTTAAAATTAAATTTTATTTTTTTTAAACTCTAATTGCTTTTATTTACAATTGCACATTTACTTTAGACGAGAGACAACAACTTACAATCTACTGTACAGGGGAACAATTTTAATTTTTTTTTACAATTACATTATAGATCGAAAATATTTAACAAATGAATTTACAAGGACCTCTTAAAACTATTAAAGTTTTTTTATGTATTGCAGAGTAGTTTTTTTCTTTTTAATAATCTCGAAACCGCATAGAATAAGACTAGTACAACTTAGTAGGATTTATTGTCCATTAAATATTGATTCGGGATAGTAACTAGGCGCATTGAACATTCTTGGAAAGCCAGCTGCATCCAACTGGCCGACGGGTAGGACTGACATGATGTCTCTGAAAGGATAAGAAAAAGATGCAATTTTTAAAAACACATTTTTTTAAAGAGTTCCAATAAGGAATACCACACACATAGACCCACTGGCTACAAGAACCCCCATTCGCGGCAACTTCTCACACTACAAAGACTCTGTGAAATGGAAATTCGTTCTGCCCATAGCCAGTGGCCCTCCCACGAAATCATACATGCAAATTATAAACGCTCCAATCTACATACAGCGGTCGAGAATCTCCCTTAAACTTCAAATTATCACGCGCGCACTTGATATTTGATACATGAGCCTTTCGCGCACTTCCCCTAAGTACCGCCATCATATACCAAGTGCGTATGCTATCCATTCCAATGTTTATGGGATTTTCCACAGAAACGTTCACACTTAACGCATACCACGTGCGTTTATATAGAAAGTCCACCAGCCCAGCAGCAAGGCATCAGCGCGGTCTCTTAAGAACGACACAAATCAAACCCATCATCCACTTGACCATGCAAGTCCGGTGCAATAATTTCGTTCAACATAGCACATGTAACCTGCGCACCCAAGAGATTCTTGGGATTTGACTTCAAAAAAAAAAAAAATTGGTGACCATCAGTCTAAAAATACTAAAAACAATGGAACCAACCCGAGTAACGCATGCGAATAACAAAAGATTGTGCTCGGCGAAAAAGGTCGTTAAAAAACGTTTGGGTAGCATTGGAACGCATATGTGGACCAGAGAACGATCTCCCGTCGATTGACTGAGATCAAGAGCATCGATCGTTAGGCAGTACGTCAAGTAGTAGTTAGTAATTCGATATGGTATACTACTTGCGTCGAGCTATGGTCTGGAGCTGTTTTATGGGTTATGGACATTTTTGTTTTCATCTAAGGAGATTCATTGTTTTTTTAATGATTTTTTCTCGGGAGGTTGTCGTTTGCATATGGGTCGCCATGATGCTTGCAAAGGGTGTATACGGTGTATGACTGGGTGAGCTTGTACGGTAAAGTAATTATAAAATATTTTTTACTACACATTTAATGAGTTTCTCTCTAAGGAGTGGGTAGACATTTGAATGTATGTATGTCTTTCAATGCTGTAGGTCAACGATCGGATGATAGAGGAAATAAGTTTTTTTTATCGAATTCAAAATGTATACAAGTGGAAGCTATTTAAAAGGGGCAATTAGGACTGTAATGGATGACTGCGTAACGGACGTTGGTCATGAACTGAAATATCTGGCTTTAATGGCTCCTACAGGGTCTTAAACCTAGTTTCTCTATTCAGTTGTGTTTACGAAGTTATATTTTTGGTTTAACACCGACTCCGAAAGGAGAATTTAAGAAGCTTCTCAAGACAATTTTTTACTCTTGAATGTTTGTCAAACTTCCGCAAGAGGTGGGGCCGTGAGTTTAAGTGTTGTCACTTTCGGAATTTGAATCAGGGAGCCCGTTTTTAGTAATCCAATGCACTATAACCAGTAGGCCACTGCACGCACTATCAAACGAAAATGCCACTATGGGTTGGTTGGTAAGTTGTTCAGATACAAAAAAAAAAATGTAGCCATCGTGGGACGGCCGAAAGAAGCGAAGCTTTTACGTATTGGCCCGTATGACGTCAACGGTACGGTGACGGTCACTATTTCACTTTTCCTCAATCCCCATCTTCCAAGTGCGCCATGGAGGGGAAATTAACGGTACGGTGACGGTTTTACTTTTTTCGGTTCACTCTCCATCTTTTTGAATAAGTTTTATACGTAACCCACTGACCGCTTCAAAAATGTAGATAGGCATGATAAAGCGGTTCATTAGAGTGTCAGAATCACAGACTCCTCGTAGTACCCAACCGCACAATTCAAAAAACCTTTAAAAATACTCAATAATACCAAAACGGATACTGTAGATAACAATACATTAAGGGACCTTTGTGTTGGAGTTATCGTTACCAACCTTTGCCGATAACTCCAACTGCTGCGGTATATATAGGCATCTGCAGATGCCCACTTGGAGGTGACGCCTCTCAAAATTGTATACCCATACAACTTTAACGATCTGAAATAATTACCTCAATCAACTTAGAGAGCAAATGGAAAAAGTTAGCTAAGAGCCGTCTAAATTAAGAGTCATGTTGGTTAAGGCCAACGTTAACTCCGGGCATTATCGCGACTGAGTTTAATTTTCCTTTAGCTTTCTGCTTGAACGAATAGAATCTGAGGGGCTCATAAGTATATCCACCAATCAATCAATCTGGGGAATTCATTCAGTATCGATCATTTTACAAAAACCGTGACTCGGCAACTGTAGGCGTAGAAGTTCCTGCAATATTCTAGGTTTTCGACACATAAATGATGAGCCAATGATACCTCTCATTCAAACAGCTTTAAGGGACTGGTATAACACTGGAACCAAGATCACCAAGAACGATAGAAAGTGCGGAAAGTGTTAATCATTCTGGTCGCGACGATCCGAGCCTTTCATTTCGTAAGTGTACGAGTGTTTTAAATCTGCAAAGACCTTACATCCCTTTAAATTTTAATTGGTGCAAGAATTCAAGAACCATGATGCCAGTCAGAGGTTTGACTTCATAAGGTAGGCTATTGGGCGCTTTTCAACTTTTACCAACATCTTATTTATGGATTAAGTTGGTTTTCTTCCTAATGGACACATGAATAGGCAGAACCGCCCCTACTTCAACAAATCCGAAGCGCAAGCATTATAAACACCCGTTAGCCTATAAGGTGAGTCTATGGGCTGCGATGTCGTCGCGAGGAATTATCGGCCCTTACTTTTTTGAAAATTAAAGTTAAGAAAGAAGTTTGAAGACTTCTTCCGGCCTGAATTGCAAGACGTACCTGGCTATAACGAAAAAACATGGTTGTAGCATGATGGAACAAGTTCATATGCGTCTCTGTCACAAGTTCGTGAAATTGATCTCCATGAGAGGTGACATAAATTGGCTTCCACACAGTCCTAAATTAACCCCTATGGAATTTTTCCTGTAGGGTTATCTCAAATCTAGAGAATAATCTTTTTCTTATCAGACTGACCTGGTTTTTGAAGACCTACTCAACTTTCTAAGCCCACTGCCACAAAATACGAGAATGCGAATGCTCTGACATAATGATCTTTGATCTTAAATGGTGCGGTCTTGTGGCCTTGATCCACAATAGTTGCAATTTCGTTATTGATTACAGAAGTTCGAACAAAAAGGTGAAAAAAGCGAACCATTTTTTAGAGTTCGATCGAGATCGGCCCCCAGTCTACCCCAGTTGATTTCAATGACAATACCAAATAACTGTTTCAATACTTACGATCTCTGTTGTGGCGTTCGATCCCTCTGTCTTCGATTCTTGAACCAATTCGAGACTTGCGTCAGCGTCAGTCCTGTTTTATTGGCCAAAGTCTTTTTCTCATCGGGCGTTGGATAGCGATTTGTGACATAACAATCCTTTAACGCATTTCGACTTTTCTCCTTAAAGCAATACACTGTCTCCTCACCGTCCCAGATTGTCTTTGGCAGGGGATACTTCTTTCGCAGTCTGTACTTGTCCACGGCGCCCAGCGGCCGCCCTCTCACCTTCTCAGCTTCTTTGTAGTGAGCTTTGAACCAAAGATTCTGCAGTTCAGGGTGGTATTTTGTAGAGAAACAGTGTGTCTCGAGTAGGTTGTATAGTTCGTGATAAAGGCCTCTGTGATATGAGACTATTGCGCGGGCTCTAAAAAATAGATACAAAAAAAAAACATTAAAATTTGAATGATGACTTTAAAAACTTTTGAGCTGTACCTTAGAATGCTTTCATTGGTCTTGAATAGTTCGCTGGGCGGGAGACTCCAAAGAAACGTCGCAAGCTTTTCAATATCACCTTTCTGCTGGAGAGCTTCACACATACATTGAATCTAGAGAAGGCATTTCATTAGTTAAGAAAAAAGGAAAATCCATTTATCTAGTCTCACCTGATCCGTGCTAAATGGCAAACACTTTCTAGTGATGTCGAAATTGCCCGTTCCATTGCCAAGTCCGCCTATAAACTGCCCGCCAGTCCTCCCATTTTGATGCACCTCACCATGTGTCACATTCTTAATAAGTCCCGTTGTATTGCCGTTTAAATCGCCGGTGCCTTCAAAAATTCCACCCAAACTTGGATATACACCTTGGGGGGACTTCTCAAATTCATTTGTTATGTCATGGAATCGACGCTCAATTTCCTTCTCCGTTGAGTAGGGTGAGAACTTTTCCAGGTGGAGGACAGTCTTGCAGGAAATATTGCTCCGATAGCCTAAATAAATGATTCATAGAAGGTGTAAGGTTTATTTATTTGCTGTTTCTTTTCGACGACTTTTGTAATGAGACTTCCAAGAACTGATGGATGACTAAGTGTAGGGTTGTCACGTAACCCAGGTTTGAGCAAAATGCATGGAGGGCATTCATGTCGGATTACAAAAAAACAAGGTAGAAACGACGGTTCCATTGATAGACAGAGAAGAATGTTGCCAATGACATGAAATGTCCAATTACAACATGGCGCACTGAAATCGAAGATGTCTAGAGACTGATGAGGTCAAACTTTGAGGAATATGAGACACGAGACTATGTTGGGACTTGCAGTTTGTTAAATATGCTGTTGGTTCAATGGCGCTAAATTTTGACTTGTGGATGTCAATAAGTGAGGGATTTTTTTTTTGTATAGATGTGCGATTTTGAGTTTGAAAGGTTTTGGGTATTTAAATCGCAAAAAATGCTGAGTCTTAACTTAGACGTTGCTGATAGATACATGTGAAGACTGTTAATGGAATTTATATTTTGATAGATTAATCATATTCTTTATTTATCGGATACTTTCAACAGTTCGCAAGGAAAGTGGTCGATAGTGACTTTTTTTCTTTTGTGGATCCTATTCAAGTGGTCGTTTATTTAAAATAATCCTAAAGGAAAAAGGACTTGACTAATAATCAGGCAAACAATTTGTTTAAATGAACCATTTTTGAATTGTCGAACGAATTTAATAAAATACGAGTTCCGCTATTTGTTAAAAATCATCATTTCGAATGATGATTAAATAGGATACACGTTGAAGTAGGCAAGGATCTATATTGTAAAAGCAATATTTAAATTTTGAATCCACAAACAATTTTTAAACTAAATTCCGCTCTATAGCTGAGACTGCTCCTCCACATTTGTGATCCACGAATTATATTTTAACGGAATTGTAGCCACCATTGTCAAATTAATTCTGGTAATCGACTTTTTTGAAAAAAAAAACTAACAACCGAATAAAATCTTCAATATATGTATATGCACCTATTTTTCTAGCTATGACGACATTTATCACGATTTTGACAAACCCTGCGCTGTTGGAGTATCTCCTAGTATCCCGTGAATTAATAAAAAGGGCCTAAGTTAATATATTTTAAGTTTGAACGAAATTAAGTTGTTCTGCCTGGCTGATAGCCATGCTAGATTTATGTCCAATTCTGCCATTGTCCTGTACATCAATAGAATTTATAGAAAGTCGCTAACTCTATATTGGTTGAGTTAGGTGGCAGTTCTTTTAAAGCATCTCCACTTAATTTTTTTTTAAATTTACATTCATCTTGGCCGCGGCAACCATTCGTCAAGTCCTGTCAAAGGTTCAATACTGGAATTGCAATACTCCCTATGTCAAACAGAACTGAACTCGGATGGGGCCACTCCGGATGCGCATTATCATTACTTGCACGTATGTAGCAAAAATTAAAGGAGAACATCACCGGCGCTAGAATGATGCAAACCTCTCTTTTTCAGTGCTGAGTTATCACTGAGTTAAACCAGTCAAACTTATAGTCAAGAGCTAACTTATCAAAATGGATGCCGCTAGAATGCAAATCTGTAGACAATAAGTCTAGAGTAGCTATACTAACAGCTAAATCAGAGACACCTCAAATTAGTAATTTGCGGCTTAAAATTAAATTCCTAAAAACCGCACATGTTTAATTCGTCATTTCCTGTTGTGGATGCCGCTAGAATGATGCAAACCCTGTTTTTCAGTGCTGAGTTATCTCTGACTTAAACCAGGTCGGGTAAACTTTGGTTGGGTAAACTTTGAGTTAGCTCATGTTTTTTGAGTTACCACGAGGTTAATCCCAAGACTTTGATGATCTCACAATGAAATACTAGCCCTTAGAGTATCAGCTATTGTTTGGTTCTCAATGCAGTGGATGTTTAATTATGTATTGCGAAATGTCAACTGAGTCTTTAGCCTACGGTTTAAGGGTTAAATGACTGCTGTCAAACCCTTAGGATAATTCAATTATTCCCGAAATCGTTCAAATTTTTGAACAATCATAAGCAACAGGAGCTTCGAAAATTGCTGGGATCACAAACTCGGTGTTCAAAAATTAGAGTCTAGCTACGATTTTTCATTGAGGTTCTTTTAGGAAAAGTCAGCTGTGCTTATAATTGCGTTAAGGTCTTATTAGTCCATACTTAATGGACTTTTTTTTATAATTAGCACGCGCTAAAGGGTTCAAAGTGTTTGAGCACAGCGCGGGCATTAAGGAAATAGATATGGGAAGGAAAGAGGAGATACCGATCTGCGTTGGTTTTAAATTTTTAAATGTCGGCAAATTGTAATGTGGAGGAATAACTGAGTTTGGTAAAGCATAGTACGGTTTAGGAATGAATCTCTATATTTCATAGTACGTCCGAAGATAGGCTTCAGGTTGAATAGATTAGCATTCATAGCATGGCGAGTATTATGGTTGAATGTTTGAAGCAGCGGAATTCAGCTGGCTGCTTCATTTGAGCATTTTCTGTTAAAAATAGCGGTAAAAAATGTAAGGCAGGAGATATTCCTACAATGTTCGAACGAGATTATAGAGTTCGGTATGTTTGAATCTCCCATCTCTATTCGTTGTGATGAAATTGTATTGTCGACACTAAAACAGGTCTCGGGATATATATTGAACAGTCCATGTTGGTGCTCTCACCACCCATTGGAAACGTCAGATTGGACGGGTGACATTAAAACAATATTTGTCTAAAGCGATTAAGCCCCAATAGGACGGCACGGTTATTATAATAAGAACCGGCTAACCATTATCAAAACAAGCCATAAAAGACCAAGGGTGAAAGGTACTGTTGGGGATACCAAAGAGGCAATTAGATTTAATATTGAGGGGGCAGACTGAATCTAATACTTCCTTAGAAAATCAAGCTCCGCCCTAATCAATCAAGCTCCGCCCTAAGCAACCGTTTAACTTTTCAAAAAGTGGTAATAAAATTGGAAGCAGATAAGATTGAAGTAGGGACCCTGCAAAGCAAAAAGAGTATGAACTCCTAAAGATCCACTTAATAGGGCTCGGTAAAAATACAATGGTTCACCGATTAAAACGAGGAACCAAAATAAAGCGGTATTCGACACCTGAAGAATTCTGATCTAAAGTTATAAAGAAGGAATGAAGGCAGGTGCACAACAATTATTTACTACATCCTCATATTAGACCATGTAAAATATTCCCCAGAAAGTGCCAACCACTAGAAAAATTAGCCTTAACAAAGGATTCAGAGTGGTGTAACAACGGCTAAATCGTTCAGCCGAGAGCCAATCTATCACGTCTGAGACTGAAAGACTGTTTTTTGATAGGGCTAATTATTCTAAAACGAATGTTACTCGAAATCTGTTGAGCGATCCAAATCCTTGTCTTCATCCGATAAGCAATCAGACAATATCTTGTCACTGTAGGTGACGATGGGGTATTATAATACATCTCGTCGTTTAGGGCGGCTTGGTTTTAAAAGGGGGATTTTGGTAACAGAATCCAAATCCCGCGAACTATCAGACAAAAAATGTTAAATTAGTTGTTCAGCGACTCAGGAACTTATTTGCTACTTAAATTTTATTTGGCGGTTGTTAAACTCGTGATCCCCGCTTGAAGTCAAACCTGAAGATATTAAGTCGTGAGTAGCTATACGAACCGCTAACTCAGAGACACCTCAAATTAGTAATTTTCGGCTTGAAATTAAATTCCTAAAAACCGCACAAGTTTACACGGAATATGACATCACATTCTATTTAATTTCATCATTTTATGTTGTAAAATAATTTAACGTTCAGGAGACGATTGTCAATATGTAGTTCTACATTTCGTTTGTGAAACTAACAGTTTAGATGTGTAGATTAATTCATCAATTAATTTATTAAATTCCACCCACGATATCACCACTCTATAGCACTCCATAATAATTATCTTATATAACCAAAATCCTTTGTAAAAACGCACCTGTATTTGGCAGAAAAATCGATCCATACGACGACGGTGACATTATATCCTGATTAATGGTCGAATCGGATGCTGTACCACCGGAACTCGTTGAATCCAAATCGCCATTCAACGAAGAGGATAATGTGGTGTCCATATTCTTGTCGAACATTTTCAAAATAAAAATTAATCCAGCTAGGTATATCCAAAGAAGGCGAGTCACTCAAAACATGTAGGTATCACTCAAATATTCCATTCACAGATACTTCTGTTATTTTTTTAATTTTCACTTTTCAAAATTCTACCACCACATCCTTTTTCACATTTGCATTGAATTGCAATTGAATTTCTAATTAGTTTTCTAATTTCGCACACAATTATTCACGATACGAAATCCTCAACCGATCACGACGAACGTTCCCATTGAACTGAATGTACCTACAGCTAGAAGTTATGTAGAAGGTGATGGCACAGCCATAGCATAAAAGGGATGATCGGCGATTTCAAAATTCAAACTCATATATGGTGACTGAGTGTATGACATTGGTTTGGTACTGTGTAGGTGTAGAACAGTGTGGCACAGAAGAGTTTCGATGGGAACAAGTTGAACTGGAATGATGGTAAAGATGAGATTGCGCATGAATAGGATGCGTTGCAAGGGGTGACAAACTCCAAATTATTTTAAGGGTGAGTTGTGCAAAGGCGGTTCCTAGAGATATTCCGGCGCCATTTCCTTTTTCCAGTATTATTTTTTTTCTGGATATTTGCTTTGACTAATAGATGTAGAGGGTAAGGACGAAATTTAATAAAATTTTGTTTTTTTCGTTTTTTGTTAGTTTAGAAGGAAGGAAGTGTAGAATTTTGTCACCTTGACCTAAAGAAACCTTTTCCGATCAGGTTTACAGACGCGTCCTTGGTTATTGGATGATTGGTTGTTGGAAATATTGATTTCATTGAAACTCTTTAAAGAATATGATATTTAAATTAGGGTTTCCTTATTTGTAAGAAATTTTGCTGCTGAACCATTGATATTCATAACTAACCCAGGTTTTGGGTTCTTATGTAGATTAGGTTTACATCATTCACAAATTAGCTACCGTGAGTATACTCATACCCGACGTTCGGCTTTCATCACAACCAGTCATATGTGTGCTTCTTGAACGATGGCGGGATATCCTGTTTTACGTCGAATACGAACGGCTAAGTTGAGATAAGCTTTTCTTGATACTACTCGGATGATTTGTCAGATTATCACGCGAGAGGAGGACCAGTGAAAAATTATTTAGGTGTTGCTATCGAACCCAGACCTTCTGTGCAGCAGTTCATCGTACTAACAATCGCGCCACTGAGCCCGTCCTTTTATTGAGCTCCCTGAGAAACAAATTTGAACCTATAAAATCACCCCGGGAGATTTAAGGGTCAAAGTCAAAAATCACAGACTACACAGCAAATGGAAATTGTTTTAGAATTTGCCACTACAGGGGACAACAAGACCAATAACTTTTCAAAAAGATGAAGAAGGAGTAAGCAAAGGCTGGGATTGAAGTTGCGAGGAGGTGCTACTGTCGCGTTAAAATAACGCGGCAAAAAGATTTCCCCTTCACTCCCCATATCCAACCCCATAACTTCTTCGCCCATTCACTTTTCTTTTTCCCGTTGCCCTTCTTGGAGACCGGTTAAGAAAGTGTGTCCTGGGATGTAGGGTTTCGGTTGAATTGGGTTGTTAAATTCGTGGGGATAATTGCCGCGAAATAGATCCTCGATCGAAATTTAATTGTTGAACTTTGTGTCTGCGTTCTCGTTGATTGTTGCAGTGGTGCAACGAACAAGCGAGGGAAATTGTTTGTGTGGGTAAAATGCATTCAGTGGGAAATTTGGGCCAGGGAAATTTCTTCACGAATGAATGCAAGATCATGAAGGAGAGAATAGCGGTAAACGGCTACCCATATCAGCAAAGTAGCGGTGTAAAGTTAAGCCGCATGTTGGGCCAGCTTGGTCCTTTTGTTGGGAAAAAAGAAGGTGGTCAAAGAAAAACCACTTCTTGGTTGACCCGCAATAGAAGCAAATTGTGCGAAAAATTATAACAAACGAACATTTAGTTTAACATTTAACATTGAGGAGTTCTTTCTTATTGAGAAAATTAGTTTGGTAGTGATGAAATTCCCCCATTAGTCGGGACAATTGGAAAAGTGTCGATCAAGACAGGATAGGAGTCCCATGGAAGAAGTGGCAGGATAGACCCTGTAGTGACTACTCGGGAGGAAACAGAGTACGCCAAAAAGGGCACAGGAGTTATAATAACAAGGAAGAAAAGCTTAGTATAGTGCTTGTGGTAGTTTATTTGTTCAAGTTAGTGAACCGGGTTTTAAAGTTTTTTGTTTTTGTAAATGTCCGTTGGTAGATATTTCGCTTCGGCAAATCCCGAATTACATACGGGACACGCGACCCCTTTGTCTGAAGCCATTGTGTTAATCGTTCGGGATAGACGCGATAGTGGTGGATAGTGTGAAATAATTGTTCTTCTTTTCACTTTTTTCTGTGGCAATAAATAATTATTTTATAACGTGACCCAGTTGTATGATTTCGATCGGAATACCATTTTATTTACAGAAATACCGTCGGACAAACGTAAAGGTTCTACATTCTCACGGGGGAAATTTCTTTATTACCTTTCTTTTCCTTCGACTTTCAACCATCGGTGAAGTGGCGACTGCAGAATTTTGCTGTCGAATTTTTTCTTCGTTCGTTCGTTCGTTCCCTACGGGAAAAATATAACACGACCTACATACATATAACAAAATATCTAAACTGTAAGTTTCTTAAACCTACCGAAATACTTAAAAGGAATAAATTTCCTTCTACAACTTGATTGGTATGTATCAATCCAGGATGGTCTACCAATTCTGTACCCTCGGCTCAAAGCACTTAAAACTCCTGACACACACCATTCATCGATTATAAAACCGCCTATAACACGATCCCTGTATAGTTTTGGTATGGTATGGTAGCAAGCATTCTCCATCAGTCGGATGAGTAAGGTAATCCGACTGATGGAGAATGCTTACTACGTTTCATCATGGTCGGCCGCAACTTCACCGATCATTCCAAAGCAAAAACATTTTAGACTGGGCAGCGGGCTGTCAAGTGTCTTATACTTGAGAAGTTTATGAATGATCAAATTATGTATGTTTAATGCTTTCAAGACTTCGTTTAGACTTCGGTGATTGGCACTTGAACCGTAGGAAGTCGATCCATTTTTTTGCCGTTATATTTTGTTTAGTAATGAGGCTTGGCTCTACCTTTGTGGCTTTTTGTAAATTGTAGAATTTGTATGAATAATCCCTCAGGATCTATGCCCCATGCTTTATGCGCTGGTTATATCGTAGAGCCATTCTTCTAAGCAAACGAAGAACATGGAAAGTTCACTGTAAATGGAGCTTAGCTCTCGTCAGAGCAGCATTTACATGTCTGCTGAAGTATAGATACTGATCAAGCCAGGGGCCAAGGTACTTTACTATACTTTCACATGCCAGTGGCTGCCCAGCTTGCACCAGTTACCTAGAACCTAGAGGTTCTAGACAACGGTGTCCTAAACAGGATAGTTGCAGAAAAGTTGATTTTCAACTTCCAGTCATCACAATATCTCTGGATTTTGTAAAAATCCCGCTGTAAATGATCTCGACAGAAGGAGCTGTTTCGTACGTGATAAGATCGTCCGCAATTGTCTGAGTAAGACTACCTATTATATCACTGGTGTAAATGTTGAAGAGGATCGGCAAGTTTACCGCTCCCGGTTACCTCATTTTTAATGAAAAATGCTGCGGTAGAATTAGTTACTCTCGTGATGATCTGACAAATCATTCAAATATTATCAATTATTGTCAAGAAAAGCTTATTTCAACTTAGCCGGCATAAAACAGGAGGTCCCGCCATCGTGCAAGAATTACACACACACTTGAATGGTTATGCGAAAGCTCGGCCCTGGGTACTAACGAGCCTGTTGCGCCAAAAGTTTGTATTTATTTTAGAGCTAGTTACATTGTCACTTTTGACAACAAACGTTCTACCAGTGCATGTCATACAGGTTTCAAAGAACTGCGTGTCTATGTATCGGTGGTGCACTCCATACAATGCCCACAGCAGCACTAGACGTTCTTTGCACCTACTACCCGTAGATATTTTAGGCAAGCAAATGGCAGCTAACTCAGCCATATTTTTTAAAGCCATCCAACAGTGGTCAAATATACAAACTAACCGCTCAAAAATTCTAAACACTAAAAACACCGATTACCCCCTTACCAGGATAAACTTTGATATGAGTATCCAGGTCACAATCCCAGACAGATCGTCATGGAAGAGTAAAGAACCTGTGCAAAATAACTCGATCCATTTTTATACCGATGGCTCCAAAACTAATGACGGAGTGGGTGCTGGGATCTTCTTCGACAGGCTAAATCTCAGCCTATCTTTGCGACTTCCTGATCATTGCAGCGTGTTCCAGGTGAAACTCATGACGATCAAAGAAGCCTTATGCTGGCTGAAAGAGAAGATATTACATTCTCTTTCAGCCAGTATAAGGCTTCTTTGATCGTCATGAGTTCTGCCAAGGATATTGGCATAATCTTGGACAGCCAAGCGGCCATCAAATCCCTTCAATGGTGGGGTGGAGAAGATATTACATTCTCTTTCAGCCAGGATAAGGCTTCTTTGATCGCCATGAGTTCTGCCAAGGATATTGGCATAATCTTGGACAGCCAAGCGGCCATCAAATCCCTTCAATCAGTCTCAACAAATTCAAAGGCAACTCTAGATAGCCGCTCATCTCTTCAAGAGATGGCATATCAGTTCAACTTTCACTTCTGCTGGGTGCCTGGGCATTGTGAAATTGCGGGGAACTGTATGGCTGATGAACTTGCCAGATATGGAACTAAATTTCCAGTCGTACCCGACAGGGGTCAGTTGGTATTCCTATCGCTACATGCCAAAGCTTACTAGCGCAGCATGCCAACAGCAAATCAAATCTCATATGGAGTTTTGGCACGATGTGACAAATTACCCAAAAAAGTTGGCCAGAACTGGATTTAAGAAGTTCCAAGGGACTGCTCGATAGATCATACATTAGCGCCAGCATTCGTGTCATAACTGGACACAGTTTAATAGGCAGGCACGCAGAAAGGCTAGGCCTCCACTTACACGACTTCTGTAAGTGCTATATGGACGAAGAGGAAGAAGAAACTATATCTCATCTCCTTTGTAATTATCCGGCCCTATCAATCAAGAGGTAGCTCCATCTTGCAGCTTACTACTTTCAAAATCTCAGCGATTTGACAAAAACGAAAGGCAAAAGTCTCCTCCGTTTCATTAAAAGCTCAGAATGGTTTTCTCACAGATAACAAGGAAAATTGACAATATCCACATGGTATCATAATGAACCAAATATGGTCTAAGTGTGCTGAGGAACTCCCTGGCCACTCTAACCTAACCTAACCTTTATAGAGGCCATCTTACCATACGGTGTCGAAAGCATTCTCTAAATCAACCAGATTTGCACCCGTGCACTGTTTTTTTCGTTGTTCGATTGTATATCAGGCACCAGTTTGGATGCGGCATGAATAATGTCATCTCACGCATTAAAACCAAACTGAGTCTCTGGTATTATCTTAACAAAAGGAAACTATACGTGCTATTGGTATGCCAGCCAGTTAGGCAGGTGTGTCTATTCATAGTAAAGTTACTAAAAATGAGGCAATTAAGGAACAAATCGATTGGATTTCATGAAAGTAAACTTCATCTTGCTAGACTGCTTACATAACGTATATACTGTCCTGATATGGAGTAGGTACAATCACCTCGTGAACACCTTAGGAATCCTGGGCTACTTTTCTTTTGCTCATATCTTTTTGTCTCGCCAAAAGCTTTGACAGCTTTGCCTTTGTTCAGTCTTTGTTCTTATTTTAAAGGTATGTCAAACTTGTTTACTGGCATATTTTCCCACTAGCTATGAATATTGCGAAATTCCCTAAGAAGTATCTGATGCCTTTCTCATCCTTTGTTGCATGCTTTAAAAAGTTTTATATTGCGAATTCTTAGCACGTCACGAAAAGTTTCCATTTCATGACTGCTGTTGCTTGTTTTTCGTCGACCTAATGTTTTTCGTGTATTCGATAGGTTTATGAATTTCCAAATATGTATAACAGAATACTCATCCATAGTGTTTAACCTCATAACTGTATTTCACTTAAAAAAATCAGTTTTCCGTTGGCTAATAACTCAAAATCTCTTCCCGATAGAATATTATAAAACTAATTCAGCAATAATCCTCTCCTATTACAAATCTTATTTCCCAAATCCATCGATAACATCACCAAATTACACAATTAAATCGGAAAAACTCTCGACAATACACAGGATAACTCTGTCAAACTGTATTTTGCAGCACCCTCATCCTCTAATACTACCAAACGTAAAAGACAAGTCCTTGCGACTCCCTTCGTATCACCTGGAATCAAATTACAACACACCGAGAAGACACACAGAACAAACAAATTTTCCACATTTCCACGCAGGATTCTATTCGAAAGTATATTAGCAACGTGTAAATGGGCAAATCGCTGTTAAAGTGTCACCACCGCCATCAGTTGTCAAACATTGAGGGTTGACGGATATAAGCGAGGTAACATTCAATTGAAGGGGATTCCACAGCAACTACCAAATGAACAAAATTTTATAATGAAAATCTCGCAATGCACACTGATTCACGGATGATAACACCCTTGGGAATCTGAACACAAGAAGGACGTTGAATTCAATTATGCACGCACCCGGTTTGAGGAGTATACGTATTCCAATCTTCATAAACTGTGCACAGATAGTATAGGACGAACAGATTTGTTCGGTTGTTAGTCTGTCGAAAACTTAAGTGTAGCTAGTGGAATGTCAGTAGATGAGATTAGAACGAACAAGTGCACGGGGAGATATTCGAGCAAGAGGTTAGAACTTAGAACACAGGAAGTTGATACATGTTGCTAGGCGACTTTTAAGCCTGTTCCTATATTTATAATTGGGAAGTGTGTATGAGATTAAGGGAGTCCACGGGAAGCTAAGAATTACCTTGGAATAACATTTGACCTCGGACATCCGTGTGTCTATTAAACTTATTAAATTATCACGGCTGACTAAGCCAGAATAAAAGGCGTGAATGGAGGATTATCCGATGATTTCGCAGGACGAAGTTTGGTATAGGTATAAATGTGTTTTCATTATTAATACGAAACACTTGTATTTGTGTGTATCGGTTTTTTGATGATTGCCATCCATCTATCAAGGTTGAAGGTTCATTCGATTTTCTACAATTTTGTGACTCACATAATGAAAACCCAGCCAGCTTTTTCAGAAGCTGTTGTCGTATGGTTTGGGTTATAGCCACTTCGATGTCTTATAGTTATTTAACTGAAATATACAATTTACTAAAACAGTGTTTCCTCGCTTTTTTTCAAAATATTTTAAAAACTCACCAAAGAATCGATTATTTCTATATAGCCTTGTCTGTCTGTCCGCCCGACCGTCTGTATGTCACCGATTTTTTGGGCCTTAAATTTTGACCTTTTTTTTTAAATTCTGACCTGCCTAAGCAGTAATATACACATCGACCTAAAAGATCTATTGTGCTTGTCGTCAAATGCTTTTTAGGTTAGTAGCGCTTCTACTTTCCTAATGTAGCTGATAATACTTTCAGCCGAAGATTTCCTCAGTTCTTCGGGACTTAAAAATTCCCTGAAGAAAGATTCCCTTCTCATACCGTAAAGGGCCGGGCATTCACATATTATATGCTCGGCTGTTTCGTCTTCTTCTAGACATAGTCTGCACTCCGGTGAGTCGACTAGACGCATTTTGTTTAGGTGATATCGCAGACCGTGATGACCAGTTAGGTAGCCTACTAAGTTTTTGATATCGTGCCTGCGAAGATTTAGTATCTTATTGGCATCTGATTTGAAGGGCTGAATAGCTCTTTTGGCCTGTCTTAGGCCTGGGATGTTTCCCCAGTATGAAACACATTTGTTTTGTTCCCAGTTTTTTCTGACCAGATTTATGGCTGATTTGGGGATTGCACAGAAGGGTTCAGGTCCAATGAAGGGGGTTTCCGAACCTTTTCTGGCTAGTTCATCAGCTTCTTCGTTACCTTCAACTCCCTTATGTCCGGGGACCCACCATAGTTTGGTTTTGTTCCTGGAACTGAGTGTTTGGAGGGAGTTGAAGCAGTGTAGTACTGATTTGGAGTCAATGATGTGTGAGCTAAGGGCTTTTATAGCTGCTTGACTGTCCGTGAATATATGGATGTTTGCGCCTTTAATACCTGAGTTGTGTATTAGGTTTGCGCATTCTTTTATGGCATGGAGCTCAGCTTGGAATACACTAGGGCTTTTTCCCATAGGTATTGAGATGTTTTTATTTGGTCCATGTATGCCAGCTCCTACCCCTGAGTCCATTTTAGAACCATCCGTATACCACTTTATGCCGTTTTGGCAGTTTGGTGGGTTGTTGCTACACCATGCTTCTCTGGTTATGATCTCCGTTGAGAATCTTTTGTCGAAGCATAGTGTCTTTGGTAAGCGGTCTGTAACCGCACAGATCATGTCAAGTTCTGGAAGTTCGGATAGAAGTTCAATTAGTTTTAGATGTTCACTAATGTTTAATTCTTCCGCTTGTGTCAAACTTGCTGAGCTGCGAATTGCCAATTTTCTTATATAAATGTGGAAAGGTGTTAGTCCTTAAATTTTGACCTAGATCGACGAAGCAGAACAATTGCAAACATTTTCAAAATCCGCCTTTCCCACGTCTACTTTTCACTTAAACATTCATTGAATGGGATAGGGATAGTATTCAACACGATTTGCAAAGCGGATTGTAGCCTTCTCATTTTTTTTTAGGTTTGACTTTTTACCTGACAACACTGTTCCTATCGATTGGCAATTTGACAGCTAAAAGTTGATTTGTGTTTTTTACGTTTTGGCATTTTACGATGAATATCCAGAACAACGCGTGCAAATTGTGGAAACTTATTTTACCAACGGGCTCAGTGGCGCAATGGTTAGTGCGATGACCTGCCGTGCCTTGGTCTATATTCGATTTCCAGCCGTAGCAACACCTAAATGATTTTTTACTGGCCCTCCTCTCGTGATGATCTGACAAATCATCCAACTAGTATCAATTGTCAAGGAAATATTATCTAAACTTAGCGTTCAGATTCGGCAAAAAACAGGAGGCCCCACCATCGTGCAAGAAGTACACACGCACATTTGAATGGTTGTGAGAAAGCTAGCCCCTGGGTACTAAGGAACCTGTTGCGCCAATTTTTTTTTATTTTTTTTTTCGTATCGCCAAACTTATCGTGCGTCCATTTTACGGTCGTCATAATCTCCTATCTGAGCAAGTTATTTGGAACACAATGAATCATTTGCGCACAACGTACAGTGCGAGGAGAATCCGAAAGAGTCGATTCGCCATCGCGCATAGTAATTGGAGCTATGCCCATCCACTTTGTATAAAATTTTACGGAAAGATCTTGGCTAGAGTCCAGCTTGTGCAAGAGTTGAAACCTCGTGACCATTATACGACTCGTAGGTTCGCTGAATTTCAAAACAAAATTTTGTTC
This sequence comes from Rhingia campestris, assembly GCA_932526625.1. Lineage (NCBI taxonomy): Eukaryota > Metazoa > Arthropoda > Insecta > Diptera > Syrphidae > Rhingia > Rhingia campestris. The sequence goes on from OW052184.1 coordinate 101,176,618, forward strand.
TCCGACGGGGCCTATTTTTGGTTAAATGGATGGGTAGACAAGCAAAATTGCCGAATTTGGAGTGGAGAATTCCTAGAAGCCTTTGTCGAGACGTCCTCACAACCATCAAAACTCACTATTTGGTGTGCTTTATGGACTGTTTGAATCATCGGCCCATATATGTATATAGAAACATGATTTCTGACTCCTTCCTCCCACAGTTGAATGGCATTGACGTGACAGGGCTTTGGTTTCAACAAGATGGGGTAACATGCCACACTTCACGCAACACCATCAATTTATTCCGGGAAACATTTGCTGAGCTCATAATTTCACGTAATGGACATGTGAACTGGTCTCTACGATCCTGTGATCTTGCACCTTTTTTTTTTTGGTTGCGCCAAAGGGCTGTGTACTGTTTTAAATTTACCAGTTACCCGGGTTACTGACATGTACGACTCACAAACCTGAATACTCCAGGAATACTCCTACGAACTAAACCACACCCTGCACACTTCAACCACTCTCCCCGCGGGACTACCGTTAAGTATTACTTCGCGGGGCTGGTAAGCAATATCTATGCTCTTCTTTCCGCGTCATTCTGTTCAACAATGGGTTTAGCGTTTGCTGTTGCCGTCGGGGCTTGGTTTTCGCTGGTGATCTTCCTCAATCTTTCTAACCGTCGAAGTTCCTTCAGGGAGTTAGTATTTCTCCAATTCCTTCCTCTAGTTTTCTGCACTCTAAACTGAAAATTGGGCACTGGAAAAATATGTGCCGCGCATCTTTACTTGCCTCTCCACAATTTAAACATTTAGAAGACTCCTTGAGAACAAACCTGTTCAGATATGCTCGAAAGCAGCTATGCCCTGTTAGGATCTTGTTTAAGTAGAAATCTACTACTCCGTAATTCTGGTTCATCCATTTGTGGACAGTCGGGGATCTTCAACCTTTAGATTACCTTCTTTGGGGGTATTTTAAGTCACTGGTCTATGCCGATAAACCAGAGAAGTTGAACGATTCGGTAGTCAAAACTCGCCTTGTTATTGCTGACAGTTTGTTTCAAAATGGGTGTCGAGTGACTCTTTCCAGCTTTCTAAATTTCTTTACGATTTTCGCTTCAGCCTTTTTCGGGGATGGTTTTTCCCTAATTCTTGATACTGCAAAAGTTCGTGCTGCGCATCTTCTCGCAGTTAAATGAATTTGGAGATTCTTTGAGCACTTATTTTATGTTAGGTATTCTCGAATGGAGCCAGCTTGGATAAGACCCGGTTAAGGTTAAGAAACCTACTGCTTCTTGTTGCCGTTCCCATTTGTATTTCACTTGCTTTTAGAACTTTCATGGCAGTGTAAATGTGTTGCCTATAAACAGTTTGTGTCCCTGCTAGGCTTGCTTCATGTAGTTAATTGATGAGACTTGCATTATTCGTGCTTCTTCGGACTTGTCAGACAGAAATTGGCAGATCTCTTCCTTTATGATGACCCCATCTAGGCATTTGCAGGTAATGAGCACGTCGAGTGTTAGTGACCTCACTTCCGCCATTTATCGGAGAGCTTTTCTTACTTTATTTTGTTGCTCCAAGATTTTTAAATCTGCTTAAGCAGTAACTCTCCACTTACCGTCTTTCATATCCTATTACATCGGAACTCACTTCGCTCAGCTCAGGGTTTGTTATCACCTTTCGAAGTATGTAGCAGTAGGAAGTTTCTCCAAGCTTTTTAGTCACTAACGGATTTGGCTTCGTGTATATTTTCTTTCCTCTTTTACTTTTGTTTATGGATCCTTACCCTAGGGTTTCGCCATTCGTTCCTGGTTTCCTCACATTCAGATTTGGATGTATGAAAGCGTCAAAGGTTCATCGCGATTTTTGGATACCTTTCGTCTTTCGTTTTCACTCTAGCAATGGTGTCAAGAAAGAAAAAGCTGCCAGCATGTTCTTTGGTGACAAGTAAGTGATTTAAGTGGGTCTAGATATTTCCTGTTGAAGTCCAGAATGCAGCTGTAGTTTCTGCATGTTTCATTATCCAGCTATCCAATTCTAATCTCGTGGTGGACATTGTTTTTTTTTCCATTGATGAATTCTATTAGTGCCGTGATGATTATTTCCCGAGTTACCAGTTTTTCGCTTTTCTCCTTCCTCGCTGGTTTACTTAACCTTTACTTTTGTGTTGGTCACTGGGATCAGACAACTATGGTTGATGTTGAACTACACTAGTCGGCATAAGTATTTTGACGAAATAAAAATCGTGCATTTTTGAGTTTAACTTCTAAATGGCTTGACAAGAATTCATGTTTATTTTTTCATTTTTATATATAACTAATACAAACTTAAAAATAGGCAAACAAATATATTTTCATAGAAGTCAAAAAAGATATAAATTAATTTGTAATTTCGTGTGTTGGCATAAGTATTTTGACAAGTATATAACTCTAAGAAAAAACATTTTAAACTTAACAAAAGTAAATAAATAAAGAAGAATTTAGTAAAATATATAACCTCCTTTGGCTTCAATAACTTTTTGAAGGCGTCTCGGTACTGAATCTACTAAATTTTGAAGAATCTCTGGAGATATCTCTTCCCAAAGGGAAGTGACCTCAGAAATCGTCTCCTCTCTGGTTTTATTTAAAGAAACTGTTCTTTTGCGTTTCAAAAGAGACCAGACGTTTTCTATTATATTTAAATCTGGACTTTGAGGTGGCCAGTCCAAAGTGGCAACACCAACATCCTTCAAAAATTTAGTTATCATCCGGGCTTTGTGGCATGGGGCATTGTCCTGTTGCAGGATAAATGATTCACCAATAAGCCTACCTCCGGAAGGAAAGGCATTATCATTTAGGGTTCTTAAATATTGACCTTGGTTCATCGAGCCGGTGATAGGAACCAATTCACCCAGGCCATTATACGCAACACATCCCCAGAACATGACAGAGCCTCCACCATGGCTCACTTTTTGACAAACGGGGCGTCTTTTTTGCCTTTCTACCTTTGGCAATCTAACGTAAAATTTGTTTTTTGATGAGTTATACTCAAAGGAGCTTTCATCTGTGCAGATGTTCCTTTGCGAAAGACAGTCTTTTAAGCTTGTTTACCTTTGATATGTACGGCACGTCCTTAGCTTTAAATGTTTTAAAATCTCCTTCCATTAAACGTCGTCGGATAGTGCGCTCACTGATTGGATTCGTTGCCGTCAAATTCCATTGATTTGCAGCAGTTTGAGGCTTCAGGAATATATTTCTTTTAAATTCCCGTAGAAGGGTTCGGTCTTCAGTGGGCGTTGTTTTGCGCTTAGCACCTGATCTCATTAGGTTTGTGATGTCATTATGCTTTTTAAACTTAATGATTTGATAGTGCACAGTTTGACGCGACACATTAAACTCACTTGCTATGTCTTTTACTGCCGTTCCAGCGTTAAACTTCGCTACCATTGAAGTTCTGACAACCAAACTCAACTCAGCCGTTTTACCCATGGTTTTTAATAAATTTTAATAAATTTTTATTTTGTTATCAACGTTTAATGTAAATTAAAGTTAACTACACAAGTTTTTTGGTTATCACGTGATCAAAACTGTTAAAATATTTACACAAAGTTTCCGTCAAAATACTTATGCCACGTAAAAATTCTTTGTCTGCATGCGTTCTTATCAGCAGAAAGAGAATGCAAAAGGTAAACAATACAAAACTTGGCATGCATAGAGCTAAAAATAGATTCTTTGTTTCGCGCATCATTTTTGCACCGTTGTTTTAACGATACCAAGCAAAGTTAGTCTCAATAGTCACAAAAAGGTTTCGTCAAAATACTTATGCCGACTAGTGTAGTATGCAAGTACGATGGCTTATGGGAGGCTTAATCCTTACTTCGTGATATAATACCACAACTTCATTACCTTGAGGGTTATGCTCACCGTAACATAATTTTCCAATCATGGGATATTTGATACCTATTGAGAAATTGGAGCTTACCTTGTATCCTCATTCGACCTTTCGATCAATCGGACGACCTCATTTCTATCGATTAATCGAAGTTCAGATTTTGTCCGTGGTGCGTCCATATGTTTTGTTTGGTACATGACAACATCAACGTTAAAGCAATTCAAAAAAAAAGTCCCTGTCGATGTCGTTGAGGACATTGCTGAGTTAATATCATTCTAACATAAAACCAACATTCCAAAGTGAAATCGAAAATCTCCATTCAAAATTACTGTCAACGTCCTTTTCAAAAGACCAGTAAGCTCCCAACTTATAACAGGAAATGCAAACAACATCCTAATCCCGATTGAAAACCCGCGATAAGACATTTCCCACTTTTGGCACCTTTTATTCTACAGAATTCCACTAAACACATCGATATTGCAAACAATTGACCATCATCACTCAGTCTACCAAAACCAAGTGATCCTATCAGACAGGTTTTCCAGAAAATCTTCACCCGATCTAAATTCGGTAGCCGAGGGAAAATGCTCTATTTTGTCACTTTCAGTATCCTTTGGCCAGACAGACGGACTAAGACTGGTGCTCTAAATATTTAGGATAATCCCGAAAATCCCTTTCAGCTAGTTCACGTCGACGACAAAGTGTCTTATCGCAAATGATCTTTAAGACGATCACTGCGTCCGATCAGGAACGATCATCGTCTACCGAGGGATTTGTCACACAGGTACCTTATATCTATTGATGGTATGAATGTTAAAGTGTTGGAGTACTCCTTTCATGGGCATTTTTGGCAAAGGACATTCATCCAGGAAAGAGGTTAATTAGCTTACAATCGTAACTGTACACTGTCGAGTGATTTTGAATGCGGTTTGTTCGTATGTGAGCATATGTCAAATGTTTTATCTAATTGGATGAAATCAAAGAGAAAACATATGGGAGGGAGTTTTTTTTTTTGGTCGTTTGGTTATGATTATGATGTGAGTGTCAAAAGGGGTGGAAAATTCAAACCTCCCCTGATGCACAAGTTTACTTTGCGCAGTATACGAGGACAACAGCATCATCCAGCTAGCGATGTGGTGTAAAATGACCCGCAACTTCGCTGATTTATTAGTCAGGGATTTGATGGGTGTCCTTTTACATGTTTTCTTGTTCGTTTTCGTGTCGCTTTGGGTTGCGTTGGAAAACACGCAAAAGGGACTATGGCGGGGGATTCCTTTCACTTTTCATCTTGTTCCGAGTAATAATTAGTTTGTGGTTGTGCTGTGTATTTTTTTTAAACTTGAAAACCACTAATTTAGATTTATTGTGATTAATTAGGGAGAATGTGTCGGAGAAAGGGTGGTACAGGGTACGCGTGTACACGATTATCTGAAAGTGGTGGTGTGGAGAAATATGTGTTTTTTTGGTAATTTAAATTGCAGGTTTCATATTCATAAAGGTTTTGACTTTTAGTAGACTACAGAGGGGGGATCTTGCTGATGAATAGTGGGATAGGTGACATGAGATGGGACGAACTCGTACTTAGTTGAAATCGATGATGATTTTTTTGATGATTTTTTTTATTCATCACCAATTAAATGTTACGAATAAAAAATATCATCTATGAACGACGGAATGAACCATTTAAACCAAAACGAAGTGAAGATAACAATATCTAAATGATGATGCTAAATGACGACCTTTCTCGGGCCTCCCCTTATCTGTAAAATCTAATCAGATTAATAATTCATGATGAAGAAAATCTATAGTCATTGCTTTCCCTATTCACAAAAGAGTCCCTTAAAATGTGACATTTACAAAGGCTTGAATCTTTGAACACTTTTTCAACATTGCGGCCAATCTCTAACAGTGTGGTTTAAGGACTGATATGTCCAGAATTGACCAACTCTTCTTGGGAAAGACTCCGACAGTTCATTACTGCGTTCGGACTAAATACTCGCATGTTATTTATAACATATTATTGGTTTTGATGTATGGATTGATGCAGTAGATGTTTTCGCTAAAGCCATGGGATTCGTTGGCATATAACTGGTGGGCCAAAAGAAGTTTATTTTCAAAAATGCAATCAAATTAACAAAATTAAATGTTTTCCCATGTATTATGGCTTTCTTAGTAAGAGCAAACAAATCCATTAATTATTGATCACGACGTCGGTCGCGTCGTTCAAGTGGCTGCCTCGGCTGGCTTCGCAGTAGCTCATTCTGTCAATCCAATTTTCCAATACCTTGTTGATTGCTTAAGTGCTTAAATCGTTTCCGGATTGTTGGCATAACATCGGCCCTTCGCGGTTCCTCACAAAAAAAAAGTCCAAATGGGTCAAATCGGAGTTTCGAGGCGGCCAATTGACATCTCCAAGACCTTGTTGATTGTTTCAGGCTGTCACTCCAATTTTCCAAGACCTTGTTGATTGCTTAAGTGCTTAAATTGTTTCCGGATTGTTGGCATAACATCGGTCCTTCACGGTTCCCCACAAAAAAAAGTCCAAATGGGTCAAATCGGAGTTTCGAGGCGGCCAATTGGCATCTCCAAGACCTTGTTGATTGTTTCAGGCTGTAGCTCACGGATTTCTTGGATGATATCGGCCTTTAGTGCTTAAATCGTTTGTTGGCATAACATCAATCCTTCACGGTTCCCCAGAAAAAAAAATTCCAAAGACAAAGTCCCGTACTACCTCAAAGTTATATATCTGTGGTGACGTTCTGTCCAATTTGTCGATTTTGTGTGTTTTTTCGTCTTGACAACATATATTTGGTCTTGCCAGCTTAACCTATTTTTTCCTTCTCTATACTAGCAAATGTGGCTATGACATCACGTTGAGTCCTACCAATGATGTCAATATCGTCGCCGTATGCTAGTAGTTGCACCGATTTTTGGAAAATTGTGCCTCTGGTGTTGGCTCGGGAGTTTTGCACAATCCTCTCAAGAATCAAATTGATGAAATCACATGACAGCGCATCGCCTTGCCTAAATCCTTTTTTTGGTATCGAATGTGTCGGTGAGGTCGTTTCCGGCCCTGATGGAGCAGCGAGAATTCTTCATCGTCATCCTACACAAACGGACGAGTTTGGGCGGTATACCAAAACTAGACATGGCTCTGAATAGTTCGTCTCTATAAATGCTGTCGTATGCAGCTTTGATAAATAATAGGTGGTGGGAATCGATTTAGACTTCTTGGTTTTTTTGTCCGGGATCTGCCAAAGTGTGACAATTTGATGGGTTGTGGACTTTCCTGGCCTAAAGTTAAATCTCATGTGGGTTAAATAAAAAAAAAGCCTGTTGTATCTTTCCGAAGACAGAAGTGATCAAAAATATTGAATTGTGAAGAAAACACATTCTTCAAAAAAAAATTGCTATCACTGTTAAGGTCCGTTGTGTAGAGAAGTTTGTTTCATAGCCTGATGTCAGTTGTCCATGTACTTTAGTATGCATACATATAAAGGTATAATGCCCTTTATATGTATATGATGTAGTTTTTTTTTACTTCGCCATATTTTCCAATACCCCTTCCAATAACTCTCACGATGGCTTAAAAGTTGCGAGTATCAGTACAGTGTTAAAATTTGGTATGATGGAACGTCACACAGCAAGAGAGTTCCACAATTTCATTGCTCTCGAAAACTGGTTTTTCTAGCTTCTCACCAAAGGAGCTGTTTACTGCTCTGTTTGCACCAAGTGCAAGTTGACTGAGTCCCAGTTCTGTTTCCACTTATGGAACCGTAACACAGCAAAAGAGAGTTCCAACATTTCGTCGCTCTCGAAAACTGGTTTTTCTAGTTTCTCACCAAATTCACTAATTATTGCCCTGTTTGCACCAAGTTCAAAATGAGTCCAAGTTCTGTTTCAAATAATGGAACTGCAACACAGTAAGAGAGGTCAATAGAGTTCCAACATTTCATCGCTCTCGAAAACTGGTTTTTCTAGCTTCTCACCAATGGAGCTGTTTAGTGTTTACTGCTCTGTTTGCACCAAGTGCGAGTTGACTGAGTCCAAGTTCTGATCGTCGCTCTCGAAAACTGGTTTTTCTAGCTTCTCACCAATTTGAGCTATTTACTGCCCTCTTTGCACCAGGTGTAGTGGAACGGTCCGTTATTTTTCCAAATTCAATTAAAGTTGTAAGTCGGCTGAAGCAAGCATTTGCCAAAATTGTGTCACACACGTTTTTGCGAAAAACAATATTTCCTCGTGAGAGAGTGTGATAGCTATACATAGATCAGTTAATTGTTAATTCAGTGTGGGTGAAGACTTTAATTTAATCAACTCGTTCTGGATTCGGGAACAAATGTGTAAGAACAAATAGTGATATATAGCATGTTTGTGAAGTGCGTGAGAGACTTCCGAACTCAAAGTGTATATATTGTTATTATCCTAATTTTTTTTTTTTTATTGTTACGATCAAACGACAAATAAATTTGATGATATTGGTACCGAGGTAAGTAAGTACCTTTGCATATGCATATTATAATTCTACATTTACTATACAAGTTGTTAAATATATGTATGCTTCGATGTAAATATTTTCCATTTATTAGATAATTATTTGCAATTATTAAAATAATTAAAATTTATATCATATACAACATATTGACAGTTGATGTCTTGTATGTATGTAATATTGTTCTATGCACTCACATATTAGACGATATTTGTTTTATCCCATTATAAAATCGCTAGGATCATCCAATACTTCTCAGATCAAGACCGTGATCCAAAAAAAGTTCACTTTTTAAAGGTCATGTTGGTTAAATAAAAAAAGCCTGTAGTCATCAGTAGTCTTCAAAATTATTAAATTCCGAAGCAACCACATTCATAAAAATATTCTTAAATAAAAATCAAAAATCAATTTTCATCGCTTAGAGGTCCGTTGTGTAGACAATTTACTACTTTCAAATAAAGTTCGTTGTGTATGTACTTTAGTACTGTATTATATACTGTACATTTTTTTCTTAGCCATATTTTGATATTATTACATACTCCCACCCCCTTTCAAATAACCTCACGATCTTGTTAAAAAATTGTGTGATTGTCAGCAAATGTAGTATGATGGAACGTAACGCAGTTAGATATGTCAAGAGAATTTCCCAATTCCTTGGCTCGCGAAAACTGTTTTTTTCTTGCTTCTCAGCAAAGGAGCTATTTACTGCATGTTTGCACCAAGTGCCAGTTGACTGAGTCCAAGTTCTGTTTCCACTTATGGAACCGTAACACAGCAAAAGAGAGGTCAATAGACTTCCAACATTTCGTCGCTCTCGAAAACTGGTTTCTCTAGCTTCTCACCAAATTCACTATTTACTGCCCTGTTCGCACCAAGTTCAAAATGAGTCCAAGTTCTGTTTCCAATTATTACTGTGTTGCAGCAGTAAGAGAGGTCAATTTCACCGAATTTGTGGATCGCGAAAACTGTTTTTTTTTCTAGCTTCTCAACAAAAGAGCTATTTACTGCTCTGTTTACACCAAGTGCAAGTTAAATGAGTCCAAGTTCTGTTTCCAATTAGTAAGAGAGGTCAATAGAGTTCCAACATTTCGTCGCTCTCGAAAACTGGTTTTTCTAGCTTCTCACCAAATTCACTATTTACTGCCCTGTTCGCACCAACTTCAAAATGAGTCCAAGTTCAATAATGGAACTGCAACACAGTAAGAGAGGCCAATTTCACCGAATTTGTGGCTCGCGAAAACTGTTTTTTTTTTTCTAGCTTCTCAGCAAAGGAGATATTCACTGCCTGTTTGCACCAAGTGCAAGTTGAATGAGTCAAAGTTCTGTTTCCAATTATGGAACTGTATCACAGTAAGGGAGGTCAATAGAGTTCCAACATTTCGTCGCTCTCGAAAACTGGTTTCTCTAGCTTCTCACCAAATTCACTATTTACTGCTTTGTTCGCACCAAGTTCAAAATGAGTCCAAGTTCAATAATGGAACTGCAACACAGTAAGAGAGGCCAATTTCACCGTATTTGTGGCTCTGGAAAACTGTTTTTTTCTAGCTTTTCAGCAAAGGAGCTATTTACTGACTGTTTGCACCAAGTGCAAGTTGAATGAGTCAAAGTTCTGTTTCCAATTATGGAACTGTATCACAGTAAGGGAGGTCAATAGAGTTCCAATATTTCGTCGCTCTCGAAAACTGGTTTCTCTAGCTTCTCACCAAATTCACTATTTACTGCCCTGTTCGCACCAAGTTCAAAATGAGTCCAAGTTCTGTTTCCAATTATGACTGTGTTGCAGCAGTAAGAGAGGTCAATTTCACCGAATTTGTGGATCGCGAAAACTGTTTTTTTTTTCTAGCTTCTCAACAAAAGAGCTATTTACTGCTCTGTTTACACCAAGTGCAAGTTGAATGAGTCCAAGTTCTGTTTCTAATTAGTAAGAGAGGTCAATAGAGTTCCAACATTTCGTCGCTCTCGAAAACTGGTTTTTCTAGCTTCTCACCAAATTCACTATTTACTGCCCTGTTCGCACCAACTTCAAAATGAGTCCAAGTTCAATAATGGAACTGCAACACAGTAAGAGAGGCCAATTTCACCGAATTTGTGGCTCGCGAAAACTGTTTTTTTTTTCTAGCTTCTCAGCAAAGGAGATATTCACTGCCTGTTTGCACCAAGTGCAAGTTGAATGAGTCCAAGTTCTGTTTCTAATTAGTAAGAGAGGTCAATAGAGTTCCAACATTTCGTCGCTCTCGAAAACTGGTTTCTCTAGCTTCTCACCAAATTCACTATTTACTGCCCTGTTCGCACCAAGTTCAAAATGAGTCCAAGTTCTGTTTCCAATTATTACTGTGTTGCAGCAGTAAGAGAGGTCAATTTCACCGAATTTGTGGATCGCGAAAACTGTTTTTTTTTTCTAGCTTCTCAACAAAAGAGCTATTTACTGCTCTGTTTACACCAAGTGCAAGTTAAATGAGTCCAAGTTCTGTTTCCAATTAGTAAGAGAGGTCAATAGAGTTCCAACATTTCGTCGCTCTCGAAAACTGGTTTTTCTAGCTTCTCACCAAATTCACTATTTACTGCCCTGTTCGCACCAACTTCAAAATGAGTCCAAGTTCAATAATGGAACTGCAACACAGTAAGAGAGGCCAATTTCACCGAATTTGTGGCTCGCGAAAACTGTTTTTTTTTTCTAGCTTCTCAGCAAAGGAGATATTCACTGCCTGTTTGCACCAAGTGCAAGTTGAATGAGTCCAAGTTCTGTTTCTAATTAGTAAGAGAGGTCAATAGAGTTCCAACATTTCGTCGCTCTCGAAAACTGGTTTCTCTAGCTTCTCACCAAATTCACTATTTACTGCCCTGTTCGCACCAAGTTCAAAATGAGTCCAAGTTCTGTTTCCAATTATTACTGTGTTGCAGCAGTAAGAGAGGTCAATTTCACCGAATTTGTGGCTCGCGAAAACTGTTTTTTTCTAGCTTCTCAGCAAAGGAGCTATTTACTGCTCTGTTTACACCAAGTGCAAGTTAAATGAGTCCAAGTTCTGTTTCCAATAATTATGGAACCGTAACATAGTAAAAGAGAGGTCAAGAGAATACATAATTTTCGTGGCTGATGAAAACTATTTTTTCTAGCTTTTCACCAAAGGAGCTGTGTACTGCTCTGTTTGCACCAAATCCAAGTTACTGAGCCCAAGTTCTGTTTCCAACTCCAATTATGGAACTGTAACACAGTGAGAGAGGTCAATTTCACCGAATTTGTGGCTCGCGAAATTTGTTTTTTTCTAGCTTCTCAGCAAAGGAGCTATTTACTGCCTGTTTGCACCAAGTGCAAGTTGAATGAGTCGAAGTTCTGTTTCTAATTAGTAAGAGAGGTCAATAGAGTTCCAACATTTCGTCGCTCTCGAAAACTGGTTTCTCTAGCTTCACACGAAATTCACTATTTACTGCTTTGTTCGCACCAAGTTCAAAATGAGTCCAAGTTCTGTTTTTTACTGTGTTGCAGCAGTAAGAGAGGTCAATTTCACCGAATTTGTGGATCTGGAAAACTGTTTTTTTTTCTAGCTTCTCACCAAAGGAGCTATTTACTGCTCTGTTTGCACCAAGTGCAAGTTGAATGAGTCCTAAGTTCTGTCAAGAGAATTCGCCAATTTCGTGACTCGCGAAAACTGGTTTTTCTAGTTTCTCAACCAATGAGTTATTTTCTGCCGTGTTTTCACCATAAGTAGAATTTCAAGTTGTGTTCACAATTACAACTAGAGCTTGTAAGTGCTTTGAGGAGTAAGCATAAACCCAACATTTTTCACGAAATATTTTTGTTTAAAAAAAAAACAGTTTTATGTGATAGAGTGAGATAGGTATAGACTGCTCAGTTAATAATTAATTCAGTGTATAGATGAGGACAGTGATTTAATCAATTCGTTTCGGGCTCTGAAACAAAAATGCAATAAATGTATGCGCATCAATAAAAGTAGAAAAAGTGGTAAATAACAAATAAATTATGTGAGTGAAGTGAGTGGATGATCAAAAAATAATAAAAATATAGTTGATTTAAAAAATATAGACAACCTGGCGTTAAGTGTAGATCTTGTTACATTAAAATTGTGTTTTTTTTTCTATTATTGTTTCAAAAGAAGAAACATCAAGTAGATAATATCGTTATCGAGGTAAGTGAGTTCGTTCGAACATAAAAATAATTTTATATTTACGGTACACATTATTACACATATTTTTGCTTCAATTGGAATATTATTTTTGTCTTTATGGAAATATACATAGAATACAACTTATTGACAGTTAGGTGTCCTATATGTTATAGGTATATTTCCGTACTCTCACATATTCATATATTCATACAAGTTCAATGCCCTTTAGATATATACTGTACTCATAAAGAGAGTATTTATCAAACGTAGGTATATAAATAAACCATACCACCACACTCTCGACATTTATTTACTTCAAGATCTCTTTAGGAGTGTCAATACGGTAACACTATTTGACGAAACTGTCACACAGTTGGAGCGGTCAATAAAATTCCCAAATTTCACACAACTTGCGTCACACCATGTTTTTGCTTACAACAATATTTCTATGTGATAAAGTGAGATAGCTATTAGTTAATGGTAAATTCAATGATGGGGCAATAATTTAATCGAATTGGTTTGGGATTAAAAAAAATTTTCTTTACAAACAAAAGGGACGTTGTGTTAATTTTCCAATTGTTTTTTTTTTTATTTAACCGTTTCTAACGATGTAAGTGAGTTTCTTCGCAAATAAAGGTCTGTATTTACGATCAACATTATTACCTCTTTGTCCATCGATTGGAACGTTATTTTTATATTTATTGGATATTTTTTGGATATTCAAGATTTTACAATCTACATAGTATTCAACATATTAAGTATCTTGCATGTAATATGGTTCCATGCAGTCACATATGTATGCATATTAAAATGGGTATTGCCCTTTATGTAGACCACTGTCAACCATATTGTTTCATTTTAATACCCCGCACCCAACAACGCCTAAGATGTCTTTGCTAGAGTTTCAGCCAGTAACAGTAAGATCATTCAAAAGAAGTCAAAAATGTTTGACTCTCGCGTAAACTAGATTTTCTAAATTGTAACGAAAGATGATATTTTAAGCCCTATTGGCACCAAGTGCAGGGGATTAAGTACAAATTTAACAAGAACTTGTAAGTTTTTTGATTTTCAAAAATTGTATGTCACCACGATTTTGCAAATAGTTGCTGGTTTGTTAACGTAAGCCCGTGTTTGTTTTAGAGGCATATGACTTTTTTTTTTAATTTAAATTCAATGGAATGACCAAAATTTTGGCATTATTTGCTCACAAATTTCATGGCATTTATTATTTAAAAATAGTTTCTGGCATATGATATCTGTGACCGCACCTTATGAACGCCATCCTGTCAGTCCAATTTCGCACCACTTTTTCGACGATACCCGGTCTTATTTACTCAATAGTGCGTCAAATGTTAGATTCTAAGTGATCAATCGTTGCTGTTTAAAAGCATAGCCCGGAGATTTGACGTACCCCCACAAAAAGTAGTCCAAAGGTGTAAAATCAGGTGCAGTGAAATAACCAGCTCCGCAACCCGCAGGATTATTGCCATTTGAAACTGGCACTATTGCCATTTGAAACTGGCATTCAAAACTCTCAAAGAAAAATAGATTATAGTAAACCCTAAATTTTTGAGAAAAAATCAACAACAGTGAGCCCAAGCAGGGGGGTTGAGGCATTCCATTTCGAAAAGAAAATAAGCCCCGTGGGGCTATTGCTTCTTTTTGGGAATTAAGCCAGATGAAGCTTATTTCCTCGGGGGTTATTGCACAGCACCGTAAAATCACACGAACAAGATTACCAATTCCCAGGTCCATTTCTTGAGATGATTCTTTTACCAAGCGTTTGGCTCAAGTTATGGTTGCACGCGCTGTATGGCATGTTGCGCCGTCTTGTCGGAAACATTTCACCTCCAAATGATTTCCAATGGCATGAGAAATAAAAAAATCTCGAATCATTCGCCTGTAGAGTTCGCCATTCACCATTCGGTAGTGTTGGCAATGGTTCCGCCTTTATGCAAGAAGTACACACAAACACATAAATCGTTTTGAGAAAGCCTGGGTTCTAACGAGCCTGTTGCCACAAAAATTTGTATTTTTTTTGTATTTTGGTTAAAATCTTAATAGACAAGATGAGCACGTGCCAACAGTAGTGTGAGATTTTTACTCACTAAAACCACAACCTTTTTTATACCCTATCCCATAGGGGTATATTAGTTTTGACATTAAGTTTGTAACATAGAGAAATAGTTTCGATACATATACCTCAAACTATATGGATCGATTCAGAATCGCTAGCTGAGTCGATTAAGCCATGTCTGTCTGTCTGTCTGTCCGTCCGTCCGTCCTCCGTCTGTGTGTCACGGATTTTTGGGCCTTAAATTTTGAGCTAGAGTGTTGAAATTCGGCATATAGACTCTCTGGCCGACGAAGCAGAACAAGTGTACAAATTTTTGAAATCCGCCAACTGCCACGCCGCCTTTTTAAAAAAACGTAGTTTTAAGCCAAACAGTAAAGAATTTCAAAAAAGTGCCTGAGCAGCATATTTAGACAATCCTAAAATCTATAATTCGTCTATACAAAGTTTTTTGCCACGCCCATTTTTTTGGGGCGTTTTAAGTAAAAAACGCTTTTTGTCCAATTTTTTTAGAAAAAACTTTTGATGCAAATACTTCCGTATTAGTAATATAAACAGTTTCTCCATAGATCATTTTCACCTACGCCCACATTTTGGGGGCGTTTTCTTACAAAAACCAATTGTATACCCCATCCCAAGGCATTAGCAAGAAATACGTCGTTTTTTGTCGAACCACAAAAGGTTTTGATAAACTTGTCTGAACAATAGCTATGTTGCGACAATGTCATTTACTATATTTCATCGCCATTAAGCCTACATTTTGAGGATATTAATTTTAAGGATGGGATGGGATAGGGTATTCAACGATCCGCACAGCGGATTGTATCCTCATATGTTTGTAATTGTATTGCAACTACAGTATGCGACTTTTCCAGCAATTTTTTTTTATCATGAGAATATATGAGTGTTTGATAGGAACTTTCTTTTGAGAGTTCCTGCTTTTCCGCAATTCACAGAGCGGTTATTATCAGACCAAATCCAAGGGTTTAGTTCTTTAAAGACGTCGCAATAAATTTGTTTTGTCAAGAATTTGGAGGACCGTTGTGTTAACATGTCCTAATAAACTTTTTTTTAATACTTTCGTGCAAAATTTTTCGTTTTATCTTTAACGGCGGGAATACCCAGATCCCTGCGTAGATCTTTTGGTACAACCCCCTAGTTGTATACGGTATACCATATTTCCAAACTGGTTTTAGCACTTGCTTGTATAATAGCAGCTTGTTATCAAGGTTAAGCTTCGAATATTTTCCGAGCAACCAGTACAGTTGTCTGTATTTATTTTTAAGTTCTTCGCATTTCTTTTTTACATGCGATTTCCATTTTAATTTTTCATCGAGTGTCATTCCGAAATATTTCGCTTCATTTGCAAACGGGATTCGAAATCGAAATACAGGCAAATTGTTTGTCCGTTTATACGAAAAATCTACAAGAATCCGTAAACTTGACAAAGTGCTCTATAAGTTTGGCAAACAGAGAACGAATTTTGGAAATAAATCTCCACGATTTGTAAACGTTATTCTGGAATGTAAGTATTTCCTTGATGGTTTTCCAAAGTGTACTGAAAAAATCCAACACACTTCATTAGTATGGCGGCTAGTTTGATAGTTATCCCTATCTGAACTTCTTAAAAATAACCTTTATATAGATGTAGTCGAGTCAAATCGGTTATTTTGCATACACCTACGTCAATCAAGTGAGGTGAACCGATGTTTTAAGACGGATCAAGATTTTTATGATAGAGTTGCATCAGAGTTGTTAGAATAAACTTATTTCAAGAAATTCCACATTTCGTTGTCATTTTTCATCATATCATCATTTACAAAAATAAAAATGATGTGCAATCGAACCACCAATACTCACATCATTATCTTATGAAATCTTTCCATCTAGCGACACAATTCTTGATGTAGTCCGTATGCATTCAATTTGACTAGGAAAGTTCTGTGCCAAACTCTATCGAAAGACTTTGATATATCTAGGGCAATTTCTCTCGATTCTTCATATTATTACATCGCGGATGTTCATAAACGGGTGTGACAGCTAAGCAATCCTTTCAAAACCTAACTGCAGATCGAGGTCCAGTGCAAATCGCTAAATCACTTTATAAGCTGCTGCATTGCTCCTACCACTAGACCTATGTCATCTAGTCTCGAGCCAATTGAGCAATAAAAAAAAGTCAGTACTCCATTCCATTCCTAAATAATATCTGCCATATTCCCATCAAAGCCACATCAAAATTGCACCTTCCCACATTCAAATTGTGACATCCTGTTGATGAAAAACATCAATAATTTCACTATCCTTTGTGTGGGACAAAACGAAAAAAAACACATTTCGATAACTCACATACAATAGCTAAAAACCAACAATTTGTTCAACATGCAACTATCTCAACAATAGATGCAACAAATTTTCAAACTATGTACCTTAACCTCAAAATATGTTCCAATGAAACAATGAACTCAACTCTCTACAAGAAGCGAGAAAAGGGAAAGTATCCTTTTGTCAGTCTATTGTGTCATGCTTCCATCATTACTGACGCAGACATAACCTCGATGACGAGGTGTGATCATAAAGTCCTTTATTCGAGTTTTTCTGCATTGTCCCCTCAAGAGGGTATAAACAGGGTTTACACACAATTACACAATGTTTCGTTTCGTTTCGTGTTGTATCTCTCGCTCGCCCTTCGCAGATAGAATAATCCCCTGCGTTGAAGTGAGAAGGGATCATCAGCTTAGCTCCAGGGATTTAAACAAATTTCCCTGCCTATGAATCGCATAATGAAGTGGAAAATCTGTATTCTCGGTTTCTGTCAGAATTGAAAAGGAGAAGTGACATAATCGTTCGCTACTGTGCGTATTGCTCTTTTGTGCGATATTGTTTTGTTTGGACTTCATTCATGGATTTGTTGTTATTCTTCTCGCAGGATATTCGTTGGAAATTTGCAAAATTAGCTCATACCTTTGAATCGGACCTCCTCTTTTTGATTTCACGGGATTTTTGAGATCGATGAATTATTTTTTAAGTCGATCTAGATCTAGAAGGACTTGAAATTTTGCAGGAGACTTTTACAACGCGATTGGGTTAAAATTAAATTTTCTGAGTAATCATTGGAGCTTTAGTGATTCTGCAATAGCAGTAGCTTAGGCTAGGACCTTATTGAATGTGTATGAAAAGATTTCACATATCCTTAATATTAATTTTGCCAATATGGGGGCTTTATGGGAAGGGATAATAAAAAATGGCATTGTCACAACATATTTTTCTATTGCATATGCTAGGGTAGGGTATACGCAAATAGTTTTTATATGAAACAGCCCTCAAAAAGTGGACTTGGGTTAAAATGATCTATAGACGAAAATTTCATAGATACCCACATTTTTGCATCGAAAGTTTTTTTTTCAAATTTCTTGAAATTTTTGCCTAAAATAGTTTTTTTTCACTAAAAACGCCCCAGCTATTGATTCTGAGTCGATCCATATACTTTAAGGTACAAAATCTAACTAATTACTTTTCTATGTTACAAACTATGTATCAAAACTAATATACCCCAATGGGATGGAGTATAAAAGACCAAGGCCTAAGTTGTTCGGCTCTATGTTTGCCTTGAACAGATTCGTATAGGTACACCAATCAAGTTTGCGCTCCGTATAGTCTTCAAATCAATCCTAGAATGACAAACTAGAATTAAACAAACTTAGAGGATGTAATTACAGGCAGTAGGCTAAAATTAAGTCATATAGGACAGTTTGAAATACTGCAAGTTTAATATGGTGAAAGACCATTTTCTTGCAGTTCATCCGAAGTGATATTACCTGTAGTTACGAACTAAAGTGAGCTTCAAATTGAATTACACGACAAGAACCTTTCGCAATTTGAGATTTGTTTTATAAGCTGTCAAAGCTGACTATCAACGAAAATATCATCTCAGTCTTTAATCTTCTTCGATCCTTGGTACTATACTTTCAGTTATTTAGCCCTCTGACATCACCTTTGCCTTAGTGTGAACATTTCGTCAATGATCGACATGCCGGTCAAAAAGCCACACTGTAACATGCCTATTAGTGTGTTGCAGAAAGCCTTAAGACATTCACACAGTACGCTGGATAGGATCTTATATGCGGCACTTTGCAAGGATGTATCTGGGTGGTTGGTGCAAGACAAGGGATCGCCTTGTTTTTTAGATGGGACATGTGGAGCTGGTATTCCAATCATCGGACATGAGCTGTCATCCATCCAAATTTTGTTGCTGGTTTGGTGCGTGCAGACAGACTTCTATGGCAACACGCCTATATTTGAAGAGTTCTACTTTTGATCCATCAGAACCAGCTGTCTTGTAAAGGGTCGTTTTTTTTCGGTTTCGAAAGTAAAGATAAGTAAAACACACACATGTGAAGAACATTTTATTTCATTATAAAGTTTGGACCCTTAAGTGTGAAAAACAATATCTTTAAATGGCAGCCTCGGGAAGACTCGCAGCTTGCGATTCTTTTGAGGTAATTTTTAACCTCCCGGGCGGTATCTCAGCCATAACATGAGTAATGTTGGTTATTAATGCGTCTAGCGTTCGGGGATTGTTCGCGTAAACACGGTATCCTCAGAGAAAAAAACATAAAGGTGTCATATCGCGTGCTCTTGGTAATCGATTGATCGCCAATACGTGAAATTAAGCGACCAGGGAACTTGTAACGCAATAAAGTCATAATTGAACGTGTTGTGTGGCTTGTGCCCCGTCTTGTTGAAACCACATATCGTCCAAGTCATGATTATCATCAAAAATCGCTTATCATTCGACCATATCGCTCCGAATCGAATGTAACCGTCTGCCCATTGACACTTGCACTTGCAGCAGAAATATTGAATAACCACTTTTCTTGTAAGTTTTAATACATTTAACGCATGTCGTTTGTTAAGCGACCCAGTATCGTAAATGGTCCACATACAACTAATATTATGACACTTCAAATGATTGCTGAGTTTGACAGGTGTCAAAGGCCAGCGCTACCAACTTGAAGCCACGAAATTAATGACCCGATTGTTCTTCAGCTTTTTGATGGCTTGACTAACATCTTTAATGATGTCAACTTCTTCGTTGCCTAGAACTGCCCTATTATGCAGGTGGTGGCACTGCAGCCTGATTACATCTACAATTCCCATCACGTCATACTAACTAGGTTTAGGGTCGTGTTTGTATTTTTTGTAGAATCGACGACATAGATTCGGTGTTAAACTCTATCCTCTTGGGAATGATGCAGGAATTGAACTTTTAAAATCAGTGTGAGGTAGCACACATACATTTGTTTATATTTCGAGTACCTTAAGCTGATAAGAACTAAAGGTACCCTCTGTTAGTTAGACTAGTCGTACCAAACTTGCTATTCTTTAAACCTTGACCTGCTTAAAGTCATAGGAGAATACTTTTTCCAGGACAATTCGATGTGAATGAACTTGATATAGCTTCATTAAAGTGTTTGTATAGCTTACAAAGCCACATGTTATGGGTCTCATTAAAATCCCAAGGGTATCGCTACACACGCAGAACATTGATCTTGGAGGATTAGAAGACCTGTGAACCCAGCTACCAATATGCAATGGAATTTAACTGTTCTTCCAAAAGATTGGACAGCTTTGGGCATATCAAAAGGCATAAATGCTGACGAAAACTCGTGTAGGGAGTAGTTAAAGTACCGTTTATTCATACGTATATGCAAAATGTCGCACCCCATTTTTTTGCTTAGGGAGTTTAAGTCAGTCCTGATTTCTAATTCTCCCGAGAAAAATCTTTAAAAGAGGCGGACATAACGATTAAACATTTTGTGATGCGGATACTACACCATGCAATCTAAAGATTCAGCAACTTAGCGTCTTTAAATACTTTGTTGTAAGTCATTCATTTTGTTGATGCAACTGAGTGATTGGATTTCTTGTACGCCAGTAACGGCGTAAGTATAACCGTCAATGAAAAAAAAGTTTTTTTAACTTTCCACATCCTCATATCTAATTTGTGTGTTGATTTCCTATAGCCAAACTCATCCTTCACATTTGACCGTGACCAAAACATTCAAAAGTGTTGACATTCAATTTTTTGTCAAAATTACGCGTTTCGCGATAGGCAATGTCAACCCAACAACAAAACTATACAACAGCGCAGTCACATGCACTAAAAAGGTGATTCCAACGTCTCACCCGTCCCGTCGTAATTTTTCGTCATTCATAATCAAAATCAGAAACTGTTTCCAGGTTCCTTTTTTATTTCGATTTTTGTTTTTGCTTCTGCTTTGGCTTCTGTCCGTCATATCATAAAACAAAATAAAATAAAAGACAAGAAATGCATACAAAAAGAATTTGTAGGTATACGTCGTTCATGAAGCTTTTCAAATAACGTTCCCACAGTTTGGATATTTGCTGATTTTTCACCCGGTGTCCGGTTCTGAAAACCCACACTCAAACATATAAGAATATCCCCACATGCAGTACCCAAATTTGTAACGGCAACTATCCCATAGGAAGACAGCCCAGTAGCATGCAAACAAAAATAATAACTGCAATAGAATGCTAATGTTACTTCTTGTTCTAGGCGATCTATCGGATTACATGTTGCATTTGTCGTTTCGGTATTCTATTCAGCCCCCATCAGCCGGGGAATGTTGTAATTTAGATTGGACGCTTTTTTTTTACGGTAATGTACATTATAAGAGCTGGGGCGGTTTTGAAACAATATTATGCTGAAACATGGGGTGTACTATTTCATAGATAAGTTTTTGTGATCGTAGGAGGGATTTTTGGGGAATGGAGAACTATTTTTCTGAAATCACGAAGAGAGCTCATGAATGGGTTACTAGATACCTACTTGAAATCGGATTTTTTTTTGATGAAAATTGTTTTTAAAAATTCGAAAAGAATATGTTTGGCTAGCTACATTTTTTTTTTGAAGTGGATGTTGTATCTAATTGAATTTGTGGATCGTTAAGCAATTGGGGTTATGAGAATCTACTTTATCGATGCTTGGCTCTGATTTAAACGGTGACAATTTTAAACACAGTTATGAATTCGTGATTTTCTTAATTAAGAACTGACTACGATTGCAATAACCGAAAAAAAATATGGTTGTGTGGCCGCTGCGCTGCGGCGTACGAGTTCTGTTCATCGATTTAACAGCCTGACAAATGGAACGCCTTTCGGCATTACATATAGGTGTTTAGTGTGACGCTTTCTTTAGATATTTTCGAGTTGGAGTTTCTCTTGTGCGAGGTCTTGAAACAAGGTCTACCTCCGCTACGTCCGACGGCTGACTGCACATCGACAAATCTGCGAGCTATCTCAAACGCTAATGCTAAGTAGTTTGACCAGGTCTATGTCGCTGTACAGCTTTTAAAGTTCTTCGTTGAATGTTCGTCTCCAAAGTCTGTCAACACAAACGGGACCGACGATTTTTTAAAGAATTTTTCGGTCGAAAACGATCCAAGAGGTTTTCATCCGCTTTTGATACTTTCCATGCTTCGGGGCAGTAGACCAGGACTGTGATGATAATGAGGATCTGCGTCTAAATTACTAAATTTCCTTCTTGTCCCAAAAAACAGTGGAGTAATTCTTTGTTTGATTTCTGAAGAGATATTGTCAAGTTAATAGCGAAGCTAAGGTAGACAAAGTTTCGTGCATCCTCAAAATTTTAGTTGCCAAATTTGTCGAGGTTGTGTGTCCTGAGTGTATCCTCATTTACCTACTTGTAAACCCATTTCTAACGCTTTCTCCTCTATATATACAATAAACGTGGCGGTGACATCACGTTGAGTTCGACTAATGATGACAATATCGTCGAAATATGTATGCTAATAGTTTCACCAATTTATGGAAGATTGAGCCCACGTGTTCCCTTGTACCCTATCGTTAAGATTATTTTTTGATTCATTCCATAAGGGGATATTGTCGAAAGTTCTTCAGAATCGAAAAAATTTGCAAATGGCGAACATTCGTGTCGGACGTTGAATTCATTTTGTTTGGTTAAAAATCGTAAATTTCATGCTGCTCGTAATTTTTTCGATGCAAAACATAGCAAATTGTTGAATCGTAACTTGCCAGTGTTAAATGTAAATTGAAATTTCCATGAATTTCTGAAATCTCTCGTTCACCTGAAATACCTCCACGTCGACATCATTAGAGTAGAAAACCATGACAACTCACCATTTTTTAACTGAAAAACCATAAATGGCATTGCGGCCAGCACTTCAGCGGGAGCTATAACCTCTCCTCAGACATCAGATGCCGCTGCCGCAACTGCTGCTGCCAACAACACAATGCTCAGCATGAGTCCTCCAACTCTATCTGGAGCGGCTTTGCCCAGTTGCAGCTCACCATCGACGCCGGTGAAAGTAGGCCCACTGCCCGAAATGACCGCACACACTCCCCAAGGTCCACCGACTTCCCACGCACCTTTGGTGAAGAACTCACCTCAGAACTCGTCAACCTGGGCTGGCGTAAATTCTGGGCAAAACGGAGAACCGCCCATACCACTGAAACAAAATTACCGAAGAGTCTCTATGTGAGATGCCGGGGCAACGGCCCTTTGACCCACTTACCGCTCGGTATTTGTCATCCTGTCGCAAACCAACCGGATCTCCTCAAAATCCAAGCTTGAAACGTCGACGCCCCTCTGAAGACATGCATCGTGGTATGGTGCCGCCTCTGAAGAAATTCGTGGAAGGCATCATAGGCGAGAATCAAATATATCTGCAGAGATATGATCAGCTAGAGTACCTTTCTCTGATAACGTTCTCTGGTCCACTTCAGCCTAACTAATAAATCTATTTAATTCGAAAATTCCTTCACAAGCTAAGATGTCAATGATGTCGACATCAATAAATACTAGGGAATGGTCCCTAAGCATAAAAAACAGATATAACCCCCAGTTCTACGTCTCATGATGATGAAAATCTAAAGTAGAACAGAGTAATTAAGTAGGTACCTACACATTTTTAAGAAAAAAAGGTAGAAAGGTAAATAATGGTAAATAAACAATTTACGATTGTGATCCTCCTCATAAGGTGCTAGAAATCGCGGATCTTCGATGTTGTCTTACTATAGAACACGATCAGGCAGATTCTCACGAAACGCAATAAGCTGACGATACATTTTTAAGCTTTTTTTCATGCTTGCCTAGCCGTCTTATTAATTACACAGCTTTTCCTGCTTAAACAAGTGACCTATTTACGAAGTGAGCCTTAAGTTCCTTTGCTAACTTACGGTCCTTCAAAGATTTTCTTCAATTGCCTCAGTTGAGATTTGTTAATTAGGTGGAACAACATTCTCAGCATTGTCAAACAACAATGTCCCCTTACGTACAGCACGTAATAATGATAAATCGTGAAAAATAAATACCGCTGTGTATTTTCATTTTTCGTATCTATAGATATAACTATGACCTAAAACAAAGCATAGTCTATACATGACACACCTTCATACGGTCCACATTGTTTCAAAAGCAAAATTTGAAATTGAATCCTCAATTGGACATCCTACCTAACGTCGCCAATTTGATTTCCACTCATTCAATTACGATTATGACCCATAACCACCCATAAATAAACAATATTGGTTACACTGTCTGCAATCCACCCTTGGGTTAACAGACCTTCAAATGAGCAGCTAACTTGCACTCTTTGCTACTGCTGGCTTCTGCTGTTGTTGTTGCTCCCCAGGGATGCAATTATTATTTCAATCATTTCATTTGTGGAAATCTGTAAAACCTCCAAGGACCGGCAACAAGGCAACAAATTCTGACTACAAATGTGATTTATCGCAAGGACCGCTTTTGGTATTCGTGTTTTTTATCCATTGCCTGCAAGGATTCCTTTGTTTAAGGGACTTTTTTTTATTCAACAGTCCACACGGTTTTTGGGGTGAATATTCTCTGTAATTTGAGATCGTTGGTATTGCTGTTAAAGCGTAGCCATGACAGTGGTCGTTGGGTGTATGTGATGAAAGGAAACATGTTTTTTTGTATATTCTTCAGTTAGGGGATGATTTCCAGAGATAGACTCCTCCTATTTTTCACTTGTGGAACGAAATGAAAATAGAACCATCATCCATGTGAATGGAATTTCATTCGCACTTTCTAATTAGCAATCGCGACGGAATTCCATGGTACATTGCTTAAAGAAGACACAAACACAAGCAAACAAAAAAAAAATAATTTCTTTCTTTTTATCTCGTTTCCCTTCTTGAGAAAATATTTTCTCGCTTCAAGGAAACGAGTGTCGTATTTCAATTAAAGAAAATTTGGAATGAGTCCTTTGACAGTATTTTACGCAACAATTGAATCGCAGAGAAGATGTCGATTGAAGCCGCCTTGTTGATGAGGTAGAGGTTGTTATTCATTTTTATTTTCACACAACGCCAGTTTAAAGAAAAAATTCTCTATAATTAGCGAGAATTGTGGGGGGAATATCTGAAGTGAAAGGGGGTATCTTCATAAAATATTGTAGACTGCTGAATACACGAAGTCCGTGATTCTCTTTAAATAAGACATAATGCAGGAATACCAGAAATGCGAAAGGATGAAGAAGATACTGGATGTGGAACTGTATGTCGTGAGACACAACGTCATTGGCTAGAGGAATCGGCATAGCAACAGATCAAAGTTCAAATATATCTCGCTAAATTGTGGACTCCACCATGGAGGGAAAATATGGTGTAACCAATCTATTATGGATTCTAAAAAATAAAACATGTGGGAAAGCCATATGATCGTTCCTGTAGACCAGTAACATGTGACAACACCTCCGAAAACGGACTCGACTATGCACCGGGACAAAATATTATATCAAGTACATACGCAATCAGTGCCTACACATTTTTAAGAGTCCCAGATCAACTAAGGATCACTCAGATTGATCAAACTGCAATCAATGTCATTTAGAGTTTGAAGGTATGTCCCTTAAAAATTTAGATTCCCAAATTTAAGAAACGGCCAACATGGACGTGGACCTAATTGGTCGTACGGATTGCAGAATTAATGCCGAAATGCTACCATCACTAGAAACTGATAGAAGTTTTGGTGATCGAATCTTCCTTAACCTCTCAAAGTACATAATGGATTCTGACCCCCCCCCCCCCCCCCCCCCCTGATAGAGTATAAGCCCACTAACATATTGGGAACTTATAACATTCATAGTTTTATATTCTGATTCGATTCAAATGCAACGGTATAAAGGGTGATTAATCAAGTGTTTTTTTTAATGCGAAATAACACAAAAATTTAAATATATCTATCGTGAAATCTTAATTTTAAATCTAAACAAACATTCATGACATTCACTTTCAAATGTTGTCCGCAACTGCGCCGTAACTCGTCCATGCGGACGTTCAAATTTTCAATGACGCCTTCTAGCTCACTCATCGTTATCTCGAGAATAACACGGTAATGTTGACCTCCAATGCTTCAATCTTAGCTGACTTATCCCCAAACCACATTGACTTTACGTAGCCCCAAAGAAAAAATTCCAAAGGTGTGATATTGCATAATCTTGCTGGCCAATACTCTCAATATGTCCATTGTTTCACGGGCTGTTTGGCAATTTGGAACCAAATGTTGTTGAAACTTCAATCGGGCTTCAATCTTAGGCTAAGAATAAAAATCATGGCGCGAGAACGATCCCTATTTACTGTAAATGGTTGGCGCCAGCCTCATTCCACCAGCCCATAGAACACACCACACGGTTGTTTAAAGGGGATGTAACTACATGAATTCAACCTTTTCCGTTTGTTCTTCGGCCCATATACGGTAAATTTGCTTATTGACGTATCCATTGAGCCTGAAATGGACGTCTTCGCCATTTAAAACAAGATGTTGGTATAAATTCTTCACAGATCGTGAATTTTCGTAATATAATGGCAAATCGTTGGCCAACGTTGTTCGGGTGATAGTCTATCCATGATGAAATGTCAATTAATAAATAATAATAAAAACATGGCAACTTGAAACGACTCACGCGCCATCTGTCAAAAAAAAAAAACAATTTTGAAAAACAGTAGAATTTATGAAAAGGTAGAATTAAAAAGTTAAATTAACTCTAGTCCAGATAACCTAAATAAGTGGACTGACCTAATGAATTTAGTTCTTGTTCGATGTATTTACACCGTTGAGACTTGCATCAAATGTAGACTTAGTCTATGACATTGTCCACACAAATGATATAAAAATAAAACTTTATAGAAACACGAATTATATTTATTTTCTTATTCTTATTCCCAATCATAAAATTCGTCACCGCTTCGAATCTTATTTTTCTTATGACATTTCTTCTGATATTTGTCAGTTGCCGTTTTCTTACAATTTCGGTTCCACTTTTGTGAGGCGATCTAGGATGCCATAGACCAATTCTACACTCACAACTTCATAAAAACTTTTTCTCATAAAGCAATGTGAAACAACACATACATTTGATGCCATGGCCACTATTTTGTAGACATTCCTTGTCAGAACAATGATTTCAAATCGTATTTACATTAAGGGTATTCATGCAACGTCGTAATTTTATTACGTGCGAAAGATTATAATTTTACGACGACGTTTCATGAAGGACCCTTAAACTGCACCACTGAATAATGCGGTAACCCACTGAATTCAATCTCATTTTACTAATTTATTTATTGATAGAATTTTGTTCCTATTGTTCTCTTTCCCTTCTCGATAATTTTCTTCAGTTTAGCGCATACGTTTTATGTGTGAAAGTGACTGATTAAATGTCAAAATAGCATTTCGTTTACAATCTCAGTTTACGCACCCATTTCCTGGAGAAAATTCCGATATTGTTGGAAAAGATTTCCCATACAAATTTTGACAGTTCGTTTATCACGTCGTAATTTTATCACGTTTACAACGTTTACGACGACTTTCCGACGACTTTCCGACGTTTCATGAATACCCCTATTAACTATTACAGTAAAATGGTGCAACTAGATCAACTAAAATACACACCAGTAATGGGAAAACATTTTTTTTTCATTCACAATTTTTTTTTAATGGATGTATACTGTATTTCACTCCGTTTAATCGTAGTATACATTTTGAATCCAAATATGTTTACTTTCACATTAAAAACATTTGCTTTGAGTGAGCGCTTATCCAAAACAATGACACAATGGTCGTGTTCCGGATTTCAGACTACAACTGAAAAATTTTCCCTCAAATGTCACGAGACTTAAATGTTCGATTGCTCAATGAGAACAGAACTTCATCAAGATGTCTTACTAACACCGAAACCCGGAATACGGCCAATGATTGTTCTGACTTTTGATATCTCAAAAGTTATGCTCGTTTAGAGTTTTCATTTCTGAATTACTGCATTGTTCTGTTGATTTTATTGCTCCCCCACTGATTTTTCGATTAAAATTATAAATTGGGACCAGTTCCCTAGTAGATATGTGCGAAAATACAGTCCCAGATATGTTACTACATGTTTTCCCGACATTCCACGCAGAGGCAAAAAGGAGTACATGTCCGGGAAAACCCGGACGGTTTGCAGTGCTATACAACGTGATACTTAGAAGAGTATTAAAGTTATGCAATTTCTAAAATGCTTTTAAAAATACGGCTGTATGTGTTTCTTCTCAAAAGAAGGTGGAGGATAACTTGTAGCAGGGTTGTCCAGCTCAGGCATGAAGCAAACCGCAGAACATATTCTCACAGCATATTTTCTTGTGAAACACAGGCTTTACTTTTCTATTCTTTCCCGTAATATTGTGTGTAACAAAGCTCATTAAACAGAGCTTATATAGGCTCATGTTATTTTTTTTAATATCGTCAGATAAACAATTTATGGCTGAAACACAATCACGCTTTGGAGCTTCGCTTTACCAACGTTACGCCCAACTGCTTTGCGCACGCTTTGACATATTTATTTTCTCAGCAGTTTCAACTTCTGCTACAAAAATGGGGAAAATGATTAAAATCTTTGCTAAAAATATCGTATTCCACAACCTTCTCAGAAAATAATCCAGAAAACAACAACAAATATTTTGACAATTCACACTTTTTCCAACCTTTGCTTTGCCCATGGCGCTTTACAGCAACGTTACGTTTGGATTTTACGTTTTTCATTTTGAGGTGGAAACTCAACGCCAGGCAAAGCTAAATTGGGATAGGTAACATTGATTTCATATGGTTGAACTAGGTGCGTCAGCCAACGCAACGCAACAAAGCGTGATTGTGTTTCAGCCATTATATGCATGCAAAAATGTATGCCGAATTTCATTCATGCTTTTCCCTGAAAATTACTCCACATGTAAACGCACCCCATAGTCCACACATACAATCCACACACCACCATCTTGAACAATCTATCTGTCACTTGGCCGCCTACCATCATGTTCCATCTCTTGACAGTTCTCCAACAACCGAAACCAGCGCAGTGAAAAGTTGTCAACATTTTTCGTGTACGAAAAGAATAATAATTTAGTTTTTGTTAAATAATTTTCTTTCGTTATTTATACACCTGAGTTCTTGGCTTCATTTTAGTTCATTGCTTTAGTTTGAAACACCAACAAAAATACAGAAACTAACCAACAAAAAAAAAGTAGACAGCCAGTTGTAGTTACAGTATTTTCGATCTCAGTTCTGTGTTTTTTCCGCCCCATTCATGTGCACTTAAGTAAATATTTGATTTCATTAAAACCAATTGACAATCGAGTCCCACACACCGCAGTACCTCACACACCTGACCAAATTCCGTGATTTCAGTGAGAAATCCAATGATTTCGACTTTGTGGCGGAGTGTTACGCTGTGTGTAGAACAAAACTTAACAGCTGCATATTTTCGAGGTTTGTTTTGCGCAAAAAAAAAATAATAGTGAACCCGTTTGCTTGTTTGCATGTTTTTTTTCTGCTTTGTCATGTAATTCGTGTATTTGTTGGTGGGGGAAAATCGTTATCACAAGTGCTTTTCCATGGTTGTAAACAGCTGTTTTCCATACGGTTGACAGTTGTGGTTGGGTTACAAGGTGGTTGGTAAAGTCTCACGCAGAGATGTCGCTCTCTTCATATGTGTGGATTGCATTCAACTGGCGGTTACAATTGGAATTGTTTTTCTGTATTTTTAGCTCAAAAGCTACACAAAGTTGGAATTAGAGGGATGCATAGCTCAATTGAGGATATTAAGACGGGCGATATGCACGTGAAAATTCTGCCAGCTCTGCAGGATAACTTCATGTACTTGGTAAGTGCCAATTGGCAAATACATTGGAAGGGAGAACTTTCATTCGATTTCCTTGGCAGATTATTGATACTGCAACCAGGGAAGCAGCTATTGTGGATCCCGTGGACCCAGACTGTGTCATCAAAGCCGTTGAGGATGAAGCAGTGAAGCTAACCAAGGTCATGACCACCCATCACCATTGGGATCATGCCGGAGGTAATGAGAAATTGGTCAAGAAATTCCCTACGCAGCTTACTGTATATGGTGGCGATACACGTATCGGTGCACTCACCGACAGCGTCCGTCAGGATGATACTTTCCAAATTGGAAAATTGACAGTTCGTTGTCTGTTTACTCCATGCCATACCATTGGTCACATTTGCTACTACGTGGAGACACCTAGTGGCGAGCGGGCTGTCTTCACCGGAGACACACTCTTCCAAGGTGGTTGTGGTCGATTTTTCGAGGGAACCGCCGAGGAGATGTACTCGGCATTGATCGAGAAGCTATCTAGTCTTGATGATGATACCAAGGTATATTGTGGACACGAGTACTCATTGCAGAACTTGGGCTACGCCAGGCATGTGGAGCCGTTGAATGAGAATGTTCTTAAGCGAATTGAGTGGTGCAAGTTGAAACGGGCAGAGGGTTCACCGACTGTACCATCAACAATTGGTCAGGAGAAGTCATGGAATCCATTTATGCGAGTTCATGTACCTGCGGTACAGAAGCACGCTGGCGAAACGGATCCAATTTTGACGATGAAGAGCTTGAGGGGTGAGAAGGACAATTTCAAGGGTTAAGGTGATTTGCAGAAAGCAATTTGAACGCACAAGTTCATCTATTTTTCGTTATTTTTTGTATGGGACTGTCCGGTTTTGGGGATGAGCTGAGCTCCTTTTGTTGTAAATAAAGATTTTTCCGTTGCAAAGAAGCACACGGCGTTTAGATGTAGTTTTTGTTTTAATGTCAAGTTGCACACTTGAAATGCAAATCTTTGGGATGACAATTTCTCGTTTGAATGATGTTTCCAAGTTCCAACATGGAAACATTTGAAAATGGGAGTTGGATACATTCCTCTCGGTTTGAGAGGATCTGCAATAATCAAAGCCTATTGACAATTGGCCATATTTTAAATACGTTGCCATCATCCTGGTTTGATGAAGAGTCGCATACGATGATGCCAAATACATTGAGAATATAGAAGAACCATGATGTCGAACTACCATTCGCTCTTAGACAGAGAACCATTTCACGTTGAATACGACTGGAAAACTTTATTCTTCGTCCTACCTAAGCAAAGTGAGAAAAACAGTGGAAGATGGAAAGGATGAATCTCAGCGTACTTTGCCGGGGGAATGGAAACCTGTTCCGATTTCAGAAGTATTAAGCATAAGTATCCTCAACATCGCCAAGATTTGCAGCAACATGTGAACGTCTCAAGATCAGAGTGCAGATGAAAGATAATAACATCACAATGGCCCTTATCAGTGTAGTCTTTGGGCAGAACAGTTCACAAATGATGGAATCTCCACACGAGAATTTTAAATTTATAGGTACATTCCACATATTCTATGGAAGATTTTTCACAAGAAAGGATTTTTACGTAATGGTGACTGTATACTTGAGGATTCTTTAACATCATTATGCAACATCAGGAGTACAATATTCCGTAATACTGTAGAGCTGCATTGTCATATATTGACATCACTGAACGATATCAACAGGTGCAGCGCAATAACCCCAGTGGAGCTTAATTCCCAAAAAAAGGAAATAACCCCTGTGGAGCTCTGTCTATCCGTTTCGCAGAGGAAATAAGCCCCGCGGGAGTCACTTAATTTTTTTTTGGGAAATCCGCGGATTGTATTGCACAGCACCGATGTCACCACCACGTTTATATATAAAAGGATGCAGCTACAACAATAAACGAAGGAAAAAACAAATAGAGATACACAACATTGATGTCCAACTGAATTTGTCCACAAAACATAGAAATTTGAGTGCCCTAGGGCATTTAAAGAAAAACAATAAAAATACTCTGAACTGGAAAATCTTCTATTATTAACCAGGGGGGTCATTCCGTAACTTTGAAAAAGATTAACACTCAGTCGGTAGTCGAGACCTCAATAATCGTCTGTGATGTGAAGATTATTGTTTTAAGTGAAGTAAATGGAATAATATCGCCGACAGTAAAAACGACTACTAATGTTATCGTCAAACGATAATCACTTTACGGAATGAGGGCCCAGATCGTCAGCGGAGAGAAAACACATCTCTTAAGTGGAGCGATCAAGTAGAAAATCCACTAAAATAACTTGTACTGCGCAACTGGAAGCAGCTAGCTATGTACTCAGATGACTGGAGAGGCATGTTTGTGGAGGACAAGCTCCGCCCAGGACTGTAGTGCCACCTAAGTATGTTAGCTCCATAAAGCCATCTTCTTACGGATAAAACTTTAGTTCAGTTGATAATATTGAGCAGTTTAATCCTTCGGTGTTACAGTAAGTGTCATCAGGAAGTAATTTTTCAATGTAAAGGGTGATCCATTAAGAGTTTTTTTTTTAAATGCGAAATAACACAAAAAAAATTAAATATATCGTGAAATCTTGATTATTAATCTAAAGAACCATTCCTGACATTCACTTTTTAAAGATAATCCCTTTCAAATAATGGCCGCAACTGCGCCGGTAGCTCGTCCACTCGGACGTTCCAATATTCGTAGGTATTCGCGAATAACTAGGGTAATGTTTGCCTCTAATGCTTCAATCGTAGCTGGCTTATCCACAAACACTTTAGACTTTAGGTAGACCAAAAGGAAAATGTCTAACAGTGAGATATCGCATGATCTTGCTGGCCAATTCACTGGTCCGAAGCGTGAAATTAATTGTTTACTGAAGCGGTCTCTCAATATGTCCACTGTTTTACGGGATGGGCCGCAAGTAGCGCCGTCTTGTTGGAACCAAATGTAGTCGAGATCTCGGGCTTCAATTACAGGCAACAAATAGTTCGTTATGGCGCAATAACGAACCCAATTTACAGTAGGTTAGGTTAGGTTTGATGGGCTGTTGACGTCCAATTGAGTCGTCTTACTCGCATAACCCTACGTGGGCCCATAGCGATACCCTTTATTGTTCCTGAAAAGAAAGCTGCGTTATTGAAGGGAGTGATACTTAGGTGATTTGTGCTGCTCCATTAGCTTCAAAGAGGTAGTTGCTCCAACCCGACTTGCAGCCGAAGCTGACGATCCGTGCTGTAGGTGTTTTAGCTAGCTCCTTCAAGTCCTCGTATTAGAAGCTAGCGAAGAGGTTGTTACGGCTGTTGCTGATCGCGGGGCAGTGACATAATAGGTGGACGATGAGGCCTCGACGCCTGGGTCTCCGCACTTCCTGCAAAGTTGGTGTCAGTCAATTAGGTTAATCCTGTTGGAATGTTTAACCATCAGATTGTGGCCTGTTATGACTCTCACCGCTATGTCAATAGAAGCTCTGTTCAGAGCTAAAAGTTTGTAAGATTTGCTACCGCTTAGTTCCTGCCAAAGGTCTTTAGTATGTTTGCAGGTGTTAATGTTTTGCCACCTAGATTTTATTTCACTTCTGGTTATTTTCTCTTTTTTGAAAGCAAATGGGGGTCTAACTCTGTTATCACATTAGGAAATGCAGGTTGACGATCCTAGTCTGGCTAGCTCATCTGCTGTTTCGTTTCGTGGGATGATACTATGTCTTGGCACCCAGATTATTTGGACTTTGTTCTGGTTACAAAGAGCCTTTAGCTCTGAGCGACAACGTCCAACTACTCGTGTTTTAATTATGTTGGATGCCAGAGCTTTTATGGGCGCTTGGCTATCTACGTAAATGGAGATATCCTCTTGTGATATGTGCAATACTCTAGCCGATTCGACAGCTTCGAGTGTGGCTAGGATCTCTGCTTGGAAAACACTGCACGAGTCTGCCAATCGAATGGATGTGTTTAACCCGATTCTATCGGAGTAGACCCCAGAGCCCACTCCTATTTCCATTTTAAATCTATCTGTGTAGACAGCTATTTCTTTGTTGGATACCACATTGTTAGATGACCATTCGTCTCTCCCAGGTATTCTGATTCAGTATTTAGTATCAAAGTCTTGATATGCGATGGTGTAGTCAGATGTCCCATTCTCATATTCTACCAATTTCAGTATTGTGATGTGGCCAAATGTTTTGATATATAGGTTGCCCGCTTCTTTGAGGCGTGCAGCGCTTTTCGCTGCTGCGTCAATCAGCTGATTTGGGGAAGATTTAGGATTATTTCCAAAACCTGCTGTGGGGCTGGAGCGCATAGCTCCTGTTATGAATACACATGCTGTTCTTTGAACCTTTGTCAGTCCCATATATTTCTTGGTCCCATATACGGTAATTTTGCTTGTTGACGTATCCATTATCGTATAGAGCTCCATTTAACTAACTGTCAACTGTCACATTGCTTTCATTTTTTCCGTTGGCAACACAGTACTATTAAATGGAGCAAAAATCAAATTTTGCGTGAATTATGGGACACCGTTTATTTGTTTATTGATTTAACAATCCTTGACGAAATATCGAAAAATTAAATTTGTGTTAGCAAAAACCAATTTTTTTTGACATAAACTTAGACTCCTGTCGATTGTCCTACACAATACCAAAACGAAGATCAACACGATCGACAAAACAAATATCGTGTCGACTATCGATCGATAGCATTCCTCGATCTTGAAAATGTCAGCATATAAAAATTAATCTACCGTAGAACTACCTGATTTAACGAAATATGCATCATCACAGTATTTTATCCGTATGTTATCATATAACTTGAATTGTCACAAATATACTCTTTATATCTATGCAGATCCCTACATTAAAATATATCCAGCTTCCTCTTTGTTTTGTTCGAAAACTATTTCAAAAAAGTTCAGCTACTTTAAAACGAAAGCATTAAGATCATCTATAGGTCATTAAAATTCAACTGAATGGCAGTTTAATTCTGGTTTAATTCACAATGACTCTTATCTTCATTGTGATTCTCCTCGTCTAGATATGAGATCACCATCGGTACGACATCTAGAAACCCCATTAATCATTCTAACAGTCAAAGCATAAGCCCTTCAAAGGAGCCCGATATAAAACTACCGACCTAATAAACATTAAACTTAACAACACGACATCATACATCAATCTATACCTAGATCTTCCCAAAGCGGTATGTCCCCCCACCTTGTCATTAAATTTACATCATTATCAACACCATCGTCACGATCGCCCAGTGTGAATCTTTAAAAACCGTCCGCTCAAATGCGGTAGCCCAAAGGCTTATGTCCAACAATGCAACAAAATAGACACGCAACACGCTTCGCTGATTAAGACCTTTTTAATATAAGAGCCAATCGGCACCGCACCGTCCGAGAGACGTTCCAACACGCACTCAAACAAAAGATACAATCGACTTTGGTGAGCCGTATAGAGCCCTACGACGAGTATACCAAACCCACTTGAGTCTAGATATACCTGTCGGCATTTGCCGCACTCCAAAAATGGAGATGTAAGCAGGCGCGTTTATATTGTCTATTCATGCCACGGAAGTGGCGGTTACACGATGTAAACCGATATACAAGGAGGGGTCATTAAGCTGCGCTGCGGGCGTGCGTGGAGTTCTCAAGTTGTAGGAGGTGGGGTAGAACAAAAAAAAAAAGATTCTCTTGCCTCCTGTGAGGATTGAACTCACGACCCCTGGTTTACAAGACCAGTGCTCTGCCACTGAGCTAAAGAGGCACATGGAAATGTGGATTCTAAGTGTGGATGGAGTCTGTGTAGTACTTTTCAATGGGAAGCGGAAGTGGTATCTATCAGCTTGATGGGAGATGGTTGTCTATGATAAATGTTTTGATTGTTTTGGGCAATTAAGAGGGAATGAAGAGGCGCGCAAATAGTGATAAATTAATATAAGGCTGTACACTTGACAATGAACTTGAAATTATAAAAAAACATATGAGAAGGCTACAATCCACTGTGCGGATCGTTGAATACCCTATCCCATCCTATCTGTAAAACTAAAATCCCCAAAAAGGTTGACATGGTTAAAAACACGATGTGGATAAAATTAAGAATATGACATGGTGACAACAAATTCTTCAGACTGCTTATAAAAAACTTTTACGGTTCTACAAATGACAAGGTTTTCTCCTGCATATGTTATGGGGTAGGGTATAAAAATGGTTTTTATATAAAAACGCCCCCAAAAAGTGGGCGTGGGTTAAAATGGTCTATTGACGAAATGTTCATATTTATATTACTAATGATTCTGCATCAAAATTTTTTTAGAAAATTTTAAAATTTGACCGAAAAACGTTTTTTATTAAAAACGCCCCCAAAAAGTGGGCGTGGCAAAAAACTTTATATGAACGAAATACAGATATTCAGATTGTCTAAATATGTTGTTCAGAAAGTTTTTCAAAATTCCTTATGGTTTGGCCAAAAAATACGTTTTTCTAAAAAGGGGGCGTGGCAGTGGGCGGATTTCAAAAAGTTTTACACTTGTTCTGCTGGGAGCAACAAAGAGCACGTGTACCAAATTTCATCCTTCTAGCTCAAAATTTAAGGCCCAAAAACTGGTGACGTACGGACGGACGGACGGACGGACGGACGGACGGACGGACGGACGGACGGACGGACGGACGGACGGACGGACAGACATGGCTAAATCGACTCAGCTAGCGATTCTGAGTCGATCCATATACTTTGAGGTATATGTAGCTAAATTATTTCTCTATGTTACAAACTATGTATCAAAACTAATATACCCCTATGGAATAGGGTATAATCAAGAAAAGTCGTAGATAAAGGTGGTACCTACACGTGTCGCCTTCGGCGATGTATAGTTTAACTACGTTTTAGAATTGACTGAAGGGCGATGCAATCAGTGTGGGAACCACATGTCATGTAGACACTAACTTCACCAAATTAAGTAGCGCTACAGTCGAGAATGAACCTGGGCCTCAACTAACATGCCTCTCCAATTAGCCCTGTCCTTAGGTAAATGTCCTAAGTTACGCACCCCAAGTTGGTTCGCCAATTAAGGCGAAGTCATCCTCTACTGCGTCTGACTTCTGGCTTCTGGCTGTGAGTCGAAGACTCTGTGAGTCGGAGTTTTGGTGTCATTCGCTCTACATGTTCTAACCATCCAATGCGGAGTTTTTTTTGACTATGTCGCTGTACTGCTCGTATATGTAGTTCTTGGTTGAGTCTTCAAATTCATAGCCCATCAACACGGGACCTATGATTTTCGAATAATTGTCCTCTCAAATCGACCAAGGATGTTTTCATCCACTTTTGATATGGTCCATGCTTCAGCACCGTAGACCAGGACTGCGATGATCAGGGTCTTATATATGATTTCCTTAGTAGTTCGAGTGTGGGATTTACTACTGAATTGCCTTCATATCCCAAAGACACGACCATATCACAAAGAAACAGCTGTTGACAAGAGTGATTCTTCGTTAAATTTCTGACGAGATGTTGTCAGAGTTATTAACGGAGCCAAGGTAGACAAAGTCCCGTACTACCTGAAAGTTATATCTGTCAATGGTGACATTCTCTCCTATGTTGTGTGTCATTTCGTGTTGACAGTATATACTTGTCCTTAACCTTAATTACTGTTTAACCGATTTTTGGGGATGCCTTCTCTGTACTAGCAAATATGGTTATGACATCTCGTTGAGTCCGACCAACAATGTCAATATCATCGGCGTATGCTAGTAAGTTCACCGATTTATGGTAGATTGTCCCTCTGGTGTTAGCGTTTTTGACAATCCTCACAAAATTTTAATTAAAAAAGTCGCAATGCGCATCCCCTTTGAAAACCTTTTTTGGTATCGAATGCTTCGGTAAGGCTGTTGCCGATCATGATGGAGCAGCGAGAGTTCTCCATCGTTATCCTGCACCGACGGATGAGATAAATACAGACGGACGATATTGGGCGGTATACCAAAACTAGACAAATCTAGGCTCTGTACAGTTCGTCTGTATAAATGATGTCGGTGTAGGCGGCTTTGTAATCGATGAATTAAGATTTGCATGTTCTTCTCTACAGGGTTTGACGTTTTACACTTTAGTAAAACTTACAAAAATCATTCCTGGAATGGCACCTTTCTATATTATAGATCGAGCGCTTTTCTTGATCTTTCTTCTGAAATGTCGGTTTTCTTCTGTCCTTTTTTGCCTATAGAGCTCAATGGCGACTCTCGTCTACACCTGAAACCTTGCCTTTTGGGCCTCGTTTTGGTTACGAGCATCTGGCGGCACACTTTGGTAAGCTTTTGGTATATAAATCTTAAATCTGTGTATATAAGGGGTGATTTTTTAAGAGTTAAGTTTTTCAGGTTGGCAGCAACCTGAAAAAAAAGTGAAAAGTTTTCAGTATAGAAACTCTGTCCATGATTCCATGATTAAATGGAAAGACTTACAAAAGAGCAACGATTGCAAATTATTGAAATTTATTATCAAAATTCGTGCTTTGTGAAAAATGTGTAACTCCATGAAAATCCGCTGCTTTATCGAAAAATTGTGTTCAGCGATGAGACTCATTTCTGGCTCAACGGATACGTAACTGTTGCATTTGGAGTGATGAACAGCCATATGTCATATTAGAATTATCGATGCATCCCGAAAAAACGACAGTTTGGTGTGGTTTATGGGCTGGTGGCATCATCGGTCCATTTTTCTTCAAAGACGACCGTGGAAGAAACGTTACCGTCAACGGCGAACGATATCGAGCCATGATACGCGACTTTATTTTGCCCAGTTGGCTAAGATGAACTTGGTTGACATGTGGTTTCATCAAAACGGTGCCACACAGCTCGTGAAACAATGGAAATGTTGAAGGATGAATTTGGTTAGCAGCTTATCTCTCGAAATGGCCCTGTGAGTTGGCCGCCAAAATCATGCGATTTAACGCCTCTTGATTATTTCTTGTGGGGTTATGTAAAGTTGTTGTTCTATGTGGACAATCCGTACACTATTGAAGCCTTACAAGATAACATAGATAACATAACACGCGTAAATCTTGGAATACAGCCCGAAATGCTCGAAAAAGTGACGCAAAATTGGACCTTCCGAATGGACCATTTAAAACGGAGCCGCGGACAACATTTACATGAAGATGTCTTTAAAACGTAAATGGCAAAGGTCTAATTATCGATTGCAATAAAAATTTTGAGTATTTGATGCAAATTTGAGTGTTTTATTCGATTTAAAAAAAAATACGCTTAAAAAATCACCCTGTCACTGTCACTTGAAGCTTGAAGGTAGAAAAACTTTTGCCCTGAC
This sequence comes from Rhingia campestris, assembly GCA_932526625.1. NCBI lineage: Eukaryota > Metazoa > Arthropoda > Insecta > Diptera > Syrphidae > Rhingia > Rhingia campestris. The sequence continues at coordinate 101,215,679 of OW052184.1, forward strand.
TTTGAATCAAATTAAGCTTTAGAAAAGTCAATTCCAATAACAGAACTACAATCTGGGTTTGGTTGTGGGAATGGTGATCACTGATCAGCATAATCGGAAATGTTCTGTGGATTAGTTAGGTTAGAGTCAGATATTTTTTGATTAGAGGGCTTAAAGTAATGAATTTTTTTTCTAGTAAAGCCATTGGTTAATGACATTAAATTGGGATTTTTTGAAATGAGTGATTTGTCCTTATACTGCAAAATCGGTTTAAGAATCTTGGTTCCTCCGATTGCTGATTGGTTCTGTTTAAACAGATCTTTTCAATCAACGTTTAAAAAAAAAATCGGGGAAAATATCCCCTGAACACACAAATGCAACATCACCAGCATTTAATTATAATCGGTGACGAATTGATCTTAAATCGGGAGACCTGGCGATACTTTAAAAGTACGACAATAGAGACCATAATGAACGAAGTAAAGTGGGAGGGCTATCATCACACCTATCAAGATTATAATCTAAGCAATAAAGTAGCCGAAAAGAAAGCGCTCATTTTATAAAACTTTTGACTTTGCATTCGCATTGCTTAAACGTATGAATGAAAGAGGCGCTGAATTGCAAAAGTATTTGTTTTTATTTTTATACTACACTCGCTTCCTTTTACCAGTCTTTGTCACAAAAAGTTCATCTTATAGCAACAATTTTGCAAACATCAAACATCTACTGAACAAACCTTTCAAAGAATGACCTCAATACCGGGTTACCGATCCGCAAACGATATGTCAATCAAACGACTGTCATGGAAACCATATAGTTCACATATACAGCACACCTGTCACAATGCACTGCCAACAAAATTAAAATCCATCATCTTAAAATATCTCTGCAAGGACATAACCTGAGGTTGACTTTCATTCTCTTGTGTTGCCATTTACATTTTTTTTTTAAATTCTTTCTGACCTAGTTTTTCACCTCAGTTCTACTCAAGCTTCTATTAGAATCCTTCACATTTTCCCTACAGAACAATACATTGATTGCAAGAACATTGTCCTCTTTGTTGTTCATAAAAAGGACAACCATTTTTTTTTTAGATGGATGCAACTTATTTTGTGTTGTCTCTATACCTGTATCCACTTTTGCCGTACTTTTTCATTTCGCTGATATGCGGTGATGCCCCGGACCTTGTTCAAGGCCACAGCGCTACTATCCACCTATATGCAACCACCACTTTCATCCCGTGAGAGTGGGCGGATTTCGATAGTATAGTGAGTCTTAACATGGTTTTGTGGTTTCTCTTTTCTTTCCGCAAATGGAATTGGAAAGTTTGGTTCGGTTTGAAGTTCTCTTGAAATTGGGGTCTCTTTTGTTCGTGTCACCCTCACCAATGACATGGACATGGACATTTCGAAAGCTGAATGAATAGAGTTCCAGGTTTTTTTTTTGTTTAGTAAGTTATGAGTTCTTCAGGAACTGGATGTGGTTTTTTTTGGTGGCAAATTGAAGTGCTTAAAAGAGTTGAGGGGTTTGTGTAGTTTTAAGTGGAAAATGCCATGGTATCCGAAAAGACAAACAAATTGTCTGTAAGGGCATCTTTTTCAAGTCGATTTTGTCATTAATGATGCTATGGATATGGGTCGATAAAAGCATGAAGACATCCTTTTGAATCAGCGTGGAGTATGAGTTATTATTCCGTCAGGTCTACTAGGTTCAAATGATTAAAATACCTGTTATAGTGCTTTTATACCTTTGTGGGCTTTTAACAGCTTTAACTTTTGTGAAAAGCAAAGTGGTAGATCCAAAGCTTAAGAAAAAGTTTTGATGCAAATACTTCGAAAATAATGAATGATGCATTTCGTCCATACATCACGTTTACTTACTTACTTAAGTGGCGCTATAGTCCGGGATGAACCTGGACCTCAACCAACATGCCTCTCCAATTAGCCCGGTCCTTTGCTAAATGCCTCCAGTTGAATACTCCAAGTTGGTTGAGGTCGGTTTCTACTTGTGCGCGCCACTTAAGGCGAGATCTTCCTCTACAGCGACGTCTGACTGGGAATCGAAGAATCTGCGAGCCGGAGTATTGGTGTTCATTCGTTCTACATGTCCTAGCCATCTTAAACGTCCAATGCGGAGTTTTTTGGCCAGGGGTATGTCGCTGTACAGCTCGTATAGTTCGTGGTTGAATCTTTGTCTCCATAGCCCGTCAACACATACGGGACCGAAGATTTTTCGAAGAATTTTCCCCTCGAATCGATGAAGAATTTCTTCATCCGCTTTTGATACGATCCATGCTTTAGCGCAGTAGAGCAGGACTGAGATGATCAGGGTCTTATATAGGATCTCCTTAGTAGTTCGAGTGAGGGCTCTACTACTAAATTGCCTTCTTAGCCCGAAGAAACAGCGGTTGGCAAGAGTAATTCTTCGTTTGATTTCTGACGAGATGTTGTTGTCAGAGTTAATAGCGGAGCCAAGGTAGACAAAGTCCCGTACTACCTCAAAGTTATATCTGTCAATGGTGACGTTCTGTCCAGTTCGTCGATTTTGTGTGTCCATTCGTGTTGACAGCATATAATTGGACTTGCCCAGCTAAACCCATTTTTTCCGCTTCCTTCTCTTTACTAGCAAATGTGGCTATGACATCACGTTAAGTTCTACCAATGATGTCAATATCGTCGGCGTATGCTAGTATTTGAACTGACTGGTATTGGCTCGGGAGTTTTGCACAATCCTCTCAAGAATCAAATTGAAGAAGTCACATGACAGCGCATCGCCTTGCCTAAATCCTTTTTTGATATCGAATGTGTTGGTGAGGTCGTTTCCGACCCTGATGGTGCAGCGAGAATTCTCCATCGTCATCCTACACAAACCTACGAGTTTGGGCGGTATACCGAAACTAGACATAGCTCTGTATACTTCGTCTCTATAATTGCTGTCGTATGTGGCATTGAAATCGATTTGGACTTCTTGGGTTTTTTCCAGGATCTACCGAAGTGTGAAAATTTGATCGGTTGTGGACTTTCCAGGCCTAAAACCACACTGATAAGTGCCGATCAGGTGGTTGGTAAATGGTTTTAGGCGTTCACATATTACGGCAGATAGGATCTTGTAGGCGATGTTGAGGAGACTTATGCCTCTGTAGTTGGCTCAGTTCGGAGGGTCTCTTTTTTTGTGGATCGGGCAAACGATGCTGAGTTTCCATTCTTCAGGCATACTTTCATCCGACCAGATTTGGCTTATGAGTTGGTGGATGCAAATTACCAAGTCATCTCCACCGGCTTTATAAAGCTCAGCGGGAAGGCCGCCATTTCCGGCAGCCTTGTTAAGCTTAAATTAGGATATTGCTATCCTAACGTCACTGAGGTCGCATGGTTGGCAGTTTTCGCTGTCGTTGCCAAAATTGAATGGCTCGTTCTGCCTGACAGTGGAATGTTGTTCGTCATCGCCGTTTAACAGTCTGCAGAAGTGGTTCTTCCATATCCTCAGGATCGACTGTGTCTCAACTACGATATTTCCTTGTTCAATTCAACGGGATTCTGTTTCGAGCCTTGTATCCTTGGCTTTGGCGTTTTACACTTTGGTAAAACTTGTGAACATCGTTCCTGGAATGGCACCTCTCTATATCCTCAGTGAAAAGCCAGTGTTTTTTCCGTCTTCACTGCCTGGATATCAATGGCAGCTCTCGTCTTCACCTACAGCTTAGCCTTGTAAGCCACGTTCTTGGCTGCTAGCATTTGCCGGCATTTCTCATCTAACCAGGGGTTTCTTGCTGGTAGCCGCGAGAAACCTAGCACATCAGTTGCGGCTGATCTAATGGCTTGTTGGCATCGTTGCCATTGTTCTTCGACATTAGATGCCGGTGGAATGGTGTGAATCGAGAGGTTAAGCGTACGCGTTCCGCGAAGGCCTTGGCGGACTTTGGCGATTGCAGTCTTTCGACATTAATTTTTTCACAGTATTTCAGTTTTGTTGTGGCGTGTTGGATATCCGCATCCTTACTTTGGCTACAACAAGGTAGTGGTCCGAGTCGATGTTGGCCCCTCGGAATGTTCGGACATCCAAAATACTGGATGCGTGCCTCTTGTCTATCGCAATGTGATCAATTTGTTTGACTGTTCGTTGATCTGGAGACCGCCATGTAACCTTATGGATATTGAGATGAGAAAACCGTGTGCTTTCTATAGTGGCATTTCGTTCCGTAGCGAAGTGAATTAGCCTAAGGCCGTTACCAGACGTGTTGTCGTGTAGGCTATATTTTCCGACTGCTAAAGATGTCCTCTCTTCCTTACTTTGCGTTAAAATCTCCCAGCACGATTTTAACATTTTCGTCAAGGAGCTCGTAGAAGCAATCCTTAGTAATATCATCTTTTTCCTCCGTCGGAGCGTGAGCGCATATAAGGCTTACGTTGACGAATTTGGCCTTGATGCGGATTGTTACAATGCGTTCGCTAATATCTTGTAAATATAAGACTTCTTGCCGAAGTCTGGTACTTATAGCAAATCCGCATCCGAATAGTTGCTGTTTCTTCTCACTATAACACGGTTCATAGTTGATGTAACAGTTTTTAATTTTTACCCACACCTACTATTTTACCCACACCTGATTTTTGGGGGCGTTTTCCTAAAAAAACGATTTGTGTATCCTACCCCATAGTAGTTATATGCAATAGAAAAACATTGTTTTTTGTCGAGCCGTTAAGGATATTGATAAACTCTCTGAGCAATACATTGTGACAGTGGCACGCCCACTTCTTAGGGATGCTTTATTTATGGGATAGGGTATTAAACGATCCGCACAGCTGATTTTAACCTTCTCACATGTTTTTATTAACGTCTTACCCTATCTTTGATTTGCGTCCCCATACTTACTCTTCTCTGTTAAAACCTAAAAAACAAAACAAAAATGGAAAAAATATCTATATTGTTTATTTACTTTATTCTTTAATTTATTATTCATGTGAATAGTATTATATAAATTATTATTTTTATTTAAATTAAGAATAGTATAATAATACAAAACAAAATAAACAATCAAACGAATTTAACTATATACACATATTATAACTAAATATAAAATAAAAATACATAATATTCATTACAACATAAAAAAATTGTCTCTTATTGTTTATACATAGTTAATAGTTATATCTTTTTGTGTAAATAATTTATCATTTTCCAATCAGTCAACTTTCTTTTTTATTTAATATTATTTTTTTTAACTTAAATTAATAATAAAATAACAAAAAAAAAATAAATAAATCAAAAATGTCATACAAATTAAACAAACAAAAAAAAAAGAGAATACAATTTTTGAATGTCTATAAAATTTAAATTAAAAAGTTTTATACAATTTTGCGATAAAAATTAAAATTTAAATTTTTCGTTTTTAAATAAAATAAAATATTATTTCTATCTGATAAAATATTAAAAATTAACATTAATATATCGATATACTTGAAGCTTTTTTTTGATCGTTATTTATAATTATATAATTTTTTTTTTAGTAGTTTCTGTGTTTTTTTTTTCAATCGTTCCGTGCAATTGTGGATTAGCGTCTCTTATATGTTTCTGTCTTCGTTTTATGTTTGTGATTAATTTTTGTTTCTTTCGTTTTTTTATATTTATATAAAATTATCACTAACTTGAATACTTTCTTTTTGATTAATACAAAATGTTATTCAATGTTTTTTTGTTAATTTTTAGTTTTTATAATCTAAATAATTTATAATTTATTTATATAGTATAATCTTTTTTATCACATCACAATAAAATAGTATTTCACACATAATAGTTGTGGAAATATAGTATGTTTGGGTAGGTATATCAAATCGAATAAACTATGTAAAAAATAAAAAAACATGTGAAAACATAAAATTGATAAAAATAAGATGATAGTAGTGGGAGAGGGAATAATACAAATATTATTATAAATAGAAAGTTGTATGAAAGCGCATTGGCATGAGGAATAATTAATTTAAATTTGAATATCTCCAATTGATTCCGAATGTCCTTAATCCTGGAAAAATTGTGTTGTCTTAATTTATAAAAATCAATTTTTTATTATGATAGTAAAAATAGGTTTTGGAAAAGGTTTTTTAATTGATCAGGTTCTTAAAGAACACGCTGTGGCTCGTTTTTGATCATAATACCAAAGATCGGATTATATGGATAATGTAGTGGGATAAGAGATCGATCCTGCAAAAAATTGTGTTTGGGGTTTTCAAGTGATCAAGAGGATAGTGTTAGTTTCTGCAAAATCCGGCTCGGATAGTTTTTGATCATGATACTGAAAATAGGTCCTAGAAAATGTTTTTTAAATGATCAAGGATCAGATTCTTAAAGAACACGCAGTGGCTCGTTTTTGTTCATGATACTCATGATTGGATTATTTCTAAATCCACAAAGTATCGATAATGTAGTGGGATGAGAGATCAACTAAAATAATGAAAAGTCATGCTTCAATATAGAAACATAGTTGACATCATGATCGGCAAGAATATGCAATTCATTAGTGATCATGTAAGAGTGTTATGAGAAAATATATGATCGGTATTTGAGTTTAGATAACTCCTAAATAGAAGTTGCTTAAAATATAGGCTTTTCCAAAATACTACTCTCTGAGGATCAGTCAGAAAAAAAATAAAATCACAGAAACCTCCCTTGAGGCAAGTCTTTTAATGAAACAGTGATTGCGAATCAATTGCATGCTAAATGTGATAGTATTTGCTTGCATAAGTTATGATGGCGGATGATCGCTGCAATCGAGGATCACTAAGACAAACTAATTACTATCTAGCGACTGATAATTTATTGAGGATATGTATGAAACATATGGTGAATTTGATTGTTTTAAATGGATAAGTCATAGCGATCAGCACAGTGAATGGATCGTTGATCATTGCGGATGATCTTGTCATAAAAACAAGTGATCGAAAAATTACCTTATTAAGATGAATTGAATGCCTCAAGGTACGAAAAAAGTATAAATTTGATGAAATATGGAGGATCATTCCTATAAAGTGATCAATGATCCTCATTAAATGGAAATAATTTTCACTGAGAAAAGTTTGTTCTTCAAAAGTCACTCCAGAGTAGAACTCCAAGTAGAATTATTGAATGCAAGATAGAAAAAGAATCGAAATATGCAATATTTCCAAAATGATCAAAACGACGCTGATCTCCATTTTATTTTCCTAAAGAAACAACTACCACTTTTAAAATAAATAACTCCCACGAGCCATTCGCATGCTTCAATTCATCTGGCTTATACTTACGTTAATTTTTAAAATGATCGATATTTGACAAACCGCACGCTATTTCTAAATACGCATGCATTTTTCTATTGAAATATTTTAATCGTTCATATATCAAAATAATATATTAGTAAACAAAATAATAAATTCAAACAAAGAGAACAATTAGCAACAAATGCGATATAATATCAATCGATAAGCTTATTTGACAAATTGCAAAGCGATAAAAAATGACAGTTTTGTTGCGAAATATATATAAAAAAATATTGAAGACCCGTCGCGCCGGCCGGCTTTTAATTAGCACGGTAAGAGATCGTGTTAACAAATTGCTAACAAATGGTTATAAGGGCGCCAAAACTATAAATTTACTCTGGAAATAGACAAGATAAGAAGGGTGCCTTAATAAACAGAAACAAACGACAAAATGGCGCTCGTTAACTGGTGGATATTGATGTATCGCTTTATAATTATTTTGCTATCAAAAATGTCTAGCAAAAGTGTTATGTAAGATGACACTTTCAAGTACCTATAGAGTAAACAGGCATCAAAGCTTGTCGGAATATGGGTCGACTGGGAGTTAAACGTCTTATCTCAATCTATGGAAGTATATTTTTATCAGCAGTGATAAAGTGGTAATAAAATGTTGACCTATGGTAAAGAATTTTATCGATATCAAATCTATTAAATGGTGAATTGCTTCTTTTTTTCGAGTTCGTTTCCATAGTTGACGAAATTCGGCCAAGACTTGGTGGAATGTGTTTTTGTATCTTGGTCCTATTTGTACTTGACGTAATCACTAAAACACGCAACGTCTGGTCTTGACTTTGAATAATTTTATATTTACCCCGATTATTGCCATCTGAACATGGTAACGCTATAAGTCGTTAGTCTGTGCAAAAAAAAAAAACATTTCCTTGATAAGATAAATATTAGCAACAAAGTGTGTATGAATCAGAGGCCAAGTATGCAGTTTATTTTGTTAAAGGGTGAACTTCACGTTTGAGTATTTCCCAACATGTGATCGCATTTCTTGGGTGCAATAAACTGCTACCCAAACAACACTGTTGCTACAAATGATAAGCTTGATAAGGAAGTTCTTAAGTGAGTTGAAAATTAATGGAAGAGCACATTCAAGGAAGACAAATGAAGTAAACAGACATAATTGCCAGGTAAACATGGTGTTGATTTCATTTCAAGATCTTGAGATAGATACACTAAAAAAAGGTATGTCTACATGTTGCAGCAACTTTTTCACAGAAAGTTTAAAATTGAGTTTAGTCAAACTAGTCAAAAACTTCTAAGACTTAAAGTAATTATCTTTTTAAATAGAAATGTGTCATTTGTTAGGTATAAGAAGAGTAATGTGAAATCCTTCAACATGTTGCTACAATATTTTATTAAAAGAAAATACTTAAGGAAATGTACTCATAGGGTTGTAGATCACTGATTCTCAATACGCAATATGTTATCATAAAAAAAAATGTAATCGTGATGTACTACAAATAGAAACTTCATAAAGATATGTTAACATATATGTGTATTGCGCAAATGGTAATCAAGTAATATCCAAAATCGATCGCCGTTGAAAATATAAAGATCTACATTAATCCAAAAAAAGGTTGAAGCAACATCAGATCTAGCTTAGGTTCCGATAAAATACACTAAGTGCTACCGATAATTAACTGACACCAAATTATAAAAATTACATAATAAAGCAACTAACTTCCTTAAATATGCGAATTGAAATTAAATTTCAAAAACATGTTGCTGCAACATTTCCATTCAAGAAATTCCCCAGCCTCATTTCTTGTTCCCTCCCCGTTTTCATACAACTTAAACAAATATAACAATAATTCAAATTAAAATATAATAAATAAAATAGGATGAAATTAAATAAACAAAAAAATGAGTATACATGTTGCTGCAACAATAATGCATATCACAGCAACATTAATAAAAAAACACAATTATTAAACTTAAATCTCAGGTTACAGAGCGCTGCGTTACTTTTCTTGTTTTTCCTAAGCCAATGTCACACTAGACGATTGGCTAGACTCGGAACTTGGAATTGTCGAGTACATCGACTTTTTCTTCTTCTGACCTTGCATGACCATGTAAATTGTCCCGAGGGTGCATATTACCACGAGGAGTGAGGCCAAAGCCAGCACGACAATCACATCGATTTGTTGCAACAGATCGTTCATTTCCTTGGGTGTACTTATGATGACGGTTGGTGGGAAGTAAGTTGTGCCATCATCAGTAACCTCCTCTTCTGTGATGATTTCTTCAGGACCAGAAGTTGTTGGTCTTACAGATGTTGGTGTAGTGGCGGTGGATGAAGGTGTTGTGATAGGGGCATCAGTTGTTGTCACCGGTGCTGCTGTCGATGGGGTTTCTGTTGTGGTGGTGGATTCTGGTGCCTTAGTTGTGGTGGTGGTGGTAGTTTCTGGTGCTTTTGTTGAAGTGGTGGTGCTGGTAGTTTCTGGAACCTCTGTTGTAGTGGTTGTAGTAGAAGTAGTGGTTGTGGTAGTTGTCGACGACGTTGATGTCGTTGGTGGACAAACCATACAACAACGACCTTCAATCTTTATGGGATTTTCACAATCCACAGGCTCGCAGTAACTTTCCTCACAATCACTCACACCATCAACACATTTGCATTCCGTACAGTCTTGATCCTCCAACCAGGTGTGACCATTCATTATTGGCCTGTTTAGGTACTCCGAAAAGCAATTGTTAGCGCTATCCTCTTCCTCATTGTCACATAGCTGCTGGCACAACTCCTGTCCATCGATGCAGTTGCACTCCTTACACTCATCCTTCCAGTAGGCCATCTTCGGCTGACTTGTGGCATTACATGGCATCTCCGGGACGCAGTTGTAAATCGAGCAACAGCTGCCAGGTAAACCATGTGCCTGCTCTACTACAATCGCCACCATACCCTTATCACACTTGGGCACCGAGGGACAGCTCTTACAAACGCACTGGAATTCCGGGCAACATTTCTTGATCTCCGCTTCTGAGTGAGGTTGGACTCCCATCACCAAGTCACGCTTCCACTTTCTGTGTGGTTGATGGTGATTGTGATATTTGAAGAACTCTGGCTCAAAGCTTCTGTAATCACCGGGAACGATTTTTATAGCCTCCCTCCGCCGGTGTTGGAGACTGCGCTTTTGCACTACATGTGGTGGTAGTGTTGTACTGTGCAAAAGCCCACTGGGGAAGAACTCCTCGATTAGGCCTTCTGCCTCAAGCCTGTCAAATGGATTTGTGTCATCATCTTCATCCTCGTCTTCCGATTTCAACTCACTATCTGGTGGGCACTTAAACTCTGGCTTGGGACATTGTATCTCTCTGCAGTCATCTTCAATGTGATCTGGAATGAGATAAAAATTGTTGGTTAGTAAAGGACATATACAAAGTCGAATAAAATTTGAAATAAGCAATAAATCTCAGTAATACCTCCATTAACATATCACACACAACGTCGTAATCACATTTAAGCATACGTAGGTCGGCTTTGCTAGTGAAGCTTAAGGATTAGACACCCACACATATATCCCCCTGTCATTTCATAAATCATGCCATAATCCAAAAATATGTCATCCCCCCATTCATCTGTCATATCAATCAGAATGACAGGGGAAACCAAGTAAAACAAAAAAAAGATGTCAACTTGTAGAAAAGTGTGGATTCTTCCACTCAACTCTTGATGCAGTCATCTCCTTTCTCCTAACATTGACACTGACGTTAAATTTATTTCCTCCAGAGTGGTGCCATTTCCATTTGGCCATCACCATCCATCAACTTATTCAATCTACACGCACGACCCAAACAAAAAAAAAAGATGCAGACCAACATGACCAAAAAATGGGAGAGGCTGAATGTGTCGACGGTGTCACTGAAATGTCATCCGCATTTTATGTATTTTTTCGTGCGCCTCCTGCAGAAACATCTATAGGTGTGGACCCGCATAGAGGAGGATATTTTTTTTCATGGGTGTATTTGTTGTGTGTACTCTCGCGTGCGTGACATGTTTGGCTATGCGACGAAGGATGCCCGCACAATTTATGTACTTTATGTACCTACACATGTCCTTACAAATATTTATATTCGTTTAGGTACCTGAAAATTCAGGAATGTGAAGGAATTATGGGGTTTTCGGGTAGTGGTTGGGGTATTGTTTATTTTCGAATAGAGATTGTTGAACAAATTTTTCTGCATTTTTGCGCTGACGCATTCGGGTGTATTTTCAAATTACTGACATTCTTAAGTTTACATTTCATGTGTTTTACTCGTCATACTTGGAGGATATAACATTTTTAAATTAAAAAAAGCTCCATGAAAACCACTTGAAGGAGAACGTTTTCAAATACTTTTTGCGAATAGGATTTGAAAACATAAGTGGTTTCCAAGGAACTTTCTGAATTATTTGGAAGATTTTTATTATGACAATAAGATTGTCTATCGGGCAGCTTCTGATGAAGAAGGGGGTCTACTTAAAGTTCCTTGGATTTACATATTAGTTTGATTGTCAAACATAAGATATAAAAATTAAAAAAAAAACTGCACAAAAAAAACCGTAATTCTTTTCGAAGTTCTTTATTAATTCTAACATTCATCAAGTTTGGACAGCTCAAAGTTTTGGACATACGGTATAGCAATTTTGTCGATCCTATGTAAGGAGTCCAAAACTCGTAAGACATAAATGCAAAACATTCTGAGTACTAATTTGTATAGACCCCGGAAAAAGTATACAGCTTTGTGGATACTCTGTAGTCTAAAGTAGCGTCTGTCAGGGCATTCATTTGAAGTTTCAGGTGTTGACTTTTGGGTACTCTTTAAACGATAATAGTTAACGACTCAGAAAGGGTATAAGGCTGTCGTTTAGTAATATCGGCTTTAAAGTCATAAATTAAGTACCTTGGCTAAATCGTGTACACTGTACAATTCGCAGAGTTAGTTAATTACCCAGATGTCTATTCAAAAGTCCCAGAAACGATCAAGCATTTCTTTATCCGTTTTTTTTTTACGCCTCATGCTTTAGTTCCGAAGAGTAGGACTGGTTTTATCAGGTTCTTAGGCATGATTTCAATTTTTTTTATCGGTAGTTGTTTTTATTGACTTACATGCACTTTCCCAAGAAAAAAACATCCTACCCGGAACGATAACAACACTCAATGATTTGACTCTTTCCACTTCTTTGTTCTAAGAGTCCTTTAGGAGTTTAACTATTCTGAAGGAAGGCAGTGTATTATCAAAGCCAAAGTAGTCCTCTCCATCGAAACTCGACAGTATAAATATGGCCGATAGAAACGTATCTAACAGACAGATTACCCCGCTCATATCCTGGCCGAAGTTAGTCACGGATAAGACTGAAAATATTTGCAAAACTTCAATTCCAGATTGTGTCACCGAAGGCCTTACAAGAATGTGGATCTAGCCACGGTCTTGTGGTGACGTATTCGATTGTTAAATGAAAGCATAAGCGTTTAAAATTCAAAAACAAAATGGTGCGGCAACATAACTTTAAATTTTCAAAACGTTATCAGACTTTTTTTTAGAACGTAGGTACATAGCTATCAAATATTTTTCGTACAGTTTTGAAAATCATAATAAGCACATAAGTGACGTCCCCATTCGTCATTTAATAAAAAAAAAACAATTTTCTGCGCTTTCCACGACCCTTACCAACAAAGCAGCGGGTATGTTAGATATTGGCCCGAATATTGACTTCCAATTGTATGTTATCCCTGAAAACAGCCATCAATGCCATTGAAGTGTGGGCTTTTACTTCATCCATGGCAACCAAAATTCTTCGGAATTCTCTGTAATTTTCTTCCAAAAACCTGGAAAAAATAATCCCACATGGTATCATCGTTCTCATGTTCTGTATGTTGAGGATTCCACTTAAGTAGGAATGGGCTTTTATCATTGAAAAAAATAATTTCGTTTTCAAGAAACGCCTCACATGTGTTCCTCCGAGAATTGAGATCACGTTCGGAGAGTTTCTGTATAATAGCCAACTTGTGTGGATGATAATGGAGGTCTTTGTGAAAAATTCGTTTCACCGAATGGTCGAAATGATCTGACAAATCATCCGAGTAGTATCAATTGTCAAGAAAAGCTTATCTCAACTTAGCCGTTCGGAGTCGGCATAAAACAGGGGGTCACGCCATCGTGCAAGAAGTGCGTGTGTACTTCTTGCAGGATGGCAGAATGGTTATTTGAAAGCTCGGCCCTGGGTACTAACAAGTCTGTTGCGCCAAAAATTTGTATTTGAATGATCGAAAAGTCGAAGGGTAGACGCATAGTTGCGCTCAGATTGACGTTGAGGTTTCAAGATTGAAGCTGTCAAGGCCTCAAAGTTAGCAGGCGATCAAATGAGAGTCCCTCAGTTTTTTATTTAGTCCCACTCGCTAATTATCTAAATGTAGTGATCCATATCGCAAAAGATATTATAACAACAGTTTAATTATCATCTCTGGTAGTGAAGCATAAAAGTATCTAATACGTTTTATTAATGGACAAAATTATTTTCGAACACACAGATCATTGAAAAGACTGGGTTTCTGGCCTCAAGTGTGATTTAGTGACTCTTTTCCGAAAGTGTCTCCACTTCTATCCTTGCTTGATTATTTACCCTACATTTTCTCTTGATTTCTGAAAGCCTGTTATGCTTTTTTGAGTATGTCCCAATTTTGCCTGCAGCTGTTGCCTAGTAGAGCTGATTCTTGTCGGCATTATTTATCGAAACTTGGGTTACGTGAGATAAATCTAAAGCATTCGGCATGCGGCTTTCGATTCGATTTGATTTCAGAATGGCTTCAGTTGCCATACTGAAATTGAATCGAATCAAATGCATAATTAAATGCCCCAACACTTTTGATAAGACCGCATCCGAAAAGTTACTGGACCCTTTAAATGAAAGAACATATTGATGTTATAATGGCTTAGAACTGGCGCTACAATAGATTTCATTTGATTCCATCTGCTGTTAGAGCAGCGTTAGAGAAAAAAATCTAAAATTGAAAGAAAAAACATATCGGCTTAGAACTAGAACTATAGATTTCATATAGATTCCATCTGCTGTTAGAGTATCGTGAGAAAAAAAAATCTGAAAGGTTGAAAACGTTTTTCTCTTGATAGGTAATTGGTAACTATTTCTTTCTCTTTCTATGAAAGGTTTTTCTCCAAAAATTAAATTCTTTCTTCATCCATAGAAATTATCTTTTTTCGGAAAGTCCATTCGACATTAAAGCATAATCATAAGGCTTTTCTACTTCTTGTCAAAACTGCCGCTTTATCAGACATTTTTCTAATGGAATAATGTAATAAAAAAAAATTCTCAAACAACAATTTTTTGGGTGAAACTTTGTCCTTTGCTTAAAGATTTCACAGTCATACCCTAACCTGGTGAAAAGGCTTCTATCCATCTACTAATTTCCCACATTCCTGGTAAATTTGGTAGGAACCTTCAACTACCTACACCTACTTTACATGCAAGAGAATAAATCTTCAAATACCCTACACACCACAAAGGTATCTACATGTTAATACGCAAATCGCAGACTAAACATGGCGAAATAAAAACAAAATCTCAGCAACAACAAAATAACGAAAAAGAAAAACTTTACACATCCAATATGATATTTTCTGTTACGACAAACTTTTGACTACCCTTACAACCCCACCCACACATAGCACTCTTGCGTCTACATCTAGAAAAGATAAATAGGATGAAATTCAAATTAATAAATGTAAAACTTTTTCAGGCGCAAAAGGATCCCTTCAAAAGAAAAAGTTTCACATTTTCTCTGATGGGATTTCATGTTGTTGTTGTTTTTTTCGTCGGTGTGAGTTGAATAAAACTTGATAAGCTGAAAGTACGTAACTACTATAGTTTCGACATACGACAAAAGCAGCAAAAAAAATACACAAAATATGGCAACAAGGAGTCAGGAACTACTCACGTCTATTTAAATTCTCATGTGCCAAAGCATCGCTGTGTATGAAGTGAAAGAATGGAAGCGAAAAATAGCAAAAGGATCCTCCATCAAGTGACAAACACAAAAAAAAGAATTGGAATGGCAATTTTTGTATCCTAGAACTCGTTTTGTTGTTGAATTTTTAATCGAGTAAATTAGAAACAGAGTAGGTGCACAGGGTGTAGGGATAGCAGCGATAACAATGACAACTAGGACGGAATATGTGAGTAAGCATGGTGATAGTGGGTTTATGCAATGCAAACGGTAAAGACACCATTTTTTGCGTCCTGTAGGAATTCCAGTGGATAGATACCATGGGTGCTCTGTATGTAGGTTTGTGTAATTTATACATTATCTGTTAGGTGATGACACTTTTTAGCAGGAGTTTTTTTTTTAAAACTTTTTGAGGTCGAAAAACACAAAAGCAACAAGGTCGAAAAACTTAACTCATTTTATGAGACTTTATATGGGTTCCGAGTCACACTTGTCAGGCAAAGCCTTGATGCGGACTCTTCAGGAATCTTGTTTCATCGATAAGGATATCCGTTGACTCCTAGGCTTATTACAATCACTCTCTTTATGATCCAGATTTACTTAATGATTCGTTCGGGTATCTGAAGAGACATGGGAC
The DNA here is from genome assembly GCA_932526625.1 of Rhingia campestris. Taxonomy (NCBI): domain Eukaryota; kingdom Metazoa; phylum Arthropoda; class Insecta; order Diptera; family Syrphidae; genus Rhingia; species Rhingia campestris. The sequence goes on from OW052184.1 coordinate 101,231,530, forward strand.
CATTCTTGTTGCCATAATGAAGTAAATACTGCAGAACACTTTCAGCTACAATCTTTTTATTGAATAAGATGTCTCAAGAAGGAAGTATTCACACACTATTGTTGTTCATATTTTTATGAACGCAACCTCCAAAAATCTGTTTTTTGATTACATTTTCTTCACACTTCTTCTTCATAAGTCTCTCTTGAGGCGAAATTCTCAACTGCAAAATTGTTTGTCACGGAAAGCTTCTCCAATATGCCGTTCGAAGTCGGGCTAAACAGGAGGTCCCATTTGTCGCCCTAGTGACACAAAAACGTATGTCAATATTTGCTAATTTTTTTACCATATTTCATTTTTATGAGTTTCATGAATACTTTTGTAAATTGCGAACTTCAACTTCACTAAGTGGTAAAGTAAAATCCATATAAATCGTAGTTTCAAGGGGCCCAGATTTTACTACAATTTATAGGGGTTTTCTAAATAGCGGGATTACGAATTATTGAAGGTTAAAAAAGAAAAATTCAACTAAATGGGGTAATGAGTTTTAATATAAATATATGAATAACATTGCTCTTTTATTCAAAATGAAAATCATCACAAAAACAACTTAGGCCATCAAATAAGCAGGCATATTTTTCTAAAACTCTATAGGTTTAGCTGACTTGCCCATCATCAAACTTTTCCATTTCATCCATATTTGCCGTCAGTAAAATAGTAACTCTGTCATACTCATTAATATTTTTGCCGCCGCGCCGTGGCATTTTTCGCTTTTAAAACACATTGACCGATCTGGGAGGCACTTAAAAACAACACCTTTTCCTTAGCGTTGGTTACTTGGTTATGTTCTTCGGCTTATAATTTTGAACCAATTCGCTCAATTTTTTTTTCCATTCTGTGCAGACGTTATCGCTTCCAGTCGCATTTTCACCACAATGTTTCCGAAAAACAATGTTGTGCAGTTTTTAAAACGGTCAAGCAACACTTCAATCGATTTGAAATTTTGTATGCCTTCTTTTGGCTCTCAATATTCGGGATTCCCCCCTCATTCTCACTACATATTCCTAGTTCTCTCCTTGTGTTGTGATTGTGAATTATCGAGATTTTACTGTACAATCTTTTGGCACAATATAGAAATTCTGTATTTTATGTTACGTTCTTGTGTCACTGCTCACTAGGGCGACGACGCATTGTTTGTGGCAAAGATATCAAATAAAGGGTCCGCCAAATACCTTCTTTTTTTTTGAAAATGCTATAAAAAAAACTACTGAATATTTTCTCAAATTTCTTTTTTCATTTCAATCCTTCCGGTTAATAATGGAAAATAATTTCATTCAAATGGCTACCTCGGCTGGCCATGCAGTAGCCTACACGATCGTTCCAATTTTTAAGCACATTATCGATTGTGTGCAGGTGTATTTCACCAATGGCTTCATGAATATTGTCCTTTAAAGCGTCAATTGTCTCTGGCTTGTCGGTGTAACACTTATCTTTTACGGCACCCCACAAATAATAGTCCAACGGTGTCAAATCGCAGCTCCGAGGTGGCCAAACGACATCAGCTCTGCGGCTGATATTGCGATCTTCAAATCAGGGCGCAAAACATCGAGTGTAGCTTCGGCTGTGTGGCACGTAGCGCCGTCCTGTTGAAACCAAATGTTGCCAATATCCTCCTCTTCAATTTTTGTGAACAAAAATTCGTTCAACATGGCCCGATAACGATCGCCATTGACTGTAGCGGCCCCTCCTTGCTCATTTTCGAAGAAAAATGGCCCAATTATGCCTCTGGACCAAAATCCGCACAAAACAGTGACTCGTTTTGGGTGTATCGGCTTTTCAATGTATGCGTGCGGGTTTTCTGTGCCCCAAATGCGACAATTTTGCTTGTTTACATACCCGCCAGGATCAAAATGAGCTTCATCTGAAAAGATGATTTTTTTGGCAAAATCGGCATCTTCTCTAAGTCGATCGCAGGCCCACTTAGCGAAGCGAAAACCCATTGGATGGTCAGTTGGCTTCAATTCCTGAACCAATTGGACTTTGTATGGCGTCATACCAAGGTCTTTATGCAAAATTCGTCTCAATGATGTCTCCGAAATGTTCAATTGTTGAGAACGACGGTGAATTGATGTTGATGGGCTTCACGCACACTTTCTGCCACAGCAGCAATATTCTCGAGTGTACGCACTGTTTTTGGCTTTTCACGCTTTGGTTTATCGATGAGAATGCCAGTTTCTTTCACTTTTTTCACAAGATAACGAACATACGGAGCTGACGGTGCTTCTCTTCTTCCAAAATCCGTACGCAATTTTCGCACACATTCTGCAAAATTACCATGATTTTCAAAGTAATGTCGCAATATTTCCCAGCGTTGTTCAAGCGTATACACAACCATATTCGTTCAGCGGAAGGATAAAACTAATTATCTGTCAAATCAGACATGAGCTAAGTGTTACCATTCACGAAATAAGCACTAGTTGAAAAAAAAAACGTTAGATGGCGGACCCGTTAAATGAAGCAGCTAGTTTTAAGGCTATTTATGGGCCGTTATTGCCGGATATTTAATTTTCTATCGATACGAGACTATTGTGCTACTGGACCAAAAAAAAAACCGGGTCAGTAGTCCAACGCACTTACCACTGATCAACTGCATCTCTATTACACGCGAGGCCAACAATTCAAAAAGGGTTCAATAAAGAAAATCCTTGCATTTGATTTTAAAATAAAACCCCTTCATCGACGAATCCATCAAAGTGTCAACACCATTCCTCATCCATCCAGTAGGTTGTCTACGCTTCAAATTCATTGGTATGCCTTTTATTTCCTCCTACTTCCGTTCTCTTGAGGTGAACAGTACCTAAATTAAATTAAATTTTCTAAATTCTCGATCCTGATATCTAAACTCAGATATCTGTGTGTGTTAACTTTCAACAACAGATAAGAGGACAGGCAGCTACCGAACCTGTCCTTTTTTTCAATAATAGAATGCATCTATAGGTGAAAATAGGAAAGTTTATAATTGGAAGGGCTGCAATGGATTTCCCGTAATAATACAAGAGGAATATGCGAATACTAAGGAATGTGCTAATTAAAAATTGTGTATGTTACAAGGGCCTTCCTCCAAGCAACGCTTATTAAAAGTTTCGGTGGTTCATAACTAATAGCGGATAAGGAACAACTAGGGAATGAAGGGAACATTTTGCATGGATCGAAATGTCCATAAGCATTACGAAATCCAAAAACACACCTTCTAAAAGTTAACGAGTTCTCAGTAATTTAGAGGACTCATCGGTTTACTCTACAAAATAGAAGTTTGATGGTGTGCAAAAGTTTATTCTGTGGTTGCAATTTTTTTTTTTTTATCGCAGACTGTGATGACCAGTTAGGTAGCCTACTAAGTTTTTGATATCGTGCCTGCGAAGATTTAGTATCTTATTGGCATCTGATTTGAAGGGCTGAATAGCTCTTTTGGCGTGTCTTAGGCCTGGGATGTTTCCCCAGTATGAAACACATTTGTTTTGTTCCCAGTTTTTTTATGACCAGATATATGGCTGATTTGGGGATTGCACAGAAGGGTTCAGGTCCAATGAAGGGGGTTTCCGAACCTTTTCTCCCTTATGTCCGGGGACCCACCATAGTGGTCGCAATAATAGAAGAAAAAAAACTCTATACGGAATAAAAAATATCAAGATTTGAAAATAATTTTCATACGAGCTGTGCCTCATGTTCTCTTCTACTGCACAATAGCATACACATCTTACAGATAATTTTATAACAATAGGACACTCTTTCGGATTTTTATTGTTGCTTTTATCGGCGTAATTTGGGAATTTATTTTTTCAGCATTAGCCAATATTATCACATTATAAAATGTTTTGAGATCCAAGAGGAGTACCACAGGGTTACCTTCTGCCACCGCTATTGCTTTTGGTTTTGGTTTTGGAAAGTAGCTTACACTACTTTTAAAAAGAAATGAATGAAAACGATAGATATCTTGTATATTTGAACTACTTTTTCGATCTTTTTCATATGTGTTCAAGCCCGAGAAACTATAGTAAATAGCCATAGTGTTTAACATAAAATATCTAAGCCTTTCGAACTCTCATGTTTAATTGCTAAATAGAAAACGAAGATTTTATTTGCCGAGGAAGCTTTTGGTACGTTTGGTAGAAATGAGGAAACTGAGGTTACCAAGATCGAGTTTGCTGAATGTCGATGAATTTGTGTTCCGAGGAAGCATAATTATTTTCTGGTTGATGCGTTTAGCAGACATGACATTAATAAGGCTCTGTCCAGCATAATTACAGGCTCAGTGGCGCGATGGTAAGCGCGATGAACTGCCGCGCAGATGTTCTGGGTTCGATTCCCAGCCGTGGCAACACTTTAATGATTTTTCACTAGGTCTCCTCTCGTGATTATCTGACAAATCATCCGAATAGTATCAATTGTAAAGAAAAACTTATCTCAACTTAACCATTCGGATTCGGCATAAAACAGGAGGTCCCGCAAGAGATCGTGCAAGAATCACAGACGCACACATGAATGGTTGTGAGAAAGCTCGGCCCTGGGTACTAATGAGCCTGTTGCGCACAAAAATTTGCATTTTTTTGTCCAGCATCATGATTGATTTGAATGACAGAATGTCAAACAATTTGTGTGCAGAGGAGTTAGGCTTGATGCGTGTTGTATTATTGGATTAACAACGAGTTTGGATTTATCTAGTGGCCATGGCATGACTGATAGTGAATCTATTTGGCTTTTACCCTCAGTAGGGATTAGGAGTTCATAACAACCGACCGGAAACAAAGAAACATATAAAATCTTTAACCATTGAACCAAAAAAGAGGGTTTATTCTCAGGTAGTTCAAGAGTGAACTTGACTGGCGTTGGAGACATTTATTATCAAGCATAAACTCACATATTTATATACGTAAACGTCCCCCATTGAATTTTTTAATTTTTCTAGGAATTTTTTTTTTTTTTAAATATCTGCAAGTTGACAAAAGAGACTCGAAGAGCAACAATCCCACAATATTCATAAAATTTATCATTCATTAGCTGCAAAGTATCAGAGGACTATGCTAGAAGCATTACAACGTCAGGAAATTGATACGCCTTACTCAAAGCACTTTCAATTTCAATACCTCCTGATAAAAAAAAAAAAAAAAAAACGATCAAAACCATTTTTAAAAGGCTGCATTTCATTAAAAAAAAAACATTTACGACCATTTACCTCAACTGTCAGATCCCTAAAAATAGTCTCTATACGATACCATTTACGAGAGTAACAAAGTCACGTCCCTAGTTCACATCTTCTCCATTTTCATAGCTTCGCTGCAATTATCTCTGTCGACCAATCTCAATTCCATTAAGTTCATCACTTCTCATCCTACGAGACGAAATTTGCCTGCGTCTATGTGCTATCTAATAACTACGGCTATGCCCCATCCTCACAAGCTTTAAACTCTAACCCCGTATAATTAATGTTAGTTCCTCCAAGACACACCTCTTCCTTCATAGCCTTAAGATTTTTCTCTGCCGATTCTCGGAACTCACTTAGTTTAAGAGATTCGCGTAGAAGGTAACCCATAAAGAACCGACCAAAGCGATCTCATAAAACCTCATCTCGTTGGTTAAGATTCATTGGTTTCCACTTTATGACTTGATCAGAAGAATTCTCACTCCTGTCCCTGTGGGAGAATAAGTTTTTTTTTTTTGGTCCAAAATAACCACTACCATAATAATTTGGAACGTTTCGCTCGTTTTATTTTCGCCGCTGATTTTATGAATGCGGCGACGCGTTTGTGCTATACATAAATAAAGTTTACGCGTCACAGTCGTAAAAGAATATATATATGCAATAACAATCACACAAATGACTGTAGTAACGGTGATAACTGGTTAAAGTTAAGCATGGATGGTTAAACTGCCTTATTTGGGGAGGTGGGGGATAGTTTATTGCAAAACAGTGGCAGACGCTATAAGCGTTGACGAAATGATTGGTATTCATGGTGGTGGATTTTATTTGCTGGGACTTGTTCTAATAATGTAGTCGTGCGGTGACGAATGAGGTGGTGATGTGGGATTGGAGAGATTGATGTAGGGGGAGGTTTTTGTAATTGAAATTTTTACAACTTTAAGGATGTTGATAGAAATATTCAAATCCATCGAAACGGATCATAGGAGATGGGTTATGACGACTATCTAAAAGTGTGAAACCAAGACAAAATACAACGAGATAATAAACACAAGACATCCTATCTGTAGAAGGTGTTTGTCAGAAAAGCTGATTACGTTGTTTTTATGTAACTTTATTAAGCATGAAAATGAAATGGTGAACTGCTATGAAATGTTGAGGATATCGCATGGAAAATGTGAGCCTAAAAGAGCTCCATTTGTAAGATGTTTTAATTTATTCATTTTCCACCGCTAATTTATTATCTTGTCATGGATGTTTTGTTAAAGTGGTTTCGGTTTAGGTTTATTGGAATAAACCCTGCTCTTCAGTTAACCCCAAAATTAAAATTCAGCAACCATAGAAGCTAATTGATGCCAGCAAACAGATAGCTCTCCAATTAAATTGTATAATTAGCTGTAAGCGCCCAATTTTGGTGTTGACATTTTTTTAATCATTCCATGATAACGTTCTCAAATTTTGGGGACAGTAACCCCACGCTATTTTTTAAAGTAGAAACAATTTTTTAAACACGAGCATTGTTTTCAGTTGATCTTCTCAAAGGATGTGGAATTGGTTCGTGGGTAATTTCCCATGTGTTTACGAGCCTTTTTCATAAAAATCATCATTTACTAAAGGTAGTACGATACATTTTGATTTAATGAAATAATGTGCTATACAAATATACCATTTATCTCATTACATCAAAATGTATCGTACTAGCTGAGTCATAAAGTAAGCATAATGCCCTTCACATTCTACCTATTAATTTATAGTGCCCCTTAAATTTGAAGAATGGAAGGAGCATATGTATTTTATTTTCGTAAAAAGCCATGGTTTAGTAAAACTTAGAATATTATTTTAAACATGACTTTAATAAATTTCACAGTCAATATTAAGGCGGCTTTCCCATTGAGGCTGCAAGCAATAATCCACTTTTATTTTAACCTATTTTCACATTGAGGCAACAGTGTTGCTTGAAATTACATCCCATCTGCGGTGTCTTTTCGAGTGAAATCGTAAATACAGGGATATTTTTCCAATCGGCCCTATCGAGGTATCCGTCGGAGCGGAAAATTCTCCGATTTCGTACGATTCGGAGGATTTTTGCTTCGAGGTATTCCTCCGAAGAGCTGTTCGGAATATTTCTCCGACACTTTATAACGCACCCCGGCGAATTGCGTTGAGGTGCATTTTTCATGCGATTTTTGACAACTAAGTGCCATTCTTTCTCCGATTTCCTCCGACACAAATTCTTTGCGGAATTTGTTTACGAATTGTAGTGAAGTGAACCCGCCGCATTTGGAAAGATTTTTTTTTCCGATGACACATACCTCGAATGGAATTTTAACCTGCGACGAAGTATGCGTTGCGGAAAATTGTCCGCTCCGACGGATACCTCGATAGGGCTGTATATTTACATATTTCCCAAATTAAATAAAACGTAGTAAGTACAAAAGCCTCTAGTGACCTTTCACTACTCGCAAATATTAGGGGTATTCATGCAACGTCGGAAAGTCGTCGTAAACGTTGTAAACGTGATAAAATTACGACGTGATAAATGAACTGTCAAAATTTGTATGGGAAATCTTTTCCAACGATATCGGAATTTTCTCACAGGAATTGGGTGCGTAAACTGAGATGGTAAACGTTGTAAACTTTTCAAATGCTATTTTGACATTTAATCAGTTTCTTTCACACATCAAACATATGCGTTAAACTGAAGAAAATTATCGAGAACGGAAAGAGAACAATAAGAAAAAAATTCTATCAATAAATAAATTACTAAAATGAGATTTAATTCAGTGGGTTCCCGTATTATTTAGTGGTGCAGTTTTAGGGTCGTTCATGAAACGTCGTCGTAAAATTATAATCTTTCGCACGTAATAAAATTACGTCGTTGCGTGAATACCCTTATTGAAACTATAGGCTGAATTAAAATAGAAGATGGTTGCGGACGACCACTTCCGTAACTATGCGAACACATGGAATTTGTATTGTACGGCCATAATAGCTTTTCGCTTCGATTCGTTCAGTTTTCGTTCACTTTTGCTCACTTACGAAAAAGCGAATTCATTCGCTCTTTCTCTTTCTTTTGTTCTTTCATTCAAAAATTAGAAATCTTACTTCAACAGCTGTGTATATTTAAATTTGTATAAGCAACGACATTTTGTTTTTATGGTTTAAATCTCTTCAATTCACAGAAGTCTATTATGGGCAACTTGAGTAATTGACAGTACTGAAGAAAACTTAACGTAGAATTTTGACATTAGCTTCCGATTGCTTTCGACTATTATAGTTCAGCCTTAAGACGCGATATAAATGGTTTTTCAACAGGGACGCTACAAAAGTAGAGCGACAGGGACAGCAAACGACTCCATATTTCTTGCCGCTCTTTTGACATTTCTCTTCAGTAAGGTTTGCCATTTCATGATGGAAAGATATACGAGCCAACAACGAGTAGAAATTATTAAAATTGACTACCGAAATTCGGAGTCAGTTACCTCAACGTTAAGAGCGCTACGTCCAATTTATGGTCGTCATAATCGTCCTAGCAGATCAACAATTGAGCGTCTAGTGGAAAAATTTGAATCCACAGGCACAGTACAAAATGTTCCCGTGCCAGTGAGACAGAGAAGTGTCCGTAGTGTCGAGAATATTGCTGCCGCTGAGGCTTCAGTTGAAGAAAGCCCAAATGTGTCTCTCACACACACGTCGTTCTCAAGCGTTGAGCATCTCTGTGACTTCGTTGTGGCGAATTTTGCGAAAAGATCTTGGTCTACATCCTAACAAGATTAAATTGACGCAAGAACTGAAGCCGCTTGACCACCAGAAGCGTCGTATGTTCGTGAATTGGGCTGAGCAACAACTTGAAAATGATTCGGATTTTCATCGAAAAATCATCTTCAGCGATGAGGCTCATTTCTGGCTGAATGGGTTCCTCAATAAACAAAATATGCGGTATAGGTCAGGCAGCAATCCACACGTACTCCATGAGTCATCATTGCATCCCGAAATAATTACGGTTTGGTGTGGTTTATGGGCCGGCGGCGTCATTGGGCCGTACTTCTTCCGTGATGATCAAGACCGGCACGTTACTGTGAATTGGAATCGCTACCGTTCAATGATAACCGTATATTTTTGGCCCCAATTGGATGATGTGAACTTGGAGGACATGTGGTTCCAACAGGACGGCGCCACAAGCCACACAGCGAATGTCACAATCAATTTATTGGAAACCAAGTTTGGGGAACGTGTTATCTCACACGAAATGGTCTAGTCGCTTCGCCGCCTTGGTCGTGCGATTTGACGCCGTTAGACTATTTCCTGTGGGGCTACGTCAAGTCTATGGTCTATGCCAACAAGCCAGCGACGATTGATGAACTTCGTAAGAATATCGAACGTGAAATTGCAGCAGTATCGGCCGATTTATGCTTGAAAACCGTCGAAAATTGGGTTCTGCGTCTGGCCTTCTGCAAGCGTGCCCGTGGTGGCCATGCAAAAGAAATCGAGTTCCATACATAATGGCATCGAGCGTATTTTCACAGGAATAAAGAATTTCATTGATATCCAAAACCGTTTTTGTTTTGTTTTAAAAAAAAAACTTTTGTAGCTCTTATTGAAAAACCCGATATATCGCTTTTCAACATGCGCTGTGTATCGCCAGCAATAATGTTGCCGCATTAAGGAACATTTTTCTTATTTGATTCAATGTAAAATAATTGTTAGCGATAATATCGCATATTTCCAATTGCCAGTTGCTTGTTGCCTCAGTGGGACAACCACCTTAAACATGGTTTGCTGTGGAAATAATTGAGCTATATTCTGAACCCTTATTTGGTGTCCAATTAGACTGACAAATAATTTCTTCATTTTGTTTAATTAACACTATGAAAAAAAACGAATAAAATCAACGTATTTTTTGAAACAATATTTAAGCCGATAAAAAAATTAAGTCTGGTGAAAAGGAAATATTTTATTTTTGAACCTTTATACACCTGCAATTCAGCATTTACGTTTAATACTCATTCTTCTTCTCTTGAACCTTACTAAAGTCGTAGCACATTTTTGTGATATTAATTTCGAAAACATTTCCACTTAAAAAGTGCATAATTGTTGCCTAAAATAATTAAGCTAACCGATCAAATTTAATTTAAAATTAACAACATCTATTACCTTTAAACTTTTCTTGTGAAATATTAATTTTTGTTTACTTTCTTCTTTTGTTTCAGTTTTCACCATAAATCCCAACTTACCACACAAATATTCCTCATAACCTCCCTGGTGCTCGATTTTACTAGCTGTCATTTTATCCACACCAAATGTTGTGAAATGTGTTAAGTGCGCGGCGATTAATTGTAGTTATCGTTAAATAATTGTTAAAAAACAAAGTTAATGTTTTATTTTTAGCCAGGTAATGTGAAAATAATAATATCCTTTCGAAAGGTAGTTATTTCCGATCGCTAATGTCGTTTTATTGTGCGATTGCGTGCGCGTAAAATAAGTGTCAATGGCTTCGGGAAAAAATCGAATTTCTAGTTTTTTTCTTGTGTTTTCTATTGTTTTGCAAGGTTTTACGGTCGAAAACAGTGTGAAATCGTTTAAATGATTTAAATTTGGTATTTGAGATCGCGAGTAAAGTTTGAAGTGTACTAGGAAGCGTTTGCTAACGCAGTTATAAAAGAGGTGGTTTTGAGTATGGGAGTGATTGGAGGGAAAAAAAATCGAAAACAAGTGCGTTATTTGTATAAAAAGTGAAGGAAATAATAAAATTCAAAAGTTTCTTTTTTAATCGGGACCATCAATTAATGTGTTCTTCGATAATTTTTTCATCTTTAACATCGACACTAAATTATCATGGCGTATATCAACGTGGGAATTAAAACGAAGCTTACAAATGGACGAGAATTCCAAAGTGTGTTAACAAAGTAAGTCATATATATTATATTCTATTACTTTGAACATAAAATGCTTCAGAATTTTAAGAAAGATCTTGCATATTCCAAATACTTTTCTTTATAATTCTGACTCGCCTAGGGAATAAAAAGCCTGTCGAATTATAAGTTCTCTTGTGTATAAGGGGGAAAGTAAAGTTAGGGTAATAGGATATACATTTTCCATAACAAACACAAGCAAAGAGTTTCTTACTGCAAAATGTTAATTGGAACACTAGTTGCGAGTTTGTATTCTTAGAGGTATTTTATAACTTGGTAGGCAATAGAGATTAGTTTTCATGGAATTCTATTTGTTCGCATAGAGGGTTTTGTATTTAAAGACTTCATTTTCATCATCATCATTAACCTCTCATGACGACGACATTTCATAAAATTCGTAGGAAGCTCCTTTTCGCTCAACTAGCGTACCCTGACCTTCGTTTACCATCAAAATAAAAGGACACCGGAAACCCGAAAGTGAACTTCAAGAAATTCCTGCGTCCTAAATAAATAACAGTTTGGTGTTATTTGAACTCGGAGCATCTGCGTACTTTTCTTAAAAAATTAACCTTTGCCTGTGTTCTAGTCTTCTTCTTTCATATCGATGGGGCTGCAATCTCTATTTAACACATGCTCACTAGTCAGCACATATGATTCGCATTGTTTTCCATTCTCGAATGCCTATTGTTTTGCTTTCGTTGTTCTTCTAAAACTCAGTTGATTTCCTGTCGTGTCAACCCACGTATTTGGATGTACACTTGTGTGATTTCTTTAGTCGCTTTTTTGGACAAGATCCATTTGCCAATGGGTGTGATTTGCTGTGATATTCGTGGTACAATCCTCCACAGATTGATACATGGCCTTAATCCTTGCTTTACAATTGAGTTGTGTATGTGAAGTCTGATTGATTTGAAGTGATGAAGAATGGGACCTCCAATTTTGAGAAGCTTCTTATGACAATTTTACACTCTTGAATGTTTTTTGAACTTTAATAAGAAGTACGGCAGTTGAAAAACTTAGGGGTTGTTATTTAAGGGCATTTAACCAGGAACCCTGTTGATTAGTCTGACACAAGAACCACTAGATCAATGCACTTCAATAAATTAAACAAATATCTGCCCTAATATTTAAATTTTAATGAAAGACCCTTAGTCCCTCCCAAAAAATGGTTTTGGTCAAATTTCAGATTGAGATTTTTGTACCCTGATATTGGAAATTGTTGGATTCTGTTTATAATGCCTACAATGGCCCCCATAGCAATGCAAAATCATCCTTAATTCTTTGACCTACAAATGTAGTCTTGATTTGGCCAACCATTTGGCAACCGTAAGATGACTAAAATGGTCGCAAATGATCGGCGATTGTCATTAAGCGGAGTTACATTTCTCCCGAAAAAACCGCGTACTTTGAACTTTTAGCAAAATTTGTTTTCTGCAATGCAGAACTGAAACTCATGACCACCCTATTAAGAGCTGAGTTTTGACAGCACAGGACCAACACCTCTCTTTTCTTTAAATCTTGCTTTCATTTCTTTGAATTTATAGTTTGACGATACAAATAACCTTTTCGTTGAAATTTTTATTTTATTTATTACAAGCTGGCCCGTCAAACGTTGTTTTGACCGCCTACAGCGCCACCTGTTGAGAATTTTTCAATTTTTCTTTTTTCCTAAACCTTCGCGGAGCAATTACGAACAAATCCGCAGAAGGAAGTATCCAATTTGGTCCAGTCGTTTTCGAGTTTTAAGCATCCTTACAAACCAAGATCCATTTTTATATATATAGATTTTTTAAATGAAAAATAATTGATGGTTACGGAGTCAGAAATACCTACGGAATTAGAATATATGTGCATTTCTATGATGATTTCTGAAGCTATTCCGATCAATCCTTTCAGGCTTTTCTTTTCACTGTTTCCCGATCTTATAAGAAGCTATATACCACTGCTACGTTTGTGTGTTCTGCATGCACTTTTGGTACGATTTTGTAGATGCTAACTATGCAAGATAACGGGCTCAGTTCCATGGTAGTTTTAACTGGCCGTATCTCGTGTTGATCTGACAAATCATTCGAGTAGTATCATTTGTCAAGAAAAGCTTATTTCAACTTAGCCGTTCGGATTCGGCAGGTTCCGCCATAGTGCAAGAGGTACACACATACACATGAATGGTTGTGAGAACAAGCCAGGCCTTGGGTACTAACGAGCCTGTTGCGCCAAAAATTTGTATTCGTAACTTTGCAAGATATTTCCATTTTACAAAAAATATACCACAAACCGTTGTCTTCTTCTTGAAACTGAATTGTCAAATCCAGTATTTTATCTAAAAAAACGTCAAATTCTAATAAAACTGGCAGTCTTCTGCTTTTCCGACAAAACACTTCCTTCTCCGTAAACAAATAAAATTCACACAAACCTACTCAACAAAACCACTTGCTGACAACACATTCCAAAAGACACGAAAAGGCAATTTCGTCTCTCACTCCAATTATTCGCACAACACGCCGGTCAATCAATTAATTATCCAGCCGAATCGACTTCCGACCCCAGCCATTCCATCCCTCCTGCCCTTTATCGAACACAGTTTTTCCACCACTATAACAAATGTTTACCATGAACGATTTACAATCCACAACTGCGACCATACACCAGCATGTCGTCCCACTGGGCCACTGAGGCAAGCGAAATTTATTTATATGGGTCACAGCAACGTTAAGGAGATAAGAAATAGCAAATTATTGTGTCATTCGATTGGATTACTAAATTTATTACCAACAATGAGACCCAAGAGAGGAGCTTCCCTCTCGATGCTGTTTTGCTCTATGAATTTTACAAGTTAGTCGCGTCAAAGGCAACCGACGAACTGACGTACCAACCAACCGACCGACAACAAAAAGGACATGATAGACGTTGCACGAATAAGAAACTACTACACGTCAAGTAACTGCATATAGAAGGAGTTTTCTTTTGAGATGTTTACTCTGCGTACATTTTCTTGGAAAAGTAAATCCTTTATTTTTTCATGTCAAAAATAGAATCGCATAAATAAGGAGCTTTTTGTGAAGAGGATACTATGTTACACTTCTGTGTGCGACAGCAAAGTCTTGTTAAAGCTATATAATTCCGGGGCAGTTCTTGGAAAATTCAAAAAAAAAAAGGATGTCACCCACAAAAGAGCACTTGCAGGGTAGTGAGATTTTTTTAAAAGGATTTGCAAGGACCCAGACTAATGTTTTAGATTAATTTTTAACATTTTAAATTTTTTATATGTTTTTGTTGTTCTTTCGTCCTATGTATGTTTTTTTTTGTAAACTTACGTTTGGATCTCCTTTTTTGGTCGATCGATGTTTGGTTTGCTTTAGATATTATTATTTGGTTCAAGGATTTTGTTCTTTATAGTTATCGAAGTTTTTCAAAAGTCTCTTCTTCAAAAGTCTGTATAGACTCTCCAGCAGATAATTTTGCTCGAGATCACAGTCTACCTTCAAGTCTGTCTGTAATGTGGGAAATCTTTCTTCGTGACACAATTGAAGCGCTCAGGTGAAGAAGGGGTTAAACGACATTTTCAGGAAATTAAACTTTTTTCCGCAATGAAGGGGTTATATGGCAACTTAAGTTTTCGTGTAATTTACGTATCTCTAAGTGCTATAGTTTTCTTTTTAGTTCTATAGGAATCTTGTAAATCTTCTATATATATAAAAATGGATCTTGGTTTGTTCGGATGCTTAAAACTCGAAAACGACTGGACCAAATTGGATACTTCCTTCTGCGGATTTGTTCGTAATAGCTCCGCGAAGGTTTAGGAAAAAAGAAAAATTGAAAAATTCTCAACAGGTGGCGCTGTAGGCGGTCATTCCATTTGATAATGGCAAAACAACGTTTGACGGGCCAGCTTGTAGGTGATAAACGCCATACAATTTTGAAACGTTAAGCTCAAGTATCTCGAAACGTTGCAAATGTCACTTAACTCCTTCTTCATCTAAGGGCTTCAATTGTAATATTCCCTTTATGAAGTCACATGCTTACTGTGGAATATTCTTGTTTTTGTTTTTCATCGTTGCCATCCACCAGGTATCTAGGCTGAACTTTGGGTGATGTATGTGATACTCTTTGTCAGGTACCTTCTATTCTTCATTTAGCGACTAAGAATTTATTATTTTAGAAAACAGTTTGAAGAGGTTTGCTATACTAAAGACTACATTTTATGTAAACTCGAGGTAAACCCTGAAAATAGAGTAATTTCGGACGGAACAACTATCGGTGACTTTGTTTTTTTTATATAAATTCGCGCACTCAAGGGGTTATGAATAACCTTTAAATGTTTTACCAAGGTACAAGCGTTAGAGAAGGGGAAGAAAGAAATTGATAGGAACGATTTTGAATGTAGTGGAGACTTACTGTCATTCGCATGGCTTTCAAGATGGCGAATACTTCTAGGAGTAACTCCTGACCTTTTTTTAAATTCTTTGAATAAAAGTTTCATGGATTTTGACTGGGATTGAACGCGCAACCTTTCACTTAACAGGTGTACACATTACCCCTACACCACGGCCACCCACATCCTCTGATAAGGATGATTTATGCTCAAAGCAGCTTTGTTTAGATGCAGATGTTAATAGTCAATGTTGCGGGTTGAATTCTTCCAACTTAATTTTTGATCCCTACAATATATTTGATACCTTGACGCAACTTTAGGTCCAACGATACTTCAATATACATTCAAACAAATCTGGCCAAAGCTGGATTTAAGAAGATCCAAGGGTGATATAGCTTGCTGGACCATATATTAGTGCCACCATAGGTTCCATCACTGGACACTACCTAATAGGTAGGGACGCAGAAAGGCTAGGACTTCACTCAAACGACTTCTGCAGGAGCTTCATGGACGAAGAGGAAGAAGAAGCAATAGTTAATTTTCTTTGTAACTTTCCGGCCCTATAAAACAAAATTAAGCTTCATATTGGAGCTCACTTCTTTCATAATCTCTAGGATTTGTCAAACATGGATGTAAGAAGTATCCTCCCTTTCAATTATAGCACAGATTGGTTTTCCTACAGGTAACAACGAGAAAGCACCAGATTCAGGTGGTAACATAATGGGCCATTAACTGGTCTAAGTATCTAAGTATGCTGTGCTCTAACCTAAACTAACCTACATTCCAGGTAAATATTGATTCCTTATCGACAATATAATAATTGAAAAGGAAGTCATAACTCTTCTACTTAGTACAGTGTACTGTGCACTTCCGTGCTATTCCCAATCCCACTTCAATTTAATTTCGAAAAAAAACATTTGACCACGAGTGACTATTATTCGACATCTAATTGCACTTTTCAATCACAGGCAAGTCGACATCAATGTCAGAAAATCTATTTTACCCCTCACTTGGCGCCTGTAAATCTTTCGACACGCTAAGTTACAACAAGGATCAATCAATCAACATCACACTGTGTGGCGATAGGAGACACCCCTCCTGCGTATACAAGTCTTATGGGTGGCATTTCAAAGTGCCATGCATATCAAGGGGGGAAAACTCCTCTTTCACATTTTGTGTTGCTGAATTAAATTTCATTGATTTCAGTTTAATCCTTTAAAAGAAGAGAACAAAAAAAAAGAGTCGTTAAGTGGTCTGATTGAGAGGAAAGAAAATAAGGAATAGTCGATGCATTTTCCAATTATTTTCCACAATGAATACAAATTGGCTATGATGTGAGGGAGAGCAGCAACATTTTCGTTTCGTTGGATTTTTTTTTTTTTTGGAATTATACTATTTCGCCTTTCAACCATATTAGATTGATCAATCCCTTTTTTTTTTGGACTAAAATATGCACTCAGTTGCACATTTTCATACATATCAAGGATAGTGAAAGGATAGCATATCCATCATCGAACGATGAGGGAGATATTTTTTTCGTTAAACGAATTAAATGGAATTTTGTTGAGAATACAAATCGATTGGATTTTTATGACTACGAGCGTACTCTTGTCTAGTTAGTGTATGGAGTTAGTTGGCGGGAGAAAATTTATATGTGTACATAGGTTTTTTTTTTGAAAGCTGTATATTTTAGAGTTTGACCTTTATACAGATAGATAACGTATATTGTATGATCAATTCGATGATGAATTATGGGGAGGTGAATGAAAGGGGTATCAATGCATTAAAAATGACTAATAACGCACTGCCATTGCTGTTTCGTAAAGCCTGCGTTCCAGCTTTAAAGTCAGCTGCAAATTTTTTTTTTGATTTCCCTGTACTGGGAGGCTGCGTGTCCTTTTTCCTACGTAGGATTTTTTTTCTGGGTCGAAAGTCTTCCAAAGCAGCGCGGTTTTTGAGTTGTAGCTCTTGGATATGTGCATTCCTGTCGCCTCTTTTTGGTACTTCAAAATATTATGATACCATGGGCAGCTTTTCGGAGGGGGACACCTATAATATTTGGCTACCTATTTGATGATATGATCGTTGATGATGAAAGGTTTATCAATACATTAAGAAAGATGAAAATAACTCAAAGTATATTAGTAGCAGTCTTACTTAACTTATCCCTCTTTCACTTACCACATCTAATAGAATATGCTTCTCAAGCACTATGGCAGTATTTGTAGGTACCTGATATAAAGACTTCTAACAGCGCAGGAAAAAGGCGATTTGGGTGACATCCTTTTCACGATTATTGCTTCATGTAACACTGAATATTTCATACACACTTCTATGTCAATTTTGTGAGAACCCTTCCATTTGAGGGACAACAATCCCAACTAACAATTATTCTTCTATGAGGCAATAAAATTTAATTTCCACAAGCAATTATTTCTGTGGGCCTTGTATAGTACTTATGCGTGGAGGTTGAGCATTTTTGCCGTCGATTGTTTGGGTAGAACCCTGATTAAGATGTTATACAGGAAAATTCACAAGCATAACCGAAGTTATGATGGAATAACCTCTTTAAGGTTGTTTTAAGCTTCCGGAGACGTGTGTACATGTACCGTACGTTAAGATTTTTCGGTAGAGTTTCGCACGTAGTTAATCCGAAGCTCTACACATGCTTATGAATGAAGCTAAGGTTAAAAGATCGGGAAAAGGGGAAAAGATCGGAAACCTACCGGAGAATAAGTCAACACGATTCAAGTATTTCGTTGTACTTACTCGTCTTTCATGTTCTAGGACACTTTACGGGTCCACTTATAGCTATCATTAAAAATCCTCATTGAATATTTTCTTTTACTTCTTGCGGTTTTTTTTTATAAATTTTATCATTGGCGACTTGGTACCAAAATGAAGCTTATGAATTTCAAAAATCTCTTTTTGTTTTTCAATGTTTGACATTCCACCCATTTGAAATAAAATTTTCCAATGTTTCCTATAGCCAGCTACCGAAGTGAAATTTCAATTTCATCGTATTTTATGTTCCAATGAAGTTGTTCAATGATAGCTATAACTGGACCCTAAGTTTCACGTTGCGGCAAAATCACTGACGAATTATTTCGTATACGCTGCACTCAAATTTTAAAATTCAGAGGTATACGGACATATCAAAGTATCCGTCAGAGCGGAAAATTCTACGATTTTGTACAATTCGGAGGATTTTTGCTTCGAGGTATTCTTCCGAAAAGCTGTTCGGAATATTTCTCCGACATTTTGTAACGCATCTCGGCGAATAGCGTTGAAGTGCGTTCAAGAGCATTTTTCGTGAAATTTTTAACAGCTAAGTGTATTTTTTTCCAATTTCCTACGACACAAATTCTTCGCGGAATTTATTTACGAATTGTAGTGAAGTAAAGTTGTCACATTTGTGTGGTATTTTTTTTTCCGATGACACATACCTCGAATGGAATTTGAACATCCGACGAAGTAGGTATGCGTTGCGGAAAATTATCTGCTCCGACGTATACCTCCATAGGGCTAATTATCATTAGACATCTGCAACACAAATAATACACTTGGCAACTATGTTTAAAAGTTTTTAAAATTAGGGATTTGAATTTTTCAAAAGTTGCATTTCTGATCCATAGAGGCTCCAAAACTAACATCTCCCATTTATTTGTGTGTGCGTAGTAATATTTTTGCTCCAACCAGCTTTCTATCCTGTTTGATCCTAGGCATGCTGCTTCCAGTAATTCAGTTCATGCATCACATGAGAGAGAAAATGCAGTTGACATTCTTTTATCTTTTAGACTACATCAACATCTTGTAACAGCTCGTGATTATATAAAGGGTGATCCATTTCGAGGTTCCCTACTTTTTAAAGAAAAAAACACAGAAAATTCAAATTTAATGGAGAATGTTTATTATCATTTGAAAGAACATTCTTTGGCATTTATTTTTTGAAGATTATGTCTATCAAATGTTGGCCGTTGCTACGTCGCAGATGGTCCATCCGTTGAGTCCAATTTTCGATCACTCGTTCGAGCATTTCGACTGGTAACTGGCGAATGACACGCGTGATGTTTTCCTCCAGGGCCTGAATCGAAGCGGGTTTGTCGGCATAAGCTTTTGACTTTACATATCCCCACAGGAAAAAGTCTAACGGTGTGATATCACACGATCTTGGTGGCCAATCGACCGGCCCAAAACGTGAAATTATGTGCTCACCGAAATGTTCTCTCAATAAGTCCATTGATTGATGCGATGTGTGGGAAGTGGCGCCGTCTTGCTGAAACCAAATGTCGCCGAGATCACGAGCTTCAATTTCAGGCATCAAATAGTCGGTTATCATGGCACGATAACGGTCGCCATTGACGGTTACGTTCGCCGAATCGACTCTCTACGGTCTTCGTGTACACTCTCAGCTACGGCCGCTATATTTTCTTCACAGCGTGCTGGACGTGGTCTATTCGGTCGAATATTATCCAATAATGAATGCTGGGTCTCAAAGTGGGTGATGGTGTTGCGAATAGTACGCTCAGTAGGCCGATTATTTTGACCATAAGTTGAGCGAAGTGCACGAAACACATTCCTCACAGAACGTGAATTTTCATAATAAAGTTGAACAATTTGTAAACGTTGTTCACGCGTAAGTCTTTCCATTATGAAATGCCAAACAATACTAAACAAAAATAACATGACAGCATGACACGACTCCCACGTGATCTGTCAAAAAAGGCTATTGAAAAAAGTATCTCTACTTGGATCACCCGTTATTTTCCTCCATTGGCTTTCCTCGAATACATTCAACAAACAGATTTCGGTTCCAAATAGTGTAATATCTGCTCACTTTTCTGATTATCGTCCAGTACCTATCGCCGTACAGGTCTGCTCGTATTATAAAAACTCACCTTCAGGGAATGTCTTAAGGTAGTCCTTAAAACGAATGATGAAAGCGTCATTTTACAAAATCAGTCGATGAATACATGGTCGATAATGTCAAATGTGTCGCTAGGATCCCATTTTTCGACAAGCGCTTTATATTTGTGAAGGGGTTCTGCTTTAGTAAATGTATGCTTCAGAATAAAAAAAATAGGTATAGCAGCGCTTTTAATAATCGCCAAAATTTTCTTCCGAGGAGTAACATTTATCACATCTACCAATCAATGTAAAACACCCTCTATGAATAAAATACTTCCAGCTAAAAAAAATCCAATCAATTATTTGCACATGCTTCTCATGCAATTATCACAAAGAAAAGTACCCAGCTATCCATCCAATAAAAAAGTTCGTATCTGCAAAAATTAAATCGAAAAATAATTAAAATGTTACCCTCACAAAGAAAATACATTTTCGCATTCCAATCACGTTCAGCCACCGTACTGATGCTCAATTCCCATGGGATATTACTTTGCTTTCACATCAATTATGAACAATAAACGCGCAATATGGACCAGAAAAAAAGAACAATAATAAACAAAATGTTCACATGCATTTCCCATACGCTAAAGGGACGGAAAATTGGAAAGTGTAATTCGCATTTCCGCGAAACAATGCATTTCCGACCAGATACTACCACCACTATACCGGAAGGACGTTATTTAACAGAAATTCTACTACCCACACCAAACAGTTATGAAAATGCCAAAACAATGGACTATTGTATTAGTACCTTGTCAACTACTGGACAGCAACAAAAGTATCTGAACAGCATTCGGATTGTGCAATGAAAGTTTGTGTATACTTCAATTATCGCATGGCGTGTCGAGCAACAAAAAAAAAACACACACACCCTCACAATTCAAAAAAGTGGACATTTTGTTTGTTTAAAGTTTTAAGATTAAAAATAAATAGTATCGTTGCTGGGGAAACACAAAACTGTTTGTTTAGACAATAAAGAAAAAAACTGCAAAATATGCAAAGTTTCCGATCATTGAACTTTATGCTTTTTCGGGGGAAGTTGTAAACTTTGGTTCGGCAATTTAAGGCGCCACAACCCACTCACAATATGGTTGCGATGAAAGGAAAGTAGGTTTATTGGACAAGTTTTTATTAGTGTGGTAGTTAATTGTAGTCGAAGTTGTTTTTATTATCTTAGCAGCTGTGGGATATAGCGGGAATTAGAATGATCTGTGACGTATTCTCAGAAAAAAAAGTTGTAAGTCCAGTGAAAGGCCATTAAAATTGAAAAATATTTCGATAATATTAAGAAATAAAGCACCCAATTAAGTTCTTTATGATGGCTAAATGGGTATTAGGTCTTAGAAGTCTGGTTAATGGGGTGGTATTTACTTAAAACTAGGACGCACGTGTCACAAAGCAATGGCGCTGGGGTATTCTTGCGGTTCCAAATGTGTGTATGGATCACCATTAGGTATAGTGCTCTCTTTTTGGTTTCGGAAGAATACGTTATGCTTTTTCACCCAATAAGCTCTTCAGGACTATTCGTTAAATTTTATAAATTTTATTCAGGGTCTGTGCCTTTTTCTTCCGTGACTTTAAGAGAATTCCCATAGAAGGAACTCTGAAGTATTCAAATCGAGCGATCTTGCGAACCAGTGTAAATCTACAACACGAGAGCTATGTTTGCGGTTGGGCTGTTGCTTGGTCTGTTCAAAACAGATGTTCTCCAGTCCAAATTATTTGATTTGAGGCAGTGAAATCTAGTGACGTCAAGGAAAAAAAAATATGTAACCTTCTGCCTCGATAGTCTTTTTTTGCATTGCAGTGACTTGATATCTGCATCTCCTGTCACCTCTTTTTGGTGATTGAAATATGATGATACCATGGGCATCTTTTCATAGAGGGAAGCCTTTGGTGTATTTGGCTTTTTCTGATAATATTGCGATAATTTATTCAATGGATGTTGACACCTCTGGCTTAAATGGCTCAAGATGCAGAGACTCTGTATATGTATGCCATGGCTCTTCGAAAATTATAACTGGATGCCAAGTGTCATAGAATTTTGTTTGTCGCTCATCATGATTTTCGACCGATAATCGTCCACTACGTCGTTCAGTTTTATGAGAACATGGGGGTAGTCTAGTACCGATTGGGATTCAATGGTCCATTGCGTTCACTGCATCCACTTTGTAACCTTACATCATCAAGTCTTACAAAATAATGCGCTGCAGAAAGTAACGTGTGTCTTGGCCAATTATACACCACGTCGTATAGTCGATATGTCAATGTAGCCTCCACTGGATCTTCAACTAATACATGAATATGCGAACGACATGTATGGGTCCTTCCCACGCTTTTTTTATCACTATCGTTGGACCAGGTTTCCATTGTTATAAAGCCTGCTTCCTGCTTCCCAACTTTAAAGCCAGCTGTCATTTTTTTCTTTTTTGTTAAATTGAAGAATGTCCTACTTGTCGTGATACTCGATTTTCGATTTTCTTGAACTGGGAGGCTGCTTGTCCTTTTTTTCCTACGCATGATTTTTTTCTTCTGGGTCGATAGCCTTTCCAAGCAGGCGGTTTTTGAGTTGTAGCGACTTAATATCACCTCCTTGGGTATTTGGAAAGATCATGATACTATGGGCATCTTTTCAGAGGAAGAAGCCTATGGTGTATTCGGGTATCTTTTTGAAGATATTGCGATATTTTATTCAACTGGTGTTGATATTGGAGTTTACACCGGGTAGTCTCTCACCCAGTGGTATTTGTAGACTCTGAAAATCTTTGTGTGTCGCACATATAAGGAAAATATTGAAAAACGTACTTTGATGCGGATCACAGCCAGGCGATTGACTTAAAGTCAATTACTTTTGACACCTTAATCGGCTCCCCACACGAATCTGCATCATAATATGTGCACTGTGCCGCATTTTCCGGGAGCTTTAATAAATCTCGCAAGTCTTTCTTTTTGGATTCCTGATCCTGTCCGTATCTCCTGAAATCGCGGTAATGTCTGCTTGTAATGTCCACTTGCATCGCGCGAAGACAGCTTTAAGTTATTTAACAACACCCGGGGTGTACAATGTGCGTATTCGTAAGCCGTTGCTATCCGAGCCAGCTGTCTCTTTCATAACCAGCTGTTTTTTTGTATTTGGTAAGAAGTCAACATGTCGGCACAGCCCCTAAACTGGAGAGCCAGTTCCAGATAGCCTTAGGACCCTTGAGATATAAAAAAAAAACTCGAATCTTTAATGAGTCAGCTGATGTTATCTACAAAATATTCTAACAGTAGCCGACATTTTTACATTTCTGAACTAGCTGATCTATTTTATTGAACTCCAACACGTGTACAACATGAGCTTACGTTCGTTTTTACCGCCATCAATAAACTCACCCCATTACCCCCAAGGCAATCTCGACGCAACGGACGGTATCGACGCAGACGGTTTCGCGTTGAAATGTCAAAAACTCATCGAGCTTATGGGAACATGTATAAATGGGCAATCTGAACGCCGACGCGACGCAATGGACGTTAGCTACACAGAAAAGTTGATTCAACTTCAACTTTCTTGCGCATCGACGCATTGGAATGTCAGTTTGAAAGCTGTCAGATGGTATGTTTGTGAGAATCTTGAGATTACTTTCATAGATTATAAATAAACAAAATAAATTAAAAGTACTGAATTAATATTTAACAACTAATTAAGTTTTCTTCTGTGAGAATTGAAAAACAAACAAAATCTTCGACGGCTAATGGTGAACTGTCAATCAAGTGACATCGCATCGCGTCGCGTCGTGAGCGTCGAGATTGCCACCACCACTCAAATCCTCACCATTTTTGACACTTCAATGCGAAACCGTCTGCGTCGCGTTCGTCGCGTGCGTCGAGATTGCCACCACCATTAAAATGAACATCGCATAATGAAAAAAAAAAAAAAAAAAAAAACGTTCAAAGCTACCGCACTCGCACCGCTGAACAAATTTTCTCAATAAAATTGCATTTAATTCGCCAATCATTCAATAAAACTTGCATTCGACGATGAACGCAACCAACTTAAATGGATTTACCCAATTTACAGCGGTTCAAAAATTATTGCACTGGCAATTTACCCGTGCCGCACTCATACACTACACATCACACCGCGCACTTTCGGTTTCATTGAATGTTGGCGCACAAGTTTACAACGCCACCCGGCCAATTCAAGATACCGACTTGGAAGTTGTTGCATTGAATACATGTCATCCTCCACTCCTTCGACTTTTCATCAGAAAAGACACTGCAGGCAAACATTGCTGACAGTCATTGTCGTCACGATGACAGTTGGGCTTGGCGCACTATACTGTTTGTGGCGCTGCTGTCTCTCCAACCATCCCTGTGTGTGTGTGGAGTAGAACTGCGATTTGCGAACCAAAACGAAGTTGGGTGCAGAAGCTGAATTAATTTCACGACACCATCGATTGAGTGCGTTTGAGGGGGCAATTGCCACTGTGACATGTGTCACTTTGACTTTTTGATTGTTTGTTGCGCATTCAATGTTGATTGCGTGTGTCAAACTAAAACGATGTGACATCCATTTTTTGTTGTTTTCCTTCAGTTGAACTTTCCTTGACGTCAGATTGGAATTGCGAGTGCAGCCATTCCCGTAACTTTTTTATTTTTTTGTTTATACACATATCTTTCTCAATCACTAATTGAATCAAATAATTCATCTCGCTGACGTTTGATTAACTCTTGCCGATCAAAAAAGTGATTTGCTTGTGCAGTAATTTTAGTCCAGTTTAACCGTAGAAAGGTAACCGCCATTAAATTCAGATTTATCGCCTGGCCTCCATTGCATACTCAATCCAATTTAAAGTTAATTTTCCGCTCAAAAAACTATCGATTAACGGTGTAGGTGGTAGTGGTGGTGGCGGCAGCGTGGTGTATGCTTAGATTAGCTCCATGAAGTGCTTACTTTTCAGCTATTTCAGCGTTGCATACCACCAACTCCCGGGGATGAGATTAAATAAATTAACTTTCGAGTAAAAGTCCACTTAATGAAGTGCTCACTCATACATACGTCTAGTCGGCGTGCGGTCAGGCCTCCAGCTGCGCTTTTATACCACCTCGCTGTAGGGGCTTTTGCCATAGATATACGCAGTTATTACTAGGTGCGCTGGGTGGGTGAATCGGATGTCAAAAGTGGACGAAAACTGTAAAAGGGTTCAGATTACAGGCGTAATGTGGCGTGCTTAACCTTATCAACGGGGGGTGTTTTATAGTTGAGCACTTTAAGCAGGTGAATAGGGGCAGATTGAGAGTGTTACATTAGAGCGTAATGTGCGCTCTTAAGGAGACACTTAAAATTCAATGACCCATTCAAGTCAAATTAATGGTAGCCTGAATGGGCTTACATTCTTTTTGTAGGTAATAATATGGTCTAGACGGGCTGGGAATGGAAGGGTTTACATTTGACAAAATAGAAATGGAATGGATAACGTGAGGCGGGTTACTGATTTTAGTGCTTTTTATTGTGGAAATGGGCTACATAAATAATAGGTGGTGCGGGGAACCTCTTAGGGGTCACGTATGAATTTGTAATCTGGAAAACAATACAAATTGAGGGACTTTTCAGAATGACCCTTGAGGGGAAAATTTTGAGTTAGTTATTCAAAAGGCTCAGGTATGTTCAGATTTCAGGAGAGAAGGTCTTTGAAATAAAATTAACTTCTGTCGGGTTAAAATGCATCAGGAGTTCTAGACTTCTTAAATGCGTTTTGAAATTATCGTGAGACGAGATTTAACAACCAAAGGGTGTACGCATAGGAACAGAAAGGTGGTAACTTGGGCATGAAAACACTTTGCCCTGGCTGTGTTCCCAGACAAACATCATGTTTGGAAAGACCGATAGGGATTCACATTTTAATGATGCTGGTAAGGTAGCTGCACGAAGAATAAATAGCTTCACAATTGGTGCATGTTTAAATTCTTGGGCGCAATGGGTGAGTTGATGAAACATTTTTATGCCACTAGTGACTACTTAGACCATCGGCATGACTTTTTGCTGTAGAAGCTAAATAAAAAAGGCACCGGTTTTGAGAGTCTGATAAACATCTAGGAGTACAAAACTTTAATGAGAAGCTTCTCAAATTTCAAATATCGCCGTTAAACAGAAGGTCCCACTGTTTTTGGCAAAAATATAACTTCGCACACACAATATTATTGGAGAGGTTAGGTTCAAGGACCTCTACTATGTCAGGTGTTTCATGTCATTGGTTGTATGAGGACTCATGCGCCGATTAACAGCCGCGCAAAAGGTTTTTTTTTTATTTCTAGTTCAGGTTCTGAATACAACGTAGGATCTCAAGATTGTGCAGGAAGTACAATTGCCCATAGTGCGCTTAGTTGTGATAAAAAGTCTTTCATCTAACTTTCATAATTAGTCAATGGTCATGAAACTTGAGGGTTCTGAATGTTGGAAAATATTTCTATTGGTGTAACTCACAGACAAAAAGTAAATAAAACCAGAGTTGGCAAGAAACGGCATGTTGAACAAGTTTATCTTTGAAGGAAAATTTCGATAATTCCATTGACAATCAACGACATGCAAACCGATCAACCTCTGAGGCATCACAATGGTGCTATTTTTATGGCATTCATCGGACATCGGCTGCGTATAGCTCTTGATTGTTAATATTAAATGAAAAAGCATTGGATTATAAGAAAGACTAACATAAACGCCCTACCGCCGCAAGTTTTGGAAAGAAGTGAATGTCAACAGAGTGCTATTAAATAGTTTTCCCCCCGATTTACACATTGAGTTGACAAGAAACGCCTACAATCATTAATTATATGACAAATTTATATATTTGACTAAATTTTAGTAAAGGTAAACTTCGAGTCAAACCGGTACCACGTCCTGCAAACACCCCACATTACCATTCCAAAAAATTCTCAAAGAATCGTTAAAACAAATATTTTCCACAAAAAATAAAAGTTACACATACGCCTCAGTGAACGTGACATAATTATCTTTATTCAACCATTTCACCACCACATACACCTCAAATGAACAGCAAAAGTAAACAATTTCACGTGCATGTTTCATATCTCTGCAGCAATAACTTTAAACTCGTTGCCACTTGCAAACACTCTCACCTGTACATATGCAATCGCACACACGATTTTTTATGGCTTTCATTCACAGACATATCCTTTTGGCTTTAAATATTTGTTTCGCGCGAACCACCCAATGTCTGTCGCGTTGCCGACGAGTGAAGACCAAAAACTGAGATAAAGCACGAAACGTCAATTCCATCTAACGTCGGGGGATGTACACACGAAATAAAATACACCCAATGCCAATGTCTATAGATCGGTTTTTGAAAAACACCAAAAAAGGATAAAAAGTACCGCACATTCCTGGGAAAAAAATATCGTCACATACATTTACATTTAGCCAAACCGATGAGGGAGCGGAAAAAACCCACTCACATGGTTGAAATTCTGTGCCAAAAATAAGTTTGCATTTGTCATAGGTAGGCATACACCCTCTGTGCATCCTGTATAGCGAGTGTGTCCTTGATTATTTCTAGCTGGGTTGGTGATGTTTTTTTTTTCTTTTGCATCTCTTCCGAAGTAGGTTCCTGTTTTACCATTTTTTTGGTATTATTTCCACATGTATGGCAGAGAATGTACAAACATTTAAAACCAGGATATGTGGATGGATGCATAAAAAGGACAATTTAAATGATGAACTATGTGAATATACATAGCTAGTGAGAATGGGGCCCACAAAAAAATGTATCCCCTTGATTGTAGTTCATGGACAAACTAATTTTTTGCGTTGGAATAGTTGGTAGTTGTTTCACTCAGATGTATGCATGAATAGTTTGAATTCAGGAATACACTTGGGGGGATTTCTAAAATCTAAAAAAAATCAACTTCTAGCGATTTTTTTCCCAACGAAGTTCCCTGCTCTAATTTGCAAACATCCATTAGCATTTGCATTAAGCTTTTCGGATTAAAACGAGAATTGGAATGGTGTTTTGGTTTTCAACATGAAGAGCTCTTTTAAATATACCTATACCTGGGGCTATAGTATGGTTACTCGAAATATGCCTTAGCAAATACAATGAATCCTCCTCCACTGTAGTGTTTCATATTGTTCACGGTCGTGTTGTATACGACATATCTAACAGAGTAGAGCTTTGAGTTAAATTATTTTTTATCCAGTTTCCTCGTCTAAAGACTATGGCCTGCGTGACATATACATTATACACCCCTATCAAGTTATCATTTCTGAAAACGATTTGTTCGAAATCGGAGAATTCTCAATGAATCGTTAAAATAAATATTTTCCACCAAAAATAAAAGTTACACATACGCCACAGTGAACGCGTTGCAGTTTCTTTAACCATTTCGAACAGATCTTCCGGCGAAATATAACGCACGGTGATATGCGTTAAGTAAAAGTTGTCCAATCAATAATTATATGACGAAATAATATATTTGACTAAATTTTAGTCAAAATTAACTTCGAGTCAAACCGATATCACGTCCTGCAAACACTCCACATTACCATTCCAAAAAAATTCTCAAAGAATCGTTAAAATAAATATTTTCCACCAAAAATAAAAGTTACACATACGCCACAGTGAATGCGTTGCCGTTCCTTTAACCTTTTCGAACAGATCTTCCTACGAAATATAACGCACGGTGAAATGCGTTAAGTCGAAGTTGTCCGAAGAAGAATTCCTGCAGAATCAATCGAACGCCATTGTATTTTTTTTTTATTTTGTTCCACAATGGATACCTCAAAAGAAAATTGATTTCCGATTGGAACTGACTTTCGTTTCGTCAATCATTGCGAATGGATGGTCTCTATACAGGTGATTGTCCAGGTACTGAAATTGTACTTTAGCAAATATTCAGCCCTAGCGAGGTATCCGTCACAGCGGACAATTTTCCGCAATGCATACTTTGTCGGAAGTCCAAATTTCGCTCGATGTATGTGTCATTGAAAAAAAAAATACTACACAAATGCGACAGCTTCACTTCACTACAATTCGTAAATAAATTCCGCGAAGAATTTGTGTCGGAGAAAATCGGAAAAAGAATGGCACTTAGCAGTCAAAAATTGCAAGAAAAATGCACATGAACATGCACTTCCACGTAATTCGACGGGATGCGTTACAAAATATCGGAGAAATATTCCAAACAGCTTTTCGGAAAAATATCTTCGAAGCAAAAATCCTCACAATTGTACAAAATCGGAGAATTTTCCGCTCCGACGGATACCTCGCTAGGGCTTATTGTTCCAATTCTTTTTCTTTTCGATCCGGCTTTCTGTCATCTTTGGTTACGGAACTCTGTTCAATAACCTTCAAAGCTATGTAGCTAACGTTTTTTCGTGTTAGTACATATGTATTTGAATCTATTTCATTCTCCCATTGATTTCTTCGTTAGAGATACAGTTTGGCTTAAGATTCTAAAAAACTTGCATAGCTGATGATTTTTAAACAATAAGATCTTCATAGTGGTAGAGTCGCTGTTCAAGATAACTACTCAGATTCAACATTGAAGCGGAATTGTCGAAAATTTGTGGGTAAGGTATTTTCATTGCTTGTACCAATTTCTCTGAAAACATCCCAAACTTTGCGACCTTTGCCTTACAAAGTAGTCTGGCTCTGCCAGTTCGTTTTCTATACAGAAGATTTTTGTACTTTATCTAAAAATTCAAAATTTGGCACTGACCTCTCATTTATGTCCTCAAACCTGCTTCTCCATTCATTTGTATATGCAAAGTTATATTTTTGCCAAAAAGAATGAGACCTCGAGTATAAAGTCAATTCCGAACGGAACATTTTAGAAGCTTACCTCATGATAGTTTTATCAACTTGAACTTTCGTATACATTATGTACGATATATCTGTCGCGTTCATTTTGAAAAGTGATTTCATTTGGCCGTTTTGATATGGATCCATGTGTGAGTGCAGGATTTAAGGTGTTGCCGTTAAAGACCCACTTAGATTTTTCGGAAACATCCAAATGGCTTTCCGGATAATTGAATTTAACCATTTAACACCTTTCACTCCCAATATATCCAATTTACACCGTTCTTTTAGTAAAAGCATGTAATGCACGCCAACAAAATTTATACAGCATTTTCTTTTCTCCGTGCGTCGAAAGACCAAATGTCATACCTCGTTTAGATGGCTTCAATTCGTAATCATTTTTTCGGATTACATGTCTACATATCAGCAGACATTTGCCGCTTTCAAAGACACGTCTGTGCGGATACCGACTACCAACAACAATGAGAAAAAAAAAACTCATTCCAACTAGAAAAATTCAACTCACGTTTCTATGGATTTGCCGACAAAATGTTCCTGGGTTTCCTTTTTTCTATTTTTGTTGAAATGCCGGAAAAGTGTTTCACCAAAAATCGTTTGCTAACACGCCCGCAATCATTATCACACATATACACAGTTTGAGGTGAGAAAGGAGGTGTGCTAGTGCTTTTTTTTTCTGTTCTACATCTACACCCAAGCAATTGGTACAGGTGATGTGAAAGGATTCATGCAGAAGTTTCGGGTGGAATGTTAAAGGAAGCAATTCGTGACAATGAGATAATCGCTGAGACTACGAATACTTTTTTCATCGTAGAATGTTAGATATGAAGGTGGGTGAACTCGGTTAGATATGTGAATCATTGATTATTGCACAAGCGTGACTGGGTTACAATTTAGGAGAAGGAGCTTAACTGGGATATTAATATTTTAGGTTTCAAAAAAAAAATACTTTCGTAGGGCAGTGGGTGGTTTAGAAATATTCCCATAGATTTTATTGAAGTGAAACTTCTTTTCGGACGTTGTGAATTTGATTTTATGAAACGAAAAAGAATCAAGCTGCGAGCACACCGGTGTTCCTAACCGGACCCTTATCCGAGTACTAACCTGCTTGGCGTTAGTGATCACGTGGTGTTGGTTTATTCTGTTTGTTTGAAGTGAAACTTATTTTTGGACGGCTGTTTGAACGGATGTACTTGTATCTCAGGCAACACGTACGTTGGTGTGCAAAAAATAGGATCTATTGTCGGAAGTGTGCATCTGGTATATTATTTAACCTAAGTGTGCGGTGTCGTCTCGTAGCGGTGACGGTTTCGTGTTTGCATGTTGGTTGGAGATAGGGCGCAAATTTTGGTACGTCGGAATATGTGAGGAAGATCAAATTTTGAAACTCATCGGTGACCAGGAAAGAAATATCCATTGTTGTATCAATCAAACGAAAGTTGTTAATGGAGCCGACATTTCGTATCATGTAGGTGGCTAAAATGGTAATTTCAATGTTGGAATGACAGCTGATCGATGGTACTTGCTTTCTTTTAGTGACATAAATGTCTTTGAGCGAAGGTGTGTGTCTGACGTCTGGAGTCTGTAATTGATGCTTGAATCCAAACAGGTAGATTTGATTGAGTTTTCGATGTGATAATTTTCGATTAGTGATAATGAAGATGTATTTTTGGAATTGGAGTGTTGCCTCCAGATAGGACAAATTTGAAACGAGATGCTATCGGGAACGCCGCTGATGTTTGTGGGGGTAAATACAGGTTGCAATACTTTGAAAAGGACAGATTGGACGAAAAGGCAAGATGAAGATGAAAATTGATATGTGGTCTGCTTCAGGTGGGATGACGTAGTCAGATTTGATGATGTATTCAGTTGTATAATGGTACTTTTGGCTAAGATTGCCTTTTGAATGTTTGACGGTTTTGTCGATATTCGGGAGTCTTTCCTAAAGGTGGAGCGTGTAGCTTTGGTTGGATTTTGTGAGGTGCTTACAATGAAGATAGAATATCTTCGCACTGGACATCTTACAGAAAAGACTAATGTCGATAATTGTATGATCGCCTTTCATAAGTGAAACTTCTTTTGGGACGGTATGAATTCGATTTTATAAAGCGAAAAAGTGTAACAAAAAAGAGATCAAACAAAATATCTGTTGTCTTTTGAAAAACCAAGCAGCGTCGGTCGCGGTTAGTACTTTGATATGGGAACGACGCTTGGGAACACTGTGTATTGTTGGTTACTGTAAGACAATGAGGTGAGTTCAACCGGCATAAAACTGGTTTTGTGTGCGCGGGGGGCTTAGGTTCGGGGTAAGATATAGTTAAAATACCTCAACCGAGTTTGTGCGGTTGGAAGAGGTTGAACTATTCAAAACACATTTTTCACCAATTTAGGTCTGAACAAAATTGTATGTCTCATATGCATTTGGTGATTCGAACAGTCAACATCGATATAGTTGCATAAATCTCTCACGTAAACCCAAAAGCTTGCGAATTGTCAAAAAGTACCCAAGGCAATTGTCAATATGGCACTTCAACTCATCTCGTATGCGGAGGCCGGAGAAAGAGAGAGTGAGAGAGAAATTAAGCAGAATACAGTTTCAATTCTACCGCTGTGAACTGACACTAGATTTTTTTTTAATAATATGCAGTTAACTTCTATTCCTTTAATGTAGTCAGAGTTTTGTTGGACAACTCTTGTACTTCATGAAAAGTCATAGTTTATACTCACCAGCTTGATGACTATCCTGAGTCAAAAGGATGGATGTCACCTTATCCTCAGAATTTACTAATTTTTTGAAAGAATTTTTAAAATATTCTAAAAATCGTTGAATTTTTTTAAGGATGTACACTAAATTTTAACTAAAAGTTGTAAAAGGTTCCTATAGAAATGTAAAAGTTGTTTCTATAAATGCTGTGTACAGATGGGTACTTTTTTTTGGTCTTTTAGTCACTTGTTCAAGGAGTATTAAGTGTGTCCTATATCTAATCCTGTTTTTTTTTCATTTTCTCTCAGTTTTAAAAAAAAAACATTTTTTTTCTGAAGTGGCTTAATTTTTTGTGCCTTGGATTACTAAGGGTAGGGTACCTGGTTCAAATTCTAAAGCAACAATGCATAACCCTTTCTGCTGCAAAAGTAAGACATATATCTAGGAACACATAAGCTGCATATATCTGTCATTGCAAAACAGCGTTTAATTGTAGGTCATTTGTAGCTAAAGTTTTCTTGGTTCCAGAACCCCCGTGACTATTTTTTTTAAGAAGAAACGTCAGAGCTACAGAAAACATTTTTTTTGCAGAAAGCATTACCTAAATATGTTGAAACCAACACTGCTTATATTGCAATTTACGGTTGTTTTTTTTTCAGATCTATTAGGATATTATGATAGACTGTTCTTGTCTAGATGTTTTTTTTTATCAGAAATCAGTTTGGCCTAACTTTAAAGACATGAAATAGGGGATGTGATTTTTTTGTTTTGTTAGCAAGAGGAAATATGACTCTTGGACGAACAGCATCTGTCCTATCTTTTACTTTTAATGCAGCGAACCTTAAGAAATCGCAGCAACTTCAGAAATAATTAGATTGGAGGTATTTGGAAAGATTGTAAGCGTTGTTTTGATGTTTTTTTTTAAAACGTAATTAAATCTGTTTGCATAGTATAGGCATGGTGGCTTACTACGGAGCTCTTCAGTTTTATTTGCTACTCCGCAGTCCTTAAATATGTCGAAGCTTATTTAACTATGTCAAAAAGTTCTCTTTCGATGGGCTTAATCTCCTAGATGGAATACCTGATTTGGATGACATGCTCAAATGATCCCACTAAATAAGACTTTTAGATGGAGTGAATGGTTTTGAAAGCTCCCACAGTTCATTTGGATTTCATAATGAATATATTCCTATGCTGGTAATCCAATCAGTTATGGTTCATCTTCCTAAACTCATTTTCAATGTTCTTCTTGTCAACTTCTTCTTCTTGAACTATTTCTTGAAGGCCCAGCTCATCACGAGCATTACCCTTGTTTCTGTACCAGTTCTAGTAAATGCGACAATTTTGTTTCCAAATATAGTCTAAACAACGGCTACCAGGTTGCGGTTAAGTAGGCAGACGACGTTATGAAGAGACCCTATTTGTTTTGATCGAATCTTCACGAAATCGTCCTGGTGATGCTTTCATGATAATCAACAGCACCTTACCACTCAATCGAATTGAGGGTTGCAATACTTCGTTATTAGTAGAAACGCTATTAGTTAAGTATTTCTTCCACTAGAACTTCTCAACTTGAAACAAACAACTTAATTCCAAAGAAAAAAATCACTCATACGCCACCGTGCTCCGCCAATCGAATTTCACATCGCAACGAAAATTCAATTGGTTGCTTACTCAGTTTTCAACATGCCAAACTTAAGGTCAAACAATGAACAAGAACTCTCCATCACAAAACTAATAAAAACAACATCAGTTCCGTCCACAATGTCGTGGATAAACCACTTTACAGACAGCATTGCTAGATCGCATTCCTTCGCAGTACTATCGCTTGTCCGTCACCCCCCTTCAGTCATCTAATATGAAATGGAAAATCACTTTACAATCTCCGTAACGACTTACTCGTGCAATCATTGCACCAGTTGTCCTTCTGCAAAAATCAACTTGGAAAATAAACGAATCCTGATAGGGAACACAAAGCGAGACATTCCCGAGAAGACGACCCTCTTAAAGGATGGAAATACAAGAAACAAAAACGCAAGTAAAAAGTTGGAAAAAAGGGACGAAAACTTTTCGATCACGTTTCATATTTTCCAGGTCATCTCGCAATTGAATTGGTTATAACTCTACACAGACGTACAGGCACACACCAGAGTGCACCAGCACATTTGTTAGTGGTGCCACACAAAACTGCTCTCGTAGTCGTATCTGCAGTCATTTCTTTCTCTCGCAATCGTTGTCGTCTTCCTTTTTTTTTCTTGGTAGGGTCCTGACCATAAAACGTTGGATATTGCAGAGAATGAAAAATGATTTTATTTTCATTGGGGTTCGGGTTGTTTTTTTATTACAATTATTTTTTGACCAAATGCGATTCGATTTCATTCGTGTGTCCTTGTACGAAAAGAACGTGCTGGATAAATAAAAATCAATTTTATTACTTCACTTTAGGGATACATCTGATTTTATGGCCGAGAAGATGTTTATATCAATCGGTTATGGGAGGGGGATTTTAAAAGGATGTGCTGACCTTAAACTCCGCATATGCTTAAAGTTTTTTTTATGTGATAAAGGACTATTTTATTTTTATTCGAGTAAATCGACTTGGGAAGCGAATTTAAATGGTCGGTCTTTTTCACTGTAGATCAGTTGGAGAATTTCTAACTAATCACTGCAATTCGGTAGTTCTGGAAAATCAAAAAAAAAAATGTTTCCTCCGCATTTGAGAGTTTAGAGAAGGAAGTACGTGAAATAAATTCGCAAACAAGAAATATATTGCAGTCAACAAAAAGGGACACTCAACATTGACAAATCGGATCGTAGGGGATCCAGCAATATCCTTGATCATCTCAGTGCCACTTTACGGCGTCAATGATTTATTGATCGTTTATATGGACACTTGAAATTATGATTGTAGTTTTTTAAAAAAAAAAAACTACCTAGTAGACTTTAAGGATAGATAGTGTCTACAAATCCCAGCCAGTAAGAATACGTAGTACAGGAAAACAACTTTTTGACGCAGAGAGGAGATACTGACTTCATACAATGTAGACTATGCAACTGAATGAGGCTCAGGTTCACCCATGATTGTAGGAAACTTAAGTGGATAAAAAGGGAGATTTTAAATAGCTCCATGAGACCTTTAAATAACAGGAAGCAGCGCTCTCTAACTAATTTAACCTATTGGCTAGGAATTAAGTCCGATCTTAAATCGAAATATGTGTGCCTATATAAGCATAGAAAGCAGTTCACCTATCTAGGTTTTAATTTTGATCATTTTTATATTACGATCCTACCGAAAAAAATTAATGCGTCGGTTTTTAACAGATAAAGTTCATGTATCCTCAAACACGGATCCCTGGAACAGTGTCATTGGTAGTAGGAGATAATTCCATATGTATTTGGTCAACACCACAAATATATAAATATCCAAAATACAATTTCTTATATCTTTTTTTTATAATTTGCGCGCGCTGTAGGGGTTATGAATACCCTTTATATGTTTTAATACAGTGCGGGTGTTAAGGAAATTCTGGATAAGAAAAAAGGAGATACCGATGCACATTGGTTTTAAATGTCTGTTAGTTATAATGGAAAGGCAAAACAGAGTTTGGTAGAGCATTCCACATTCGTGTTTTTCGTTTTATGAGGGAATCTCTGTATTTCAGCTTTCGTCCGAAGATAGGTTTAATGTTCGAGCGAAACTAACGAGTTCGCTATTCTTATATCTCCTATACGTTTTTTCGGACGCGTTTGAATCCTAACTAGTATGTACAATCTTGATTTTGGTGCACGTGACCAGACGTGGGCGTTTAATTCAAGTTTAGGTAGTATAAACGCTTTATATATTGTGGCCAGATCAGAAGGAGTGAAATATTTCTTACATCGATTAAGGAAACCAAGATATATCGCTGCGTTTTTAGCGACTTCAAATATGTGGTCGTTCTAACGTAAGTCGTCACTAACACACAAGTACCTAGAATGAAAAGCTTTTCGGTTTCTTAAGTGCCATTCATGGATAATGGCTGTAGATTTTGGTTTCGCTTTAATGGCAGAAGACAGCATTGTTTTTTGGAAGCATTATATTCCGCTCTGTTGAATTTACCCCATTCGATAATGCTGTCAAGGTCGGAATTCAATGAGCTTAACATATTTTTTTGACATTTTGAGTCCACGTTCGAGGACCACGAGGACCTGAAAACCAATATGAGTAGCTGAGGGTACTGTCAGACAGGAGATCATTTATAAAAATGAAAAAGAGAGTCGGAGACAAAACTGATCCTTGAGAGACACCAGCATTTTTGGTGAGTTGCAGACTTGAAGCCGTCCAAAACATTTTGAATTAATCGTTTCGAAAGATAATGTCTAATCCATAGAAGAAGCTTTTCACCGATTTCAAATGCAGACATTTTCGACAAATGGGCTTGTTGCTAAACCCTGTCGAATGCATTTGAAATATCAAGTGCAACAATTTTGCTTTCCCCACCATGGTGGATTGATTGGTTTCACTTTTCGGTGAGATATGCCATCAAATCACAAGCAGACCTGTTGCTGCGAAAACCATACCGCCCTGCCGGTCATTGAGAAGTTTTCGTGTTTCGAGATATTTCATAAGCTGACGATTTATCAGTATCTAAAGTATAAGGTTGTTTATCTGATGGTGTCCAACAAATATTTCCACCAACCTCGGGACCGATTTTCTCTTTTTTTAAACTTTTAAATGTTGGCTTTATAATTTTCTGACTAAATATATGTTATAGGTTATAGGTTTCACAATTTATTGATTGAAATTTAAAACTAAAATCTCTTTTTTTAATTGCCTGCAATTAAATTTTTTTCGTGTTTTTTTTTAATAGCGAACATGTGGATCATGTAATTAAATTTTTATACATTTTAAAGTAAGTCACATCACATTTTAATATTATTTGAATAAAGGATTACTAACCAAAAAAATGGAACTTCTAAATATGTTAATTGTTAGATGATTAAAATATTTGCTACTATTTTGAAAAAAAAAATCAAAATTTACCATCAAGAGGATTTGCTCAAAATTCCAGAATGTTTGTATTGTTTACCTGAAATAAAAAGAAAATAAAAACATTCAAAAATATCGAAACGAAAACAGTGCACAAAAAAATTGTACAAAAATTCAATTAATTTATAAAAATGTTTTTTAATAAACAAATATAAAATAAACAAGATCAGAGTAAAGCCTAAAAAATTTCCTTGCTGACGAAAAGTGCAAGTGTCCACCTTAAGAGTCTAGATTTACCTTCACAATGCATGATCCAATCGACATTCGTATACAATAGCCATTTAAAACATATACCCTTGTATGCTCGACTTTTGTAGTAGATAGAAGAAATGGACAAAAATACAGATGATGGTATTGTCGGTATTTCAACCAGGTTATTTTATCATTATTTGTTTATTTTATCTTTTTATAATTTTATTGAAAAGAAAGGAAATTTTATTGAAAAGAAAGGAAGAAAGGTAGTTCGCAGCAGCTTCTATGACAGTTCCCGAAAATGTTGACTTTTTTTTTCTCTCTCTCTTTTCTGTTAGTGTAAGACATTCTATTGACCATGTTCTTCATTGTGAGATATATTAAGAAGATGAACTTATTGTATATGTGTCTGAAATGACAACTTAGGTATCCTTGAGAACTTAGTTAACCTTTTTGTTTCCTCTAAAAAAATACTAAACTCATTAAGCCTGATTGCGACGACATCCACAAAAAAATATTTTTTTAATAAAATTGCTAGGTCTGAGTTTTACATATTTTTCCGAAGTCAGCTGCATCCTACAAATAAAGACAATAAAAGATCGAATACGTATTGTTGGATTTTCGTAGTCCTAACCTGATATGTCTAAAGAAACATAGAAGATACAACTGAATACTCTCTCTGCCACAATTTCGTGTTTGCTTAAATGTTGGCACTAATGTGATAAATAAATCGGTGGCACTATAACAGAGTAGCTTAAGGCTAAGGCCACGTACTGAGCTGCAGAGCGGCGCTTCTCTTTTTCGAAGTAATCCACAGTATAAGAGAAACTTTTCTATATTACCCCTCAATTTTAAGGATGTTCTGCTAAAAAATAAAACAGTTTCCATAACCACTTATTTTTCATTGACCATATCTACCATGCACTCGATAAAATAGCTTATGCTAGGTAATTTTCTTTAGTCTCGAGAATTCAAATTTTAATCCATATTTAATTTTACAGAATAACTTGTGTCTACATAAGTTACTTAAGATATTAATTTTCTTTTTATTTTTTTATTTTTAATCACAGAGCACTATGGTCTCCTCAGTATCGCTTTAGGTATTTTTGTTGCGCGACTTAGATGGTCATCTACCGATTTTTCAACCTTATAGACTAATTCAAATAAACAATATTTAAATTTAAAGCCATTGAATATACACAATTTTTAAAATTAACCCGGCACAAACAAAAATCAATTTTGTGGCTTACCAAATTAAACATGCATATGCATAGGCTCATTGCTGCCATAGTTGGTTTTATGAGAGTTCGACATTAACAAATTTAGCTCCCTTAGCGATTCTTTGGGAGCATACAAATTAATATGAGATATAAATTCCGGTGAAACAACATGATTCAGAATATCGCGAACAAACATAATGTAAGATGATTTACGCCTGAAACTTAATGTTTGCAAGCCAATTAGTTCAAATCTTTCATCATAGCTCGACAATTGTAATAAAACGTAAATAAACGTAATAAAACGTAAATAATTTACGGAATGCAAACCTCGTGAAATTTTTCTGAACTCTTTCTAATCTTAGATATGGCGAATCCCATATGATGGATCTGTATTCCAACTGCGGCCTGACTAACGAGCAGTATATAGTTTTAAGGCTAAATATGTCTCGGAAGTCTTTGCAATTTCGCTTTAGAAAACCTAACATTGATTTTGATTTTGCTAAAGTGAAATCATAATGAGAAAAAAAATTTAATTGTTTGTCAAATATGACCCCAAGATCTTTAACTCCTTCCGTACGCTCAAGTCAAAGGTCGTTCATATAATAATCATTCATTATAGCTGCATTTATACGGAATGCTGTTAACATTTTACATTTTGAGATGTTAAGATCCATGGCGTTGCAAAATTTAAAAATATAATGAACGTAATTTAAAAACAAAATAAAAAGCAGTGGGTCTATATGGCTACCTTTCGGGACACCGGATGTTACATAAATTTTGCGAGAAGTATAACCATCGATATAGAAAGCAAATGGTTAGCTTTCTGTTTGTTAAATAATTATGAAACCATTTAAGCATTGAGGAATGAAAACTCAACGATTTTAGTTTTGCTAATAGTAGGGTGTGGTGCACTCTATCAAGAAGAAGTGTAAACATTTTCACTTTTTGGAAAAAAAACGTTGTTTTTAGCCAAACGGTAGGGAATTCTGACAAATTATGCATATTTAGACAATTCCAATATCTATATTTGTCTATACAAAAAAAAATTACCACGTCCACGTTTTTGGGGCGTTTTCATTACAATTAGTAAAATTTTAAACTATTTAACTTTTGATGCAAAATCATTGGTAATATTAACATGAATATTTGGGCTATAGACCATTTTAGCCCATGCCAAATTTTTGGGGGCCTGTTTTCTTAACAAAACGATTTAGATACCCTACCCCATAGCATATGCAATAGAAAAACGTCGTTTTTCGTCGAACTATCAGTAAGGTGTGGTGCTTTTGTAAATTCAGTTTAGATTAATTTGTAATCGTTCCCCAAGGCTGTCAAATACTTAATTAGTTAACAAAGTTAAATTGGTAGCACAGGATCTACCTCGAATAAAACCATGTTGATTATTCGAGATTACATCTTCTGCTACAAAGAAAAGCTTCTCCTTAACAATGCTTTCAAACAATTTAGGAATTACCGAAAGCTTCGATATAGGTCGATAGTTTTCTACTTTTTGTCTTTAAACGTTTTTTTTAGATTGGAGTAATATATGAATATTTCTATTCTTCTCAAAACTTTCCATTTAATAATGACTGGTTGGATAAAATTTTGAACTGAGCTTAAAAACTTAATTTTACTGCTTTCCTAACTTATTATTTCCCATAAATTAACAGAAACCTTTAACTATACACCTTATTACACTACAGGGCTTAAACAAATTTGATAAAATATAAAAATAAACGTTTCAGACGAAAGTGCAAATTTCTCGAAATCATCTTATTCAACATAAGCTACTTTGTCAATATAAGACCCCAGAAATTAACTGCATATCACATCCGAAAAAAATGTACATGAACAATACTGGGTCAATAAATCAGGTTGCAGTGGCCTAGTGTTTAGTACGATTTTAGTAGTCAATCCGTAGTCCGACAACACCATAGCTTTGTTCACTGCCCCACCTCTTTCGAGAGTCTGGAGAATATCAAAGATTACAGAATTCTCACAAGAAGAAGGTCCAATTCTTTGTGGGAGAAATATAAATTCGCACACACAAAATAAGGGAGAAGCTACGTTTGATGGCTTGCATGGGCCGTTTATAACAGTTTTTTTTTAAATTTTTTTTGCAATAAAATGGCTCATTTTCTTATTTTATTATCGATCGAACCTGTGGGTTTGCCATGATTTATTTATTTTACAAAAACGAAAAATATCCCATCTTGGCCTTGATATTTTCTGAATATAATAATCACTGAATTTCTAAATATAATAATCGCTAAATATCCTTTAAAATCAATCTTCCCTAACTATTTTTAAATAAAACAAAAAATTAAAACTGATTGTGGTTGTGATGAGATGGCCTGGATAGTAAAGCCAGATTTGTTTTTAAAGCTTACAACGATTTTTGATCGATTGCTGATTTTATAAATCCAAAGATAAATCGTAACAATCACAACGAAAACATATTTTTAAATATTTAGGTAATTCATTAAATTAATTGTTAAGCAGACCCAGTGAAAAGTTAATATTTTTTTTATGTATGTATATGTATGTACAAATTACCACACTTAACCAACACTTTATCAATTTTTAATTAACATCAATGTCCCTCCATCATATAGCTACACGTGATTAAAACTCAAAATATTTATATGAATTCAACACTTTCGGTTTACAAAAATGTAAAAAAAAATGCAAGGTTTTTCATTTCGTAATTAACAAATAGTCTTTAATTCCATAAAATCCTTATCAATTTAAGCCGCCTACATGCTGCTGTATCATTAATCTATGGGATGATGACGATGGATAATTATTATATGCGGGATTAAATGCAATAAAGTGTATGAGGTTGTAGTGTGATATTGGTCGTTTGGGGGATTTAAAAAAATGAAAATTGAATTATTTTTCAACACATACACTAGAAACTTAAAGCAAGACCAATGACAACAATATCAGAGTTATAAAACGTAAGCTATTATTAATGGCCGACACAAGTCTTTAAACCTAGTTCCTCTGGTTATGTGTGTGTGCAAAGTAATGTTGTATGTACCTTCACATACAATTTAGCTTTGATTCCAAATAGTGGTTCGGGAAGCTTCTTAGGGCAGTTTTTTGTTCTTGAATGTTTTGACAGATTTTTGGGAGCAGTTGGGGAGTTGGATTTAACTCTGTTCTCAATGGGAAAATTTGGAAACTTCTTATGAAATTGTTTGTTCTTGAATGTTTGAATGTTTGTCAAATGTTTGCGAACAAAATATCGCTGTTACTTTTGGAATTCAAACCAGGAGTAATGAAAATTTACATAATGTACGAATTGAGAACATAAACAATAAGGTTTTGATATACTGATTTTTTCTAATTTAAAAAAGGGTGTCCCATAATTCACGAAAAATGTAATTTTGATAGAAAAAAAAAGATTTTTAATCAGAAAGTTTAAATTTTTATATTGATTCATAGAGCATACAGAATGGGGCTACGTATATGGAATAGCACATCGGATAAAAAGCCGCCACTGCTTTGCTGGCTGGCAAGTACGTAATCTTTTATATGACCGTTTTGTATAAATGTGGCGGAATTTTATTAATACACCACCCAATTTCCTCTTTAAAGGTGTTGGTGGTCATTGGCTAGTTTGCATAAACCTTTGACTTTAAAAAAAATCCCCAAAGAAAAAAGACTAATTGTGTTAAATCGCAAGATCTGGATAGCCATTACACGATTAGAAAATGTAAATTCGAAAATGTTTGTAATTTTTAGTGTAGGCCAAAATCCGCACCAAATAGCCACGCGTAGTGGATGCATTTGTTTCTCAAAAATTACTCTTAGGTTTTCCGAACCCCAAATGTAATAATTTTCATGATTAAGGAAGCCATCAAAATGAAAATTAGCTGTATCACTGAAGGTAATTTTGTTCGAAAAATCAGCACCCAACTAACAATTTCGCTTAGATAAACCACTTTTGAAGCTATTTCCCCTCCAGCAATATTAGTTGTAGGAAGTCTTATGGAAAAACATTGGCGCCCTTTTGCAGCTATTTACTTCTATAAGACTTCTTTAAATACTTCTAATATGCCTAACAGATAAAACTTTGTTGCTTATAAAAGGCCTTACAGAAGCAAACTATAGGCTTCATATAAAGTCTTTCCGAAAATATTTGCAAGCCATCTCAAAGTTGAAAAATAACTATTTTTTTTATTTTTATTCTCTGGTAGGTTCCCGATCTTTTCACCTTTATTGCGATGTTTTCACCTTGTCCCGATCTTTTCACCTTTTCCCGATCTTTTAACCTTAGCCTTTTTAAGCCTTCATTCGTAAGCTCTATACATGCAATGCTTCGGATTAACTTCGTGCGGAGTTCTACCGAAACATCTTAACGTATGGTACATGTACACACATTTCCGGAAGCTTAAAAACAACCTTACAGAAGTTACGCCATCATAAGTTCGGTTATGCTTATGAATTTCCCTGCATAATGTCTTAAACAAGCTTCTACCCAAACAATCTACTGCCAAAATGCTCAACCTCGGCGCACAAGTACTAACAGGTGATTTTTTAGCTGGTTTGGTTTTGGCAACACTGGTTTTGACA
The DNA here is from genome assembly GCA_932526625.1 of Rhingia campestris. NCBI lineage: Eukaryota > Metazoa > Arthropoda > Insecta > Diptera > Syrphidae > Rhingia > Rhingia campestris. The sequence continues at coordinate 101,275,439 of OW052184.1, forward strand.
GCTGACGTGTGTTTAGTACCTTGTGTCACTGTCAAACAGCTTCAGTTTGGTTTGCAATTTAACCATGGATCGTCTTACAAATGAACAACGCTTGCAAATTATTGAATTTTACTATCAAAATTCGTGCTCGGTTCGAAATGTTCATCGCGCGCTGCTTCCATTTTATGATCGGCATTCTCGACCTTCTGAGCAGTCTATTCGGAAGATTGTGACCAAATTTCGCACCAAATTTACTTTGTTGGACATTAAACCACCAACACGTTTACGTACTGTGCGTAGTGAAGAAAATATTGCGGCCGTATCAGCTAGTGTGACAGAAGACCGCGAAATGTCGATTCGGCGCCGTTCCCAGCAGTTAGGCCTTTGTTACAGCACTACGTGGAAAATTTTGCGGAAGGATTTGGGCGTAAAGCCTTTTAAGATACAGCTGGTGCAAGAACTAAAGCCAGCCGACCTACCACAACGCCGAATTTTTGGTGAATGGGCTCTTGGAAAGCTGGCCGAGGATCCGCTTTTTTATCGAAAAATTGTGTTCAGCGATGAGGCTCATTTTTGGTTGAATGAGTACGTAAATAAGCAAAATTGCCGCATTTGGAGTGAAGATCAGCCAGAAGCATTGCAACAGCTACCAATGCATCCCGAAAAAGCCACTGTTTGGTGCGGTTTATGGGCCGGCGGCATTATTGGGCCATATTTCTTCAAAGATGATGCGAATCGCAGCGTTACTGTCAATGGTGAACGCTACCGAGCGATGATAACAAACTTTTTTTTGCCCGAAATGGAAGTTCTTGACTTGCATGATATGTGGTTTCAACAAGACGGTGCCACATGCCACACAGCACGCGAAACAATGGCGCAATTGCGAGGCGAGTTTGGTGAACAGTTAATTTCACGTTTCGGGCCGGTCAATTGGCCGCCTAGATCGTGCGATTTGACACCATTAGATTATTTTTTGTGGGGGTATGTCAAGGCTAATGTCTATAGGGACAAGCCCGCTTCGATTGACGCACTGGAAGCCAACATCCATGCATTCATTCGTGAGATACCGGCCGATATGTGTGAAAGAGTATGCCAAAATTGGACTCAGCGGATGGGCTACCTGAGACGCAGCCGCGGTCAACATTTGCATGAAATTATCTTTAAACATTAAATTGCAAGGTTCAAACTATCGATTCAAATAAATATTTCATTCATTTTTTCGAATTTTTTGAAAGTTCTAAACCTCTTAAAAAATCACCCGTTATAAGGCCTATAGAAATAATTGCTTGTGGAAATTAAATGTTTGTGCCTTATAGAAGAATAATTGTTAGTTAGGCATCCACTTGTTGTTGTTCCAAAATCCCTTTAACGAACTCTGTTCGCACTGCTTTAATCTTGAGTCAATTGAACTTTGTAATCATGAATGTTAAAGTCTTTTATGAGAATTCGCTGTAGAGAGCCACTTGCATTGACTATACGGTCAATACTTTAGCGAACTGTTTCGATGTTTTCTGTTGGATGACTTATGACAGAACACACAGAGTGGGTATGATCACTAAGTAATCCAATCTTCCTGATTTATTTCAATTTCACAGTTGATGGTTTTAAATCACTATGACGGCCATATTTTGTACGAAAATTGCAGACTGTAGCTGTCAATCCTTCATTATTTTTAAAATACACCTCAACAATGAAAATACGTTGTTCTTTCGTATACCGCTCCATTTTTACTAACCCCGAACTGTCAGCTGTCACATTGTTATCTTTTTTTCGGTTGGCAACACAGTACTATTAAATGGCGCAAAATTCCAATTTTGCGTGAATTATGGGATATCCTTTACAAGGTAATGGGAATATTTATGTTCAATCTACTGCTACTGCTATTATGATTTATTTTGTATGCTTTTGATAGTCGTATATAAATAAAACAATAATGATTTACCATCCTTTACCCACAAAAAGATTTACAAAGAATGTAGAATAACGCCTCCATTGTACTGCAAAACACATTGAGGCAGAGTGTTTGAACGTTAAGGGTTATCCTTCATAGATTATGAATATGAAGATACTTCAAACGTTGCATAGATACTTCAAACGTTTCCTTAATTAAATATTCACAATAATAGTTTAAATTTATCATTAGGTATATTTTTTCATTATTTGCTAGTTCAGTTGATTCTTATGGTACGGTTTATAGAAATCGATCTGAAGATACGCCTTCCACCACTTTCTCAAAATGTCATTAGGAAAAGTTTTCACCCAGCCGCAGAGATTTTGAAGAAGTTTAAAATTCGCCTACCAATGGTCTGTGCCGTGCTCAATCGAAAGCCTTGGAAACATCTTAAGTAACAGCTCTTGATTATCAGTGTTATACCATTGTGGATATGCTGCATTCAGAATCAATGACATTTACCTAATATTTTAGATATTTCCATGGTTTTAAACGGACGATGGACGATGAGCTTACTTAAAAAGCTCTGTCTTTTTCAGTTGATGGGAATTCGTGGTAGTGAAATCTGTTAATTCCACAATTCTTGGTAAGCTTTAAACGTCATGGAGATTTCTAAGGCAGATGTACCATTGATAAGCCATCCATCACTAGTTAATGAATTCTTATCCTAAAAAACCGTTCATAAACCTCTGGGAATATAGGGTAGTCCGAATGCGGTTACTTTGTTTACTTTAGTTCTGTGCTTAAACGTTTTTAGACATACTTGCAGGATGCCAATAAATGGATTATGCATGATAAAACAGCAGGTCTCCAGTTTAATGGTTGTTTTTTTTTTGTAGCCCTTCATTTTCCAAATGTCATTCTTTTTTATGAGACCAATATCTTCCCATTTTATGATTAAATTTTTTATTATATCGGCTGAACATCAAAAAAACCCAATTTACATCCACGTCGCATTTCCATCAACAACGTCATGTCATTCGTTAAATAGTCGCCAACGTCGATATGCGTGACCACGAAATACTTTTCATTTTATTTTAATATTAATATTTAAAAGAATATATATTTCCAAAATCATACTACACATACCTTGATCCCCCAAATGTAACTATGAGTTAATCTTTGCATCCAATACCAATACCGATATCTGATGCAGGCCTAGCGATACAACACAGTAGCTACCGTCAAAATATGTCGCAATTTATAATGACATTACTGACAATTGAATTCATTAAGCCATCACCCGTAATGAGGACACACAAATGATGCTAGAAAAAAGGATATTAAGAGAAAAAAAAATACACATACACACCACAAATGGGAGGACTACGGCCGCCTGTTGGAGGGTAGGGTACCCTTTTACCTGCTATGTGTAACCGTTTTATATACCACCATATTTATACTTTTGTGTGCTTCCCTTTAAATTCGCATATATGTATATAAGAGCTATGGGAATATAATTTCTGAAAATAAAATCAGCTATACAACTTTTTCGACCAACCCGACGAGGGATTTGCTTGCAATAAATTAATGAGAAGCGAGTATTTATTTTTTGTTTAAATTTTATTTTCCCTTTAAAACACTGACACAGCATCGTCCATATAGTAGAAATGTGGAAAAAAAAGGATTTACATATCTGATTGCGAATTTATGTGGGTCAGGCTCAGGAAGAGTTTATTTTGATTCGGATGATAAATATTAAAATTTAAGTAATTAAAGGCATTAAAAGTTCAAAATATCCACTTTATGTAGGTATGTAAAGTTGGTATTTCAATATCATTATAGAATTGAAACAAGTTGATGACTAATTGAAGACTATTTTCATGGCCTTTTCTGTTTTCTGCTTTAAATTTTCAAATACTGTCAGGGAGCATTACCTTAACTGGAGGTGGGCTTGTTTCATGCTTTATAACTCTCTTGACAATATACCCATTAATCAGTTGCTGCAATTCCTCACTGACTAGATTGCCATTATTAATTCGTAGAGCTTTCGTTCCTACTTTAAAGCCAGCAGCCAGCTGTTCGGCATTCTTGTAGAATTGACGAATGTTCTTCTTGTCGCGAGACTCTTCGATTAACCTTGGGACGCTTCTCTTTTTTTCTACGCAGGATTTTCTTCTCTTCCCTTTTTCTGGGGCGATACTCTAACCGTGCGGCACGTGTTTTGTGTTGTAGCCCCTTCTGTCATCTCTTTTGGTACTTGCAAATATCAACATACTACGGACATCTTTTTTGGGGTGGCTGGAAGCCTGTGGTGGTTTTGTCAGCTTCTTTAATGATATTAAGATACAGCATCCACTAAGTGTTGATATTGGTGGAGTCTGTCCTCAGTCTGTTCTCAGACTACTTGAACATAGCCGGATTGAGAATATTTTCGAAAACCTTGCTGATACTCGAAGGCAGTTTATCGATAAAAAATTTGCGGATCGAAGTTGTCCTTTCCCTGACAACCTCCGCATAACTAAGGCGTTCAACAATATTAATAAAAAAAATACATGGAGCCGTTGTGCAACGCCCGAAACAACCAAAGCTTTTACGTATTGGGCCGTGTGACGTTAATGGTACGATGATGGTCACGATTTCACTTTTACTCGGTTCACTCCCCATCTTCCATTGCGCAATGGAGGGGGAAGTTAATGGTACGGTGACGGTCACGATTTCACTTCTTCCCGGTTCACTGCCCATCTTTTTGAATATGTTTCCAAAGTGCACTGCCATAGTTTATTGGTACGGTGACGGCCACAATTTCACTTTTTCTCGGTTCACTTCCCATCTTTTAAAAAGTTTTAATCGTGACCAAAGATTATGAATTCTATACAGATGACGTATTTGAAAAAAAAAAACAGCAGCTTCATGGTACGGGCAGGCGGTGTGCATGAAAGCACATGAAAAATAAGAACAAAAACATATGGCGGGCTGTGCCAGCACGACCCGCCATGGAACAATTTTTCTTATATGGAGTGCGTCATCTGTATAGAATTCATAATCTTTGACGTGACCCACTGACCGTCCGTAAAAGAGCTACCTTCGCTTCAAAAACGTCGGGAAACGATCCTGTTTTTTTAGTAGATAGCTAGGATTTCTGCAATAACCAAATAGCGAAACCCGGATTCATTAAATTGCCTGCCTAAAATAATAATTTATAACAAGTATCTGTTGATATTCGCCCTTGAAATAATGAGATATTTTGATCAATTTCATTGACCCACTCGTTAGGAAGAAACGTACTAAATTTCGGTTACATCCTGATCTGGATAATAGCCGCGTATATAAGGAGATAAACATTTTATAAATAAATAAATTATTCAGAGCAATGTATCCCAGATATACAGTACCTACATATGCTATATTTGCAGCGATTACGATCAATTCTTTGGATCCAATTTCCGATCATCCTTCTACACATATCGGCTGAAATGTTGGAAATTTCGAATACGGAATTGTTCATAAGCTTCTCTAACGTTCTTGGCTAGTTGGAATAATCCGCTACCCACATTAGGATCAGTAAGAATGTAATTAAGTGCAAGAGTTATGATCCATCAAAACTGATCTAAGCCTTCCGATATGGGAAGAAAAAGAAGAGGATTGGGCTTGAGCACTGTCGTTAAAAATACAGAAAACACCTTAGACAAATAATTTTAATTATAATCGTGTTATTTAACATCGTTATTGCCAGTTTTTAGATATTCCGATTTGACCAAACCCGTTTTCTGGTAGGTATCAATTGTTTTGGGCCTATATGTAATTTCGAAAACTACTGTGGGTATTGATCTAAGAATCTCTTCTTCTTCTTAAGTTGAGCTACAGTCCGTATTGAACGTGGGCTCCGACCAACATGCCTCGCCAATTAGGCTGACCCTCATCGAATTGATCCAGTGATAAATAACTGTGATTTAAGAAAATCTAAACCTCATTAAGTCCCACACACATCCCTCATTTCCTAAACAATCCTCTAATAAATCCTATGACCCTCGTTTACAATTCAATTCCAACGTTCAAACACATTCCGTTCATATAAATCTAAATGAACTTTGCCTATACTTGGCCAATTCGCATCACTTCATTAGTTACCCAATTTATTGCAGGAAAGCAGATTACCCTCCAAATTAAATTCGCCTACACATACACGGATCAATTTATTAAAATATTTCGCAGTAACCCACTTTAATAGGGGTATCCCCATGAGATTTCCAAATTAAATGAATAATCAACTCGAAAAAAATCTCCTCCACCATCCCAGATCACCACCCATCCATACAAAACCATTACACCATAGACACCACCACATATCAAAACCACCCAATAAAAAAAACCAAAAACAGTCCATCCGGGGATAATGAAATATGCACCGATGCACCAACGCACATCCATTGGATAAGCGCAGACAGCCCGTTACGACCTTATGCATGAATAAGTTTTTAGCCGCGCCACACCCTTTATGGGCGACCATAACTGACACCAAACACATGCGGTGTGCGTCGTTGTGAATGGATGGGTAAAGCTTGGCGCCACGTTTCAATTGCTATCCTCTGCAATTCGCCTCACAACGAATATTTTTGCCACCACCAAACTGTCAGGACAAGCATATTGGAATCATTTTGGCCCAACAATTGTGGTTTGATTTCATCTGACTGAATACCATTAAAGGTTGTAATATTATAGGGGCGAATACAAACATGTGTAGGTGCATGATGCAAAGCATATAGATGGGGCTTTAGTGTAAGGTGTCACTAATAGTGGATGCTGCGGTTAATGAATGCATGCACTCGAGTGATGTCCGATGGTGCTATTTGAAATGTCTCCCTTTTTTTGGGGGGTGTCGAAATAAGGCTTTAATCAATTTCGGATAGTGTTGCGCTTGGGGATTGTCAATTTTTTCCATTTGCATGGAATTTTCGTGTTGCAATTCCTATATGTTATGCAACTGGCAGGGAATGTGAAATGTGAATAAGGGATACACGCTTGGGGCCATGATAAAACATAAATCGATTAATTAAAATAAGTTTCAGATATATTGGGTGTACAATATTGACATATGCAGGGGGGGTTTTGGAATAGCGAGTTAACAGGTCGATTTCCTGGAAAGCTTTCGATTTACTTGGAACTTGATGGTAACTGGAACAGATGATATGTATCCACCAGTTTACAATCATTTTTCAGAACTGAAATCTTTATTCGATTTTAAGGTCTCTGACTGAGACAAACATTGCACATTACTTTCAGTAGTTTGGTCCAAGTGCCCTGACATCCGGGATCGCTTGATCCTTAAAAGCCGATGGTTCGGTCTTCTTTCGCCAACCCAAAGTAGCATTGGTTGCAAAGGGCAAACTTAGATAAATCTTTGCAAATGTTGTCATTAGTGGGGTTGATGTTGACTCCCAGGTAGATGAATTCTTAAAGAACATCAACATATTTGCTATCAATACTAAAATTTTGTGAAAGTTTGTAGGTTGACAAAATGCTCTGTTTGTTGATAGTAACTTAATAGCAACGTTCCAGGTTTTAGTTTTACCAATTAACTTTCCCGATGCACTCCTCTAATTAGTCAATCGACCATTTCAGTCCCGGTTCATTGGAGGGGAAGTGACTGGCAAAACTGAAAATTTACGCATGGACACTCAGATATGAGTGAAACAGCTGATTTTGTGTCGACCTGTCATTAAGATGTTTTTGATTTCAGTAGCATTACCCAATATTATGAGTTTTTTGAGGTTATTTCTTAGTTTGTTGATAAAGAATAATTATTCTGAATAGATTAAAGTAAATAAAAATCTATAAATATGGAAAAATGAAATTGCAAAATAAGGTTGGCATAGTTTGACATTTACTGTGCCTTTCATTAAGATTTTGTGTTCCACACCGCCTCACCTCATTTTGCAGTTGAGATCTAAAATTCGGAACACGTGCAATGATGTCGATTTCGTCTGCGCATCCCAGTAGTTGGACAAATTTTACTAAATATATTTCCTTTCGTGTTAACACCTGCCCTATGCACTATCCGTTTTAGGAAGAGATTGAAGAATTTGCAAATTGTTGGTGCAATTGGCTCTTTAGTACCCAGGGCTTTGCTTTTTCTGACAACCATTCATGTCTACCTGTGTACTTTTTGCATGATGGCGGGACATCCTGTTTTATGCCGAATAAGAACGGCTAAGTTCAGATAAGCTTTTCATGACAATCGATACTACTCGGCTGATTTGTCAAATCATCTCGAGAGGATAGCGCATCTCCTAAATAGAATTTCTTGCATAATTGGAAAAACTCAGATCAGATACTTCCGAACTGAATTTCGCATCGTGTTTCCACCTGTGTAAAGCGAAGCAACTGTAATAGTTTTTTTTAATGAAATCCCCAATTCCATCGATGATTTATAGAGCTTCTGGCAAAGGATGCTTTGTTCGGGGCTATAAAATTTATAAAAAGATGATGGGTCTTGACATTAAGTTCGACGGTTTTTTCCAGGTTTTGTTTTGTCGTGGATCTGTCGAGCCGGAAGCTACAACGGTAGTTGCCGATAAGTGTATTGTAGAACGTTTTCTGACGTTCACAAAGTACATCGTTTATATAGCTTGAAATCCATTAGAAAATCTAGTGTACTACGGAGTAACTAATCTGCTCCTAGCGATAGTTTGTTTAGATGTATACCTGTTTTGTTATAATAACACAATTTTATAGACTCTTAGAAAACAAGTCTAAGTATCTCTTCAATAGTCTTTATCGTATTCGTGATATTCAGACCTATCAAGGTATCCGTTGGAGCGGAAAATACTCCGATTTCTTACGATTCGGAGGATTTATGCCTCTACTTTGAGGTATTCTTCCGAAAAGCTCTTCGGAATATTTCTCCGACATTTTGTAACTCATCTCGGCGAATTGCGTTGAAGTGCGTTCAGGAGCATTTTTCGTTCAAGTTTTGACAGCTAAGTGGAATTCTTTTTCCGATTTCCTCCGACACAAATTCTTCGCGGAATTTATTTGCGAATTGTAGTGTTTTGAAGCCGTCGCATTTGTGTAGTTTTTTTTTCCGATGACACATACCTCGAATGGAACTTGCACCTCCGACGAAGTATGCGTTGCGGAAAATTAACCTCGATAGGGCTGATTATTGGCGAATCTATTCCAACCGAAAAAAGGTAACGAAATAAGAATTTTGCAGGACGTTGCCATATGTCCCACAGATTTTTTTTAACCAAATGTGCTCAAAGCAATATCATCCATTGTATGTCAATTCAAATCGTTCCGATAACGTGGACTATTGAGTTGAAAAAAAAAATTGGTAAAACGAGTTTTTAAATTATTGGCACAAAAATCTTAAAAAATCTCTGACTTCTGTGTCGATATTCGGCAATTTCCATTCGATTTTTCATTCATGATTTGAAATTTTTGGTTTTCCAAAGTAACAACTTTGCAAATGCAATTACAAAAAAAAAAAGAACTTCTTTAAAAAATCTCCAACAGACCTCTCCATCCCCATAACATTCAATTTGCTAGCATCACTCAATTCCAAATTGGCTAAATCAAACTCACTACGAAAATCGTTCCCAATTAACCCCAAAGTCGTTCAATCGAAGATACTCATCCCAAGAGGATGCATTTCAATTTTTTTTTCAACAAATCCACATCATCGCTATTTTTAGAGAATTTATTCTAAAATTAAATAAATTGCATTTGGTTATTCCAATCACGGCGTGTCTAACAGTAGGTCACACGAATTGTCAATTAAATAAAAAAAAAAAAACAAGTGCCAAGCCGACATAAATGTCTATGATATGCGAAAATAGGATCAAGCAAACAAAAAAAAATCCCATAAATTAAACAAGAACTTAATTTGTTTTTATTTGACGCTAGGCGCCAGTCGGAATTTCGGTCAATAAAGTCTCATTCCCCCAAGAGCAGTAGATGTACCAGTATTTTGAGTTGCCCCTTTGGAAATTGATGAAGTGTCAAAATTCAATGATAAATCAAACAAATACATATCTTACATAAATTATTTATTTATTTTACCCAACACAAGTCCCAGACCTCGAGGGGCAAGCAAAATGCTCTTGGGTATATGAAAAGGTTAAGCAGATAGATCATCATCCATCTTACACGCGACCTCCGACTCTTACACTCTTTGTGCAGAAGAAAGTATTTTTGTCCCTGTTGGGAAGGAATGTATCTTGTATCTTGGTATTTTTCACCAACAATTCAAGAACAAATCTTCGCCTCTCTCGGTTCCAATGATGAAGAGTTTGTGTTGTTGTGTTCAATTAATAGCTTAACAGTGGCCTAGGGGTCCAACGTCTAATGTGTGATGTTTGCGTCATTGAAGGGTGATGATGATGGTGACGCTTGTGTTGGGATAGTTGTGATGATGGAAGTGACGTCCGACTTTATGATGTATGTTGGATGTGCTCAATTGAAGAAGTGACGATGCCCATATTACGTGCGTGTTTGCACAACAATGTGTGGAATGAGGAAGAAGCTTATTGAAGGTATGCATTTGATTGATGATGAGGAGTTCTGAAGGGCAAACGAAGGAAAGTATTCATAAGGTGTGGGTTATTTGTTTGGTGAGGTGTCCTTTGAAGGGATTTTACTTAAAGGCAATGCGTGTTAAACAGTGAAACGTTAACTAAATAAACTAAATATTTTCACAGTATTTTGTATTTTGGGTTTTGATAATTATTGGAGAATGGATAGTAATGTAATCGCTGGAATCTACAAGAAGTCCATGTATCCCAGAAAAGGACCATTGCTGTGATGGTAGTTCTTGATTCTGTTTTTAAAAGAAAGAAGCACTACCCAAAGTTATCCAGTTTATCTATTCTGATTAGAGAGGACTAAACGTCAAATATTATAAGGTTAGCTAATGTGAAGGGACTTACCACTAATGCCTTGACAAACCTGGATCTATTTTAGGCACACCTTTGAATTGTAAGTCCTTCCCACGAGGGAACATTTCAAATATCATGGCTTTGTAATAAGGAACGGAAACGGTGATGATAGTATCAATGAACGCGAAATAGTAGGCTAGATTAAGAGGCGAATATACGGTTCAGGGAAATAACTCCACGGGAATTAACTCCACATGGGAATTAAGACCACCCTTAATGGGTAACAAGTCCACTTTATGAAGGTGGACTTATTTCCCATCGGATTTGAGAAATAAATGCACTCGAAAATCAGTGGAATTATTTCCCGAGAAAAAAAAAGAAAAAGTGAAGTTAATTCCCAGGTAATACAAGCTCGCGCGAATTTTTGACTATTACTTTATTTTATTCTCAAAAACCAAAAACTAAACTTTCAAAAATTTGAAAATTAAAAGAAGTTATATTTGAAAAGTTGATCCAGAAGTTAAAAGAAATACTGGACAATATACTCAAGAATGCATGAGAATGCTTAACTTCGTCCCTATTGATTTGTGTATGGGTTTTGGTATTTGTTTTGTCAGGTTGATTTTTAGTTTTAACGACCCTAGTGACCTATAGTCACTGCTTGAGCTAAGTGTTTTGGAAGCGATATCCTTTAATTTTAATGTGGATATAGGGTTTTGTGGATAGAAAGAGTGTATTGTAAGTGTAAGTGAAACCAGTAAGTGTTATGTTAGACTGTTAGACACCGAGCTCTTTATTATTTTATTTCTTTAAAATTTGATTTCATGGATTTTTTCTGGAATTAAACGCCCAACCTTCCACTCGGTGAGTTGAATTCTAGACAAAATCCATGAAATTAAATTGCAAAGATAAAAAATAACGAGTGGTGGGTGCACGACTGGGTCGTACGCCACTTCGTTCTTTCAGAGCTAGTTGGGCATTAGATCAAATGCCAAGCATAAGAGAATTTGATGATTTTCATAATTTGTTAAAATTGATATAAATAATGTCGAAATGTGATTATACAGATGTCTATTACGGAATTTAAATTAATCGGTGTCTATGTGATTTTCTGTTATTGGCCAAAAATGATCTTAAGGAATAATTTTGCGAAAACTAAATACGTGGAAATGTTGCAAATAGTAATAGTGGTATATAAATTAAATTTCATTCAATTTGACAAAACAGTTTGCGAGATATTGACAATATTTGTATGGGAAAAAATGCAAAAATCCGTTATAAATCGAAAAAAATGGGTATGCAGTTTTGTTGGTAATAGTTCCATTAGCTTATAGTATATATAAGGTTAAATAAAAATCGTTGGAGATGTTTTCGGAAAAAATTGAGGTTATGTATAATTTGTGTATGGCAGGTACCGTTTATAACATGGCTAAAAGAAAAAAATGGCCTAGAACTATAAACAAAAAAACGCTGATTAGGAAGTTTGAAGAAAATCGGTCAAGCCGTTTAAGCTGAAGAGACCATTACGGACAGACGAACCGACAGAAACCACTTTTGTGGGTTCGGCTACCAACCAAGCCTATCTCTTTCCTTCTTCCTCTTATTTTCAAATAGCCGCTTTCTATTAAAATCCTACAAAGCCTATGTAATTTATAAAAAAAATGTTCTAGGCCAAAATGCCTAATTTTACCAACTAGGGATGACCGTGTATAATAATACCTCTTTCCACCGGAATGGACGCTTCTCATTAGGTGCATTTCCTAAGCGTTTACTCACTAATAAGACTTCTTAGCTTAAAGGTCTGTAAATTTTATAATACAAAACTAATAAGGGGACTTCTACCCTGGACTGACCAGGGAAAGTGTAAAATTGTTAGTTTCCACATTTCTTAGCCAAAAAGATTGGATGTGCTAACTTACTGAATCAGTATTACCGCTATGGACAGCTCTTGAGCATTGATGTAGTTCACGTAACGGATGAATCGCATTTCTCTGGCACCCAGGTGGCAATATTATACCTTTGCTACCTAGGTGCCCTATAAATCCTATATAACCACAATCATAAAAAAAGAATGCCCGATTCTAGTTCTGTGTATTTTCTATTGGCTCAACAGTGCCAAAGATCAGGATGCAGTCACTAAGCAACGCAATTGCAAAGTGGCTTTGAATGGCCTTTATAAGAAAATTGTCAAATTGTTGTAAAACAATCTTTTATACTAGGATTGTAACATTCGGGACATTCATAATGAAGATTTGTGACACCTGACAAACAATCGAATTTTTACAATTTCGGAATTTGAATGCAGTTTTAAACAATTATTGGCCTAATGAGAGCTTAAAAGACTTTGCTTATTCAAAATGGTCACCGTGGTTGAGAACCTTTACTTGAAGCGTAATGATATATTTGCAAGCCGCAACTCTTAAATCCTCGAAATGCATCACTGAAGTATAAGACCGACTGCATTTTCTAATGCGTATGATCCGCATTGGATTTAATCTTGTAAGGCTATAGATAGGTGTCAATAAAACTTGATTCCTAAAGGCTTCGAAATACGCGCTGTTAAATTATTGACATGTTATGAAGTTGTAAGGCTTTCACAGGAGTTCGAATGAAATAGTTGGACAGTCTGTTACATCAATGCATTTAGTTTTGCTTTTTGCATGCAATACATTGCAACATATTGCAACATTAATGATGCACAAACCTATAGATACCTATAGATACAAATGAACTTCTTTTCTAACTGCAGCAACATTAAAAGCTTTGTTTAATGTTAATCTTTCCATCCCAAAAAAAAAACTCCAAATAAACTAAAATCCTTTTTTAACGGATTATTAACCAAGCAAATACCGTTACATTTAACTATTTCCTTCGCTCAAACAATAATAATTATGTTAACAGAAAATTCCGCCAGAATAGCATCCCCATCCAAAGATAAGCCTTACTCTTGCAATATACCCCTCTGAACGTTCGCTGTACACACAAGCAACTTGCAATGTTTATAACATTTAACAACCGTAATTCAATTAGGATAATGGATTAAAATGTTCTTTTAACTAGTCCGTGTCGTAGCTGCACTCAGGAGTATCCATGTATACACAACGGTACTCCAGTGCTAGTTGTGTTGTGTCGCGTCCTACTTTTGTACACTCGCAACTCAGTGTACATAGAGCACTCTCCTGTGCCAAGTCTCGCTGTAAGTCAAGCAACAAGGCAGCTTAAGTTGATGCTTTATTTATATTTAAATAGTCCTCCACGTCCTGTCATTAGGCGACGAGTTGACGGTTGTTTTTCCTTTGCCCACTCTTTCTCTTACTCTTCCACAATGCACCAGTTGGCAGTTTTATTTTATTTTGTTCTCTGAAAAGTAGTCTATTCACCTCCAGGCTGTACTTAAGGACTCTAAAAAAAAAGTAGGCAGATTGCACGAATAAGGAGTTGTTGTACACAAAGTAAAGCGAAAGCAACATCCTTTTTTTGTGTGCTCGGCGATTTAATTCAAAACAAACAAGTAAACATCGAATGCGCAATATGCCAAAGGAACAAAAAAAAACAGCAAATGACATCCTCTCCGAGTGCTCCTGTGCAAATGATTACGATAACAGGCAAAGCAGGGTCCTTGAATTTCACTTTATAAATATTCCATTCCATTGAAGGAGTAAAAATGTAATTTAAGGAGCGAAACAGGAGTACAACAGATTTTCGTTTTTTTTTTTGATTTTATGTTGTGTGTGTGTTTTTTTTTTATTATTTAAAAACTGACTCTGACAGGAGAGAAAATATCATGTAACCCGGGGAATGAACAACAAAACCGAAAGTATTTTCCGGGGCTAACACCCACCCGTGGAGGTTTGTACATTTTTGAAAATTACAAAATTAAATTCTTTTCCTTTGTTGTCGGTGAAGTGCAGTACAGTACCACCATGTCCTGTGAAAAAGCCGAACAGCGAGAAATGATGAAAAAGGATTTATTTGAGGGATATTAATGTTGTTTTTCTCCACGTCTTTTCTTGGTAGTAGTTACTTTGGGTAACAGAAAACGCTTGATGGTACGTTGCTCAATCTCAGTGAAGACCGTTTTGGTTCTTTTTCTGCTCAATGCACTTCCGCGGGGAAGGATTAGGAAATTGAGACGGTTTTGTAGTTTTTCGAACGGAGTTACTTTGTACTTGGATTGTTCGATGATCTTAAAGGAGAAATCAGTTTTGAATAGCATTTTTGTTCATTGTGTACTTGTTGCTGAGCTATATTTTTACTATCAGTGAAATATTTCCAGTCCTTTATAGAGTAATATTCACCCTAACCACAGCTGATATGGACTTATTCTGGCCCATAGTTGTAGTATATAAGAGAAAGTCATGCAATCTTTTGGTTACTCCTATCCTGACACAACACAACTAGCAGTGGAGTACCGTTGTGTATACATGAAGGGTATTTTTTTAGAGGTATAAAACTTTAAGTTGGCAACACTTTTTGAACTGACGAGTGACGGCCATTTTGTCAGCTGTCAATTAAATTATTTTTAATTGGTTTGGCATTTCAACATTGTGCAAATTTATTTTGAAAATCATGGTTCTGTTCGAAATACGTATCGCGCACTAAGTCCATTTTATTTCGATTAAGTATGGAACGTTTTCGCACCACGTTTACTCTAAATGACAATACGCATCCGCAGAGACATCGCGTACAGAAGAAGTCATCGCTTCTTTAAAAACGTTGCTGGCCAGAACGTCAATAGTGTCCGCTATAAAGCCATCATTGCTGTCTTTTTCGTTTAAAATTGAACAACGCGTGATATGTATTGATTTGTTTGATGAATTGATTGATTTATTTGTTGAAGGAATCGTTCGATGAGTGCATAATTTCGCGTTTTGGTCCTGTGAATTGGCCTCCAAGACCGTGCGATTTAACGCCGCTTCTGTGGTGATATTTGAAGAATTTGGTAGTCTATGCCGAAAAGCCCGAAACATTTGACCACTTGTAGGAAAACATTCGCCGCGTTAATGTCGATATATGGCCACAAATGTTGGAAAAAGTCATCGAAAATTGGATCTCCAGATTAGACATGGTCCGAGTCAGCCGTTTCTGTCATATGCCAGAATTCATATTTAAATTTTAATGCCAGAAGATTATCTTTCGAATAAAGTAAATTTCGTGTCAATTTAAAAAAATTAGCTTTATTTTATTCCATTTCAAAGTTCTAACGGGTGATTTTTTAGCTGGTTTGGTTTTGGCAACACTGGTTTTGACAGCTGACGTGTGTTTAGTACCTTGTGTCACTGTCAAACAGCTTCAGTTTGGTTTGCAATTTAACCATGGATCGTCTTACAAATGAACAACGCTTGCAAATTATTGAAATTTATTATCAAAATTCGTGCTCTGTGAAAAATGTGGAATCCGCTTTTTTATCGAAAAATTGTGTTCAGCGATGAGGCTCATTTTTGGTTGAATGGGTACATAAATAAGCAAAATTGCCGCATTTGGAGTGAAGATCAGCCAGAAGCATTGCAACAGCTACCAATGCATCCCGAAAAAGCCACTGTTTGGTGCGGTTTATGGGCCGGCGGCATTATTGGGCCATATTTCTTCAAAGATGATGCGAATCGCAGCGTTACTGTCAATGGTGAACGCTACCGAGCGATGATAACAAACTTTTTTTTGCCCGAAATGGAAGTTCTTGACTTGCATGATATGTGGTTTCAACAAGACGGTGCCACATGCCACACAGCACGCGAAACAATGGAGCAATTGCGAGGCGAGTTTGGTGAACAGTTAATTTCACGTTTCGGGCCGGTCAATTGGCCGCCTAGATCGTGCGATTTGACACCATTAGATTATTTTTTGTGGGGGTATGTCAAGGCTAATGTCTATAGGGACAAGCCCGCTTCGATTGACGCACTGGAATCCAACATCCATGCATTCATTCGTGAGATACCGGCCGATATGTGTGAAAGAGTATGCCAAAATTGGACTCAGCGGATGGGCTACCTGAGACGCAGCCGCGGTCAACATTTGCATGAAATTATCTTTAAACATTAAATTGCAAGGTTCAAACTATCGATTCAAATAAATATTTCATTCATTTTTTCGCATTTTTTGTGTTTTGTTTTTAAAAAAAAGTTCTAAACCTCTTAAAAAATCACCCGTTATATGCCTCTTAAAAACACCCTTTACATCCTTTAGTGGTTACCCATCTTAGGCCATTACTATTCGTGGATAGCATCGAACCAATTTCATGGAAACTATCGATGGCCCAAAGCCTGATATGTATCTTATTGTTGAATGCGATATATTTTTCTATCCCGGTATATTGCACTTAACCCTAAATTATTTTTCTCATAACCTAACATTTTTCATGTAGTCATCTGAATTTCTTATCTGAACAGAAGGTTCTACAATTGCATGCTTATTCCAAACGGCGTAGTAACAACAAGGATTTTCATGCCAAATCATCCTATTTGTATGATTTTTCAGATTAAAACAAGAAGATCCTAGAGAAAAGCAGTAATTGGTGTGTCTAAGTATTTTAAGGAAGCTGTTCGAAGTCTTTTCGAAAAATTCGCCGGTTTGAAGTGTACGAAATGTCAAACTTGGTATCGAATTATTTCAAAGTACTTAGCTTTGCTAGGCAGGTACTATCTCCATAAAAAAATCAAAACATCACACACAGTATGGTTCCAGTAACAACTCTCTGGAGATCTAATGAGCCATTCTTCGCAACCGTTTAAATCTTTTCTATCAACGATCTCGATTCATAAAAAATAAATTATTTTGCATAACAGGGCTTACAAAGTGGCGCTACAGTATGGAATGAACCTAGGCCTCAACCAGGATGCCTTGTCAACTAGCCCGGTACTTAGCTAACTGCCTCCAGTTGCGCACGTCAATTTGATTGAGGTCGATTTCTACTCGTGCGCACCACCCGAGGCAAGGTTTTCCTTAACTGCGTCCGACGTCTGGCTGGGAATCAAAGACTCTGCGAGCCGGTGTATTGTTGTCCATTCATTGTACATGTCCTAGCCAACTTAAAGTCCAATGCGGAGTTTTTTGACCAGGGGCATGTCTATGTGCACCTCGTATAGTTCTTGGTTGAATCTTCGTCTCTATAGCCCGTCAACGCAAACGGGACTGAAGATTTTTCGAAGAATTTTTCTCTCAAATCGACCATTTCTTCATCTACTTTTAAAATGGTCACTGCTTCAGCGCCGTAGAGTGGGACTGGGATGATCAGGTCTCAGGATCTCCTTAGTAGTTCAAGTGAGGGCTTTACTACTAAAGTGCCTTCTTAGCCTGAAGAAACAGCGGTTGGGAAGAGTAGTTCTTCGTTTAATTTTTGACGAAATGTTGTTGTCAGAAGTAATAGTGAAGCCGAGGTAGACACAGTCCCGTAAAACCTGAAAGTTTTATTTATCAATGGGACGTTTTGTCCAATTCGTCGATGTTGTGTGTCCTTTCGTGTTGACAGCATATATTCGGTCTTACCCAGCTAAACCCATTTTTGCCAATTCCTTCTCTATACTAGCAAACGTGGCTATGACATCACGTTGAGTCCGATCAATGATGTCAATATCGTCGGCGTATGCTGGTAGTTGCACCGATTTATGGAAGATTGTACCTCTGGTGTTGGCTTGGGAGTTTTGCATACAATCCTCTCAAGAATCAGATGTATGAAGTCACGTGACGGTGCATCACCTTGCCTGAATCCTTGTATGGTTTTGAATGTGTCGGTGAGGTCGGGTCCGGCCCTCATGGAGCAGAGAGAATTATCCATCGTCATCAGATGGACGAGTTTGGGCGGTATACCTCTCTGCTCTGTATAGCTCGTGTCTATAAATACTGTCTTGTGCGTTTTTGAAATCGATAAATAGGTGGTGGGTATCGATTTGGACTTCTAAGGTAAATTCCAGGATCTGCCAAAGTCTGCAGATTTGATCAGTAGTGGACTTTCCTGGCCTAAAACCACACTCATAGGGCTGATTAGGTTGTTGGTAAACGGTTTCAGGCGTCAACGTATTAAGGCAGATAGGATATTGTATGCGATGTTGAGGAGACTAATGCCTCTGTAGTTGGCGCAGTTCCGAGGGTCTCATTTTTTGTATACCCCGCAAATAGGTTGTGGGTACCGATTTGGAATTTCTTGGGGTTTTTTTCCAGGATCTGCCGAATTGTGAAGATTTGATCAGTTGTGGACCTTCCTGGCCTGGCTTTCATGCAAGCTGTTTACACATGGATGAGTGCCAGGCTTTTGCGAGAGGTAATGCAGTATAAAAAAAATCATTAGCTGGTTCTAATTTCGGGATTTGAATCAGGACCCTTATTGACCGTAGATTAGCGGGATTTGTTCAGTCCTTTTTTTTTTAGGAATACAACCGCCGGACTATAATTCCAGGGTAATGTACAGTATTTAGTGCCTTCCCTTCTGCCAACTTCAGTGATAAAAATATGTACAGGAGTTAATATTTTTGCACGAGCAGTGTCAACGGTCGGTGACTATACTATTTGATTGGTTCTGCTTTAAATACGAAAAAATAGGGATTCTCTGAACGACAAGTTTGAAGTTTCATGCGCAGAAAATATCGGCATTTAGCCGAATAGGGTTATTCACAATAAACACGGTCGCAACAAAATCGCCTATCTAATTCGCATTCTCTTGTGAATTTTCCATCGTGAATTAGATTTCGTTCCAGTCTACACATTCTTTTTTCTGTCATCTGGGAAAGACCAACAATGATCTAACACCACACATTTATCTCTGATAAATCTTCGGTGATAAAAAGAAATCAAACAGAAAACGACAACACACGATCCCATTGTCTTAAAAATATATTCGCACCACCCACATTTTGACCTAAGGGTCATCCACCAGAAGCCGCCATCCATAAACTAGACAACCCTCGCCTCGTTTCTAGCCATCTAATCGCCTAATTTATCGTATTGCGGTTACGGTTTGGTACTCTTCACGGTCGTCAAACCAAGACATCATACATCTACCTATTGAATATTTTTTTTTATATTTTTCTCTTCAAAATAATTAAAATACTATCTCGTCAATAAAAAATAAAAAAGAACTCTTGGAAAATATAAAATCTATGTTGTACCCCGTTGACAGTTCCATAACACATTAATGACCAATCCCATTCTTTACTGCGTATTATTTATGACAGCTCTACATAAAAAACAAATTTCGAAAAAATCTTTTTTTTTTTTGGTTGGGGAAAACCTCGGAATATCTTTTCATCTGCTTGCTTTAAAGCGTAGGCGGATAAGGCACAACGCCAGTGAAAACACGAACAAAAACATGCTAATTGGCGACAAATTCTTTTTATCGACGAAAGTTAGTGGTGGATTTGTGTATCTCCTTATTTTTTTTTATTTTTTGCGGATTCACAGATATATTCTAATGAAGGTGTTAATCAAATCGAAACTGTATCTTTTTATTATATTTTTGTTTAATCAAAAAAAAAAAAAATACGCGAGAGACGATAATTCAAAGTCCAACCTGAATAAACGACAGCAGAGGACAGAAGTTAAGCACAGATTTCGAGTGCAGATGTGTCAGAAATGAGGCAGAGTTATGTGACAACCAGAAAAAACGCCACTCGACCCAGGGTTTTAACATAAATTTACGAATTCATTTTGTTTACTTTTCCCCCCCCGTTTCGATTCGTTTCGTTTGTTTATGACGCGGTGCGGTATAATAGGTGAACATTTGTTATGCTCTTAAGGTTTTAGCGAAAAAGTATGGATCAGGTTTGGATTTTTAGTGGGTGGATAAGGGAGATAAAATGGTTTTTAATTGCTGCTAATTGAGCTGTGGAAATATTATTTGAACATTTGGGGTATTCTACGAAAGTTTTTGCTATAAAATGTGTAGTTACTCACGTGGAATGCTAGATTGGTTTCACATAGACATAGATTATCATCATCGCTTGTGTATAAAGTTGAATTGGGTCAAGTAACACCGTTGAACACAATTTTCAACGAATATTTCTCAATATCCTTCCTTTCGGTACCTTGAGTAGATCACTTGGAGCACTTCCTTCCTGCAACCAAGATACGAATGGCCCGTTTTACAAGGCGTAAAATCTATGAACCAATTCAAAGTCGAAGGGTGGCTAATAGAAAAGATAGGTGGGGTCCTTTAAGAACTCGTATTCCCTAGTCCTTTCCCGAGCCTCATATTGCCACCCTCAAATATTGAATATAACTATCCACATAGTCAACAATCAACCATAAAATAATCAAAATTTATGTATCTTACTCCAACTACTGCCTGCAGATGATCGCAGCCAACAATGAAGCATGTCAAATTGTGAAAGCTCAAATCAAAGTCCCTGACTACCTCAAAGTTGTATCCGTCAATAGGGACGTTCTGTCAAATTCGCCGATGTTAATTGCATTTTCTTAAAAAAAAAAAACAGACAAATACAAATATTTGACGTAGGTTAGGTTGGTGGGTTGATGAGGCAGACGGTGTGTGTCCTCCCTCATCGCACTCAGGTCAATATAGACCCATTGTGATGCCCGTTGGGAGTCCACTTATGTGGTTGGTTCATTCATTGTCCCGTTACTGTCCATTGTTGTTAGCCTCTTTCCAGCCATCCAGATGTTGATGCAAACCTGAAAAGATTAGGGAGAGGGATTTCGGATAGATCCGTGAGGTCATGAAAAAAGTATTTTCCTAAGGTTCTCATTCTTAATTGGCTGAGGCCTGGGCAGTGGCACAGAAAGTGGAGGGTGTCCTCGTGTATTTCTTCATCACCGCAGCCTCTAAAGAGGTCATCATCTATGAGATGCATTTTCAGTTTGTGGCTTTTTAGTAAGTTGTGTCCAGTAAGAATCCCAACTAAAGTAGAGACAGATTTCCTGTTTCTACGAAGTAGTTTATGGGTTCTGGCTTTGTCATACTCAGGCCACATCCTTTTGGAAGTTTCACAGGTGGGAAGGGAGTTCCACCTGTTTTTGGCAGCGATCAGTGTTTTCTGTCCCACCTGAGATTTGAGGTCGCATAGTGGTGGTTTGACAGACTGGTCTGCTTGGTCAGTGCTGGAGGCAGATCCTTTTGCCAGTTCATCAGCAATTTCATTGCCCTGTATGCCTCTGTGTCCGGGTACCCAGCAGAGCTTTACATTATGTTGGACGCCAAGAACCTTTAGCTCTTCACGACAACGTTTCACAAGCCGAGATTTTATTTCGACAGCAGAGATAGCTTTTATTGCAGCCTGACTGTCAATAAAGATGGTGATATCATCTGGTGGTATCGCCAGCATTGAGGTCGCTTTGGCCTCTGCTACTGCCAATATTTCGGCTTGGAAGACACTGCTGTGCTCAGGGAGACGAAAGGTGCTGTTTAGCTTAAGTGTTTCTGAAAACACTCCAGCTCCAACGCCTACATCCATTTTTGAACCATCAGTGTAGATGGATATGGTTTCGGGGCCCAATTCGTTCCTCTCCCACTCCTCTCTGCTTGGGAGGATGCAGGAGAATGGTCTTTGAAAGTCATGGTGAGGCAGCAAATATTTGACATAACAGGCTTGTTAGTACCCAGCTGGCCTAGCCTTCTCACAAGAATTCATATGGGCGTGTGTACTTCTTGTACGATTGCGGGACCTACAGTTTTATGCCGACTCCGAGATAGGCTTTTTTTGATAATTGATATTACTCGGATGATTTGTCAGATCAGGAGCACCAGTAAAAAATGATTTAGGTGTTGCCACGGTTGAGTCCTTTATTGTTGGATGCATAAACTTTGTCTTATCATCATATTAACCCTTTTTGTGGCTTTCTTTTCTATACTAACAAACGTGTTAATAGCTTTAAAGAACCCCTGTAGTCCGCCATACGTTGGTGGCGTTGGTGGGCCAAATTCAGTAATGCAGAACGAACTAATTAACAAAGACGATGACAGCAAAAACCAACACCTATCTGCCTAAACCAGGATCTTCTTCGTTTTTTTCGGTTCAGTTGCAGTTTGAAGGGTACCCCGTGCTGTTTACTCTCCATTTGGCCTAGGTCGTATCAAATATAAAGTTGCTTTAGGATGTTAGATATGGTTTTTTGCCAAAAGACCTTGGAGATCTGCTTTTCTTAATCCTTAAATGCATTCACCATCTGGATGTAAATCGAATTAAACAGGAAAAAAAAACCAACAAATAAATGTCATCGTATTTAGACAGTTGTGTCCAAAGCCGATAGAGTTTTTATCTCTGGTGTCTATACGAGATCCGAAAATTTTAGCCTGCACATTGCATTCGATTTGCAAAACTTCCTGTCAAACCATGTTTTCTTTTGTAGAGAAAAAAAAAAACAATTTTTATGTGAATGGAGTCTTGAATGGGTTTCGTCTCATTCTAAAATCATTGGTAATGCGATACCGCGTGTATACCCTTCCATAAATGGGTAAGCTAATCCACTTAGCATCCAGTCTCAAATAAGGTCTTAGGCATTCCTCTTTGTCTGAGAATGTTAAAAAAAGGAATAAAGGTCGAGTGAGGCTCTGTTAAGAAACAAATTTGATTTGGTAGGATGTGGTACGGGATCACATTAAACTTTTAAAAGGATTCCCTCAAGGTATTCAAATGTTTTTCTAAAAATAACTCATTTTATAAAATGCCACCTACATACATATCCAGTAGAGAAGTATCTTAAACCAGATTATCCCCTTGTAAATATAAATATCGCGGGCTGATACTCGTATTGAAATATTTTAATTAAAACCCCCATAGCGCACATACAATATCCAGTCACTAAATCCTTAAAAATGAAGAAAAAACTCAAATCAAATACACAAACTCAACCATACACAACTGAATTGCAAAATTCCACTTGTCAGTCATCGTACACATCCTGTCGTCCCATTCAAAACATCTCTCGTTGCTTCAGTAAGTCAATCTGATATTACATCCTTGCAAATATTTCCCCACTCTGGTGGTGGAAACTCATGACCATCGTAATTAAGCCGTCGTCGTCGTAGTCGTTGCTCGTCGACGTCGTCATCGAGGAGCAAACGTCTCTTCAACGCAAAGAGTCCTTGGCCTGTGTCAACACCTAAAACGCAAATAAACCCAAACCACGTACATACACCATGGCTACACACTCTTCAAAAGGATTCCAGCACCAGCCAATCTCACGTCAAGCACAAAATATTTTCGTCCAAATAAATCCCACACCCTCCCTCCTGTATGGATTCACATAGCGACGGCAAGTTTTGAAGAAAAGTGTCCACACAAACCCCCTCCAAAAAAAAAAAAGATGGTGATACCTACGCAGTACTAGGTACATTTGAATTATGTTTACTTGGCGCCACCCTTGTGATGGTGTTGGGTGGGTTGTTGGATAGCCCTCCCCCTGTGTAAACAATGTGTATTTCACCTCTCACAGATGGTGCATGGATGGTGGTCCGGTATAAACCTCTATTCGGATCCTTTTTCTGAAATTTGCATAAAATTCGAAATGAAATGCAGAATGGAATTCTTGTTTGACTTGAGCGTGCGAATGTGATTTTCGGACGTCCTTTTTCGAATTAATTAAAAGGAAAATCCGTGCTTTATCATTTGGGGTTTTCCTTTTGTATTGTGCGGTGTGCACAGATGGGTGAAATGGGGTCAATAGACTGCGGGCTTTCATAAAAAAAAGTGTACACACTCTCTTGCCTCGGTTGAATGCAAATTCGTCTATAATTACGCTCACCTGTTTGGAGGGTTCAAGGTTCGTGTAGCATGTCGTTATATTTTTGGTGTTGCTTTGTGGCTGCCTCCAATTGGTCTTTGTTTCAAGATGGTGCCACTTCGACAGATAGACTTAATTGGAGCTCGTGTTGATTTTTTTCATCTCCACCGTTGTGTGAAATGTTTTTTTTTTTTATTTTTTTATGTTTTGAACTCACACCGTATTAACGGGACTACAGTGGAAACAAACATAAAATTAGAGCGTTAATTATGGTCTTATGGTTGTTTAGTACAAGATGAAGCAGATTATACCACAATCTGAGTCATCATTTATTTTAGATTGCGAGCTTGCCCGAAGCGAGAGTTCACCTAATGATCGGATCAGCTATTAAGCATGAAATCATTGAAAATCGTGAATATCGTGAAGCGCACGGTGGCCAAATTTTTTGGCTATTTAGTCAATTAGTATGCATTATGAGGCCTTGAGCTGTCTAAATTGGTATTATTGAGATTAAGTCATGGCAAAGTTGATGAAAGAATTTTGCAGTCTATGCACTACTTTTGCAAATAATTAAGGAAACGCATACATTTTCAAAATAATATTGGTACTCAAACATTAAGCCTCGGGGAATGCGAAAACTAGTGAGTTCCGTGATCTGGTAAGCGTACTAGCCATGGCTAAAGGTGATGTTCAGTTGTATTGGTTATGGTTTTGGTGAATGTTGTTTAAACTTTAGGCGATAGTCTACCCAATTTAATGATCTCACATAGACTTTTCTGAGGCCTTGTATTCAATTTTTTTTAAACGTTGGTAGTCACGATCCTGGTCAACATCCTTTGATGCAAAGCAGGATACCAAAACTTTTCTTGGATAAGTTCGTTGGCCTAGATTGTCAACGAAATAAGTTTTCAATTTTTCTTCATAACAATGCAAACATCTCAGGATGGATATACAAAGATTTCACATCACCTGAACTTCGCAGATAACTCAGACCAAACCACAAACCAACATAGTTTCGAGTGAAACCTCAAAATTTCCATTCCCGGTCGTCTCAAATGTTCGTTGGCCTAGATTTTCAACGAAATAAGTTTCAAATGTTCCTCATAACAATGCAAACATCTTAGAATGGACACACAAAGATTTCACATCACCTGAACTTCGCAGATAACTCCGACCAAACCACCAACCAACATAGTTTCGAGTGAAATCTCAAAATTTCAATTCCCGGTCGTCTCATATGGGAATCAGAAACTGTTGGAAATTGCAAATCAGTCCACATCTACTCGAAAGGGTCCAAAACTGGATCTGGTGTGAGTGGAGGCTTCTTCTTCTAGAAGCTAAGGTTAGGCATCTAATTTTCTCTTCGTAATAATTGTAGCGATTTCCAGGAGGGAGATCAATTAAAAAAGCCTTGTCCTGGCTGAAGTGTAACGTGATATCCACCAAGAATAAGTGTATTTTGAGACAGTTAAGCGGCAGTCAAATCACCGGTATATATTTCTTTTACATCAGAATCAGCTCACAAATGTCGAAAATCCTTTAACGAGGTGAGAAAATACCGTATCAATCACTTTTTCTGGGTACCGGATCATAGAGACATTCCAGGGAACTGTGAGGGTGATGAGCTTGGGCACAGCTCCAAACATAAGTCGAAGTATTAGATACTTTCGCTACATGTAAACACCTACTTAAACTGGGTGCGATCAAGAAAGCCAACTGTAGATGGACAAATGGAACGACGTTTATGCAGGCAATGCCTCAAACTGTACATGGACAAATGGCACGACGTTTATCCAGTTAATGTAGCCCTAATGATGACCAAAAGCACTCCCTCAGTTTGATTAAACTGAAAAGTTATATACATATTAGTGCCATCATCAGTATTCTCACATGATAGGCCAATTCCTAGGCCTTCAGGCAAACAAAAATAGAATTCGTCAGAATTGAATTGGTGTAGAAGCTGCCTGTCAGTAAAATCATTGGTGTACTCAACAGACACTGACCCATAGGCCTACACATGACCTCGTCAGAAATTAATGCTATAGAATTTTTCTGGTAAGGAGAAAAGGGAGATAAACCCGTAGTTTCTCTATTCATGTGTTTGACAGATATAGAAAGTAGGCAACTTATTCCGCTCTATCAGAGCTTAAAATAAAATAAAGCTTCTCGTCGGTAACTTCTTCTTTATCAGCTTGGGTGGCCTAGTTATAACACAGGAAACTTACTCAGCTTTATAGGTAGGTCGGGATGGTTCACTTAGGAAAACAAATTAATAAAGAATGATCGATCCATGTGGTATAAGAATGGGTCTACCTTGTCAAAGTGTGCGCGCTCTGCACGTGCAGCCTCCTTAACAAATGTTGTCTTACGACTGTTCTCATCCAAAAGAACTAAACAAACATATCCCCTATGAAATCCCACAACCGAGTGATCGCTTGTCTACAAACAAGTTTCAAATTACGTTGTAGGTATCCTGCTTTTTGTCTACGTGCTCGAATTACAACGAATATATAATTTTCAACTTGTATTCATTTAAGACTAAAGTTCCAAATCACTCAACTAAGGAAAGTATCCCACTATGTTCTTCAAACAATAAGATGTCAAATTATGGTTCATAAAGTTCTCATAATTAACACAATTATCCCCTCTCTTTATAAAAAAAAGAAAACAAAACAAAAGACGACGTAACTAAATTCCAAACAAAACTTAAAATCTCCCTCTAAGCACCCGCCCTTCTTTGTTTGTTTCCAAAGTCGCATTTGTATCTACATAACACCAAAATGACGACGGTATTAGCATTATTACTCGCATTTGCATAATACCGTGGGTACACAATATTAATGCAAAGGATCTACTCTACTCCTAGATGGATCCTTGATGCTCTTCTCTGTTGTTTGTCTTACCAAAAAAAAGGAGCAACCAACAAAATGAGTTGATACATCTGCGACAGTATATCACTCGTATTCTTGACTCTAATGAGCAATTATTTCACAGACATCCTTTTTGAAAATAGGGCCAGACAACGCATGTCTTGAAATGTAATCCTTCCATACAAAACTAAAAACTCCTTGAATCGGTACAAAATTAACAAATTTCATAAAATCCTTACCACAACCATTACATTACACGCCAGTAATTGCAAGAACATATTACAATCGATAAAATAAAATTTACCGCAACACTGGATGACTTTCGGTGGTTTTGATAAGCAAACCCTTTTATACCTCTTCCTTTCAACATCAGGCTATGTGCTGTATAAAAAAGGCAAATCTATAAAATTTAGAATTTACTGTTTGGACCCGCTCCTGACAGAGAAAAAAATTGTAAGCACTAGGCAGGACATCCAAACCGAAAAACCAATAATAAATCGATTATTTTCCACAACACAGGAGTGGAAATATCGACGAGAAATGTCCTTTTTAATGCGGCGAACAATCTGCCATGACCACGAGCGCAAAGAAACGGTACCCTTGGGCAAAGGGATACGGTTTTTCGAATGGCATATGTGGTTAACTTTCGATTCAAATCGATATCTCATCTACAAAAAAGGACAGGCGAAAAAAATCCCTAAAAATAAATATTTACTACTTGGTTGAAAGGAATTGTACATCACAGCCAGCTGTGTGCTTTCAGGGATCAGATTCCTGGAGCAAGGATGAAAGTTTGAAATTTAATTTCACCGAGATTCGATTAAACGAATTTTGCATAAATATGATTCGTGGAATTTTTGGGGAATTGAATTTTCATCCAACAATGCTAAAAAAGGGTGGATAGGGTTGTCTAAAGCATTGTTTTGGTCAGGCAACTTTTTTGAACTTCTATTGGTTGCATACCGATATTTTGATTTAAAAATAGTTTTTATTGGATGCCGAGTTTTAAGGGGGTTGCAGAATACATTCCACACATGCCTTATAGGCTGAATATAAATGTTCACTCTGTCCATTCGCATTTATGGGGATATTCAAACCTTCAAGGGGTATAAAAGTGCTTCAAGAACCTTTCAAGCGAATGGCGCACTATGGGCTTGGTATTGGAATTTATTTCATTTAGACATCTGTTAAGAGATTTATTGAACATACCTTGAGACTCGCAATTGAAAGAAGATAGGATCTATAAAGTAGACAGGCATATAGAGCAGCAGCAGTCAGGAAATGTGACTTAGGAAATAGTTTGACGAGTATTTTTAATTATTTTTAATTTAATTATAATTTTATTATCCACAAAATCCATTCAACGGATTCCCTTCGCGCTTAATGGTCAGTAGTCTTCAGTTCTTGAGTCAATTGACCTTTGTAAGCATGAAGTTCCAAGTATTTCGTGAGAATTGGATGTAGAGACCTTCTCGAAATGCCAAATAGATGACTACGGTCAATACTCTCGCGAACTGCTTCGATGTTTTCTGTTCAACGACTTATGACAGAATACCCAGACTGTCTAAGATCACTTATTCATCGATTCTCCGTGAATTTATCAACTATTCTCTTCACAGTTGATGGTTTTATATCACCATGATGGCCATATTTTGTACGAAAAGTGCGGACTGTAGCTGACAAACTTTCATTGTTTATAGCTCAACGAGGAAAATCGGCTTTTCTTTCGTATAGCGCTACATTTTTACTTACCCGGAACTGTCAGCTGTCACATTTTTATCTCTTTTTCCGTTGACAACACGGTCATATAAAATCACGCAAAATTCAAATTAAATTGAATTATGGGACACACTTTACTAGTTCTATTGCCCCGAACTGTCAGCTGTCACATTGTTATCTCTTTTCCGTAAGCAACAAAGTACTATAAAATGGCGCATAATTCAAATTTTGCGTGAATTATGGGACACCCTTTACTAGTTCTTGGATAAACGCTATAACCAACGGCAGAAAATCGTCTCAAAGATCATGAGGATTAATTTGAACGCTTAAATAGGAAGACAAGTTATCCTAACAAGATTTATAGCAAAACAAACCATGTATGATATATGTCGGAAATAAGTTTGTGTATGAAATAAACAGGCTGACATGAATAGCTATGCCAAGGGCACTCAACGGCTGGTTAAGTTTGTCGTTGAACTATTAGATGTGTTTCACTTACGAATCTCTTTAACATATTCGACAAATCCATATGTGAAACATGATTGATTTTTCGCTTGCCAAAGCATTGATTTTTTGCAATAAGCTGATACCAATATTTATTAGATTTGTCTCCTCGCCCTTTTGGTTTGAGAAGCTTATTGACAAACGCCATTATTCTCTAAGGAAGAGGTTTTCGATTTTTTTAATGGGTAGTCTCTACTCTACTCTTTTGGTATTAAAAAAAATGTACGACCACAACTCACGTACATACAAAGTTAAATCGAAAAAAATCACATCCTCCCCTATTGAACAATCATCGACATTGACCTACATTTTGTTAAATTAAAAACAATCCAAACAATACAAACACCAATTCACCTCTCTCTTGTTAAACATTGTTTTAATATAATCAAAAAATTGCGCAACGAATAAATAAATAAAGCAAATTAATTGATTTCGCAATCATTTATTTTTTTTTTATTTAATCCCTCACCCCCAACAGCACTTTACCCCTCATAAAATGCAAAACAAATTACCTACAAGTGTCAACTTATTTTCCCATTTCGATCGTTTATCGATTGTTCATCCATTCATCCGCCCTCAAGGCATCAAACCAAATAAAAAATTACCTGAAATGACAGAAAAAAATAAAATAAAAATAAAGATAAATATTGAATATATAATTTTCCATGATTAATTTTAAATTATTTAAGCATGGAGTTTATTTATTCATTTCTTTTTCAGTAAAATGAAGATATATAAATTTTATAACGTTTTTATATTGATGTTTATTTACAAAATAAATTTTGTTGATATTGCAAGCACACCTACACATTTTAAAGCCGACAGATAAATTAAAAAAAAATATTTTATCAAATATTAATGTTGTTGACAGAAATACAAGGGTTAAAGGTTTTTTGATTACAACGAAATGATTGGCCGTAAGAAGTAAGATCATGGGCAATGTTGATACCATTTGTATCAGCTATTTGTATCTTTAAGATATGAAAGT
The DNA here is from genome assembly GCA_932526625.1 of Rhingia campestris. NCBI lineage: Eukaryota > Metazoa > Arthropoda > Insecta > Diptera > Syrphidae > Rhingia > Rhingia campestris. The sequence goes on from OW052184.1 coordinate 101,305,937, forward strand.
CGACTTTATACATTTGTGTCTTGCATTGTCTAAGACTGAAAATACATTTTAATCGGACAATCTAAATATTACGATTCAATTTTCTCAAAACAAAGAATATCAGCAAAAACAAAGCCGACTTTTTGGCTATTCAATTATAGGTATTAATTCATTTTAAAATAGGTGAACATTAATTATTTAATTTCATTTACACATAAAAATGTGGCTTATCTTTACATAGCAATGACTAAACCGAAATCATTGATAGTGAAAAAAACATATGACAGGCTACAATCCGCTGTGCGGATCGTTGAATACCCTATCCCATCCCATCCTTAAAATTAATATCCTCAAAATATAGGCTTTATGGCGATGAAGTACAGAAAATGATATTGTCACAACATATTGTTCAAACAGTTTATCAGAATCTTTTGTTGTTAGACAAAAAACATCGTTTTTCTCCTGCATATGCTATGGGGTAGGGTATATAAACGGTTTTTGTAAGAAAACGCCCCCAAAAAGTGGGCGTGGCTTAAAATGGCCTATAGACGAAATGTTCATATTAATAATGTTAATGATTCTGCATCAAAATTTTTTTCGAAAAATTTAAAATTTTACCGAAAACAGTTGCGTGGCCAAAAACTTTATTTAGACTAAATATAGATATTAAGATTGTCTAAATATGTTGTTCAGAAACTTTTTTTAAATTCCTTACGGTTTGGCCGAAAAATGAGTTTTTCTTTAAAGGGGGCGTGGCAGTGGGCGGATTTCAAAAATGTTTACACTTGTTCTGTAGGCACGGACGAGGATCCTATGTACCAAATTTCATGATCCTAGCTCAAAATTTAAGGCCTAAAAATCGGTGACGAACAGACAGACGGACGGACGGACACACGGACGGACGGACGGACAGACAGACATGGCTAATTCGACTCAGCTAGCGATTCTGAGTCGATCCATATACTTTGAGGTATATGTAGCTAAATTATTTCTCTATGTTACAAATTAAGTATCAAAACTAATATACCCCTATGGGATAGGGTATAAACACATGAGAGGCTACAATCCGCTATGCGTATCGTTGAATACCCTATCCCATCCCATCCTTAAAATTAATATCCAGAAAATAAAGGCTTTATGGCGATGAAATACAGAAAATGACATTGTCACCATATATTGGTCAGACAATTTATCAAAATCTTTTGTGGTTCGACAAAAAACAACGTTTTTCTCCTGCATATGCTATGGGGTAGGGTATATAAATGGTCTATAGACGAAATTTTCATATTAATAATGTCAATGATTCTGCATCAAAATTTTTTTCGAAAAATTTAAAATATGACCGAAAACAGTTGCGTGGCAAAAAACTTTATATAGACGAAATATAGATATAAAGATTGTCTAAATATGTTGTTCAGAAACTTTTTCTAAATTCCTTACGGTTTGCCCAAAAAAAAAGTTTTTCTTAAAAGGGGGTGTGGCAGTGGGCGGATTTCAAAAATTTTTACACTTGTTCTGTAGGCACGGACGAGGATCCTATATACAAAGTTTCATTATCCTAGCTCAAAATTTAAGGCCTAAAAATCGGTGACGTACAGACGGACGGACGGACAGACAGGCATGGCTTAATTGACTCAGCTAGCGATTCTGAGTCGATCCATATACTTTGAGGTATATGTAGCTAAATTATTTCTCTATGTTACAAACTAAGTATCAAAACTAATATACCCCCCTATGGGATAGGGTATAAAAACAAGTCCCCAAATATTGTGAATATGTCATTTATTGGACATATAAACTATTCTCCTGCGTTGTTCTCAATCTCAGCAATGCTTTATTCAAGAATCACCTCCAGAAATCGTTTATCAACCATGCAGCAGCGTTGAAAAAAGCACACTATGTATCTGCAACCGCAACAAAATTAAATCAATATTCTATCCCTGATAAACCAGCGGTATCTGAATTGTCATAGTTCAAAAAACTATTGAGTTGAACAAAAGGACTTCACAAAGCACATGATGATTTATCGTAAGTGGACAAAATGTAACCCACTATTGAGTCACCAGGGGTTTTGATTAAGGAGTATGAAAATTAACTTTCTTAATATTTATATGTGTTAGGCCCGGTTTTCAGTGCTGAGTTAACTTTGAGTTAAGCCAGAGTTTACTAACTCCGGAATAAATTTATTCTAGAGTTAAGTCATGAAGCAGTTTTTCAGTACAGGATTGAATTTGACTCCATGTGTGGTGATTTAGTTTGGTAGCACTCATGATTTATCGATTTTGCTTAGTTATCACTTTATCAGCTGTTTGGTTTCCTTTTCCCCAAACAAATGAAAATGCTTTTGTGGCGAGCTTAGAAGACTTTTTCTTCTTAAAGCAGTTAAACTCAATATTTAAAACAAATTTCAAGTAGCTGAGGTCTGCATTTAGTTTCTGTCTGTCAAAAACATCTGTTCACTTAATCCCGGGGCTAACTCAGCAAACGTGCTGGGTTAACTCGAAGTTAACTCTAGATTTAAATCGAATGAAAAACTGCTATCTCCAGTTAACTCGAGTTTAATCCCGAAACTAGGATGATCTCGCACTGAAAAGCTCTTACTCTCGCGCTGACATGAACAGCTATCCCTAGGGCACTCAACGTCTGGTTAAGTTTGTCTTTGAATCATTTGGGGTGTTCCACTTACGGGTCTATTCAAGATATTCGACAAATTCATAAGTGAAACATTATTTCTGTTAAAGCATTGAATTTCTGCAATATGCTGATACTAATATTTGTTGGATTCGTTTCCCCGCCTTTTGATTTGGGGACCTTATTGACAAACGCCATTATTCTCCTAGGACGAAGTATTGGCAAATGTTGGAAGAATTTTGGTAACAAGTAGGTCGTCCACTGCGATAAAAGTGAATTTGATGTTTGGTACGTTTTTTCTTTTACACTGCTGCATTGTGCGAATTCGTATATCTGTCACTTTTCAGTGACAGATATGACATTTGTATTGTAATGCCAGACAATTTCATGCTAGCAGTTAGAAAGAATCCACCACCACTTAGAAGTTGCACAAACACTCATAAAACTAACACCATTATAGAAGTAGTAATTTCCATACTAGCAAATCTTAACTCCGGATCAGAGAGACTTTGTTGGTCGTACGACGTACATGGATGAAGATACGAAAACGAATTGAGGAAATTGTTTATTTTTTTTTAATTTGCGCGTAATCAAGGGGTGATGAATATCCTTTAAATATATTCCCACTTTGGTTTTGGGTTCGGGCTAAGAGGACATTCCAGGTGTTAGGAAAATCATGCGATATGATGTGGAAAGATCTTTAATGCCTTTAATGTCGGGTGGGAACGTTATAAATACAACTTTTTGGCGCAACAGGCTAACCTACTAACAACCATTCATGTGTGCGTGTGTACTTCATGCACGATGGCGGGACTTCCTGTTTTATGCCGACTCCGAACGGATAAGTGGAGAAAAGCTTCATCACGGGTGGGAAGGATGGCTTTAATAAGAGCTTTGGAATAAATAGTCAATATTAATGCAGGTCAGGCGGGAGTAAGATCGAAAAAAAAATTAACGTTCACATTACTGAGAGAAAGAGAGTGTGTATAGATTCTTCTTCCTAATCAGATCCTTTTATCATTGAGACCTATTAATGCGGATGTTGTATTGCCTGTATGACACAAATGTTTTTATCCTACATCTTCCTTGGGACACGTTAGTTTAAATGAGTTTCGTTAAATTTCGTTAAACGTAATAACATCAACTGAGCCAGTATTTCTCCATTTTAAAAGAATTTTTATTTGAGAAGTTTTTTTTGGATTCCCATCTTGGCTGAAGTTAATTCGGCTCCCAGATTATTTAACTTTCCACACTTGGGAATTGCTTTTCTGTGAATTTTCTATCCTGAAATACCTATGTTGTAATACGTCGACACAAAAATGTATGTAAAGGGTGATCCATTTCGAGGTTCCCTACTTTTTTAAAGAAAAAAACACAGAAAATTCAAATTTAATGGAGAGTGTTTTTTATCATTTGAAAGAACATTCTTTGGCATTTATTTTTTGAAGATTATGTCTATCAAATGTTGGCCGTTGCTACGTCGCAGATCGTCCATCCGTTGAGTCCAATTTTCGATCACTCGTTCGAGCATTTCGACTGGTAACTGGCGAATGACACGCGTGATGTTTTCCTCCAAGGCCTGAATCGAAGCGGGTTTGTCGGAATAAGCTTTTGACTTTACATATCCCCACAGGAAAAAGTCTAACGGTGTGATAACACACGATCTTGGTGGCCAATCGACCGGCCCAAAAAGTGAAATTATGTGCTCACCGAAATGTTCTCTCAATAAGTCCATTGATTGATGCGATGTGTGGGAAGTGGCGCCGTCTTGCTGAAACCAAATGTCGCCGAGATCACGAGCTTCAATTTCAGGCATCAAATAGTCGGTTATCATGGTCCGAGTTGCTGCGAACGGCGCCGAATCGACTCTCCACGGTCTTCGTGTACACTCTCAGCTACGGCCGCTATATTTTCTTCACAGCGTGCTGGACGTGGTCTATTCGGTCGAATATTATCCAATAATGAATGCTGGGTCTCAAAATGGGTGATGGTGTTGCGAATAGTACGCTCAGTAGGCCGATTATGTTGACCATAAGTTGAGCGAAGTGCACGAAACACATTCCTCACAAAACATGAATTTTCATAATAAAGTTGAACAATTTGTAAACGTTGTTCACGCGTAAGTCTTTCCATTATGAAATGCCAAACAATACTAAACAAAAATAACATGACAGCATGACACGACTTACACGTGATCTGTCAAAAAAGGCTATTGAAAAAAGTATCTCTACTTGGATCACCCGTTATGTATGCCAATATTTTGTGATTTTTTTTACCATTTTTCAATATTATGAATTTTATGAATACTTTTATAAAGTGCTAACTTTTATTCTACTTCACTTTAAGGTACATTTTTTTGGCACAATATATATATTTTAAGTAAGGTTGCATACCCAGCCCAAAAATCTAAAAATCGTTCTTCTGTCACTAGGGCGACGAATAGATCAGAGAACGATCAGGATATGTCATGAGTATCAGAACATCTAAGCATACATACAGCGTTTCATGTGATGGTTTCGTGGTAAATTAGGTAGGGTAAAGGTGTCAACAGTGAATCAGTGTACACAGTGTGAATCTCTTGATCTCATAATGTATCTTTTTATTTTAAAATAAATCTGGAAAAGAGAAATGAACACATTTTCGAAGTGTTGTCGAAGATGGTTATCCGGGTGTGTTTGTGTTTTCTGCATAGGAAAGTTTTTTTTTTCTCTCTTATTTTCGATCTTATTAAAAAAGTGTGTATTGTAACGGTATTTGAGTTGAATATTTATACTTATGCTTTTATGGACTTAATCATGTTTGTCGATTTGTTTACTTTGGTGAATTATCTTATAAATTATGGACATGTTTTTGTTAAATGAGAACAGTGCACACACTGAATCAGTTTAAAGTAGTACACAGTGAATCATTGATTCCATTGAATATGGTAGCAGTTCGAGACTCAAGAATTCAATTTCTTCATTCCACGTTAATTTTGCAAATAGGGATGTTCGCTAGAAGCTTACCTACCTATAGCAATAATTAAGAGTTGCTCATTACCAATTTTATTTTATTTTTGTTCAAAAAAAGTAACGTTTTGTGATATTTTTATTTTTTTATTAACTTGAAGATTTTTATTTTCGTTTTTATTATTTTTTTTATCCCTAACCAATAAACTTATTAATAAATTTAAATATATTATGAAAAAACGTATGTTTTTACTTAATAAATCGATACTTAATAAATCGTTGTTCAAGCGTAAAGGGACTGATTTCGTTCTGCGGAGGTATGATGCTGACTTTCTCTCAAGATTTCGAGTGGGAAACAGCTGTCAGTGTCAAAACAACCTATGCTTTAAAAAGAAACCATTGCAGATAAGTTTTTTCCCAGCTATTATGGTCTGCCTTGCACTTTTACTAAGGGGATTTGCTCCGGCTATGACATGAGTCGAGATATTTATGTCATCCAATTTTCACATGTCTTTGTGTCATTAAAATTGATAGGGGATCTTGTGATGAGGTACACAGCGGATCACGTGGGAAGGGAAATTTAAAATATTTGTATCACTATCTCATCATTAATAAAGCTTTTAGATTTTGTTCTTAAAATGAAGATAAAACATTGAAAAATGTGTGGAAAAAATGTCATGGCTATATAATTATGCGAGCTCAACGGCGCAAAAAGTAAAAAGTGATCCACTGTTGACACCTTTACCCTACTTAATCGATACTCCGTAGTCTCTGAAATGTCTACCAATACTTCAAGATCTAGTTGTATCGACGCGACGTTTGATCCTTGCATAATGGCTACATAGCATCGTTAGTAAATAAAAGCTAATTGTTTTTGTAGCCCGACACTCTTTCTTCAGGCAAAACATTAAGGACTGACATACAAGCCATAGGAAATAAATACAACGGTATTACATCGTATTTTTTTTAACCATTTAGTGGTTATGATGGGTTGTCATATCTTTGTGTTTTCTTCCACGTATCAATCCATGATCATTTTGATGGTACTTTTTCTTAATCCTTATTCGGTCATATCAGATCTCTTAATTGTCTATCGATTGCAGTTTCAAAATTAACCAATATCATATGCAAATAATAATAGAATTCTGATAATTTTTAAAACCCTAGAAGTGTCTCATCTGGGCCAACAAACTTTTTGCCACAATATCAGATTCGTTATTAAGACAATATAACACAAATCACTTTTTCGAAAGTCCTTATTCAATTTGGCATCGAGAAATTCGCAACCACAAGTCTATTGGAAACCATCTTCTTTCTTCTACCGAGCGAGTAACTAATTGTGGTTCCCAATTGTAGAGAAAATTCTCGAAAATCATTGCGAATTTCTTATTTCACTTGTCATCATCATCATCATCATCAGCATTTCCATTCGCATAACCATGTGGTATACCACAAATAATTAACGCATTACCAATAGGTGCCCTTGCAAGTGGAATGAATGCGCCTCAATCTATAATTAAATTCCATAGACAGTCTAAATGCATTCCTAAACCTCCTTCAATCCTCACAACACATCCGAGAGTACTCATTCATTCACCACCTAAGACGAAACATCGTCCTGATGATAAATGCTTAACCAGTTAAGCACACCACCCTACTCACCCACCCCCTGCTCAAGTAGTTAGCAGCAGTTGCACTTGCACTGACACACTACACACGGCTCGAGTAAGAACACCTTTTGGCGAAATTCTAATTACAAATTTCTGACGTACGAGTATTTGCAAAGTTGATGATAGCAATGGGTATAGGCTTCAAGTAGGGATTCCATAAAATGTGCATGCTATCATCAGTTACGACTGGCACTCACAGTGAGCGATAGTGAACAATACCGAAGGAATGTAATTGTGCATGCAAACCCACACACACACAAATATATACATGCTTTGTGTAAAAGCGGGTTAAGGCAGCCGCTGGCAGGCAAAATGTCAATTAACGTTGAATTATGGTCTAAAGTAGGGAATAGGAAGCATTACGAGAAAATGTAGACGCTTTTGCTGAAAAGATTAATTGTCCGAAAAGGGCAAGGGTCTTCGAGATCAAATTGGAAAGGACGGTAACACAAAGGAAGACAAATGGCCAAGAAATGTTCACGTGCTTTGCGTAAAATAAGGATATTGAAATTCCTTTCTTAGAAAAAAAGGGTTTTAAACTGAGTTGTTAAATACTAATTGACTGAGGTGACGTTCATCAAAGTTAATGGATTAGGGTAGTCACGGTATGGTTGTAGGGCTGACTATGATGACATTTTTTTTGAAGGGTTCAAATTTTCTCATTGTCAGCCTGAATATATATGCATATTTTTAAAAATTAAACAACTTCAATTTTACGAATGGAATATTGATCTATAAAAAATATCTTGTATCTACAAATACAAGTTTCTTTTCAAAAATTCAATAAAATGAATTAAATTATTTTTTTTTCAAGTTTTATGGCTTTATTATAAGGGCATACACTCCCATTAATTATGGAACACAACATCGTTCTAGTGGCTGCCTCAGCTGGCTTCGCAGTTGCGCATTCTGTCATTCCAATTTTCCAAGACCTTGTTGATGGTTTCGGGCTGTGGCTACGGATTGCTTAAGTGCTTAAATTGTTTCCATATTGTTGGCATAAAATCGGTCCTTCAAGGTTCCTCACAAAAAAAGTCAATAGGGGTCAAATCGGAGCTTCGAGGCGGCCAATTGACATCGCCAAGATGGCTGATAACACGATTTGGGAATTTGGTACGCAAATTATCGATTATAGCATGGGCTGTGGGGCATTGCACGCCATCCCGCATAAACCAGCGGTCTTCCAAATTTTTGTCATCAATTCCAATAAAAAAAGGTCGGTTAACATGGCCCTGTAACGCCCACCGTTGACCGAAATTTTGTTCCCAGCCTCATTTTCGTTGAAAAATGGTCAAATGATGCCACCATTCAACAATCCACACCAAACTGTGACTCTTTAGGGATGCATCGGCTTCTCTACAATAACGTGCGCGTTTTTCAAGCCCCGATGCGGCAATTTTGTTTGTTAACGTAGCTGACGAGCGGAAAATGCGCCTCTTCAGAAAAGACGATTTTTTGCCCAAAATCGTAGTCTAATTCAAGCTGCTCTGAGGCCCAAACAGCGAAGCGATAACGAAGCAGATGGTCGTGCACCTTCAATTGCTGAGTCTCAATCCGAGATCTTTGTGCAGAATTCTCCTCAGGCAAGTGCGTGAAATGCTGAGCTGTTGAGATCGATGGCGAGTTGATGTTCGTGAATTGAGTCTCGCACCAGTCTCATGAACTTTTTGCACAAACTTGCGTACAGCAGGCGCGGTGGGTGCTTCAATACGGCCAAAACTTATTTTCAAATAACGCACTGTTTGGGCTACACAACACTCACTTTGGAAATGAGTTTTCAGCAACATTGTTCAAGCGTAAAGGGACTGATTTCATTCACTCACTTTGGAAATGAGTTTTCAGCAACGTTGTTCAAGCGTAAAGGGACTGCTTTCATTCTGTGGAGGCATGATGCTGACTTTCTGTCAAGATTTCGAGCGGGAAACAGCTGTCAGTGTCAAAATAACCTATGATTTAAAAAGAAACCATTGCAGATAAGTTTTTTCCCAGCTATTATGGTCTGCCTTGCACTTTTCGTAAGGGGATTTGCTCCGGCCATGACATGAGTCGAGATATTTATGTCATCCAATTTTCACATGTCTTTTTGTCATTAAAACTAATAGGGGATCTGGTGCTGAGGTTTTGCAGAAATTGTTAACCTAAGACTGCACTTCTCTTTGAAAATACATGTCTTTATCATTCAAACGGAAATTTAAGTTGAACGGTTGATTGGAGATTGAGGCCCAGATTGCTTTCCATCCAAAATTCAGCCCTATCGAGGTATCCGTCGGAGCGGACAATTTTCCGCAACGCATATTTCGTCGGAGGTTAAAATTCCATTCGAGGTATGTGTCATCGGAAAAAAAATCTTCCCAAATGCGACGGGTTCACTTCACTACAATTCGTAAATAAATTCCGCGAAGAATTTGTGTCAGAGGAAATCGGAGAAAGAATGGCACTTAGCTGTCAAAAATCGCATGAAAAATGCACCTCAACGCAATTCGCCGGGGTGCGTTACAAAATGTCGGAGAAATATTCCGAACAGCTTTTCGGAGGAATACCTCGAAGCAAAAATCCTCCGAATCGTACGAAATCGGAGAATTTTCCGCTCCGACGGATACCTCGATAGGGCCGATTATAAAACTCGAAATCGATTTACAATTTATCGCTATTTGAGGTCCAGGACACAGGTTCGTTCAGGGCTGTAGCAAAACTTTAGTAAGTAAAATACAACAGCGCACATACAATGAATGCCGAAGCTAGGTTTAAGGCCATGTATAGGCCGATAATGTCTTATATTTTTTTTAAATGTATCATACTTCTCATATTTAGTCATTCAAAGCCCAGTATCAAACACGTGCTTATCTTATATGATCTATACTACAGCTTTCAATTAAATGCTCCAGATCGCCTTCAACCTGTCACTATCAAAGATCAAAATCATTTTTCTCCACCACTCCACAAAAGGAGAAAACCCATAATTATGTCTAGACAATGTTTAGATAATAATTCTAAAATCCTATTACGATTCACCGTTAATTTTCCACTTAAAATACTACGAATGACGCCTCACATTTCAGCCATCATCAGGTTCGTCTATATCCCCAGCAAGTATCCATATTTTAATACTCACTCCAAAGTGACTCGTTAATTTGCTACTAAAATATTATTTCACTGCATTAGCAGTAAACAAGTCCAACTCAAGAAATGACCATAAAAATATCTTTCGCACGCGAAAAAAAAAATTCAATTTTGACATGATTCCGGATCTTCTTCGTCTGCTGCATATTTCGTGGTAGGTACTCTTTCACATTCTACCAAAGTGAATCACATCAGTTTTGTTGTTGTCAAGTCGGTGTTTATACGGCAGTACAATGTTTACACAATGAACCTGACTTGGTGCAAAGTTTTAACACGTTAATGTGATGATCGATTGTAGATACAATACCCTGACTCATGTGGTGATTTCTGCATACATTTGTCGGATGATTCATCCGCTATAAAAAAAAAACAGCAGCATGTCTATGGCCCATTAGTCAAACGATTTAAAACGTTTGGATTAAAACTAATTTATGTACGCGTTCCACAGTGATTGACTAACCTTAATGAGTTCACTAGACTGTGTATCCGATTTTGTGGTTATTGTATGTGGGTGGAAGTACGTAATCCTTACTTTTGACTATTTGAAGAGTCGTGAAATTCAGAGGAAATATTTCATCATCACCTTGAATTATTTAATTCTTTTCTATTTGATAGTTTGAAAATATGTTGGATGACATTAATAGATGTCACTGGTAGTGATACAGGTTAAGGTTTTATGATAATGTAAGAAAAGCATGTATCTACGTGATGTAATTTTCCTTATCCTCCCTTATAAGGGGTGATTTTTTAAGAGGTTTAAGAGGTTTTTAAGAGGTTTTTTTTAAAAAAAAACACAAAAAATTCGAAAAAATGAATGAAATATTTATTTGAATCGATAGTTTGAACCTTGCAATTTAATGTTTAAAGATAATTTCATGCAAATGTTGACCGCGGCTGCGTCTCAGGTAGCCCATCCGCTGAGTCCAATTTTGGCATACTCTTTCACACATATCGGCCGGTATCTCACGAATGAATGCATGGATGTTGGCTTCCAGTGCGTCAATCGAAGCGGGCTTGTCCCTATAGACATTAGCCTTGACATACCCCCACAAAAAATAATCTAATGGTGTCAAATCGCACGATCTAGGCGGCCAATTGACCGGCCCGAAACGTGAAATTAACTGTTCACCGAACTCGCCTCGCAATTGCGCCATTGTTTCGCGTGCTGTGTGGCATGTGGCACCGTCTTGTTGAAACCACATATCATGCAAGTCAAGAACTTCCATTTCGGACAAAAAAAAGTTTGTTATCATCGCTCGGTAGCGTTCACCATTGACAGTAACGCTGCGATTCGCATCATCTTTGAAGAAATATGGCCCAATAATGCCGCCGGCCCATAAACCGCACCAAACAGTGGCTTTTTCGGGATGCATTGGTAGCTGTTGCAATGCTTCTGGCTGATCTTCACTCCAAATGCGGCAATTTTGCTTATTTACGTACCCATTCAACCAAAAATGAGCCTCATCGCTGAACACAATTTTTCGATAAAAAAGCGGATCCTCGGCCAGCTTTCCAAGAGCCCATTCACCAAAAATTCGGCGTTGTGGTAGGTCGGCTGGCTTTAGTTCTTGCACCAGCTGTATCTTAAAAGGCTTTACGCCCAAATCCTTCCGCAAAATTTTCCACGTAGTGCTGTAACAAAGGCCTAACTGCTGGGAACGGCGCCGAATCGACATTTCGCGGTCTTCTGTCACACTAGCTGATACGGCCGCAATATTTTCTTCACTACGCACAGTACGTAAACGTGTTGGTGGTTTAATGTCCAACAAAGTAAATTTGGTGCGAAATTTGGTCACAATCTTCCGAATAGACTGCTCAGAAGGTCGAGAATGCCGATCATAAAATGGAAGCAGCGCGCGATGAACATTTTGAACCGAGCACGAATTTTGATAGTAAAATTCAATAATTTGCAAGCGTTGTTCATTTGTAAGACGATCCATGGTTAAATTGCAAACCAAACTGAAGCTGTTTGACAGTGACACAAGGTACTAAACACACGTCAGCTGTCAAAACCAGTGTTGCCAAAACCAAACCAGCTAAAAAATCACCCGTTATGTTCTATCTTGAAAGGAGTTTGTTATTGTTCATAGATAAACTGACTTAAACGTTAAATGAGAAGCTATCACAACGGTTAATTTTGGGTATATACTCTAAATGAACATTCTAGCTGGAATACTACTGAAATGCAGAGATTCAGAGCATCCTTAACGATGTCTCCAAAAAATGAAGTATGTAGGCAGTTGAGCCCCAGTTTATGCTTTGTCAGAAAACATAGCTTATGACGATACGATAGAAACAGACTTAGGCTAATGGACTTTTCTGTACAAACAAATGCAACAATAGTCACTTTCCTCACTTCAATATCCATTAGGAATATGTCGAGTGTTAAAAGATGTCCATTTCCAGAGCTGATACCTAAAGGACAATATCAATGACAAAAGAAACATCGTGGTATCTTTGTGCATCAATCTCCCCAAGATCACGAAAAATGCCGTACCTTATGTAGGTTAGGTTACAGTGGCTGCACGCGATGCGCTTACATACTTAGACCATAAGGGTCCATTGTGGTACCAAGTGGATCTGTCGATATTTCCCCTTCATTTTGCCTAATTGAACCATTCGGAGCTGATTGTATAGTGTAGGAGGTTTCTTGTATTAATATTGGCCGGCTCATCTAGATCATCATAGAAGTAGTTTCCTAGATGAAGTTTTCTTTTGTTGGAGAGAGCAGACAAGGTGAACAATACTTTCCTCCTCTTCTTCGTCCAAGCAGCCTCTACAGAAAACATTGCTAAAGAGACCTTGTCTTTTAGCGTTAATGGGACAGTGCCCTGTTAGGACATTGTCCTGATGTATTTTAGATGGAGCGCTTCTGATTATAGTTTGGCCAGAGTTGCCTGGATATTTGTCACGTTTTGCCGTTTATCCATCTGCTGGTCGCTTTCTTGGGGGGCTCAGTGGCGCGATGGTTAGTGCGATGAACTGCCGCGCAGGAGGTCTGGGTTCGATTCCCAGCCGTAGCAACACCTAAATGATTTTTCACTGGCCCTCCTCTCGTGATGATCTGACAAATCATCCGAGTAGTATCAATTGTCAAGAATAGCTTATCTCAACTTAGCCGTTCGGAGTCGGCATAAAACAGGAGGTCCCGCCATCGTGCAAGAAGTACACACGCACACATGAATGGTTGTGAGAAAGCTAGGCCCTGGGTACTAACGAGCCTGTTGCGCCAAAAAATTTTTTTTTTTGGTCGCTTTCTTGATCGCATCTAGTTTAATCTGTAATTTACATACAGCGAGGGGCATACCTAACATATCTACTGGCGGTAGAATGTCAAGGGTAGTGGCAAGCCCATCTGCTTGGCATTCCCAGGTAAAATATTGTAAAATCTCATTTAGAGATAGTCGGCATTTGAGGGCTGATCTCTATTTAATGAAATGGATCCCAGGGACTTTATTAATAAAAATATTGTAACATCTCATTTAGAGATAGTCGGCATTCGAGGGCTGATCTCTATTTAACGAAATGGATCCCAGGGACTTTATTACCGCTTCGATGTCACTGAAGATGTTGATATACTTTGAGTATATTACATTTCTCTTTAGCCAAGACGGGGCTTCTTTAATTGCCATGATTTTTGCTTGAAAAACGCTACAATGACCGGGAAGGCCAAAGGATATGCATCTCGGGGAAAACACCTCCACCCACTCCAAATTCTGTTTTAGATCCATCCGTATAGATATGAATGGAGTTATTAACCCCAATCGAGGTATCCGTTCGGCACAATTTCCGAGACGAAAGCCAGTTTCAATCGGAAAACAATTTTCTTTCGAGGTATCCATTTCGGAGTAAAATAAAGAAGCATACAACCGCGTTCGACTGATTCCGCAGCAATTCTTCGTCGGATAACTTCGGAAGAAATTCAACGCATAGCTGTCAAAAATTGTTGACTTAACGCATATCACCGATGCGCGATCATGTCCGTTACATTTTATCGGAAGATCTGTACGAAATGCTAATCGGAACGAATACCACGGCAGAAAATTCTCCGATTTCGAACATATCGGAGAAAATTTCCTTCCGAACGGATACCTCGATAGGGGTGATTGTCTTCGATCATACCCGACCCCGATTTAAGATGACTGGGAATGGTTAATCTGAAGTTATGTTCAAAACTGAGTTGGGTGGTGGTGTGGTCGGTGTTTTCTGCAATGTTAAGGTGATTCATTATCTTTGTGTGGGCTGCTGCGGGGGTTATTCATAAAGCTCATCTAATGTATATGCAGGCTGATCTATAAACTTTCACTATTAAGTTGCGGTTGGAGGCTGTTTCTAAAGCCGTCCACCAGACTACGACACCATACAGGAGTATGGGTCAAATGATGGACACGTAGAGCCAGAGAGTGGGTCGTTTAACACCTTAAATATTTTTGGTCCGCGGGTGGTATTGCATATTTCCACCAGCCAGTAGGGCGGCATATTACGTCAACATCCTAATCAACCTCTATACTTATAGGCCTCCATTTGAGTAAACTGCGTTTGTTGTGATATAGAAATTCTTATACCAACCTAGAGTGTGATCTTTGTCACAATTAATGTTTCTTTAACATTTGAATATAGCTAGCTATCCGTATGTATGCCACATACCTTCAAGATGGTATCTTTGAAACCATCCAGGATTCGTTTTTCTATTAGATACCATTGGTCTTCAACTTGTCTTCGCTGTGGTTTTCCAATGTCAACTTCTCGCGGCACGAAGAGTGTCTACATACATTCGGAGAGACTTTGTCGCTATGATGCCCTTTTAGAGCCTTCAAGAGCTCCACATATTTGAATGTATTTTTATCTTGACATACCAGAGCGCCTTAGATTGGCCGCTGTCCAGATAAAAGGCTGCAGTCAATCTCACGCCGTCTCTTCAAGATGCCATCGACTATCTTGGTTTTGCCCTAATAAAATTTACTGAATCATCTTGCAGCAGCAAAGTGTCTACTCCAGCTGGGATGTATTATTGTTTGTCTAAATCCGCTTTGTTGGATTTTAACCGATTTTTACCTATTCAAAGAAGATGACATTCTCGCCTTGGTCTGGTCAAACTCTCCCCATCAGTCTGGCTTCGCTTCCTATCTTTTACCCTGTTGCTTCACCCAACCTTAGTTGATTTTATATACTCGCCCTATCTTCTTATTCCGAGAAGGAGTTGTATTCACGGCTCTTGAATAAGTCGGCGGGAATTCATACGCATTTTGAGGTGTCTGTGTGTGACTGTGTTATAGTGTTGCTTGCCAGGCAGTTGTGGCCAAATATATGCTCTTCTTCGACTCATTCAGCTTGTCAACAACTTTACAAATACTGCTTAAAGTTGAATAACCCTCCTTCGTCATTTGCTTCGTTTGCAAATCGGTTTTATTACAGTTCGTCCAGTCCGCTCATTTGCATCAGTCCCTATTTTTGGTGTTTTTTTCCGAAATTTTGTACTAACCTCCTTTATACAAAAATTAAGAATTTATTTGAAACTAGAGGTCTCCAGGTATTTAGAATTCTACTGGAGGCTAACTGAAAAGTTTCTCTCTGAATTGTAGGTATAGATGTCTGCGCCGCGAAGGAATGCGTTTAGTGGCGGTATTTTAGGGGATCTGGTTAGAGAAAATCCGGATAATTGAACCACATAACTATATAGAAACATTGTGAGACAAATGCAGCGTATAGCAGGAGATATAATATGCATAGTGAACCATAAAGTTATGCATATAAACCTAAACAATTTAATAAGCTTTCCGATAGAGTGATACATTATGACCAAACCCTGTATCCAAACTTCACTTTCAAGCTGAAACCTCTTCCTAAATTTTCCATTTTGTGTCATAAGTTGTATGCAACATTCCTTATGGCAAATACATTACTCCCACAAAAGAATACCAAAGGCCTGTTTTATTTTACTAGAAGATGGGCAGAAAATCACTTTGATAAAGCTGAAACTGCTTGCACCCCACAAAAGGTCAAAGTACCATCCTGACTT
Organism: Rhingia campestris; assembly: GCA_932526625.1. Lineage (NCBI taxonomy): Eukaryota > Metazoa > Arthropoda > Insecta > Diptera > Syrphidae > Rhingia > Rhingia campestris. Next base: position 101,322,304 of record OW052184.1, read on the forward strand.
CACAAAGAAGCCAATTAATGAGTCGTTAAAATCGCTTCATTAAACCACATCCATTTCCATTTAAAACAAATCAAAAATAATGTAACTCTAACTTTAACGAGCCAATTACGCCGAAAGCGGCAACCAAAGTGGCTGTCGAAGTGTCAGAGATACCAGTAAATTAAACGCATAAAATAGACGAAATTATGCTAAACGTAAAATCAACACTTAACAACCCGGAAATAGAGATTTTTGCGTCTCTTAAAATATACAAAAAAAAAATCGGTGGTCTATTAAAACCTAATAAAACGTCAGAAATGCCCAGCGAAACTGTAACTCAGCTTACATCCGAGAGATTGCCCTAAATTTAAATTTATTTATTTTTTTTGTTACACACAATAATGTAGTTAATTTTATTTTCGGTTTCTTTTGCTGTGACAGCACATTTTGTGGCCACTTTTAACAGTCCCATTAAATCAGTTCTCTCATTTTTATTGCCCCACCAAAAATATCTACTCGTACAGTTCCGTTCCCGTGATGAGTTCGAGAGTATACTAGTACTTCAGCCTATATGGTGTTAAGTCGCCATACATATTGGCGAGGGGCGAATGCAGGACACTGGTCAATAGGTATCTAGTATCTCCAACAAGACACTTGCATGCAAATGCAAGTGAACGACGCTTGCAATACTCAATCTAATTGCAGTCATAAATTTGTTGCCTATGGGTGCGCTGTTCTCTCCTTCTTCTTGGGCAGTAGTCCGATTTATGCCTGATTAAATTATCCTCTGCGATTAACGCGAACGCCTGAGGGCAAAACGGAATAAGAAATAAACAGACATAAAAAAAAATTTGTAACCCAGCTGCACACAAATAGATAGTTGTTATCTTAATGCCGAGATACAATTCTGGTTTAGTAATTGATCGGGTGCAGAAAATCACTGACAATTAATTTCACTTAAGATCTAAAGTTGAGTTGATATACTCGAGGCGAGGTAATGTGGGTCTTGGCCAAGGGTGTGTGTGTATACACGCAAGTTGTTGCACTTGGAAAGCATGTCCTGCAGCAATGATGATGACTGTAATGATAGTGATGTTAACATAAACTTAGAACGATGGTGGAAAGATGGCAACGGATAGATAGGATGTATAGTTGCGTGGCATCGGCGGACGACCTAGAACATGGGAAACCTTTTAACGGAAGGCGTGCGAATTGATGGAAAACATGCACCAGTTGGCTGGCATATGTCGTCTTGATGAAACTGCATTTGGGGATGGATGTTTTTACATTTTTCTGTAGGTTTTTGTAATGAAGATCTAAGGGAGGAGGTGATTTTATGGCGGGAACATAACGCCTTGAGGCTTTGGAAGTATTCTGGTATTTTTTTTCTTGCCATGCAATATTTTCAATTACACAATTCATGTTTATGTAAAATATTTTCTACATGATGTTGCAGCCTTGTAAACTTATTTTCGTTGGTAAGGTTAGGTTAGGTTAGGTTTACGGGTTGGTGGAGTAGAGGATTCTCAATTCCGCCACACTTAGGTCCATGTGGACCCATTGTGATACCCTTGGTGGGATTACGTCCTTCCGTATCGTTACTATGGGTTACTCCACTCTATCCAGCCATCCTGATGTTCGTAGGAACCTGTAAAGATAGGGTAATGGAATATCGGATAGCTCTTGGATGTCTTGGAAGTAGTAGCTTCCAAGTGTTCTGTTCCTCAGATGACAGAGACTCGGGCAGTGACAGAGGAAGTGAGGTGTATCCTCGTGTGTTTCCTCATCGCCGCAGCCTCTACAGATATCGTCATCCTTGAGATTTAATTTCATTGTATGGGTTCTGAGAACGTTGTGACCAGTTAGAGCCCCTACCAATTTAGATAAGGAGCTTCTGTCGTACCGCAAAAGTTTTTTGGTTCGGTTTCCGTTGTATTCTGGCCAGAGCTTCCGAGATATTTCGCAGGTAGTCAATGACTTCCACCTGGTATTGGCTTCCATTCGGGTTTTGTATTCCACTCTTTCTCTGAGGTTACAGAGTGGTGGTTCGACCGTTTGTAGTGCCTGATCATGATCTGTAGAAGATCCATTTCTTGCCAGTTCGTTGGCCATCTCGTTGCCGTCTATGTCCCTGTGACCAGGAGCCCAGCAGAGATCAGCATTATGTTGTGAGCAGAGAACCTTGAGCTCGTCGCGACAGCGGCGAACTAGCTTTGATTTAATTTCGATAGCAGATACTGCTTTTATAGCCGCTTGGCTGTCAATGAATATGGTGATATCACTGTGTGGTATTTCCATTATTGACACCAAATGAGCCGCTTCAGCGATTGCTAGCACCTCAGCCTGGAACAAACTACTATGATCAGGAAGCCTGATTGATTTGTGTATTGCTAATTCCTCTGAGAATATGCCAGCACCTGTTCCACAGTCCATCTTTGATCCATCTGTGAAGATGAATAACGATTTCCTTTTTGTGGGTTCATTCTTGTCCCATTCGTCTCTGCTCGGAAACGAGCAGGTGAAGGGTCGATCGAAGTCTAGATAGGGAGATAGATAGTCAGAGTTTACTACGCTCCCTACGTATTTCTTTAGGACCTGCGCATGCCCAGCGAGGCTCGGGATCCAGCTGTTTGTTTGGCTGATCCTCGAGGAGCTTTTGGCAGCTGATTCCTGCATGTATAGATCAAAGGGCAGCAGATTCAGAATCACCTCCAATCCAGAGGTTGGGGTTGTTCTCATCGCACTGGTTGTCCCTATACACGCTGGTCTTTGTATTTTTGTCATTTGCTTCAAGTTGGTTGCTCTGTCTGTGGCCTGCCACCAGACTATACTGCCATATGTGAGCATTGGTCGCACGATAGCCGTATGCATCCACAGGATTATTTTGGGGCTAGGTCCCCAATTTTCGTTGGTTACATATTTTCATTATTAGGGTCAATACAGTACCATGCTGTGCTTTAAGTAGGCATGGGATAGTAGTTAGGAAATGCATTAGGATTCTAAGTTTTTTTTAATGTTTGCATGGATGTGTCCCTACATTTTTTAAAACCGAGTGGCAAACCAAAGTACACAGCTGAATTCTTGAAAGAACATTCCTACATTGTTGCGAGTGTCGGTAAGCCACGGAGGCATCCTTGTTTCTGGAGAGAAGGCCACTACGTGTTAGTTAAACTGCAATGTTTGGTGAACCAAGGCCCAACAACTAAAGCCGAGCAAACTGTTGACCGTTGGTGGTTCTTGCTCTTTCACCAACCATTCCAAAAAAAGATGGTAGCTTCTCTATGATGACCACGGACGGACTGTATAGACTTCATAAGGCAAAAATAGGTTCTGGAGAAAGCTTATAGAAATGATCAAAAAAGCTTTGCCTATACCGTAAAGACAAACGTATTTCCAATATTAGGTTAGGTTAGGTTTGATGGCCTGTTGACCTCCAAGTGAGTCGTCAAACTCGCATAGGCCTACGTGGGCCCATAGCGATTCCTTTATTGTACAAGAAAAGAAACCTGCGTTATTGAAGGGGGTGATACTTAGGTGATTTGTGCTGCTCCATTAGCTTCAAAGAGGTAGTTGCTCCAACCCGAACTGCAGCGGAAGCTGACGATCCGTTCTGTAGGTGTTGTAGCTAGCTTCGTCAAGTCCTCGTAGTAAAAGCTACCGAAGAGTTTATTACGGCTGTTGCTGATCGCAGGGCAGTGACACAATAGGTGGACGATGTCCTCCTCGGCGTCTGGGTCTCCGCACTTCCTGCAAAGTTGGTGCGAGTCAGTTAGGTTAGTCCTGTTGGAATGTTTACCCAGCAGATTGTGGCCTGTTATGACTCTTACCGCTATGAAAATAGAAGTTCCGCTCAGAGCTATAAGCTTGTCTTTAATATTTCTGCAGGTGTTAATGTTTTGCCACCTAGATTTTATTTCACTTTGGGTGAATCTGGTTATTTTCTCTTTTTTGAAAGCAAGTGGGGGTCTAACCCTATTGTCACATAAGGAGATGCAGGTGGACGATCCTAGTCTGGCTAGCTCGTCTGCTTTTACGTTTCCTGGAATATTATTATGTCCTGGCACCCAGACGAAAATAGAGATATCCTCATGTGATATGTCAAATACTCTAGCCGATTCGGCAGCTTCGAGTATGGCTAGGATCTCTGCTTGGAAAACACTGCACGAGCTTGCTAATCGAATGTTTCAGAAAAAAGAGCGAGAAAGTAAGCATGAGAGAGCTCTGAATTTACGGATTTTACGGCCATAGCATGCTGATTGCTGGTGTGTTTTTTTGCGCTCTATTTCTATTCTGCTCTCAGTTCGTTTTGATGGGCCTTTATACATTTACACATACCTTCAGTTTTCCGATCATAATAAATTCTTATTAAGAAAGCATTGCATGTATAGTTTATTTTATCTGTGATATGCGAGGAGAGAATAATGTCGACATCTGCTTGTTTCCTTGTCACTTGATCTAATGAGGAAGGGCTTCTTTTATTTGAGAAACGTCGATGCATGAAGTTTCACTTCAACCTCGTAGCACTCTACGGTCTCTTTTTGTAAGAAGGGATAACACTCTTGATTGACTTGGCAATGTCTAAGAGTTTTACCATACTCAATGACCATATTACGTTAGACAGTGTCATTAAACTTCGCTCTAGCTACAATCATAAGCGTTACCGGTCTGAATTTACTTCGAGCCATAAAAAAGACCATTTGAGCAATAAGTTCGCTTTTTACCCGAAGCTTCTAGTCGAAGCCTTAAATTCGTCATTCTCAGTACCAACTATGTTGCAGATTAATAAGCTTCGAAAAGTGCTTGGTTCATATGCGCAAAATGTTCTTCTCATCACACGAATAGCTTCCATCTTGACATGGACCTTCCAATGATATTGAACTAACTTCCTTCGAACATCTTGTTAATTGATCATTGACATAGTCAGTCTATAAAAACATCTTCTCAATTGATCCATAGCCAGAGACCTTCTCACTGAACTTCCTAAATAAGTGTTTTGCAGCCGGTTTGCAGATAAAAACTTCTTGTCCTTGAAACTATGTAGTGACATTTTATTTCACTTCAATATCTTGTTAAATTGATCATAGTCATAGTCAGTCCAGAACACCTTGTTAGCTAATAAATATACTAGGCAGCCTTTACTTCGATGACCTAAGTGACCTAACGACTATCCCAATAGCGCTGATAGTCCGTTTTTGTTGCAGATCAGAATGGACCAACTACCTCTTTGAGGCTGAAGGAGCAATACAGACCAGCACCGCATAAGTATCACTAGCGAACTTAACCAGGTATCCTCTTTCTTTATTTCAGGATACTGCTTCGAAGGGTATCGCTATGGGCCCACGTAGGCCTATGCGTGTTTGACGACTCACCCGAGCGTCAACAGCCCATCTAACCTAACCTAACCTAACTAATAAATCGTGCCTTCCCTAGTGGCTAGTGCGTTTAAATCCCGAGAGTAACAACACCTAATCTTGTTCACAGCCCCACCTCTTGTAAAAGGCTGACAAACGTCCAAGAGTATAAGAATGTCATGAAAAGCTTCTCAAATTTGGCGCTCGGAATCAGCATTAAAATCGAGGTTCCATTCTTAGTTGGGAATAACTTTGCAGAAATTAATGGAGACGCTAATACGTTTGATGGCCTTTATGGGCATCAATGCCAGATATTTAAATTTCTTCTCACTTGATACGTTGATACGTCGATCTATCAAAACTCCTTCTTAGTTGATCGACAGTCAGAGTCCTTCTGATGGAAGTTCTCACATGAGTATTCTATGTTTGTTTACAAACGGTTTGAAAATAAGCCTACCATGTGTATACCGTTTCTAGTATTCAAGTTAATCCATTCACAGAAGGATCTCTCATACTCTGAAGTTCCTTTTTCATTACATAAGAGCTTTAGTCTCTTAAAACTCTTCGAATATCTGCTATGTATCTAATAGTCCTTTAAGCTCACTACCCGTATACGCGTAAACGTTTTTTAGAAATGGAACCAATTTCTACAAATTGGTGCAGTTTGTCAAGTCTTCAATGTATTTGAGTTGTATAGTGGCTTTATCCAACTGTTTGGTTAACAATGTTTAGATATCTACACACAAGCTGCTCGATGATGGCCGAAACTTGGATATATCGGCTCATAAATATTGACTCGTGTCGAACAGCAACAAAGTTCATTTTTCAAACAAGCACATGACATCTATTTGAAATGTCAATCTCTTCCAAATGCTCTTTGATTTTCCAAAGTCAAACAGATGACATGAAATTCAACAAACACTATCCACCCGCCTTGTTAGTTGTCAGCACTACGTCCACACGCATGAAACGACCCAAGAGTATCATTTTTCCATCTCCATCACTTTCAATTAAATAAAACAAACTAACCCCTACCCCGAACCCCATTCATTGCCATCGGGCTCTGTCTGCTTCTCAATAATGCAACTATAAGTCCACTTGGAGGTTACATCGTCAATATTCCCCCTAATCACTCAATTAGACAAACAGCAGAGAGTGTGTGCACGATGACAAATATAAAACAACTTAGAGAAAAGGATGGGAAGTCCAACTTAAATTTGCACTAAACCAACATCCGGTACTTTGTTGTTCGGAACGCGCTTACCATTTTAACGCGCCACCATTTGATGGGGGGCTGCTCATGTGGATGCATCGACCGGACAATTACAGCATCTGGCTGGTAGCAACCCCTCATAGAAGCAACAGTTGTTAGCAGACCGCAAGTAAATGTTTAAATATTTATTTTAAACTAAACACCCCAGATGTATGATTAGGTAAACACGAGTACGCTGCGGGGGGTTAAATGCTTTTGAAGTTACTTTCGCGAAGATTAACAGACTTGACACTCTCGTCATCAGTGCACATCAAAGGTGACCCTTTATGTGGGCAGCCACTGCACACTGGACTGGACAGCCGCTTCAAAGATCAATACAAAATCAAAGCGCCCGCTAAAACGCGACGAAGGAGTGCTTTACATCGGACCATCACATCGAAGCTAATTAAATATTCCCGCAGCGTATAGCGCGCACATCCATGAACAACAAATTAACGGCGTGTTAATCGTATAAGCCACACAATTACGCCTAATGTACTTCAGACACTCGGATACTTGAATGCAGAGTACGCGCGCTCGTAGATATTCAAAACAACACAAAAAGTATCTATGCGATGAGGGGGTGTCTGCTGGGTGATAAAGCGAAACGTATTTTTGTGCGCTAGCGAGAATGTGTGGGGTAATTCAGTAGCACCTATTCAACACAACATGGGCGACAGTGCTTGCATTTCAACGAATTTTCGAAATTCAATCAATGAGCGGTGGTGGCTCGTGAGAATTGTGGAATTTTGGGGGACGAATATTAGTGAATTTTCGGGATCTATTGAAAAATGAAAATTTTTGTTGGCATGTCAATCATGAGAGATGAAAGAGTTTGCCGCATGCCGGCATGCAGTCCGGGTGATGTTTTTTTTTTTGCAATGAATTCATAATGGCGATTGTGTATAGAGTTGGTAGGAAATTCCCATTCTAATCCCATGATCATATGAGGAATTTGTAAATATTTGTTTATAATTTAAAATCCACACTACTAGGTGTGCAAATATTTGGTTAGATTGGTGTGCATGTTTTCAAGGTTACACGTCAGGTTCCTATTATAGAATTAGATCATCGACTCTTACACAAAGCGTGGTGTCAGTTTTGACAGCATTTATTTTGCAGTTTTTCAGTCATGAAAGTACCAAAACTGAAGACTAAGAATTATTTATATAAAGACAGCTCAAGGTTAGGTTGGTGGGTGGGTTGATGAGGTAGGCGGTGTACGTCTCCCCTCATCACACTCAGGTCAATATAGACCCATTGTGATGCCCGTTGTGGGTCCACTTGTGTGGTTGGTTCCTTCATTGTCCCGTTACTGTCCAATGTTGTTAGCCCCTTTCAAGCTATCCAGATGTTGTTGAAAACCTGAAAAGATTAGACAGAGGGATTTCGGATAGATCCGTGAGGTCATGGAAAAAGTATTTTCCAAAGGTTCTCTTTCTTAATTGGCTGAGGCCTGGACAGTGGCACAGAAAGTATCCTCGTATATTTCTTCATCACCGCAGCCTCTACAGAGGTCATCATCTTTAAGATGCATTTTCAGTTTGTGGCTTTTTAGTAAGTTGTACCCAACTAAAGTCGAGACAGATTTCCTGTTTGTTCGAAGTATTTTATGGGTTCTGGCTTTGTCATACTTAGGCCACATCCTTTTGAAAGTTTCACAGGTGGCGAGGGAGTTCCACCTGTTTTTGGCAATATTCAGTGTTTTCTGTCCCACCCCAGATTTGAGATCACATAGTAGTGGTTTGACAGACTGGTCTGCCTGGTCAATGCTGGAGGCAGATCCATTTCTCTTCAGTTCATCAGCAATTTCATTGCCGTGTATGCCTCTATATCCGGGGACCCAGCAGAGCTTAACATTATGTTGGACGCCAAGAACCTTAAGCTCTTCACGACAGCGCTTCACAAACTTTGATTTTATTTCGAGAGCAGAGATAGCCTTTATTTATTGTGCCTCTTGATGCTACTACTTTGAGATGGGTGTCTCCCATATTCCCATTTATATTTCTGTGGTTGGGCATACTTCCAATAATATGTATTAGAGGTTGGTCCACGTTGTTCTTAAAGAGGTTTCTTTTGACTGAATTTGTGTTCACATTATTGAAGGCTCCTTCAATGTCGAGTAATGCAGCGAGTGTATAATCCTTCTCCTGGAAAGATTTTTCTATTGTACCAACGATATCATGTAGGGCAGCTTCGACTCCCTTACCTTTCCTGTAGGCATGCTGTGCCGAGGATATGTATTGGGGGTCGAGTTTGTCACGAATGTAGAAATCCATTAGTTTTTCAAAGGTTTTTAGTGTGAAGGATGTAAGACTTATTGGCCTAAAGCCCTTCGCCGTCGTGTGGCTGGGCTTGCCGGCTTTTGGGATAAAGACTACCTTTACTTCCCGCCAGCACCTAGGGATGTAACCGCATTTTAGACTACCAACAAACAATTTGTGTAGGAATGCTGTTACGAGGTTTTTCGATTTTTGTAGCAAGATCGTGATAATACCATGGATCCCTGGGGATTTATAGGGGAAGAAGGAGTCAATTGAATAATTGATTCTTTCTACACTAACCATATCCTCGATTGTTGCTGTCATGGGGTTGCCATAAAGACAGTCCAAAATAGTCCGTTTGTGCGGGATGAGGATAAAGATGGTTCATCAAGGTCGACAATGAACTCACCTAACAATCGATACAACAAAGGCTCTATGTTTAAGTTTCCATAAACCTGGGTTACGCCGTTGATATTAATATTATTGGTGGTACTAAATGAGAGGACATCTGCGCGTTTGCGAGTGTAGAGAAGAAAGTACACAAAATTAGTTTGGCCAGTTAAAGACCAAGTGACACACTACTTCGACGTATTGAACAGAACGTCACAACCGATACTATAACTTTAAGGTAATAAAGACTTTGTATGTGTGAACCTCTGATATGCTAAACCTAATAAATCTCTGATCACCTCAATCCCACTTTACGTGGCTGAAGCATTGCGACATAGATCTGGCACAAAAATAAACGCATAAGTCGTTAAAGATGTAGAGCATATTGAAACCAATGCTCTCGTCAAACAAACATTTGGTTCTCAGTCAGATAGTAGACGTAATACAGGGCAAACTCCCCTTGAGTGATACTCATTATGGAATCCGACCTAAACTATTTTTTATTGAGCAGTTGAATGCAGTAGTTACAGACCGGGGTATCTAGAGAATCATATTGGTTGAGGTCCAGGTTCACCTCTAACTGTAGCGCCACTTAACTATGTCAAGTATGTGACAAAATAGATTGGTTAGCATTTTTCAATAACGTTGACTATAACCCACATAAGCGCGTCTTAAGAAGACTCAGTTGTCTTGAAACCAAATGTGGTTGACATCAATGTCTTCCAACATGAAATATTTTTTTTTACCATAACCCGATTACGTACAGTAATGCTCGTTATCATTAATTTGTTCCATAAGTGTCAAAAGCAATTTTCTACCATATCCCTTATATGTTCTATGCTGCCACTACCGGAATTTCCCGACAAAAAGTAACTTTTTGTGGACGTTCGAAATGATCCTTGAATTTTTATGAACGAAAATGCCAGGATTTTGTTTGTTACCCATCCCATTGAAATTGGACCACAATGCTGGATAGTTTTACTTTCAAAATATCACCATCAACTTGGTGGCTCTCTAACACCCACTCAACAAAGTTACACCCCATGAAATCCGCTATTAATTTCCATTCAAACCTGCTTCTATCAAACTGACACTTGTGCACCCATTCCTCGCACACATTTATTTGCCGAAAAAGGATCTAGATAAAAATGTTAAAAATCCGCGAAATGAATTGGACATTTGACACACATTTTGCGATTTTCACCTGCAGGCAGAAAGCAGCAGCAGCAGCCACCACCAGCAACTGACATGTTTCCTGACCAGCTAAGTATGTTGTTTTAGGCTACCACCTCGGAGGCTTAGAAAAAATAAACAAAACAGGTACGTCTACAACATCTTGTGTCTGTTTTGCAGGCGTTGGCGGCTTGACACTATGCCGCGCATAGATTTCTATTTTAATTGCCAACTAGATCCGTGCCAGACTTTATAGGTTGCGCAACTTTAACTTTTGCCTGTCTACCCGAGAGTTTGACAAGTGGCGGCAGGTATTTATCATTTCAAGCAATCTTGTCCTATTCGCACTCGCGTGCGCGCACGTAGGGGTGTCCCGACGGCAGCCTCGTGAAATCAGCTGGAGTTCCGTTCGCTTTCCATTTTTTTTTTGGAATTTGATTTATTGACAGATTTCTAATAACTGTGCAATCACACTTTGGCGTAATGACGCACGTGCTAGTTGCCTGTTTGCCGGAAGTCGTAAATTGTAGGAAAAAAAATGTTCAAAACATGTTAGTGCGGTACTGGGCCTAGCAGGGGGGTATAATTCATTCCAGGACAGTCGAGTCTTTCTATCTGAGAATTGATATTTAATTAGGCGTTTGGGCATGACGTTTCCAGCGGGCATTCGAATGCTGATATCAGTGGAGTTTGATCTTCGATTGGATTAGTTTGATATTAGAAATATGTTTGGCGGGCAGCTGTCAGCATTTGAATTCATTAGCTCCAACCGAACGTGGGCTGTGGGTGGGTCAGTTTGTTGAAACTGAACTCCATAAAGGGGGTAACATGCATTTCAAGTGAATGCTTTGACGCAGGAGACGGCAATAGGCGATTGGATTTTCAATGCAATTAGGATTTTGTGGTTTTAATTGCGAATGGCAAACTAGTTAGTTCTTGTCTAGATGGAATGTCCAGTGTGGGATATCGGTTTTTGCGGCCAGTTTTGCCCACGACATTTGATTTGTTTGAATAAGAAAATTGGAAAATACGCCGTTGTGAGTTTCTGAAGTGGGCTGTCATCACTGAATATGGGCATTAGCATGACGGGAGTAGGTTTTGACAGCCAAAAAGGGAATTTTCATAATTTTTCATGATTTTAAAGGCGAAGCTGGAGATAAGCTTTACAAAGTAATTCAAATGGTCGATTGTTGAGGTGGTAGAAAGGAAATTTTAAAAGCTCATGCATACTTAATAAAAAAATTGGAAACAAACAAAACCAGGATACATTGTGTATCAATGAACTCCAATGGGACATCGATTGTGTAAAGTAGAACTATGACAGTGTCTTCATCTGTGACTTTGGTTCCAAAACTAGCTCGGCTCCGAGTTCATCAGCAGTGCGGCAACCACCAATTGAATGTTGCTTTTGTTGAATATGGAATGAGTGCGTGCAAACCACTTTCCAGTTGCGTTTTGGTTGGAATGTTCTTGCTTTTATATTCTTCGAGTTAAGGATTACAGTGAGGTTCCTTTATAATCTTAGGATTTCTCCAGGAATCTTGAAAAGATGAACTCGATAAATGTTCGACGCCTTTGTCGCATATAGAACAGGCTATATACATTCGGGCAGGTAATGTAGGTCATAGTGTTAGTGGCGTCTAGAACCACCCCGACCAACAAAATTTGTTAAAATACTTGTCCATCCTGTTGGTCTTTGGTTGAATTGTTGGCATAACCTCAGTTACCGACTTACTTACTTACTTAAGTGGCGCTTCATTCCGGAATTAACCTGTGCCTCAACCAACATGCCTCTCCAATAAGCCCGGTCCTTAGCTAACTGCCTCAAGATGCTTCATCTTAAACGTCCAATGCGGAGGGCTATGTCGCTCGTATAGTTCGTGGTTGAATCTTCGTCTCCATTGCCCGTCAGCGCAAACGGGACCGAAGATTTTTCGAAGAATTTTTCTCTCGAATCCAAGGATATCTTCATCCGCTTTTGATACGGTCCATGCTTCACCGCCGTATGGCAGGACTGGGATAATCAGGGTCTTATATAGAATCTCCTTAGTAGTTCGAGTGAGGGCTTTACTTCTAAGCCCGAAGAAACAGCGGTTGGCAAGAGTAATTCTACGTTTAATTTCTGACGAGATGATGTTGTTAGAGTTAATAGCGGAGCCGAGGTAAACAAAGTCCCGTGCTTCCTCAATTCTGTATCTGTCAATGATGACGTTCTGTCCAATTCTTCGATGTTATTGGTCCTTTCGTGTTGACAGCACATATGCTAGTAGTTTCACTGATTTATGGAAGATTGTGCCTCTGGTGTTGGCTTGAGGGTTTTGCACAATCGTCTCAAGAATCAGATTAAAGAATTCACATGACAGTGCATCACCTTGCCTGAATCCTTTTTTGGTATCGAATGTGCCGGTGAAGTCGTTTCCGACCCTGATGGAGTAGCGAGAATTCTCCATCGTCATCCTGCACAGACGAACGAGTTTGGGCGGTATACCAAAACTAGACATGGCTCTGTGGGTATAGTTCGTCACTATAAATGCTAAATCGTATGCGGCTTTGAAATCGATGAATAGGTGATAGGTATCAATGTGGACTTGTTAGGTTTTTTCCAAGATCTGCCGAAGTATAAAACTTACTGATAAGGGCCGCCCAGGTTGTTGGTAAAAGGATTTAGGTGTTCACATATTACGGCAGGTTAGGATCTTGTAGGCGATGTTTAGAAGACTTATGGCTCTGTAGTTGGCACAGTTCAGAGGGTCTCCTTTTTTGTGGATCGGACAAACGATGGTGATGTTCCATTTTTCAAATATATACTTTGATCCGACCGAATTTGGCTTATTAGTTGCTGAATGTTATTACCAAGTAATCTCCGTTGGCTTTTTAAAACTCGGCGGTAAGACCGTCAATTTAGTTCATTTAGTCTGGATGGTTCGTAGTTTTCGCTGTCGTCGCCAATATTTAATGGTTCGTTCTCTCACCCACCTTGTGAGTTTTTTCAGTTTATTTTGTAACAACAATATTCTAGAAGACTTCAAACAAATCCTAAGTGGGTCGAAAGCTTTGCGAAAACCTGATGTGCCGGCAGTTCGCACTTAATTGTATTCCCACATTATTGTTATACTGATACCAAAATAACGAAAAAATATTTCCCTATAATAATTGCAAATTAAATGAACTGAATTCGTTCCCAATATATAAACTGAACGCTCATTTATTTTGCTCTACAGCATCATCCACCACACCGTTGCTCTAAAATCCGCTTTTCATCCTTCCACCAAGCACCAAAAACCACGCGCCCGCTAAAATCCTTCCCGTTATGATTAGATTTTCAATCAGGGTGAAAATTTGAACTTAATTTCCAAAAGCAAACTTTGGTAAGATATAGCACGTGCTTCGTAATAACCAATTATGCGCTTAAGGACACAGAAAATTAATATCGCCATTATCAGTTCCTTTACGCTATGTATCTACGTTCTAACGGCCAGATGCTGTGTCACAAATTATTTTGTATTTAATTTTCAATTTGCGTACCAAGAGACTATAATTCAATAGGAAATTAGTTAACAATTGTGTAGCGAAACAAGTATCGGCAACCCACGTGATGTAATTACCGAATGATGTGGCATTTTCAATGTCTGCAGTGATGCCTCCGTAAAACCGTAGCAATTAAAAGGTTTTAATTTTTTTTTCTATTTTTTTTTTGCCATTCGCTTAATTTTTTTATTTATCAAGTTTTTTTTTGTGGAACGAAAAAACTGAAGGAACAACGCTATAGGTAATCTGGAAAATGATAATTACATGGAGACCTCGGTACATTCCGTTCTCTTTTCAATTTAAATTAATTGTGTGAGGGGATGAGGTATTTTTTATTAAAAAGTTTATATTGCAAAGTTTCATCACCCAAACTGTTGGAACAATTTGCAGAGTGACCCATGTGGGTGAGGAGATGTTTGATGTTCTTTTGGAACATAAAATTGTTAAATAGGTCACTGGGGATATTGAAGAGGAAGTGCTTGTACATCAGTATGGGAGGAAACTTTTACTTTGAATTTTAGTGATTTTATGTACAAAAGCTTTAAAAGGGTCTTGTTATGTGAAGATGATCTTAAATAAAGGTCCACTAAGGTCATGTCTGAATCTAGGAACACATGACCATGGTTTAAGGAAATTTTACTAGGAATCATTGAAGTTGACAGAATGTCGGCAGACTGCAACGCATTGATCTTACAATAAAGACGTATTTGAGAGGGTAAACCATGAATTTTTAGAGGATCAATTATAGATATAGAGACTTGTAAGGCATTCCTTATTAAAACAGGCTCTCAAGTTGACACACACATTGTTTACAGGTGTAATACAAGAATGTTGCGTTTATCATTAGATTAGATTAGGTAGTTGGAATCGAGTTACCATATCCCTGCGGCCAAATTTGGGCCTATTGTGATTTACTCCAATTAGAGCTCACTCATGATACCAGACTTTATGATGATTCCTAGTAAATCTTTGAGTGGGCTGTTAGATATGTACTCTGTCTCAAGGTAGTGTTTACCTAGTTAGTGTTGACGTAATCTGATTAGGCAGTTACCCTGACACAGGATGTGTTCTGCTGATTCTCCGTCCTCGTTGCGTTGGGTTATTCCCATAGTCATGAGGTGTTTTTTGACTTGACAATGTCCAGTAAGGAACCCTGTGACTGTTCGAATCTGACTCCAAGTTAGATGTAAGAGTTGTTTCGTTCTTGTGTGGGAAGTGTTTGGCATGAATATGTTGGCTTGTCCGTTGCCTTCAATATTAGTCCAGTAATGATTGGCCCTGTTTTAATACGGAATTTTGCCGTGCTGATGGGTAGTCCACAGAATGGTCTTGGCATCATAAAAGTTGATGCCGACCCTTTTCTGGCTAATATATCTGCTATTTCAATGCCTACGTGTCCACTGTATTCTGGCACCCAGATGAGATGTACTCTGTTTGTGCTGGCTAGCAATGTGAGTAGTTGCAGGCAATCCCATACTAGATTTGATGTTATCTTGTAACTTTTTGGGGCTAGGAGTGCTGATTTTCTATCAGAAAAAATATGTATGTTCTTGTTTGTTATGGAATTATTTAGATTTTCTCTGTGATATATTTCTATAGCAAACATTTCTGCTTGAAATACGGAATTACATTTGTCCATGCTTGTGTAGATGAATGTTTTTGTTTTAACACCTCATGTTCCAGCTCCAAATCCTTCATTTGTTTTTGATCCATCTTTGTACCATACATGAGAATCGTTGGCAAATGTTGGTTTATTCCGTTCCCAATTCTGACGATTTGGGAATGTTATTTTATCTTTATTCAGTTCCATAGCAATTTCAGGATGAAATAGCTTGGAGTTATCACCATTATCAGATATGAGTACGAAAATATTTGTCATGGCTTCTTTTTGTATCTGAAGATGTAGAGGTGGACGGTTTAGGACAACTTCCAGTTGTTCTCATTGCGCTAGAGGTGCATACACATACTAGTCTTTGAAGTTTATTTAACTTGTCTTCTGTTGAATTTTGTTTCGTTTTTTTCCACCATGCGAGAGCTGCATATGTAACAATTGGTCTGGTTATGGCTGTTTAGAGCTATAACATGATTTTGGGGTTTATCCCCCAGCTTTTACCAATTAGACTTCTGCTGGTCCACATAGAGATCATGGCTTTATCTATGGTTTTTGCGAGGTGAGAGTTCCAAGTGAGTTTTTCATCCAAAGTAAGTCACAGGTATTTAACTTCTTTGAAAACTCTATTGTTTCGCCAAGCAGAGTGTTTTTTTTTAGCTTTTCCCGATTCCGTCTTTTCGTGAATGCAATTATGGTATTTTTTTTAGGATTGATAGTTAGGCCAACTTTTTGCACCAGTTGGCAACGAGGTTAAGTGCCCTCTGTAGGAGTTCTGAGATTATTTCTTCGAATTCTCCTCTGATTATGATCACAATGTCATCGGCGTATCCTTGGGCATAGAAACCATCCTTGCTGAGTATGTTTAGTACGAGGTTTAGTAGCTCATTTACAACGATGGGCCATCGTATGTGTTACTATCTATGCCTGTGTTATGGATGGATCTGTCTATTTGGGCATGTTCGGTGTTGTCAAAAGCTCCTTCGTTATCAAGGAAGCAGCCCACAGCAACTTCTTTTCTCCTTAGGGATTTCTCAATTAGGGTGGTGAGTTCCTGAAGAGCATGCGAGTTGTCTATTTTGCTGGTTAATAGGCATATTGGTTTTTGTGTAACGGTTTACTGTTTAATGGACCATCCCTTATGTCAATGATTTTTTCCATTGTTTTAAGGAAAAAGGAGGTGTGGCTAATTGGACGGTATGATTTGGGGAGATCACTTGGTCTACGGCCGCCTTTTTGGAGAAGTGCTGGGAAAATTCCATCTTCACCAGGGGCTTTAACAGGGGCAAATCAGTTAACGTCCCATTTTATTTTTCTTTCATGAAAAATTAAATTTGATCTTTCCCAGTCCGTTCATGTATCATATTTTCTCTGCTCTCATTTGAAATTGGTGTTGTAATATAGTTTGGGAAGTGGGTTTCGGCTAAGAGCTGTAGCGTCTATAGGCCGTTTTCCGTATAGGTTCCATTAGTATTTTTCATTAATCCGATTAGATTAGTGTACTGTTTTGATAGAATTCTAATTCTAAACACGAGCACTGTGTTTATCATACAAAAACCCCGACGAACCCCAGTGGTGTCCTACCAATTATAATGAAACAATAATGGGGGCTCATCACTTGAGCCACTAAAATTCGTAATCCAATTCGCGTAAGAAGAAAGGGATCGAATAGTCTCTTTCTTGGTCCAGGTTATAATAAGTGCGACAATTTAATCGCAATTATCTAGATGAAATTGTTTCGGCGATCCCACTTTAACTTCATACTTTGAAGATTCGATCAGAAAGAGTCTATATTTCAGGTCAGACCAATAAAAAAGCAGAAAACGAACGATTAACGTCGTTTTACAGATTTGTTGGATTATGTAACACTGAGTACGACAATTTGATCG
Organism: Rhingia campestris; assembly: GCA_932526625.1. NCBI lineage: Eukaryota > Metazoa > Arthropoda > Insecta > Diptera > Syrphidae > Rhingia > Rhingia campestris. The sequence continues at coordinate 101,339,739 of OW052184.1, forward strand.
CAATTATCTAGGTGATATCGTTTGTCAATCCAACTTGGAATTCATATTTCTTGTAGATTTCCCAACTTAGTCATTCATCAATCTATAGAAAGCCACGTTTCAACAGTCTTAACGATGAATGTTTTGAAAATTACATGACTGGTGCCCAGAAATTTGAATACCTGTCCCTCGCCAGCGATTCCTAGGATCTCTTCAAACATTCTTCTTCATTCGAAATGAGTCAATAACTCTTCATTTTTCTTAAGATTTAAACTTCTTATTTAATCAAGCTTGGGTACCCGTGCAGTCATGCTAAAAAAGTCACCCCAACTAGATAAACGGTTTTCAAAATTAACTAGTAAATGGTCTTACTTAACTTCTTCTTTCACTGCTTGGTAATGTTAAGGGTAATCAAATACCAAACATTCGATAACTTGACGATTCTTATAATTTGCATTTAGGCAGGAGAAGCGATTGCGAATAGACGGACTAACAAACCAACTGGCAGTATCGCAGGAAAATTCGAAATTTAATAAAAAAAATTCCTGATTTGCTCTTATTTTCCCTAATTAAAAAAAACCGTTGATTCCAACATCATTGGGGTCGTATTGGGTCACATTTAACATTTTTTGAATGTTTACGACCTAGAACACTTTTTTTGAAAATTTTAAAATTCAGCCGCATCTTAATGAACCCTTTTAACAAAAATCTAACTCGTCGCCTTGATCCCAACCATTCAATGTTTCTATCGTCGTCTAAATATAAAACAAAAATAAATCCTACCAAAATATTAAGAAAGCTAATTAAACTGAGATTTTAGGTGGCATCTGACAATCATGGAATACCATCATTGTAAACCATCTGTGATTTTTCTTTCAATTAAGGCATACCTGTCATTGATCCCTTTTTTCACAAGTAGGTCGCATGCCGCAGATGACATGTGAAATCTTTTAAAAATTACCCACTTTGACGTTCATCATAAATTCTGTCCCATACAAGGAGAAACTTCGCTTCGTTTTCTTATCAATGCTTAATGACCCATTCTCCTTTATTGTTCGCCCGATTTCATCCTGAACGCGAAGAAATACCCAAATGGGTGTACTCGCACCAAGTTAAAAATAAAAACATAAAACTTCACTCAAAAATACATTGTACTCGACCAATGTCAACAACAACTATGTTCATCAATCACGATCGTGACCCACTGCCATATACTGAAAGCGAAACTGCTCTACACTATCATACCAAGCGACAGGTTCATTAATTATTCCCTCAGTGTGTCGATTCCTTTCAGCTTTTAGGTGAACTTTCACGTGCAAACAGGGATTCGCTGTCGATGATAATAATAAATAACTCTCACTCGAATGGTTGTAGGTCACGGCTAGTAAGCGATGACAGATGCTTTTATTTTGATACACTATCCCATAGGGGTATATAAGCTTCGATACATAATTTGTAACATAGAGAAATTATTTAGCTAGATATACCTTAAAGTATATGGATCGACTCAGAATCGTTAGCTGAGTCGATTTAGCCAGGTCTGTCTGTCCGTCCGTCCGCTCGACTGTCTGTTCATCACCGATTTTAAGGCATTAAAATTTGAGCTAGGATAACGGAATTAGGTGTATAGGATCCTTGTCCATTCCTACACAACAATTGTAAAGATTTTCAAAATCCGCGTACGTTTTGGTAAAACGGTAGGGAGTTTCGGAAAACTATCTGAACAACATATTAAGACAATCCTAATATCTATATATTTCGTCTACACAAAGTTTTTTGCCAAGCCCACTTTTGGGGGAGTTTCATTAAAAAAAAATACAATTTTCAGTAAAAATTTAAATTATAAAAAAAACCTTTGATGCAAAACGATTAGTAATATTAACATGAAAATTTCGTCCATAGATCCATAGATTTTTGGAGTTTTCTTAACAAAACGATTTGTATACCCTACCCCATGGCAAATGCAGTGGAAAACCGTTGTTTTTTGTCCAACCATACAATATTTTGATCTACTGTGTGAACAGTATGCGTTGTGACAATGTCATTTTCTAATTTCATCCCCATAAAGTATTTAACCACGCCCACTTTTTGGGGATATTCGTTTTAAATATAGAATGGGTTGGGATTGGGTATTAAATGATTCATAGAGTGGATTGTAGCTTTCTCATATTTTTTTTCAATTAATGCAACTGGAGGGCATTTTTGATTCCAGTACGACCTACGGCACATAACACGAGCCACAAAATTCTCAAGCAAGAGTTTGGTTGGGGAACTTTTGTTTTTGTATTCGTACAACCACTACATGTAAAACATTCTCGGTCATTTCCTCAGAAACTCTCAGGAAATATTTGTCAAGGAGTTCAGACTATAGCACTCAAAATCTGCAAAGAATAAATGGAAATACCTTGAAAATACCAGAAAGGGTAACAGACATTGTCACGGCGGTCAATTCCTCTTCATCTTAAGGAAGATTCGTCAAAAAGTGCAGACTATAGCACTCAAAATCTGCAAGAAATCATGGAAATGCCTTGAAAATACCAGAAAGGGTAACAGACATAGTCACGGCGGTCAATTCTTCTTCCTCTTAAGGAAGATTCGTCAAAAAGTGCAGACTATAGCACTCAAAATCTGCAAGAAATCATAGAAATGCCTTGCAATTACCACAAAGGGTAAGAGACATTGTCCCGGCGGGCACTTGCAACATCATTTTGAAAACCTTTTACAAAAAAAAATAATGAATGCCTTCATAAACATTGTAAAAATGCCTTGACTTTCATTTTTTCTATTTCTAAGATGTAGCTTAGAAAATAAGGGTCATGAGGGTGTCTACATATATCTATAAATATTCCGTGCGTGAGACAATTTCTGTAAAAATGTACGCATACACTTCACTTTCACATTTGTTTGCAGATCTAGGGATGTTTATCGTTTTGAGAAACATGTGTCTAAGAAATAGCTTCAATATCGATAAGAGCATGTTGCAAAAAATTTCTGTTAAACTTATTATTTTACAGAAAAAAAATCGAAATTCCAGAATTCCAAAAATTCTCTCTATTTGCTCTAGAGAATGGCTATAGCTCATACTCATACCCGCATATTCCATTTTTTTCATTATTTACTTTCCCATGCATTCCGTCTCATACAAAAATAGAGCGTAATTTAAGATGAGCCTAGAGAGACCGAACTAGAGACCAAATTCACCATACAGCTTGTCTCTGCAGTTTACGCCACGCATAGTGCATTCGCTCTGAGTATGTCAATTGCCGAAAATGAGCTTAACACACAAGAGATCATTGGTTTGACCACTTCCCGTTGGCCTGCTCTCGGCCGATCTCAGTTTTGTACCACCCACCCAACCCATTCCCCACTTGCCATAGTCAAGTAGAGTGTTGAGAGCGGGAATGTAATCTCTCATGGCATAGGCTGATCTCTCAGACAACGATTTTTTGCAAATTTGCAAACTTTCGTTGTAGCAATATAGGTCAGGGTCATGGGGACTCACTGATTCAGTGGTATGTGAAGGTTTGTCAAGTGCGGGTCGTGGTTCGCCATCGGTAACGTTGTACCCAAATATTTTTTTTGTGTTTATCTCCCTTCCCTTTTGTTCTTTGGTTATGTGAAATGTGAACTGCTTTTCCATGTAAATTTTCAATATCCCAAGTTAAGCCAAATCAAGCCAGAAATGCAATGTGTGTGTGATTTTAGTGCAATCATGTAAAGTGAAAATTATGTTATCATCATGATAACTGTGTTAAGGAGCATAGGCTTCAATGTGTATGGAGGCATTTTGTATCCTTTGTTATTTTCCCTCGCGTGAGTTAATTAATGTTTAATGTTAATAAATCATCGCGATCGCGATCGTAATTTCGTTTTTATATTTATATTGATCGAACCACAGTTGCTAATGAAGAAATGACGTTTCAATTATTGGTAAGTGAATTTTTTTTTGTTGTTATTGCAATATGGAATGCGTTTTGGAAATACACAGTACGTTGGGCTCTGTATATAACCCCCTCACCATCTCACTCTCACCCCAACAGAGCCAAATCGAGTGGTGAGACTGTTTTGAAACTCTTTGCACCTATTTTGCAAACAATTCGCAAAAGACCTTGAGTCCGAACATGTTGATCTTAAAACAACTCACCAAGAGCATTGATGGTTTGAACTTAGTTTCAGAATTGAACTCTCCCAGAGACTTGTGTAGAGATTGCCTTTACTTTCTCTTAACCTTTAGCATATGATTTTGTATGCTCCTTCCATGATCGTTGGAACTGAGATTAACTAAGTTTTTAAGAGCTTCTATGTAGTATGTTTGCCTCTGTTTTATCCAAGATCTCCTGGAATTTGCGAGAAAAGGGCAAGAGATTGTCATGCTCCTTCCAAAAATGTAACTCCTTAGCTCAGATGTTCGAGGAGCCGTGTGAGCGTTTGTAATGTATGCAACACAAACTCTTAAGTGTTTTGCAACTATTGGCATATATTTTGGGAACTATTGCATTTGTTTTCGAACTTTTTGCCCACAACATAGTAGAAGAAGCGTTAGCACAAATTTATTTGTGCTTAATATGTCGTCAAGGGCGGTTCATGCTCAATGCGCTGCGGTACGGATAGTTTTTTTTATATTAATTTTATCTATTTGAATTTAAGTCAAGTTTTTTCTCGTTTAAATTTAATTTCATTTATTAAGCAATAAAGCTAACGACTGCGTAACATTTTTCTTTTGTAGAGTGCCGACGTGGCAATCGATTCCACTATGAAGTGATGCATTCCAAACATGCTTAGGATTTTTTTTAATCCGTAAGTCTTTTGTGCTGACTATATTTTTCAAAAGTCATATAGATGACCAAATTGGGTTCTCTATTTATTGTGATTGACCTGCAATACGAACTGTACTTCCATTTGTATTTTAATATTTTGGATAGGTTGAGGGTTTATTTACGTTTGTGAATTTGGTTTTTGTAAATTCTTGAAATAGCCTTGCTGCTTCCTGGTTGATGTGCTGTAATTTTGTATTCCTCACATACCATGGTTCTCTGGCAATGCCTTTAACTACTTTGATATCAATATTTGCTTGGGGAAGTCCACCCCCATAGCTGATTACCGTAGGACTATTATTATGTTCCGATTGCTTTGATACTAATGAGCCTAGTTAAGCCTTTTTAATTTGCTATGGAGGTCTTCTTTTTTCTTTGTTTACGTATTTCTTTCATCGTATCTTGACCTGAGGATGATTTTTTTTTAATTTGCCAAAAAATTCTAGAGGAACTGTGATACTATCCGACTTTAATTTAGTTAATAGGAAGTGTTTTCAAAGATGGGATTGTAGTAGTTTAGTTTTAGTTCCACTTTTATTTCTTTTACTTCTTTTACTACTGGTATTTATGGTACTTCTTGTACTTCATATAGTTTTTGTACTTCTTCTACTTTTTTAAGTTCTTTTACTTCTTGTGCTTCTTTTACTTCTTGTGCTTCTTTTACTTCTTATAATTCTTTGACTTCTTGTACTTCTTTTACTTTTAACTTCTATTATTTCTTTTACTTCTTTTCTTCTTTTACTTCTTTTACTTCTTTTATTTCTATTATTTCTTTTACTTCTTCTCTTCTTTTACTTCTTTTACTTCTTTTACTTCGTTTACTTCTTTTACTTCTATTATTTCTTTTACTTCTACTGTTTGAAGTTCTTTAAATTCTTTTAATTCTTGCACTTCTTTTACTTTTTTAATTTTTTTACTTTTTTACTTTTCACTTTTACTTTCACTTCTTTTACTTCTTTCATTTCTTTTACTTCTTGTACTTCTTTTACTTCTTCTTCTTTTACTTCTTTACTTCTTTACTTCTTTACTTCTTCTTCTACTTCTACTTCTACTTCTACTTCTACTTCTACTTCTACTTCTACTTCTACTTCTACTTCTACTTCTACTTCTACTTCTACTTCTACTTCTACTTCTACTTCTACTTCTACTTCTACTTCTACTTCTACTTCTACTTCTACTTCTACTTCTACTTCTACTTCTACTTCTACTTCTACTTCTACTTCTACTTCTACTTCTACTTCTACTTCTACTTCTACTTCTACTTCTACTTCTACTTCTACTTCTACTTCTACTTCTACTTCTACTTCTACTTCTACTTCTACTTCTACTTCTACTTCTACTTCTACTTCTACTTCTACTTCTACTTCTACTTCTACTTCTACTTCTACTTCTACTTCTACTTCTACTTCTACTTCTACTTCTACTTCTACTTCTACTTCTACTTCTACTTCTACTTCTACTTCTACTTCTACTTCTACTTCTACTTCTACTTCTACTTCTACTTCTACTTCTACTTCTACTTCTACTTCTACTTCTACTTCTACTTCTACTTCTACTTCTACTTCTACTTCTACTTCTACTTCTACTTCTACTTCTACTTCTACTTCTACTTCTACTTCTACTTCTACTTCTACTTCTACTTCTACTTCTACTTCTACTTCTACTTCTACTTCTACTTCTACTTCTACTTCTACTTCTACTTCTACTTCTACTTCTACTTCTACTTCTACTTCTACTTCTACTTCTACTTCTACTTCTACTTCTACTTCTACTTCTACTTCTACTTCTACTTCTACTTCTACTTCTACTTCTACTTCTACTTCTACTTCTACTTCTACTTCTACTTCTACTTCTACTTCTACTTCTACTTCTACTTCTACTTCTACTTCTACTTCTACTTCTACTTCTACTTCTACTTCTACTTCTACTTCTACTTCTACTTCTACTTCTACTTCTACTTCTACTTCTACTTCTACTTCTACTTCTACTTCTACTTCTACTTCTACTTCTACTTCTACTTCTACTTCTACTTCTACTTCTACTTCTACTTCTACTTCTACTTCTACTTCTACTTCTACTTCTACTTCTACTTCTACTTCTACTTCTACTTCTACTTTGTTGTATACCCTCTCTATTTGACGAAGCAGAAAAAGTTGAAACATTTTCGAAATCATCGCTTTGCCACGCCCACTTTTCAGAAAAAAACTTCGTTTTTCGTCAAACCGTAGGGAATTTTGAAAAAAAACATGCGTTTTTCATAAAAAAAGATTTTCGGTGCAATTTTAAAAAACAAATCGAAAAACGTTAGATATAAATATTTCGAGAAAAATACAATGAACGTCTTTCGTCTGTCTATCATTTTAACCCACGCCCAACTTTTGGGGACGTTTTTCTAAAAAAAAAAAAAAACCATTTGCAAAACATATCCCGTGGAAAAAGGTTTGACTGACCATAATATAGACTCTCTGACAAAGATGTGGTGACAATGGAAAAGGATGGAATGTGATAGGGTGTTAAACGATTCGCACACCGGATTGTAGCCTTCTCATGTTTTTTTTGTTCACTTGCAGCCAAAGCACCAATGTTTTCATTAGTCTGGCCGAAAACTCTTATTCGTGCCTAAAGTAATAATGGCCGTGTCTCATTGCTAACCTTGAAATCCGCCCATCCGAATTGTCAATCAATCGCAAAACCAAAATATCAGATGTATAACTGCTTAGGCAGCTTTGTCATAGTCTTTCAATTCACATCTGTCTCTTCGTACACGAAAGAGCTGTTATTTCCACGAAATTTCATCGAATTTCGTGGAAATGTCATTCAAATTTCATTGCGCCAAAATTTTCTGCGTGTTCCTTGCCAGTGAATTGTCACTTATTTCACGCCTCAACGACACGCTGCGGAATAAAGTCATCAACAGAATTAAATAAAGAAATTTGTTTCTTTTGCTTTGTGTCATGTTGGATGGTGGGTGAAATACAAAAATATCGCAACCATTGTACGATGACGTTTTGTTTGGCGCTGGTTCTAGTGTTTTGGTGGGCGGGTAGCAAAATAATGAATTAGCTGACATGATGTTGTGTTTTCTTGCGACTTGGCAGTGGGGGGGTGAGTGAATGTTAGGAACTTGACAGTACATACTATACAGCACAAGTCTTGAAGCTGCTACTGGTAGTTCTCATGCTGGCCGCACATGCAGAACGAATGAGCGCGGAATGTTTTGTGTATGGGTTTTGTTTTTGCAAGTGGGGGCGTGACGGCGTGGTGCCACCAAGTCTTTGGGGAAGAACATTAGTTTGTTGGGATTTTCACTTTCTTTCGAGTCGAACGGCGAACACCCACTCTATTTGTAAAGTGAACATGTGGAATTTGAGTGTTTACAGCAAGTGGCTGTCATGATAATTGGAGTGTAATATTATTTTCAATAGTGGGTGGGCTCCCTTTATTCTGAATAATTTGGAGTGGGTGACATCGGCAGTTGTTTTAAACTTTTTTTTTCCACAACTGACTGCGACAGTCGTGCATGTATGAACCAATCCGATTTCAATTGCTAATTGAATTACAACGTAGCCAATTACTACGCTCCCCCCGTTTGACCGTCGACCGCTGTCACTGGCTGAGCTTGAGTAAAGAAAATTCTGATGTGATTTTTGTTTATCTAACTCAATGCAAAATATATCTATAAGCCTTTTAAATAACAAGGCTTTAGTAAAGTGAGAAGGTTATGGGACAGATATTCTTAACTGTTGCATACTCTTTATTAGTAGTACCTATGATGATTTTACAATCTCTTTCTTTTCTGCTAATAATACCCTCAGTCAAACAGATCTTTTCTTAAAAACCACAGCTGAATAATTCCCGATTTAGTGAGTGCTCCGGTAGAATTTTAGCATTTTCAAGGGTGATTCTATTTCTATGGGAAGACTTAAGTGTATTCTAGAACAACTAATCCAATTCATTTCGCCGCTGATGGAAGTACTTTCAGACCTTGACAGCGTTATCAAATGGGCTACGTTTAACAGTATAGAATTCAATGCTTTCAACACTCAATGCTGTATTTTGTCATCAAAGCGCGACGAAAATCCATGAATGGCACTTACGTTTAAGATACCGAAAAGCTTTTCATGATCAGTATGTGTTTTAGTGACCGACTTACGTTGGAACGACCACATATTCCTAGTCGCTATAGACGAATTTAGAAATATTTTACCCCTTCTGATCTCTCCACAATATATAAAGCGTTTATACGCAATAAACATAAGTTTAACGCCACGTCAGAACGAGTCCGCAAAAAGCAACATTGAACATCCTAGATAGGGTGTGAAAAAACTGAAAGGAGACATAATGAATAGCAAACTCATTTGTTTCGTAAAAACATCGTCAAAATATCTCCCGCCTCAATTTGTCTAATCGCTAATTCAACAACCATCGGTTAAATGAAATAGCCAGTTGCGGACGTACGCCGCTGAAATATAGAGATTCGTTTGGAATGCAACCAAACTCTGTTGTTCTTTCCCATTGTAGCTTACGGTGATTTAAAAACTAATGGCATAAGTACTCTTTTTCATGGTTCAGATGATGGTTCAGACACGGTGTAAGTTGTCACTACATCCAACGACTTTTATACCTCTGTCTTCTGTCCTTTTTCCAAAACACATGGTTCTATGAAAATACTACAAATGCATTCACTTTTTTTTAAATTATAAAAGAGTTACTCTTTTTCTATTATCAGGAATTAAGTTAGGTATTTTCAGCGATTAAGAACTAAATGCAAATATAGCATTTACTTCTTGAACTGACCCGTTTGCGAAATTAAGTAAACCATTTACTGTGTATTGTTTAAAGGTTGTCCTATGACACCGCTCGGAATCTTTAATGCATTCACACAGTTTATACCTCAACGGCTGAACCTCGTAATCATTATGTAATAGACATAGCGGCTGAACCGTGTAATCATTATGTAATAGACATAATGTACGGATATATTTATAAAAATTGTTTTTTTTTTCAGTCTAGAGTTTTTTCTATACTTACTGAGAACAGTGTTGAAAATTCGGCTTGACGTTGTTTACCAATAACATTAAAAAATACTTTTTATCGACATAAGTAACAATTTCATTTCTACGTTTGATGGGTGATTCACATAAAACTTGTATTTAAATGTCGAAATAAACCAATAGTTCCTCTTAACACCAAGATCGTTTAGTAAGATGTTGCTATTTATACAATACGATTAAACATTAGATCTACGCCAAATATGCCTTGATTAAAATGATGAAGAAACCCATTTCAACACGCCATTTTTTTCTTTTTTTAAGTTTCTTTGTTGCATGCACACCCTTGCACTATAAATAATGTCTAACTATCAATATACATTACTAACGCTGCCATTTTAAACACTTTTACATTCCAATATTATAACCATCCACTTTCCCTCTATTTTTCAGTTTTCACCATGCACCACAACCTTGTTACCTACCACAACAAAATACTCCGTGACCTCCCTGCTGTTTTTAAGCAACAGCTGTCAATGTAACCTGAGCCAATTGGGCAGACGTCAGTTTAGCTAACGAAATTAATTCGGTGCGCGAAAATAAATGCTTTTGTTTTTGTAAAACATCCATTAAAACAATTGTTTTACGTTTGATATTGTGCCGGTAATTTTGAAAAGTAGTAATATTGTCTGTAAATTCAATTAACGCGATCGGGGACTGCGTGCAAGCGAAAACAAATGTCGGCATGTTCATGGACACAAAAAAATATTACAAGTGTTTTTCTTTTTTACGATTGCAAATTTTAAGTTGGATAATATGAGAAAATCGTTTCGAATAAATGATAACTAAATATGTCGTCGGGAAGTTAAAGTCGTCGCAAGTGAAATGATGTAAAGTGCCTGCGTACGCAAGTGAGGCGGCCGTCGCAAAGCAAAAGGACTGCAAGAACTTCCGAGTTTTGTAACCTCAAATGTTAAATCGTAGCGCGTGAAATTTTCACCCGAGAGTAGCACTGCCGCTGTAAATGTGTGGCTAAATCAAAAGTTTTCGTTTAAATAAGCATTCCAAGTCTGGGTTTACATATTTTATCTTCCAACAGGCGTTTCGAATTTGCCTTACAAATAAATAAAATTCCGAAAATAATGCGCGAAAACGGAATTAAATGTCGATATGTATACTGTTGTCCGGTCTGGTTATAAATGGTATTTCAGTAAAAGTACATGTATTGTGTTGTAAACTAAAAGTGTTTGTAAAAGGAATATAAACGGTCAACATAACATAACCACAAATTTCGACGAGGGAATAAACAAAACATCATGTCCAAATGGGTTTTGGAAGCCATTAACAAAGTGAGTCTTAATTTATTTTTTTGATTATCCCAAAGTTGACATTTAAATAGATATTGAACCCGGAAAGTTAACACATTTTTTCTGAGACAATTGATCAAGTGTTGTTTTTTTTCAATACAAAATAAAATTTAGTTTTGTTTTGCAATTAAGTTGAACACCTTTGATTGAAAGAATTCATACCTATTTGCCCTGACTTAAAATACTGAACAGACATTTTTTTAAATCGGACAGACAGAAACGCAACATCGACAATTATTTGACATCGTCAACACAATTGTAATAGGGAATGTGTTTTGTATTTGATGTTACAGATTAAGTAGATGCAGTTCCTAAAATAATGCTTTTAGCAACGTGAAGTTAGTTGAACGTCACGTTGCATTGGTTTCTTAATTAAACATTTTTTGTTCTTAATTGGACATACAATGTTGACTTTCAATCTTTTTGCCATATCGGCGTTGTTATTACCTGGATCATAATCCTTCTATTAACTGCAATAAAACTGGAGCTCACAGTGATATTTTTAAGACGTACCTTTACGGAAATAAACTTTTATTTTTCCATTTGTTATTAAATTAGAAACAGCTTGAAGTGTTTAACTATTTGTTTAAAAGTCTCCTTTCGGAAATTATGGACTGTTTTTATCCTGGCGCTCAATAGCCTCAAAGGCATAAATATTGCGAACTAGATGACCTCTATATTGTTTATTTGTTGGGACAACCGTGTTATAGTTAATGTTGAATGAGTTATAGGACTTTATATTGATGAGTTCTAAAAGTGATAGCGAAATGGTTTGTACATGACGCATGATAACATACCTTATTGAAAAATTGCGTATTTTCTAAAGAGAAAACCGTTTGAATTTTGTCCAAAAGTTGATTGTAATATACCACATAGGCAATTAGTCGTTTGTTATGAAAATAATTATTGAAGCGCTTAGAAGATAAAGGACCAAATACAATGCAAATACTGCAATTATTTCGCAAATTCTTTTCTTCAATAAAATAAAATATTCTAATTTTTGTTTACTTCAAAATATCTGTTTATGATTTTTATTGTTTTTTTAAAAAGGGTTATAGGTAAATAACTTTAAACTGTTTACCCAATTTTTTTTAAATATCGGTAAGGCCCTTTATATTCTATGCGCTTTAAATGCCCCAAAAGCATTTGAAATCATCAAGAAAATATTAAGAATTCGACACTCACGATTCGAGGTCGAGAAAATATGTAAAAGGGTCAGCGAACTTTTAAAAAAAATTTGTCACTAGCCATACAAGTATCATACCCGTGTCGAAAAATGCCAATACCCTGCATCATCCCAATTTAATTCCTTATTTGAAGCATGACCATTTCAATACCGATTAAATCCATGTACACAGGCTTAAGTTGGGCAAATTGTTTCCTTAATATTCCGAGACTTTCGAATTCTGTTTGATGGATACTTAGCTTTCGATTATAAAGCATTGAGTCCCAACACGAGTCCCAATGGGATCTTCAATACAAACGTTCATTTTCTTCGTCGTATGTTCTTCTATTTCAAAATGTTCAGTCTACCTCTCAAACCTTTTTGCCGCATTTTCAGCTTAGGCACCTAAGGACTTTTATGCTCCTCTTCTTTACTTCCAACAATAATTGGTTACGATGTTCTAGTGGCCCTAATCCCATAACCAAAGGCGATAATTGTTTCTTTTTGAGGGGTTGGTATTTAAATTTTTGGTAACAGTAACTACTTTACCTGTTAAAAAACTCGAGACACAATGGTTCCATTAATGAATAGATTTATAAATACATACGTATATAGTTGGTTATACACCCCATACAGCTCTTCAAAACGACGCGACTTAATAACCCCAATAACTTATCAGACCTAACAATTTGTGGTTCAATTACAACGTCAAAAAGTAATTCAAATATCATTAAGCTCCCCCTGATCCATTTAAGTAGCCGCAGCACTGTATAATCACCAAAAAGATACAAACCATAACCCGAAATTCGAAATTTCTATAATTATCGTACCCAGTTCTAAAAAAAAAGGCGATACCTCCCAAGTGGTTGTCGGTGATTTACGTCTATAATTACAATGCCCGGAACCCGGTAGTAATAAATCCTCCACGCTAACCATGTGCAATCGTATATCGTTACCACATCGCGCCCATCTCATCAGCTTACAACCGCAAAAACCACGTAAATCATACTGTTGAGAGAAGTCTCATGCTAACCTCCTTTTTTTACGTACACTGTACTCCATTGACATGGCGCCCTACCACATATTGCCATCAATTTCAATCTCACAACAAAAAAAACCGCAAACATCCACAATGAATTTAAAAAGAGATACAAATCAGTTACATAATTACCGCATCAAACTAATACCGCCCATACAATCGTAAAATCGCTGAAATCCGAGTAAATATTAAGTGCAACTGTCAATGAGATTGCCTGCATACCTTTCAATTAGTGCTATAGCCCCACAGATGCCAGATCAATATTTACGACAATCGAACAGCCCAAATATGGCCAAAATACAACGTATCTGGCGAAAAAGCGTAAAGAGACGAAAACACAAAAAAAAAGTCGAATCGCTAATAACATGTTTGCACCGCCTTTTGTTTGCATTCGGGCGCCATGCGGAACGACTGACATTTGCATTTATTTGTATTTTTCGAACACAAGTGTCCAACTTGGAATACGAAAATAGTAAGAAACACAAACAAACGAAACAAGACAAAACATAACAAAAAAAAAATTTAATTAGCATGTCATCGATGATTAGGTTTGATAGCGTTGACGACGGTATAATGGCCTGCAGCCATTTAAGATGACTCCATTCGAAGGTGATGACAGTGACGTTGACCACCAATAACGAAACGGGTGGCGACGACGACACCTTGAACTTGAGAACGATGCCAGCAGGTTACAAAATAAAAATTTGATACACGAAGAGACTGACAAAAATAAACGCACAAATTAATGACAGGTAATTCCCGTGTGATACGCATCTCGATGACAGATTGGCATGCGAGCATTGACTGAAATCAGAAAATGACAGATGACACACGTGAATCAGGTGCTAAATGGATGATTTATCGAGACGATATAGTGGCTTGGTTTGGGCGCTGCAACCGGATCTAAACGATGATGCGTGGGGAAATTTATTTCGGAGATGCTCGTTATGTTAAATGGTGTTAAGAGGGTGGTAATTGACTGAGGAATTTTGCGAGATTTCAGTTTTTTTTTGTTCGATTAATACGAGAGCCGCAGTGGCACTGACCAGACATATCACGCGGCAATGACAGGTGATTTTTCAAAAAAAAAAAAAAAAACTTTTTAAATGGGTGATGAGTACACAGTATGGGGTGTTACATTTTAAATAGGTCACTTGATGGGTCTGAATAATTTTTGTCAATTTCAATAGCCTTGTGGAATGTGTTGATTTCCTTGCAAATGTCACACAGAAAAAAAGAAAATCCACTCCAGCTTTTTGCGCGTTTTTACTTTTCTTGAAACGATAGCTGTATTTACGGAATTCCGACAGAAAAAGTAGCGATGAAACATGCCGTCAGTCAAAACGAATTTATATTGAAAAGTGCTGCCAAACACTAATTGTTTGCTCTTTTCTGACAGACTTCAAATAAGAAGATGCTTTGTTTTGTTAATAAATCCTGTCAGTGCAAAGAATCTCTCATTGACAGTCCATTGGCAATACTTAAGAACCGCTCTTTGTATATGCCAATGGAATGGGAAAAAATCGATTCTGAAATTATTGCACGTATTTGTATTTGTATTTGTTTGTGTAATTTCTTTCTAAAGTCGATTTTGAAATAATTCCAGCAAATTCTTACTTTTTTGTCAAATGAAAAACCCCATAGATATATGCCTTCATTACTTTTTTTTTTGCTGTGCAGAGAACGGTGAAGCGATTGCTTAATTGACACTTCAGTGATATTTGAAATTTTAAACTTCAAAAGTCAGCTAATATTTTCCAAAATGGCAACACCTGTCAATTACTTGTTTCAATAAATAAATAACGCCTTTTCGAGATGCAACATGTTTATCAGGCTAGATTGTGGAATCTGGTGGCAATGATCGTTTATGTACCTTACAAGGAAGAGTTCATATGAGATAATGTTAGGCATAGAAAGTGGTGTGCAAGTTAATGATATTGGGGAGCATAGTCATGTTGATTAGGAGAACATTGGCTGTAAAAGTGGATTGACCCCTGTGTATTTCGACGCGTTTTAAACATTCTGATTATTTCAGACTGTATTTTCTGTTTCTGCCATATATCTAGAGACCACTTGTTTCAAAGATGCACTTTGGTCGTAAAAGCGGATTGTGCCCATTGTACTTGGACGTGTTGAAAAATGGAAAATGACTCAAATGTGGACGTTTAAGTCTGTATTTTCGGTTGGAAATAGGTCTAGAAAACGTTTGTTCCAAAGCGATAGCAACCTTAGATAAAACCGGCGATTGGTGTAGTAGGAATATGCTCCTCTGCAAACCGATTCGACTAGTAATGAATGATCTGAGCGAATTATGTGGACCTTCGGTAGTGTCACTTCCTGGTTATGTAATATTATATTCTACAAGAGACGGGCCCATAACCATCCAAGTTTGGTGGAACATGAAAATCCAAAAAAATATTTCTAACCATTCTTCTGTGGGGCCTATGCCAACATACCTGCTTCCGATCTAGATGCTATGCGAGATCAGCTTGGAGTGAATGTTAATATTCTCCAAGTACTTGCCTTGTGTGTCCAATAAGGTGGCAAGTCTAGGGATGGTTTGGAAAAGTTCATCTGAATATCTCTTGCAATAAGTCCCCAAGAAGCCTGAAGAATAGAAAAATTGTCCTCATGAAGAATCGCTCGTATATAAAAAGAGCCCCGTAGATTGAGTGCATGTTATGCGACAACCTATAAACAGTATTTAGGACACAATCTGTTTTGAGCTTTAAAGGGGAATAGGAGGTGGCCAGGTGTAAAATATATTTAGCACTGCTGTCGATGGCATATGACTCCCTCAACTACAAATTAACTTAACGTATACACATCTCCATTTAATGAGCATGTTTGCCGAGACTAAGCTGAAAATTCTATGAACCTTATGAAAAGAAACGCTTTTGTGAAAAATTTAATGTGTGATGACAGTGCTTTTCTATTCCGACAGTTCTCCTAATGTTCTCAAACGCAAATGAACTGGTGTCACTGTAGAGGTAGAAAAGACCAGGAGAAGATTTTTATACAATTTTTCCTCTTCAACGCTACAGCTTCTGCAGATGTCATTTGTGAAGGCTGACAGCCTTCAGCTGGTCCGTTTGATACCCCGATGAGTACATTTCTATGGATCCTTTTAAAACAGACTTTTGATTTTATGTTGGCGACATCGGAAATTGGGTTGGTCCAACAACTACTTGTTATTTGCGCATTCTTATCATGATAAAAAGCTGGTAGCACATGTCTTCACATCTGAGCCACATCTACCCAGTTCATCCATTTGTTGGTTCCCTTACGACGTGTTCCGGAATCCAGCAGAGTAGCACTGAGTGATGAGTGCCAGCAGGAAATGTGTCGCTCATTTGAATATTTTAGTTTGTTCGCTGCAATTGCTGGCTAATTGTCCAAGAAGTTCCTTTAATAGATGTTTCATCAATAGGACTGTAGTGTGCTCAGAGTTCTGATCGCCCTTGGTCGCTGTCAAGTGCCTTTCATGAGTAGTAACAGCAACTCTACCACATTCTAGCATTACACGGCTAACATGCAATCCTCAAATTTAAATCGAATTTTATAGCTCTGTCAACCTCATCGTCAATTGAAAAGAATTGTCATCACTACTGTCAAATTTTGATTTACATAAAAATGATACCTCTTTTGATGATCACTGTTCATGAACACATAATTAAATTCAATACCACCTCCGTTATGAAACAAAGTGCCCGCCATCTGTCACAATTCTTGACAGTTCGCGACTTCAGTGTTGAAAATTCCTTTTTATTATTTATCACCGAACCCCGTTCCGTTTACTGTTCACTGATTTCTGTCTTCGATTGTTTCGTAACAAATCGCATTCAATCGATGAATTAACAGGATGCGGGCAACTCATAAACAAAATCGTGCCTTTTGTTATGTCAAAAATGAGAAAAAAAAACCCGACGACTGTTAAAGTGTATTACGACTGGGGCGGTGTAAAAAGGCAGATTAAATAACGATTGGGGTCGTGTTCTGGTACCGTCAATATACCACAGTGATTGCTGAATGGCGGTTGTCATTCAATTATATTATGATTTGAAATACAATATTTTTTTACGACTTTTGGACGCCCAACAATATTGTCACTTGACATGACACTTGGGGCATGGATGAAGATTGAGCGGGGTGGTATGTAATTTTTATGACAGATTTCTGAATTGAATTTAATGTGAGTTGAGGTGGTTTTTTGGTTCGACTTTCGGCATTCAGCTGGGCTATTTGTCTTTTGTTATTGTGTCAGAATTGACGTCTTTTAATTAGGTCTCATAAATTGACGTCGTAAAACGAGAACAAACAAAATGAGAATGTGAAGCTTTATAGCGGAATGATTGGAAAATATTTTTGCGGCATTTTTTTTTTAGGTTAATGTCGTGATACAGAACAGTGATTGAAGGCGATAATGTGTGGATTTTTTTTTATTCAAGAATTATATACAAAACTTTATAGTGTCATAAAATTCTTCATCGGCGGGGCTATTAGATATGACCTGCTTTCATTGAAACTGACAAACCCAACTTAATTGGAGGAAACTTTTGCAATTTTAAACTCTTGAAATGCATATCGGCATCGACTTTTTAATTCCATAGAACTCCTACGTGTTCAAATTTTCATCTGCCTACGCAATTAGTACTCTAAATGAAAATCAAATTCAATTTTTCAAAAATACCTTCAAATTACATTCTCCTAACTAGCTTAAGTACAAATAAAAGCACTAGGTACTTTGAAAACTTTGATTTATGAAATACGTCCTAGTTCTCTGAAATAAATACCATTCTCTTGCAAAACTTTCAATTAGTTATTCGAAATTCCTCGAAAATGCTTTCCCTCCGAAATTCCTAATACGGTACCTACTCATGGACGATGAGCGGACCATGCAAATGCGGCTTGATACGTGAACGTTGTACATACTTCAAATAGTTTTGAACAATTTATCCCGAAAATTCCATCACCTCCACATACCCGATTCAACTTGGAATTGTATGCCAATATGGCAAATTAATTACTTCATCAGGGGGGCAATGTGCTTCACTTCATCACTCTGTCGACGTCGATTACGACGACGACGACGAGTCATGGTCAAGAGTGCTGTATCAGTGACAGTTGTGTACACCAAAACCAGATGGCGTATACCCCCGGAGGAAGGTTTACCCAAGTGGATGCTCATAAATGGATGGATTGCATTCGATTATATGGTTTACTAACGGATTAAGTTTCAAAAATATTAATCGGATACACAGTGCCTTGGAATGGGTACACCTACGCGGATGTTGGCTGCACCATCTCAGTGGCGACGGGTTGGCTGTGCCTATGCAAATGTTTACAAGTCAATGTTTTACGAGATTGCGATTTGTGCGAGATCAGCGATGAGTATGGTCACGTTAATGAGTTTAATGCTACCGAGCACAGTTATCAGTTCATGAGATGTTGTTGTTGTGGAGCTCGTTGGAGTATTGATTTTGCATGCATTTTTGACGGTTCAACGTTTGGATGATGGACTTTTCGAAGTGGAACTTGATGATTGCAACACCACTGCAGGAAGCGAAAAACGGAGATTGATACCCTGAATGCCCCCGAATATGCAAATATGTGATGGTAAAATGGAAAAAAAACAACAGTTTGCCCTAGTTGTGACCAGTTGTTAAATTGCAGGAAGGCACTTGGGGATACATATATATATGTTCGATATATTTAGTGAAGTGTGGAAACACTTAGATTCGTTCGATTAAAATCTTAGAATAAAATATAAAGGATCCGTGTTGGTTCCAGAAGAAAGAAAAGGAACGCCAGATATTATAGTAGCTGATATTGAGTGATTTTTAAGATGAAAAATAGCAGTTAATAGTAGTCTATTTGTGACCTGTTACCAGTAGTATATAGTGGTCTTTGAACCTATGCCCAAGAAATATATTGACTTGCGCCAACATAATTTCAGATTCACTAGGAATCAAATTTTGGCAAACTTTCCTCTGAGGCTAAGCAAACCATGCCAACTTGTCTTACTATTTTTACTCACGTATATCTTCTTCAATGATGTAGAGTCATAACTGACGAATCATTCTAGTATTTCATCAACTCATCAACTTTTCAATGAATTTGACATTAGGTAGGCTGTTTTGGGCAGTTTTGTCTTAAGTTGATTGTCAACACAATGTCGGTAATTTTACTGAAGCAAAAGTCGTCGAAGCGGTACCGTCTGACCGTTTTCATAATTCGCGATTAGAGCTCAGTTTGGCTTTTATATCATTCTTGGCCTTTATATCATAAAGTTCAATATCACGATGTCAACAAAATATGCGAAGCTTAATCGCAAGAATTTTAGCAAACATATCATTACGATAACGCACGTATTTGGTCGAACTTTCGTGATTAAAGTGGTTAAAAATAATGATTTCCGTTAGGGGCATAAACAGTGTTGTAGAAAAGGGGGAAGCGGAGCAACCATAACCATAGAGAAAAGAAGAAAAAATTGACTATTTGTTTTAAGAAGTATTCTAGTCTTCTGTAAATCAATAATTAAATAAGAAAAAACGTCTTCTTTTAAAGGTAAAACTTTTTATTGACATTGATTCAAACAATTCTAGGGGCTAATTAATTCCTTCCAACTTTAGTAAATAAAAACACGAGGTATTCAAACATATTTTTCGAGTATGTGCTACAACTTTTTTTAAAGACGAGCTGACACTAACCATCGCTGCAGCTAAGCGGCTTCAAGTGAAAAAAAAAAACATAAATCTGATTTTGAAGTCAGCACCAAGAAATTTGTATCTTTATACAAAATACAAATTAAAACGAGTGGTGGGTGCACGACTGGGTCGTACGCAACTTTCTCTTTCACAGCAAGTTGGGCGTTAGATCAAATCATGAGCATATTGATTATTGATGCTAAAATGATATAAATAATGTCGAAATGTATTTATACGAATGTTTACTCCGAATTTTGAAGGAATCGATGTCAATGTGAATAATAATGATTTTTCGTTAGTGGCCAAAACTGAAAATTCCGTTTTGTGATAGTTGGGCTAAAACTAATTATGTGGAATTGCTTCAAACTGTAATTGTGGTATATATATTAAATTTCATTCAATTTGGCATACTAGTTTGCGAGCCGTTTTCGAGAAAATTGAGGTTATGTGTCATTTTTATATGGCAGGTACCGTTATTAACATGGCTAAAAGCAAACAAAAAAATGGCCTAGAATTATGACTAAAATAAGCTCGGATACGAAGTTTGAAGAAAATCGGTCTATACGTTTAGGCTGGGGAGACCATTACGGACCGACGGACCGACTGACCGACGGACGGAATTCCAAAAACCACTTTTTTAGGCTCCGCTATCATCGTAATGTTAGAATCAATTAAAATCTTGAGTTCGAAAATTTTCACGAAAACAATATCTTTCTCTTTGTAAGAGAAAGTTAAAAAAATCGGTAGATGACCATTTAAGTCGCGCAACAAAAACCAGTTATGTAAAGCGATACTGAGAGCGTAGTGCTCTGTGATGTGAAAAAAGTCGGTAAAGTGAAATGATTGCTTACACAATTTTTTTGCAACTTTTTTTTTAAAGACGAGCTGACAATTAACCATCGCTGCAGCTAGGCGGCTTCAATTGAAAAAATCCTTAAATCTAATTTTCAGACTTATTTTCATTTTCTAAACATTTTCATATATTTATACAAAATACAAATTATTAGCGGCTCAATATGATCCTTAGGATTTAGGGTTTTCCTCACAACCATTCATTTGGGCGTCGAATCTACTTCTTGTTCGAAACGGCTCATACTATTTGATAACAAATCCAAAATTCTACAAATTTCAGCGAATATTTATACAACTCGGATGATTTGTGTGATCAAGGCAAAAGAGGAGCAGGGAATACCATTTTGGTACTGCTCCGACTAAGAATAAAATCTTTTGAGTGGTCCTAACCATTGCCACTGATCTCTGTTTCTGCATGAAAAGTGTTTTTTTTCACAGAGGTATATAAGGTTATTATAACGGTTTTGCTTAAAATGATTGGGTATTTGGTAAAAACATTTCGCCAAGCCTGGATATAGGTATGATAATTCCCAATCTTCTCTTTTCAATGCAGGTAAACATGCTGTCAACTTCCTACAGATATCAGTGTGAAGTCAATATGGTTTAGCCAGTCTTCTCGACTGAGATGGAAATATTGTAGGGCTCAGTATTAATGCTTAGTTATAAACTTTTAAGGCAAGAATTTTATTTTAATAATTTTAAAGCTCACCGCGCAAATTTATCGTCGCAGATCGTTTCACGTACCTGAAATAAAACAAACATATAAATTAGTTTTTGATATTTTGAACTAAAACCTGAAAAGGTTAAGAAATGCAACCACTTTAAGGACTAAAAAAAAGTAAAATAATGTGTATTATAAATTATCGGCTTATGGTCTGAAATTGAAGACCAACAATTGGTACAATAAAAACCCAAGAAAGGGCCTAACGAACTTTAGAAAAAAAATTTTGTTTTCCAATGTTAAAATGTCTTTGGCTGTTGGTTTGAGGTGGTACCATCACACACCAGTTCAGATAGATATTTTTTATAAATCTCTTTCATTTTCTTCTCCCCATACTTGTATCTGAAGAAAAAAGGTAAATTCCTCAGATATTTTTAGGCTTTTGTATGTTGTTGTTCTCCCAAAGGGGTTATTAAATTTTGTTTAGTTTTAAGGCATGTCGCGGGAATTAATGAAGAGTGATTCGAACTTAAGGAACGCCAATGTCTGTTATAATTGTTTCAATTTGCTGGGTTTTGGAATTAATTTCATTTAATAACATTTTTTAATTTCGATAAAAGGTGAATGTAGTCGAAACTAACACTCAGACCTAGGTTTCTATAATTCAGTTCGCTTTAATCACAAAAGACGTCATTGTTCTTTAAAAGCGCATTAAATTCCACACTATTTGACGTAGAACCTGTCGAGTTTGGAATTTAATAAGCTTAACATGTTATGCTACTTTTGTTCCGCGTCTAAATTAAGTATGAAAAGCTAAGAGTGTTGTCATTACCAAATGTTGTAGAAATGAGTTTGGTGAGCACTTGCAGACAGGAGATCATTTACTAAAATGTGTCTCGTTAGTGAATTGTTGACTTAAAACCTTCCAACTATCTTGACGAAAAGTGATTTTCCACTTTGAATGCGCATTTCTGGATATTCGTCAGTAGAGATTGATGCCAAGACATGTCAAAATATATAAAAATGTCAAGTGAACCGACCTTGGTTACTGCGAAAAGTGAAGCCAATAGTGATTGCTTTCACTTGTCAGGAAATTTATAACAACCTAAGACGTACTATTGGTCATTAAGTCGTTTTTGTGACACACGGAAATTTATTAGCTGACGGTTCTTGCAACGGTTTTATGACTTTAGAAAGAAATGACGTGAAAGTGCAATTGGTCGGTAGGACTTTTAGGAACGTGCTCTATAAATACTTTTTTTAATCTGTTCGTCAAGAGTACTGAGAAGAAGGAAGGATAGTGGAACTAGCACACTGTACAGCAAGCAGATGGGAGTTTTTATAAATGAGCTCAAGGATATATGACAGGAACGATTTTTTTGGTTATTTACATACGTTGTAACATTAGGATTATGTAGAATATTTATTCTCAAATTTTGGCCGTGGAAATATGTATGAAATATGATCACCACTGGTTTATTTAGTTCTTATTCGGCTGTCTTCAATAGGGAATTCTTTATGTCAATGAAAATTTTACTCCCCAGAGTCTTTACAGCTATAGCCATATCGCATTCTTTTGCCTTTATTCTAATTTTCTTTACCCGATAAGGATTTATTCGGAAGAAGTCCAGTGTTTGTTCATTGTAATGGATATTTCGATACCATATTTGAAAAAAAAAAAACAATAAAATAAAAGTTCATCACGCGTGAAAATTTTGTTTGGAATTGTTTGGTTCCCACTAAAAGCATACTTGCTATTCCTTGCGCCATAAAACTTAATTTGTTTTCGTATGCGGTAGTAGTGAGGTAGGAGTAACAACGATTATAACTCTAAGGGGGCCGACCCCTGACAAATGTCTGATTATCAATTGAATGATTGAAATTACAACAACAACTTGTGTACAACAACACTATTTGGTTTTTTCACTCACAGACTCCTTGCGTGCTATAAGGTATTAAGTTAAAATGGGAATGTAGATCAACACTCTTTCAGTGTTTAGTCTACTAAATAAAAATACAGATAGAAAGATTCCCTGTAATCTCAATTCTTCGGAACAAACACTTTATCACTTTTTCGACAACCCAATAAAAGCTCCCTGAATGCGGCGGTTAAAAAACAGAAATAACCAAATGGGACACCAATAAAAATCCCTTAAGTGCATCGTATAGGGTACCATATGAAGTTACTTCAGACTTGTCTGCTGAACTCTGTGTGTTTGCAATCAAAACCATTACTCGAGTCAACAAGAGTTCACAATGCTCCCGAAATCATACGCTTTTATGACTTAATGACAAACGACCATCTAATTGACATGTCGACATAAACACACTTAACATGTCTTCTGCCATTAGCTTTGCGTACGAATCTCATCCCATTGCCGCGAGCATAATAAATATGATTACTCTGCAACTTTTTTTTTTGTTGCTTATGTCGTGCTCCAATCCTATGACCGAGAAAGAAAACACTTAACCATTTAACTACCACGTCATAAAACGTTCATTGCATCTGAACTCGTCACAGAAAACATATCCGCCGGACATACATACACAATACGATAATCACACAAGCACACCATCATCTCGATTACGAATTTATATACTCTCGTCCATTTTTGAGATTGTCCACACGGACGCCATTCAACGGTCCACACCTCCTCCACAACTCTGGGCAATTCATCAAGAGACAAGAGTGCGACCTTCGTTAAACTGCCTTCACCAAACGACAACAGAGACGCAGTGCTGTATCTACACAAACAACAACCACCCACAT
This sequence comes from Rhingia campestris, assembly GCA_932526625.1. Lineage (NCBI taxonomy): Eukaryota > Metazoa > Arthropoda > Insecta > Diptera > Syrphidae > Rhingia > Rhingia campestris. The sequence goes on from OW052184.1 coordinate 101,364,084, forward strand.
CTACCCCACCCACCTATCAACCAAGCACTCATGTCCATAAAAGTTGTTTTATTAAATTACACGCACAGCAGGACGGGACTCCAATTTCTGACCGAGAGCGTTCTCAACCTGAGGGCGGGTGGTGGCATTGCGTTGAAAATCTGTCTTCACTCAGCCCAACTGTTTTACGACTTTGTGGACTATAAAAGCTCAGCAGGCTATATCATAGAGAAAGCGAGTAATTTCAGCCTGTGATGGCTATGGCACCCCCATTCATCCCCGAAAAAAAAAACAAACCGGGTGGCAATAGAGCGGAAGAGATTTTCGTGCTTGACCAGAGCCCTTGCGCGAGTACTCGCATTATACACATCCAGTGGAACCTTTTTTTTGTGGGTGGGTAATTTATTGTACAATTACATGATGTATGCATCCTGCAGAGTTGTCATAGAAGCTGCGGTATCGGAGCCGTTTTGTTTGCCGCGGTCTTTAATCATTTGCAGGCAAGCTATATGTACTGCGAGCGCACATACATTGATTGACACGAATTCCATTTTTATTGCTCAATAGATGGAGCGCAGCGCAGCGACGTGATGTGATTACAAATTGTGGCGGTTTCCCGAGCGCGCTCCCAATTGGAATAGATGCACTTTTTGCTGCTCGGACAAAGCTATAGGCGGCTGTGGTGGTGGCGGCGGCGGCGGCTCTGCGGTAGTGTGGCCGGACAAAGCGCATTAGTTTCAATTTTTAATTTTCCACTTTGCATACTAAGTGCGATTGCCGGAGCAAATTTATTGCGCACAATTTAGAATGAGTTATAGCCATTGAAGGGAGGGGGGTTTCTATCAAATAAAACGCACCGCGTGCTCGGTTTTGATTGTGGTTATGGTCCAAATGACCAAATGGAGGTAAACTGGATTTTGTAGCATGACATTTCTATGACTATATCCATCGTGGAGTTGTTTATTTATTTTTAAGCCGTGACAACGGTCTTAAGGGGGCCCCATATTAAAATCGGGTATTAACTGGTTGCGCGGTTGAGAGTTCAGGATGCGCACCTTGATACATTAGAAAGATAGCGGTCGCGGGATCATTTGCATTACTTTTGTGCTGTGAAATGGGCTGTGTAAGGGATACTGTAAAAGGGTATTTTTAATGGGCTCCTATTCTTGTATGCGAACTTCGCTTAATCGAGATTTAATTTTTCAGCAAACAAGACCTTTTTAAACAAATTTATATGAAGAAACCGTGTCATTTTTGGGTCATTGTCTGTGCCAAGCAAAAAGCAAAGTTAAACTTCTTGCATGAGTATCACGGTGAGCTGATCTATGAGATATAGTCAAGATCATGGAGAATGTTTTGGGGGAGAGTGAAGAAAAAGTATATCTGCGACAAAAAATCACAAATCGCTCAGACCCCTTTTTTAAATTTAACCACACCAAGTTGCTTCATCACACTGCAAACAATTAATGGAAATCTTTAGGTATGAAAACCCTTGGTCGGTGACTTCATATATTAACACCATCCATTCTTAACATTTCTTATTGTATTGTTGACATGTTTGGAATTGCTAATATTCGGGATAAATAATTGCTTGGAAGTAACATTGCACTGGCTGCAGGCTATTTTAAAAGTTTACTGTATTTGGTTAGAATATCGGGCCAGAGTTTAAAAAAAAGTTTTCATATCGTTAACAGGTAGAAACCTACATGTAAAAAATTATCAAACAAGCTCGTCAAACAATATTTTGAGTCTATAGATACTCTAACTAGACTTTTTTTTTAGTCCCTAGTACGTAGGATGTGATTGCATTTATAAAGGAGCATCTTCCGTATAAAATATCTTATCTGCGGCTTCTTATATGAAGGCTGACTGACTCCACTTTTTTGAATCGGAGTTAAAATAGGAAAAGAGACGCCAAAATTAAATTAAAGGAACCTGAATTTCTATGATATGTTTTAAAAACCCATTTCTCAGTATTCTCCAAATGGTACTCTCAAAAAAAAAAAATGCTCCGTTAGTGCCTATTGTTCAGAAACCTAAAATTTTTAGATAGACTTTGAAGAAGAGAAGAACATGAGAGCCCATAGATGCACGGTCTAGCATTTGTACAATTTGATTCAGACTCGCAACTGAAATCATAGAATAAATTCGTCAGAATTCTTTTTGGAAGTGTCGGCAAAACTTAAATCGACATTTTAGCAATCAACACAATTGTCTTTTATACAATCGCCCTTTTTTCCTTCAATTCATATGCTTTCCACTGCAAATGCTACAAATTCTTGCAAATATCCACAGATGGAGTGCTTGTAAAAAATGCGTATATATATATAGTGGGATTAAATCTGAATGTATAAATATAGCATAATTCTTGAATCAATATTTAGATTTTATACTTATTAATCGTAGCAACAGTAATTTTTTAGTAACCTTGACAAATTATATTCTACAAAAAAAATTCATTACGTGTATTCTGACATGGTACCTTTAAGCTCCACACCGAACTCTGACCATTGCTACAATTACTCACCTCGACCCTTTTCCATAAATCGACATAAATTCTCCAAAGTCCCTGACCCAACCATCAACATAATATAATCGTAATTGGCTGACTAGTTAAAATCCCAATATACATACCTAATTCGAATTTATAAGGACGTCTTTGACGTCTTTGATAATAAAAAAAATCCCAACAATCAACATGGTTTATCGGTTGCCACTTCATGCATGCCGCACTTACAATTCCAAAATAAATGCATTTCCTCCAATCCAATCGATAGCCATGTACTTGTATATTGACGTCATTCAATTTCAGTATAGGTACTCTAGTCTATTCAACGTATATTTGCCCATAAATCCTTCCGCAGTTGACCTTCCTAACCTGGCATATTTCCATAACAACTGTTTCAGCCCACCCACCTATTACATTACGACCAACTCTGGCACTGCACTTGAAATGTGTTTTCGCATAGCGAACAGCTGTAATGCGGAAAATTTTCGCAACCCTGAAAAACACCCACCACCGCACGCCACCATGCATCACAACACGTTGTACCACTACATCATGTGGAACATACAAGTTTGTCCACATAACCCCCAAAATACGATGTACATTGTACACAGATGCATCTGTATACCGCTATAGGTATCCCCCTCCATCGGGATGAGGTTTTAGTTTATTTATTCGTTGTTGTTTAGATACACGAACTAAACCCACTTCAATCATTTTTCGAACAATTTTCAAGAACTACACGCGAGTATTATTCTTGCAGCGGCTATAAATTTCGTTTCGGCGTTCAGCTACACTGCAGCTCATTGGAAATTTATGATCGCCGTGAAAACGGTTATTACTGTGATGCAAATGCAATTAAGGAATTTATACGACATGGTGGCTATAAAACCGATTACTCCGAGCGGATAATGAACATCTTTATAGAATTTTTACGTAACGCAAGTAGCTAAAGATTGCCCAGAAACTTGTTGAGATAGAAGTGTGACCATATGGAAGTGACGATATTTCGAAGATATGTTGTGTTTATAGGTTGTCAATTAGTTGAAGTTGGCGATACTAAGATGGACAGGTGGCTTTTGATGCTTTAGAGAATGCGGTTATAAGTGGAAGTAGGCAAGTGGAATGCGGCTTGTGATTGGTCAGTGGTTTTTTTTTTTTTTTATTTAAAACGCCTACAAGAAAGGTCTAAAAAGTTGTTGCAAAAAGGTAAAAGAAAAAATAGCCAGTTTTCTGAATAGTTATATTAAAACAAAAATTTTAATAAAAAGACATTATTGAGAAAGATGTTTACACTAGTCGGCATAAGTATTTTGACGAAATAAAAATCGTGCATTTTTGAGTTTAACTTCTAAATGGCTTGACAAGAATTCATGTTTATTTTTTCATTTTTATATATAACTAATACAAACTTAAAAATAGGCAAACAAATATTTTTTCATAGAAGTCAAAAAAGATATAAATTAATTTGTAAGTTCGTGTGTTGGCATAAGTATTTTGACAAGTATATAACTCTAAGAAAAAACATTTTAAACTTAACAAAAGTAAATAAATAAAGAAGAATTTAGTAAAATATATAACCTCCTTTGGCTTCAATAACTTTTTGAAGGCGTCTCGGTACTGAATCTACTAAATTTTGAAGAATCTCTGGAGATATCTCTTCCCAAAGGGAAGTGACCTCAGAAATCGTCTCCTCTCTGGTTTTATTTAAAGAAACTGTTCTTTTGCGTTTCAAAAGAGACCAGACGTTTTCTATTATATTTAAATCTGGACTTTGAGGTGGCCAGTCCAAAGTGGCAACACCAACATCCTTCAAAAATTTAGTTATCATCCGGGCTTTGTGGCATGGGGCATTGTCCTGTTGCAGGATAAATGATTCACCAATAAGCCTACCTCCGGAAGGAAAGGCATTATCATTTAGGGTTCTTAAATATTGACCTTGGTTCATCGAGCCGGTGATAGGAACCAATTCACCCAGGCCATTATACGCAACACATCCCCAGAACATGACAGAGCCTCCACCATGGCTCACTTTTTGACAAACGGGGCGTCTTTTTTGCCTTTCTACCTTTGGCAATCTAACGTAAAATTTGTTTTTTGATGAGTTATACTCAAAGGAGCTTTCATCTGTCCATAGAACGCTTCTCCAGTACTCCTTTGGCTTGTGCAGATGTTCCTTTGCGAAAGACAGTCTTTTAAGCTTGTTTACCTTTGATATGTACGGCACGTCCTTAGCTTTAAATGTTTTAAAATCTCCTTCCATTAAACGTCGTCGGACAGTGCGCTCACTGATTGGATTCGCTGCCGTCAAATTCCATTGATTTGCAGCAGTTTGAGGCTTCAGGAATATATTTCTTTTAAATTCCCGTAGAAGGGTTCGGTCTTCAGTGGGCGTTGTCTTGCGCTTAGCACCTGATCTCATTAGGTTTGTGATGTCATTATGCTTTTTAAACTTATTGATTTGATAGTGCACAGTTTGACGCGACACATTAAACTCACTTGCTATGTCTTTTACTGCCATTCCAGCGTTAAACTTCGCTACCATTGAAGATCTGACAACCAAACTCAATTCAGCCGCTTTACCCATGGTTTTTAATAAATTTTAATAAATTTTTATTTTGTTATCAACGTTTAATGTAAATTAAAGTTAACTACACAAGTTTTTTTGGTTATCACGTGCTCAAAACTGTTAAAATATTTACACAAAGTTTCCATCAAAATACTTATGCCACGTAAAAATTCTTTGTCTGCATGCGTTCTTATCAGCAGAAAGAGAATGCAAAAGGTAAACAATACAAAACTTGGCATGCATAGAGCTAAAAATAGATTCTTTGTTTCGCGCATCATTTTTGCACCGTTGTTTTAACGATACCAAGCAAAGTTAGCCTCAATAGTCACAAAAAGGTTTCGTCAAAATACTTATGCCGACTAGTGTAGATGCAGTGTCCTCGTGGTAAGTGCTGTTGATCTACTAAGCGCGAGGTTCCTGGTTCAAATTCCGAAAGTAACGACACCTACGATTTTTGTATTGCTCTGCCTCTTGTGAAAGTCTAACAGCTAGGAGTATAAAAATGCCATAAGAAGGTTCTTAAACTTGACGTTTGTCATTAAAACTTGAGGCCTCGTATATGTTTTAAAAATATACATTCGCACACAAATATAAATATGGAAGATAGGTTTCAGACATTTGGTACGTATTTTCAGTCTTATCAAATGTGCAGTTAAACTTGAACTCAGAATCTCTCTGTACCTGAAATTTTGTTTTTCAAATATGGCGAGGATTGGTATTCTAAGGCTCGGTTTTTCAGTGCGAGATCATCCTAGTTTCGGGATCAAACTCGAGTTAACTCGAGAAAGTAGTTTTTTAGTCATTTTAAATCGAGAGTTAACGAGTTAATCCAGCAAGTTTGGTGAGTTAACCCTGGAATTAAATGAGCAGTTGTTTTTGACAGATGATAAAATATCAAATAAACAATTATTTTCAAGTCCACTCAATTGAGTGGACATTTTATTAAATTTTTAGAAATGAGTGATTCAGATCTCAGTAACTCGAAAATGTTTTTAATATTGAATTCAACTGTTATAAGAAGAAAAAAAACTACAAATCGCGAAAAAACATGTTCATTTGTTTTGGAAATAAAAACTAAACAGCTGATAACTGAGCTGTTGCAGATTTTACACATTTCGATCATTTTTGACAGGAAAATCGATAAAACATGAGTGCTACCAAATCAAATCACCACATACGGAATCAAATTTTATTGTGAACTGAAAAACTGCTTCGTAAGTTAACTCTAGATTACTCTGGATTTACTCAGAGTTAACTCAGCACTGAAAAACCGGACCTAAATAGAAAATCGATATTCTTAAAAGTATTCAAATCGGTTTGTTTATGTACAAATACCGTCTGCCCTTTAAAACATGTACAGCTTATTGTCTGCTCTGAGCATTCCATCAAATACTGTGATTGTGTTACATTACGTGATTGAGACAACTGTCCTCTAAATATACCAATGACCTTTCGTGCAGATCTCCTGCCACTTTCATCACAGCATAACTCCTTGTTCAATATAAGACCAAATTGATTTTGAATATAATACCTATGACTTAAGACTCATTAGGAGTAATTCGGGGCCATCATATGCTCATTATAATGAATTTTATGTTATGTTAGAATTTTAAGTGTTAGCAGCAACTTAAACTCAAGTACTGCCACAGGGTTGTTTGAGTTTAAGCTTGTTTAAGCGTTGAACTTAACCTTAGCTACTTGAAGGGAAAAATCATCGAAAGACATGCAGAGTAAGTACGCGAGGAAATCTTCTGCAATAATGGATCTAAAAAAAACTCCCGGAGGTCTAACTTTCGTCATGGGATCGCACTAATCATTCGACTAATCAGCGATTAAATTTTTAATTACAGTCGAACTTCGATAAACCAAGCCATCACTTTCCACAAAAAAAAAAATCGAGTTATCATGACTTCGAGTTATTAAATATTAAATTTTAATAAAAAAAGTATATAAATACTAAAAACGTAAAGGAACATAATTATTATTTTAAATAGTCTGTTATACATACATACATGATTGAAGAATGGATTTTTTATTTTGTATACGTATCTTCACTCTGCGCATTATTTTGTATTCTTCTTTGTGTTTTTTTAAACGCCTACTTTTTAAAAACAAAAAACAACATAGTAATGTGTGTTCCTACTAATAACAAGAAATTTGCCCGTTCTTACTCACACATTACAAAATCACGATTTTCTGAACATTTGTATACTAGGTCATAGGAACATACAAAGGCAGTACTCCCGAAAGCGATGAATTATAAAACGAACTTGTAAAAACACGCAGAATTTGTGAATTCCCCTCCAGAATTCGACATATCAAAGGTGACGCCAAATAATCTTTTTGAGTTATCAAGAAATTCGAGTAATAGAAGTTCGAGGTATCAAATAAAAATTACATGCGAGTTTCAGTCTTAGCGCTATTGCCAACAATTTTTTTTCGAGTTATTAAATATTCAAGTTATCAAAGTTCGACTGTATTTGAAAAGTAGAAAAGAAAAGTCCGCCGTTTGTCCGATTTCAACAATTTTTTTGTTTCAAAATATTATTAAGTTTCTGGCCTTAGCTAACTCTTCAATATCAAGCGTTTTTAGTCATATTTGCCTTCTCATTACACAGTTAAAACTGTACTTCTCCGTTAACCTGGTTAAGAAGTCTACTTGTCTGCCTATATGTATGTACGGATCAGAGCATAATATAATTTTTTTCGAATGCATAACCTTTGTTTTAACACCAATTCGCCAATGATTTATAGAAACGATGGCTTCTTTTTTTAATCTTCTCAACTTTTCTTAAACAAGCCCAAACTATTTATAACCCATTTCATTTGTTTTGATTTTCTTTTTTATCCATAGAACAGTGACAGCCACGTCCACTCTTTTCAGCTTTTCTCTGAAGACATTTGCCTGGAATCCTGAATTGCTTAGCTTATTTTTTTTCCTCCTCGTTTTTCTTTCTTTTATTGAATATTCATTACATTTTAATCTTTAGCGGAAATCCGGGTAGATTCCCAGCCAGGTGAAACGCAAAATAAAAAAAAACAATCTCGAATCAGCTTAAAGGTCGCCATTGAAAGCCGTTAGCCAATGACCGGACCATTTAAAGAAAGGAAATCATTTACAAATCGTGAAGATTTGAAAACTTTTCGGAAGTATCATACGCAGCTTACTGAAATTTCTCTCTTCTTCTGCTCATTAGAATACTCATAGGTCGTTCTCAAGCTCTGACGGTTGAAAATTCCAACACAAACAATTTTGACGGATTTTTAGGGGGAATAACAAAAAGCTAAAGAAAGATAAAGGATTCGCTGAGAACCCGGCGACTGATGCCGCGTGGCGTCCGTTGTCCCTGGCGAGAAAGACAAAGTATGTATGCGACTTACTCTGACGGTTGTTGAATATGGCTGTCAAGGATGAGAAGATTGCTGAAAACACATACGCTAGCTGATTTCCAATGCGGACATTTTATATGCGTCAGCGTCAGATATAGAGTAAGCCACGTTGTCTGACGCTGTGTAGAAAAATGTTAAAATTGGTCAAGTCGCTTAAATGTCTGCTCGTGAAGTCGTAATCCGTGATAAGCGTCATATGCGCCACAGCTTGTGGGGTGCTTAAGTGACGTACTTTTGATTTCTTTAGTTTTCCCAATTTTTCTATAGCCATGCTAGGAGATGACGATTTTTTCAGAATTGTAGGTATTTGTAGGTGCTGGGTTGGACTTTTTTGGATTTTCGCTGAATGAAGTTGTGTGTCCACTTTTTTCGTGATGAAAAAGGAATATCGGCGTTGAAGACTATTAACTCTTATGAAAACGCCAAAAACCGGAAAAGGAACTAAAGGCTTCCTAATCAAAATAAAAGCTTGTGTGGAATTGATGAATCAATTTGCGTTGTCTCTTTATTTTAAGTGGGCGTGGCTGTCACAGAATAATATTGAATCGCGTTTGATAGTCATACTGTCATAATCACTTGTTTGGACAGATTTTAGATTGGCGAGTTGGTGTTAGAACAAGGGTTATGAATTTTAAGACAAAACTTAAAAAAAACTAAAATCGTTCAGTTTTTAAATAATTTTCGGAAGTAATGATCCACCCAATGAAAAACATTCGTTCACATGATGTGTGTTCACTTCTTCGTTTCTTCCAATATGTCTTTATCTTGAATAAAAAAGGTTAGCAGAAGCTGAAGGCAGGTGAATAACCTTGTATTTGCCAGTTGAGATTACCGAAACTTTTATTGTCTACAAAATCCAATATTTCAAGGGTAAAATACACAAAATAAAGTGGCTAAAAATGCGCCTGTATGTTGAATATACCGTAGCTCCGCTTTAAATTATCTAATTTCGTTTATTAAAAAAAAAAAAATAATTTTCAACATCGACTCCCTTCAACCTCATTTAAGGCTCATTAGGAAAACAATTGTAATCTGCAGCGTGAACAGAATTCATCTGCTGCTACTTTTATGATATACATATGAACTCACTCACTCCATATGATATGATGTATCTGCTCTCGTATCTGCGATTTATGCCATCCATTAGCCTGCGGTTCACATTCACTTTTTTCCCCGTATATTTACCTCACCCAACAAGAAACCTACTTTTACCGCTTTTATGAGCAAAAATGTAACCCAAATGTGGCGGCACAAAAAAAAATTTGCAATCACATTCATCTTGACAATTTCAATATCAGGCACCACTAACCATACAACAGGAGCACAAACATGCCATCCATTAGCTTCGAAGCTGATTACGAAAAAAGATATCGTTGCGCGATTATCAAGCCACCCACTCGTCCGTTCATTCATTTAAAACACCACCCCGCTGCCGAGCGCCGCCACCCACCCACTCTTGTAGTCAGTCATTCTATACACAGCCTGGTGCTGTTGTAATCAGCAATCTGCGCCTCAATCTGAATTTTTATGCAACGAATTCGCATCGCGTATCTGCCCCATGCATGAATGTCAATTGAGCGCTGCTGTGCACGCTTCCGCGATTCCATTTGTCGTCGTAGTCGTTGTTGTCGTCGTTGGATTAAGAGGCGCAGATACTCGCGCTATTGCCTCGCCATGTAATCTTGATTGCTCCATATAATTCCAAGCACACAGCGAATAGCTAGTTACGCTGTGGTGTCGATTGACAGTTGCACCTTTGACAGAATACAAATAGTGGCGAGCCCTATGGCAGAGTGCATGTGCTTGGAACCTACTCGCGCGCCTGATGATCTTGTCACCCATCATCGTTACAGGAAAACCTTTTCCGATGGAAAAAAAAGTGCGTGACGAAAAATAAGTAAAAGGAGGCACCGTATACCACTTCATTTGGGCCATGTCTTCGGTACCAAGACCGATGAGGGCAGTAATTGAAATTCTGTCGGCGATCGTTAGGGCGCGCACAGACGTTGTGTACTTATACGCGGTAACGACACAGAGCTGCAAGTCGATTGGTATGCAGCAGACTGCATCATGATTGATGAGACGAATTAATTAGTTGTGTTACAATTTACTGTATCTGAACGGGGGTGATGATGGTGATGGTGAGTGGGTGACACTCCGCTGCTGGAGTGTAGTCCCTCCATGCACCGAGGGTGTACACATATTGTTGTATCTGCATGTCGTGTCGGGGGGTTGTAGACAGTCAGTCTGGTGTGGAACACAGACACAATCTTGACAGTGATAAGCAGTAGTTGGTCTGAGATCGTGATAAGGTGCAATGTACATGTGCGATACGATGTACGATAGAGGTGATTAAGCTTAGGGAAGCTATTTGTCACGGCAAAACATGCTGACACGAGTATGTGTACCGCATTTGCATCGTGCAATTGTGATCTAATGAGGTGGGGGCTTTTGTTTTCACTCGCCTCAAGCATAGTAGATATGCATGAGGTGTTCGAAACACACTAATTGGAACGGGAGTGTCGATGGGCTTAAAGCAGTTTGCGTATTTGTTATGAGTTGTCATTGACCTACAATATTGAGAGAACGATGTACTTGTATCTTATGCAGATGATTGGAAACTGAGAGACTAAATGACAGACCTCACTCTCTGTCGAATATGAAATATGTCAGCGGCATGTCAATGTCAATTTAATTTCTTTTCCAAGATGCAAATATATTTCATTATCTTTGTCAAATGCCTCACATGATGAAAAAATCTAAAACTAATCGCAGACAGTCTTTTTGAAAATTAGGAGTAATAGCGAAATTATTGAACAAAATTGAGAACCTTGGCGGGCGATTGCTTTTCTTCTTCAACATTCAATTGAAAACCGATCAAAATCAATTTGTTTATCAGTTAGTGCTCACTATGTAGCATTGGCGAGTCAGTACTGTCCTCTTTAAGTGAAATTTTGTATCTGATCAAATAATTGCCAGGGATTTTTTCACCAAATCAAAGTTTCGGTGATTGCGCAATGTTTAAGTAGTAAGATGGGTGACAGAATTTTGCTTTAGATAAATCGATATTAATTGCGAAGGGTACTTCAAGGGGCACCTAGTTCTTATGGATGAATATTGAATGGTGTTTATTTTTTTACCATGAATAAAGAGGACGGGGGCAGTTAAAGCATTCAAATTTTGGCTCGTGGGGAAAGTTTCATTAAATTGTCATTTGTCTAGATTCTAATGAATTTTTTCACCGATCAATAAAACTATGAGATATCATGACTATGTAGATGTATTCGTATAGGAATTTCGTGCTGGTTAGCACCAAGTTAAGATTTATATAGTAAAGAAGAAGATGGCGGTAGGTCTTGGTTTTCGTAAAACTATTGTTCAATGGTTCAGGTATCTTTGCACATTGTGGTCGATATCATTCAAAAGTTTTCAAAGGACGTAGTACTAAGATGGAATAGACATATAAACTAGATGGTACAGTCAGAGCACGTGAACCTTCATTCATGTTGCTACTTTTAGACGCAACACCCTTGATTTGTCTTCTTTCGTCCCAAAAAGTCTGAAGTCTATACGTCGAGAATGAACAGTTTTCACAAAATAGCAATTAAATAAAATATTTGTCTACAAACCATATTTATTTATCATTAATCGCCAAGCTAGATGTCAGTCAATCCAAATGTGTACATCTATATGTCTCTCCCCAAGAAATACAATTTTAAACCTATTTGTCTTACTTTAGCTTTTTCACAGAAATCCTCTTTATTTTCAAGAGGATAGAGCTTAACACCAAAAACCCTACAAGTCCCTACCCTACAATTGTCACCCATTGCTTAGGCTGACAATTCAATGACAAAAATTTGCCGCGTTTTGATCTAGTCCCCAGCCGGAGAAAAATTATCGCAAAGTTTTACTTAAGTACAAGCTACGAAGGTAGATAAAAAGGTTTGTCCGAAAGAGATGGATGGTATAATAATCTTTCCATCGAGGCTCCTGTGAAAATTGTATTAGAAGTCGATTATTGCTTCTCGTCATCTAGGTTTTACCAACAGAGTTACGTTATTGAAGTTATCGGGAATACAAATATAGGGAAGGGATTTATCCCAAGTACAGCCTTCAAAAAAAAAAAACAGACAACAGTGGCAAGCTACATCTTCTTCAAAATTTACAGCCTTATATTTTTTTGATCTAAATGACAACGAAATCGATCATGTAGTAATGACAGAGGCACTTAACCAGCATTTTACGAGCTTACTGTGTAAACTTTAAAAAAAATACTCAACACTAACTTCTACAAACCTTTTCATAAAAAACGATTTTAGAGCCTTTTATGAATGCTAATGAATAATTAGAAAAAAATATTTACATCCTGTCTATGACGAAGTATCGTGTTTTTCATTATGTAAGTGGTCCTCGCAGCTATTGTAAAGCATATAAGGCAACCTTTCGGTCCCTAAGATTCACCATGGATACAAAGTACACACTAATTTCTGCAAAAATCTTTCACATGATAACCTTCATAAGTGGTAAGAGATAAAAAACCTCTTTTCATCGTTTGCCTCTATATTGATTGTCACCCCTCCCGGAATAAAAAAAATTTAACATCGTTCTTTCGCCTTACCTGCCTTTCATCTTCCCACTACAAGTCTGTTTCTGACTTGGTTACAAAAATACTTCAAGCTAAAAATCAGAATACCACCCGCAGCAGCTTCATTTTACATTCTCCACACCATTCCGGCGCTATAAATTGACGGAGAAATCTTAATTTCGCATCCTGTCTCACGGTCCCCCCACACACTCGTACTGAGGATCACCTTTCAGACGACTTTCAGCCGTAAAACTTCGTCTTTGCGACCACCTTTTCAAACCGCCTGATAGTCCAATAATCTTTTGCACCAATTCACTCGAATTACAGACCTTAGTCCGGCCGAAAAAAAAACGCAACGTCAGAATAAATTAACCCGCTAACTGTAACCATTTAACAATAAATCCATTCGAATTTATTGCGCCGAATAATCAAGACCTCGAGAAAACCATGGACACGACGGCTCATCGTAGAAGTAAGTCAGCGGCCACAGCAGCAGCAGCGAATAACATATCCAAATGGAAGACATCCCCATATTTATGCGAATTGGTCAATTCTGCTGCTGCGATTGTAGAGCAACTCTTTTGCGATGTTTATTCGCAGCCAACATAGGCCTCCATTTGTCTTTATCACTATACACACGTATGCACCGCGGGGAGGGTGGCTGCATTTTTCACCGATTTACTATCCCCCACGTCCAGTTCCAGTTTTAGTTCTCCAATGGAGCTCTGGCGCTGGGTGGTAATACAATATCCTTCATAGGCCAACTTGCGGTGTATACGGATATTACACTAACTTGACCAGGCCGCCAGTGCAGCCATATCGCGGACGTCGCCTTACGTCGTCGTCGTCTGATTTATCTCAGGTCCTCAGGGGGATTTTCACTTTGTGTGTTGTTATTTTCTCTTTTGTTGGTTAATAGCAGTATACTAGGCACGATAAGACAGACAGGCCGAAGACGATGAAAAACCGTATGCTGGGATGTTTGTACACCCCTACGACCACCGCATCACCGCACTACTGCCAATGGCAGAGTCAAGGAAGTCAAGGAAGTCACGTTTATGACTTTAAGGCTGCCGTTGATGCTGCTGTTGCTCTGTAGGATTTTTTTTGTTTTCGTAAGAAAATAAAACGATAAGGAGCGCCAAGGAAAAGCCAAACGAGAAAATACGAGAAATCAGATTTTGGCTCAGGAAGAACCGGAGTGAAGAAAGATTTATTGGGCCGTGCAATGTTTAGCTTAGTGAACAGAGCGCAGCGCTCCATAGAATGAGGTTCCGGAGGTCATATTCGAGGAAAAGATAAATATTAGATAATTCGGTTGTTTATCGTGTTACTGGCGAGAGAAAGAGAGAGGTCCAGCAAACTCCGGCTGGGGAATAGACGAAAAATGATGAATGCTTTAGTGGCATGCGTATGGTATTATTGGTTAAGCTGGTCGATGGAGTAGTTGCGATAAGAAGTAGGAAATGGAAAACATCGAATCGGAGATCAACATGGGAGGCTTGGATTGGAAAAGGCGGATTGGTATTGGGGGTGATGACAATGGATTTAAGGTCTGACGGTAAAGAAGGCAATATTCCACAAGAAATCCATTTTTTTATTGCATTTGTAACGGGTGGGCCAAATACGAGATTATTTTTAAAAGTGCAACACAATGAATATTTTATTTTTTCCATGTATAGCTTTATATTACGGACTCAGTGGAACGATGGTTAATGCGATGAACTGCCGCGCAGAAGGTTGTAACTCATAAATTATTTTTCACTGGCCCTCCTCTCGTAATGATCTGACAAATCATCCGAGTAGAATAAATTGTCAAGAAAAGCTTATCTCAACTTAGCCGTTCGGAGTCGGTATAAAACAGTAGGTCTCGCCATCGTGCAAGAGGTACACACGCACACATTGTGAGAAAGCTCGGTCCTGGGTACTAACGAGCTTGATGCGCCAAAAATTAGTATTTGTATTATAGTTTAATAGTCTTCCATATTCATATCATCAATTTAAAAAAAAATCGGTTAACATGGCTTTGTAACGCCCACCGTTGTTCACAGAACAATTTTTAGAAGAAAATTTTTACAATGGTGCCCATGCCACCTATCCACAATCCGCACCAAACTGTCACTGTGGATGCATCAGCAATTTTGTTTGTTAACGTAGCTACCGAGATGAAAATGCGCCTCGTCAGAAAAGATTATTTTTCGCCCAAAATCATTGTCCAATTCAAGTCCAAAGGCCCAAACTGCGAAGCGATAACGAAGCGGATGGTCGTGCGCCTTCAATTACTGAGTCAATTGTACCTTTAGCGGTATTTTGTGATCTTTGTGCAGAATTCTCCCCAGGCTAGTGCGTGAAATGTTGAGCTGAGAGCCACATTCTCATTTGTCCGCACTGCACCACGATGGGGACCATGAGTGTAGTCCATTAGCATACCAGTTTGTCTTTATTTTGGTCAAAACTTCTTTTCAAATAACGCACTGTTTGGGCTACACAGCACTTACTTTGGAAATAATTTTTCAATATTTACCAACGTTGTTTAAGCGTAGAGCGACTCATTTCGTTCCGCAGAGCTATGATACTGACTTTCTGTCAAGATTTCAAGCGGGAAACAGCTGCCAGTGTTAAGATAACCTTTGATTTAAAAAGAAACCACCAGCTGGCCTGTATATCGCTTTCTAAGCAAAAAATGCGTCTAGTTCTTTGACGTTTAAATAGATGTTGTAGTAGTTTGTTACAATTTACAATTTATTAAGTCTGCATAAAGAAGGTTATGCGTTCTATCACAAAAAGAAAGGTTTAACTTGCATTCCTTTAGATAGGTTCTTTGAACTATAAACGGACACAAGAACAACAGCATGATATGCGAGGGTTTGGATACCAACATCATCCTTATATATGTATGTATGGTCTAACTCTCCCTCTCTTTGTTTCTGTTCGTCTTACTCAATAATAGCCCAGTGAGAGTGCGCAAACCGCTCAAAACGAATTGTGTAGGACATACTTTTGCTCAAAAAAAAAAAAATGGTTGAATCCTAATTACATAGCCGAGAAATAAGGCGAAAGGCCATAGATACAATTTCTATGATGCTATCTCAAATACTAAAACACCAACATTTGTGTTCAGAGGATATAAATAGTGGATTTCTGACAATGATAATGGCTTTGACTGTTAGTTCTGTCTATTGGTATTGTTCATCATTCGATGAGTGACAGTTATAGGATTTCAATTGGGGAGTCTTTCCTAAACCAACAAATACTGAGCTAACAAAGTTTCAAAGGTTCCGTTGTTAGTATATGGAAGATGTTCATATAAAATAACAAAGATGTGTGTATTTCTTAGGCAGAGGTACGTTAGTTTAGTGAGTCCGTTGTTGAGGCGAGATGACATGGATCTAATCATTTGACGTATTGATCTTCCCATCGGAATTGCCATTTCTTACTTATGGCACGTCACTCAAGGAGTGTTGTACCTCTACTGTCTCAAACATATTATAGCTAAAAATTTAATTGACTTTGAGTGCAGTTTTATGAGTATGCATTGACTTTAAATGTTCTAGCAAGTTCAGATGCTCAAGGTCTATTCTGTTGTGACTAGGCCAATGTTGGTGCACAACTGTAAAAGTTCGTCGTTTAATATTCGCATAGACATCCCATCAACGCTTCTGTTAAGGTCAATGCTCTAGCGCTGTAAAGTAGGACTCACACCTTCACTGTTAGGGCTTTATTTTGCAATAGCCTTTTCAACTTTTATTATCTGATGAAACTGATAATATCCAATCTGGATATTGAAAAACTTTTTAGATTGAAAAACTGTATTCTATTTTATTGCATTAAAGGTATGAATCAATAGTCACAATCCAATATAATGCGATACAAAATTTCATATGTCGAATAGTCTTGCACTATGGAACTATTAGCAAACCATGGAAATGTTGTGATAACCACTTCTTCTCAATAAATGTACTGATGTGGATTTTAGTGTAACTCATTTCTTCCTTTGGAGGGTCATGACCCTCGACTGTAACTTCTGCACCCCAAATGGCCTACCTGTGGTGATCATAATATGTATTTCGTTTTATCAATTTTTTTTAACATTTTTATCAACTCGAGATTTATAAAAATTTCAACATACCATAGGTCAGATAAAAACAAACTGATTTTTTTTTAAACCAAATAAGACTTATTTGTAAAGTGGAAAAATAATGAAAACAAGTGGTGGGTGCACGACTGGGTCGTACGCAACTTTCTCTTCCACAGGCCGTTAGATCAAATCCCAAACAAGAGAGAATTTGACGATTTTCATAATTTTCTAAAAATGTCATAAATAATGTCAAAATGTGATTATACGAACGTTTATTCGGGAATTTGAAGGAATCGGTGTCTATGTGATTTTCTGTTATTGAGCAAAACTAAAAATTCTGTTAAGGAATAACTGACCCAAAACTAATTACGTGCAATTGTTGTAGATAGTAATTGTTGTATATAATTTAAATTCCATTCAATTTGACAAGACAGTTTGCGAGATATTAACTATTTTCCTTATAAGGCCTAAATGTAAGAATTCGTTACATATATGGATTTTCTAAGTATGCAGTTTTCTTGGGACTAATATGCTTACAGTATATAAAAAGTTTAATTAAAATTATTAGAGCCGTTTTTGAGAAAATTGGGGGTATGTGTAATTTTTGTATAGCAGGATCCGTTAATAACATGGCTAAAAGCAAAAAAATGGCCTAGAATTATGACCAAAACAAACATGGATGGAAATTGAAGAAAATCGGTCAAGCCGTTTAGGCTGGGGAAACTATTACGGACAGACGGGCCGACGAACCGACGGACGGAATTCCAAAAATCACTTTTTTGGGTTCCAATATCATCGTCAATCAATCAAAATCTCGAGGTCGAAAAATTGCACGAAAACAACATCTCTCTCTTTGTAAGAGAAAGTTTAAAATTAGAATTATGATAAAAAAAAACCTGGATACGAAGTTTGGAGAAATTCGGTTAAACCGAACAGACAGACCGACGCGACGGACGGAATTGCAAAAAAAAAAAAACACTTTTTTTGGTTGCGCTATCATTGTAATGTTAAAAAAGAAAAGTTAGAAAAAATCGTGTTCGAAATTTTTCACGAAAACAATACCTTTGTTTTTGTAAGATGAAGTTAAAAATTATGACGACACATTTTTCCTCTCCAACTTCTTTCCTGCGACTCACTCTGTTCATATACCGGCCTGAATTAATTTTTTTTATAAAATCAGCGACCAACTATCCCAGCTAAAGAAATTGCACACCGCACCGTGACTGTCCAACGGGGATGCATAAAAGCGATTTCGGATGGAGCAGTTCACACGCGTTGTAAGAAAAAGCTAGGCCCTGGGTACTAAGGAGCCTGTTGTACCAAACATTTGTTTTTATTTGAATGTTTATAAAAGTAATTTAAAGTAGAACGTATAAGAATCAAATGCGTATGACCCAGTCTTGCACCCACCACTCATGTTTATCTAATATCTGGACGATAAACAAAGCTTTAAATATGATATTTATGACTAACATCCATCAGCGAAATGTATTCTCTTACCCTATCTGACACTTGATGATATGATAATAGCACATTAATATCCTTCACTTGAATGTCATTAAAAGTTCAATTAAATCCTGTTTTCCCTATCCGACATATATCAAATATTCACTATCCATTTCCTATAATTACACTCATGTACGCCATTCATGTCAAAACTTCAATCCCCTGTTCTCTTCAATTTAGCTCTCATATTTACTTCCATGCTTTATAAAACTGCAAATTTCAAATGCTATCTTGAATTTCCATCTCGAAATAATTGTGTAGAATTTCCATTTTGTTGCATGATAGGCAAATATAATCGATCTTTGTTCCGCCTCTAGTATCGTCAAACAATCTCATTCACTTATTATTTTCCTCCAATATAATTAAATATTTTTCCTTTCATCGAAGATTAAAGCAAAATACCGCGTTTCATTAAATGTGGCGCATATAGCACCCCGATGTGAATTGCATTACTCTGTGTGTTTGTGCAAGTCCATTGCATTCTAATTTGTTGGTCACCCTGCATCCTATTAGCACGCTATTAGTTTTGTGTAATTGTGTGTAATAGTTTGTTGCATTCATTTGAGATTCTTTTTTGTTTCAATCCGCTGGTACTTTTTTAATTAATTATTTGCAATTACATAAATGAAATGACCTGCTGGTGAGATAAATATGTTATTTTGTTAAACAAACAACTAATGAGCTTGTGAATTGTTACATTTTATGAGGGCAGCAGAGTTCAAGAGCAGGGGGGGGGGTAAATATTTCGATTTTCAATTATATTAACTAGCTTATCGATGGAAATGTCGTTAAAATTGGCGTAATTGAATTACTAAATGATTTTAAGCGTTATTGATTTGTTTACTGTTGACGTTCAAAATAGATTAGAAATTCATAGATAGATTGAGTTTTATAAGAAAAATTCCAATTCAAGTACCCTGAAATTCTGCGCTGCAGTTTAAACCCCGCACAACTTACTAAAACTTCTTTTACCGAAATCAATCAACCTCGAGCTCGATTTCTACCCTGAAATATTAGTTTGACATATCTGACTGGTATTAATAAGGGGTGGCAAGCTCTCATTGCCATATGCCCCGAGTGGTCGCCATCCTAATTGAGTTTTTGAGTGCCCAGCCAGCATGCATGAAACACGACTTATATGCTGGAAAAGCCCCGCCTGAGTTTTGTCCTTAAAGTTAACATAATTAGAACTGGTCCCCAAAGTCCAGAGGATGGCCAGAAACACTTTCCTCATTTAACCACTAAAATTTGGTGCGCTGCTTTCCAGCACCTTTTTTTTATCGCTATATGATATCGCCGTGCTAAAGCGAGGAGCTCCAGAGCACTATCGATGTATCAGTCGCGGATCAGCCAATTGTCCACCTTGGCTCGATGGCGGTGGTTTAATGCCGTTATTTCTTTGACTTACCCTAGCGATTCGAAATAAACGAATGCCTCTGGTAGAACAAAGTCCGACATAAACGTGTTCTCTATGTATATATCATTCGGGTAGTAAGCCGCAAAGATCAGACTGTTGTTGCTAGCCATCGCTCTTTAGACGTGCCTTCGAGTCACCTTAATGAGGAAATTGTCAATTGTATTCAGCTGAGCCCCATCATATATTAGGACCTTATTGTGATAGATTTTGTGTACTCGGAATCTGGCGGTAGGTACAATCCTAAACAGGATTGGAAATACCGCCTCTCAAACGCCCTTATCTTTTCCATGCAGGATGGTTCTACATTAAAACACACGGGACAACCGTAAGCTATGATTGGCCTTATTCGGGCCATGTAGCATATGGCTTTCTCCCTTGAATCAAGTTGACTGCTTTGAAACAATCATAAGCTCCCCTAGACCTGGTCAGACAACCTCTATACATTTTTCTAAAAATACAAAAACTTGTCAAGCCATTCTAAATATTCACTAGTTTTTTTCAGACCACATAATCTACCAGTTTGATCACTTGCATGAACATTTTAAGAATGATGAATTGATCACTCGTTCAAGTAATATTGAAAAGTAACATTGGTCGTGTGGGGCGCTCAAGATGAGCCGAGAGAGATCGAATTACTCGAAATTGTTTTTGCTTTTAAGCTGACTGGAGACCAAATTTGCCATACAGCTATTGTCTCTGCAGTTTCCTCATAGTGCATTCGCTCTGAATATGTCAATTGCTAAAAATGAGCTTAACAAACAGGAGATCATCGATTTGACCACTCCCGTTATCTTGCTCTTAGCAGATCTCAGTCTGAAACCACCCACTCCACCACCCATCAGATTCTCCACTTGCCGAAACCATATCAGTAGATTTTTGAGCAGCTTCTTGCATATTTAAAGACTTTTTTTTGTAGCAATGTAGGTCAGGGCCATGTACACTCTCACTGATTCAGTATAGTAGGTGAAGCTTTGTAAGTGCGGGTCGTGGCTCGAAATTGAAAACATTGTCCCCAAACTGTTGTTTGTTCATATGGTTCTCTATTCCTGTTTGTTCTCTCCCACGGTGAAACGTGTATTATGCCAAGTTCAAGAACATGTTAAGCCAAGCTAAGCCGGCAATATGTGTTCTTTTGTTAGTGCAATTCAGTGAAGTGAAAATTATGTTATCAGGTTGATAACGGTGTTAGGTTGTACGGCCGGGCTTCAATATCAAGACCTTTTTTTAATCCATCGCGTGAATTATGTCAATAAATCGTTTGGTTGGGGAATGTGATCGCTATCGTTATTTCTTATTTATATTCATCGAACCACATATGCTTATAAAAATTTTACGTTTCAATCACCGGTAAGTTAATTTCTATCTAGGTATATGGAATACGTTTTGGAAGTATAGAGTTCATTGGTCTTTGCTTGCCCTTTCTACTGACACCTGTCAATTTCTATAACCTTATAACTATTATCCTCTCAGAGTCTTTTGGAGTCATGGGACTATTTTGCAATTATTTTGCAAAAGTCTTGAGTCCTAACATGGCGTTCTTAAAATCCACCTTTCACCACCCTCTCGATTGAAGGTTTGAACTCAGTTTAAGAATTAAACTCTGCTAAACTGGTGTAGAGTTTGATGTAAAAGTGTAGGTGTTGCATGTGATTTTCAAGGGAGCGTATCGCAATCCCGCTTTTTATAATCCCGTTTTTCAAAAATCCCGAAAAAAAGTTTTAAAATCCCGTTTTCTAAAATACCGCTTTTTTAAATCCCGACTTTTAAAATCACTCATATTCAATATACCGATCTACTATAATCCCGCTTTTTAAAATCCCGTCAAATCCCGTCAAATCCCGCCAAGCTCGTTTTTTATACACAAGTTAAAGTAAATGAAAAGTTAAATTTGGGTACGCGCTATAAAATAAATTATTTAAAGGAGAAAACTAATGAGTAAAATAGGTTACAAGCAGAGTACCGCCCACAATATACAACTAAACTAAGGTATCAATATATTATGTAACAAACGGGATTATAGAAAACGGGATAGTAAGAAACGGGATTATAAAAAGCGGGATTATAAAATAGCGGGATTTTAAAAATCAGGATTATAAAAAGCGGGATTAAAAAGTCGGGATTTTAAGAACGGGATTATAAAAAGCGGGATATCGTACCCAACCCGATTTTCAACTATGTATTTGTACTTTCTCTTAAGCTTCACTAAATACTTTTGTATGCTATTTCCACCACCCACTTACAAGAATGATTTTTGGAACTCGGTTAAACAGATTTTTTTAGATAAATTAGCCTCTAGTTTAGATAAATTATTCCTCTGCTTCCTGTAAGATCTCCTAGAATTTTTTCAGAAAAGGGCAATAGCAAAGGAATTTAACTACTTTTATCAGGGCCTCGATGAGCCGGGTGAGCGTTTATACTATATGCAACTATAGAAGAAGATCTCCACAGGATCAATTGTAAATGTTTTATAAAAGCTCACAGCACATGAATATGTATATGTTTTAACAGACTTGCAATATGTAAAGCATTTGTTCAATCCCTCATGGTTCTTGGGAAACTGTATTTCCGTATCGTTACCTTTCTGCGTTAAGAACTAGATACGTTCTAAACATATTTTTTTTAGGGATTAGAAAAACGAATGATTTCCCTCAATCGAAAATAATACTGAAACTTTTAAATTAAACTTATATATACGAGTTTCCATCTCATATGTTTTGATGCTCACTTAGCAGATACGATGTTATTGCTTTTATATGAAGCACTTTTTAATGATTGACACTGCAACCTTCAGGGTAATCAAACGTGTCATTCAATCCTAAAATTTTGTTTGGATAATGGAAGAACTTAGCTTTCATTTATTACTGATTTTTGGGATGGATAGATAAAACTGCTGGTCCCCGTCGTATATTGCAACTACTCACATCAGATAACAGATAGTTTCTCCATTATTTGATTTTTCTAAACTCTATTCTTTATTGTTGAATATTATGTATCACTAAGAATATATCATAATATACGAATACAATTTGCATACATCATAAATTGTTAAGTATTCGACACCAAATCAATAGTTTGGTTCGGTGTCGAATACTTAACATTTAAAGATCCACATACTGTCTGTATTTTATGGAATGCAGATTTAAAGCCAGTGTTGGCAGTGTATCAAATAATATAGACTTGCTGCAAATTTTTTTTAAATGCTCCAGTAAGATCAGATCATTTTGTTTATCAACTACAAGTTAGAATTATAGAGTTGTATTTGGAGGCTTAATAATATTACTTTGAAGCCCTTTATATTTAAGTGGATCCTAGTGTATATAAAGTAAATGAAAATTTCAGAATGGGGTTTGTTCTTATACTAATGATCTGTTTGGCTTTAAGTACTATATTTGTGCCTTAAACATTATTTAAAAAAAAAACTAACATTCAGTGTTATTTAAATAAATAAATCCAGGTAGTCATGTATATTTTAAAAAGAAAAAAATTAACAGTAATTGCTGTTTGAATAAATAGATATATTTATCACATATGGGAGTCGTCCTCATATCATTATATAAATGCTTAAAAAAGTTCTTCAAAACTATGCAACAAAATCATATTTCATATCTATTTAATTTTCACACATGCAAACCAAGGTTTAACAAATTTACAGTATCACCTTATCTCAAACAGAAGCCGTAAACATAAAAAATATATCTCCTTAAAAAAAAGAGAAAAAAATGCATTCTCATCTCAAATTACCATTGACATCACAACTAAAATTTTAATATAACAAACCATTCCTTTTCGTCAAATAAAAATATTTACTCATAAATTGTATACAAAAAGAACGATTATCCCCAAAGTGTATCTAAAAATAGAAATTATCCACCCGGTGAAATATTTTAACATTCTTAATTTTTTTTATTTTGTTTGCCATATTATTTTTCACTACCACTCTACACCTCTAATGAGCCAACCAAAATGACAAACATAAAAGTACACCCCCTCCATCAGCCGCCGTGAAAAGAAAAACAATACACCCAACCAGCCGGGCAACAAATTGTATTGTCTCCTCTTCACCAATTTAATGACCTAAATTTTATCATCCCATTATCAGTGTTGTCAAATAAAAATAAACTTACGGCAATGTATATCAAGGTCATAAATATCTTCTTTAAGTTTGTATATATACAAAACAAAATAAAAAAAAAAACAGTCACACATTGCACACCTAACAAAGACCGAGTATCTTATCACTGTCAGCCATGCAAATAGTAATGCCCTAGGGGGAGTTTTTCATTCTTTTTTTTATCAAAACTTAGATAATGTATCTGTTTGCAAATTGTTTTATTTTGTTTTTAATTTCATTTCTTTATTAGTTTGCAAGTCGTCAGTCACTCACAATGGAATTTAAGGAATTTTATTTGCATTTCACTTGTGTGTTGTTTTGCAAAAAAGCAAACAATTATAATTTTAATTAGATATTGTCATTGGGAAGTGTTTTGCCAAAAAATTTTAAAAAAAATATCGAAGTCAGCTGTTTGGGACATAATTAGATGAGGGAGTGTTTTACGATATTCTGCGATTTTTTTTAATTTAAATTATGAGGTTATAACAAATGTCTGTGGAATTTGAGGAATTTCAGCTTAGATAAGAATATAGCTTTGTCATTAATTTGATATTGTGGCGCCGCTAGGTGGGAATTGAGACAGCTATCGGTGGTTTTATTGTTTTTAATAATTTATCTTACCGTGAAATTTGTTTGCTATTTTTTTGCTACAGAAAGCTGGTATATCAAATTACCTGGAAAATAAAAAAAATCAAATTAATTTTGCTGGTGTGCGGTTCATAAGACTTTTTTAAATAGAGTGAAAATTATACATACATTTGTCCACAATTAAATGTACAAATTGGGGAAATTTAATATAAATAAAAGCAAAAGTTAAATAATAAGACCATTTTGGAAGATAATTGTCTTGTTATTCAACCTGAAAAATATATCAGATATTCATGAAATATACGCATGTCGTGATTCCCTAATTTATCTCTTAGTACACACTATTGCAGGATATACAGATATTGCTCTAAAATTGAGATAATAACATTATTTCTATGACAACGGAATAGAGATGCGTTTGCCACATACTTTAACAGTAAAAAAAAACTTGGTAGAAATTCCGTACTTATTCACATTGATATACATGCCGAAACCGTTGGTTATCATGACATTGATTGATTGGTAGAGCCATGGTACCTCCTTTTTAACTTTCCCTTGCAAAGAGAAGTATATATTCAGCCCTATCGAGGTATCCGTCGGAGCTAACAATTTTCCGCAACGCATACTTCGTCGGAGGTTCAAATTCCATTCTAGGTATGTGTCATCGGAAAAAAATACTACACAGACGCGACGGCTTCACTTCACTACAATTCGTAATAAATTTCGCGAAGAATTTTCGTTGGAGCAAATCGGAAACGGAATGGCACTTAGCTGTCAAAAATTGCACGAAAAATGCACCTAAACGCACTTCAACGGAATCCGCCGGGGTGCGTTACAAAATGTCGGAGAAATATTCTGAACAGCTTTTTGGAAGAATGCCTCGAAGTAAAAATCCTCCGAATCGTATAAAATCGGAGAATTTTCCGCTCCGACTGATACCTCGATAGGGCTAAATGTTTTTTAAAAAGTTTCGTCCTCCAGATTTTGATTGATTCTAACATTACGATGATAGCGGAATCCAAAAAAGTGGTTTTGAAATACTGTCCGTCTGTATACGAATGGTCTCTCCAGCCTAAACGGCTTCACCGATGTTCTTCAAACTTCGTATCCAAGTTTGTTTTGGCGATACTTCGATAGAGCTGATTGTTTTCGTAAAAATGTTCGACCTCGAAATTTTAATTGATTCTAACATTACGATGATAGCGAAACCAAAAAAGTGTTTTTTCAAATACTGTCCGTCTGTATACGAATGGTCTCTCCAGCCTAAACGCCTTCAACGATTTTCTTCAAACTTCGTATCCATGTTTCTTTTGGTCATCATTCTAGACCAATTTTTTTTTACTTTTAGCCATTTTATTAACGGTACCTGCCATATAAATATTACACATTACACAATTTTCTCAAGAACGACTGAAACTTTGAAAAGTGTCAAATTCTCGCATGCTTGGTATTTGATCTAACGCCCAACTCATTGTGAACGAGAAAGTTCTGTATGAACCAGTCTTGCACCCGCTAATTGTTTTCTTTGGTTTGAACCTGAACCTCATTTTGTTTCGTAACATACTTGCTTTTAAATCAATGAACCAGTGGAAATCAAGAACGTCCAACCCGTAGGAACAAATGTTTGTGATCGATTATTTAGGTCTTTAAAAAAAATCTGTTCCATACAAGCGCTCAAACCTAGCTTCTTCCTTCATTTATGTGTGCGAAGCTATTATCATTAACACAATGAAGAGCACCTCTTGTTTAACGCCCAATCTGAACGACTAATTCGAGAAGTTTCTCATGACAGTGTTACTCCTCAATGTTTGTCGGACTTTCGCAAGAGGTTGAGTAGTGAAAAAAACTTAAGTTGTCATTTTCGGGATTTGAATCAGAGAATGCGCGTTTAGTAGTCGTACGCACTAAACACTAGGACACTGCTCCTGCAGTTAGGTCTTTATTGGAAATTGAGCTAGTAAGTCGGCCTGCATGACAATGTCAATACCAGCGTCACCACCAATGCGCTGCAAATAATCCGTCAGTTTCATAATGGGTTATGATATATTATTCCAATTTAATGAAGTTGCTTCTCACAACATCAGTACCTAATGATGACTTATGAAATTCATTAACTGCCCATAAAACCTACCTCATCCCTTTATTTGTGTGTGCGAGGTTCTTATTATTTTTGATGACCTCCTGTTAAAAGGCGAACGGCAAATTTGAGAAGCTACTCATGACAATGTTTCTCTTGGATGTTTATCAGACTATCGCAAGACATTTGGCAGTAAAAAACTTGATTGTTGTCACTTTCGGGATGTGAACCAGGGTTCCCGTCCTTAGTAGCCCAACGCACTTACCACTAGATAGTTGGCTTAGATGATGATACTAAATTTATATAAATAAATGAAATATATATTTATTATATATTTCATCCCCATTCAGGTGCGGACATTTATTTCAAGTAAGGGATACGGTTTTAAACGATTCGCACACGGAATTGTGTAGCCTTTTTTCATAAATTTTGTAAAATTTGAGACCTAACATCTAGGTTTAGATAGTTACGGTCAAAATTTCATTTTATACCACTCAAAAGCAACACATGATGATGAAAATGATATAAAAATATTCTCACATATAAAGGGTATCAGTCTAGAGGTTTTTTTTTTTTTTTTGAAAAAAGTGAAATAACACAAAAAATCAAATATATTGTGAAATCTTTATTGGTAATGTAAAGAACCATTTTTGACATTCACTTTTTCAAGATAATCCCTTTCAAATGTTGGCCGCAACTACGCCGTAGATCGTCCATGCGGACGTTCCAATTTTCGATGACGCGTTCGAGCATATTCATCGGTATCCGCGAGTAACACGGGTAATGTTGGTCTCCAATGCTTCAATCGTAGCTGGCTTATCCACAAACACCTTAGACTTTACGTAGTTTCAAAGAAAAAAGTCTAACAGAGTGATATCGCATGATCTTGCTGCTCAATTGACAGGACCAAAGCGTGAAATTAATTGCTCACCGAAGCGGTCTCCCAATATGACCATTGATTCACTAGCAGAGTTGCAAGTAGCGCTGTCTCGTTGGAACGAAATGTTGTCGTGACCTCGGGCTTCAATTTCAGGCAACAAAAAGTCCTTTATGTGCGATAACGAGCTCAATCTAGAGTAACGTAGGAGCCGCGCCGCCTCGTTTTTGAAGAAATACGGACCGATGATTCCACCGGCCAAAAAACCACCTCACACGGTTATTTTGAGTGTATGTAACAGCAGCTCTTGAACTTCTTCCGGTTGCTCTTCGGTCCATGTACGGTAATTTTGCTTATTGACGTATCCATTCGGCCAGAAATGGGTCTCATCCTCATCGCTGAACAATATGTTAGTCGAAAACAGTGTATCATCAGCAAGTCTTTCGAGAGCCCATTCACTGAAACGATGACGCAAGGGAAGGTAAGCCGGCTTCTATTCTATCGGCAGCTGAATATTGTATGCCTCCAAACCAAGATTTTTGCGTAGAATCGCACATGTTGCTCCATATGACAGGCCAAGTTGTTGAGAACGGCGCTAAATCGATTCATCGCGATTTTCGCCTATATTTTTCGCTAAGCCGCTAAATTTTCAACACTATGCGCTAGACGTGGTCTATTCGGTCGAGTGTCATTAAATAGTGAATATTGGGTCTCCAATTTCTTGTTGGTATCGCGAAGCGCACAAAAACCATTCTTCGCAGAACGTCAAATTTCGTGATAAAATTGAACGATTCATAAACGTTGTTCGGGTAAAAGTCTATTCATGATGAAATGTCAATGAATACTGAATAAAAAACCCATGGCAACTTGACACAGCTCACGCGCCATCTGTCAAAAACCCCCTTTTGAGAAAAATCCCTCATGTTTGGTCGCCCGTTATAAACAAATAGATTTTTCAATGAATTAGATGCGTTTCCCTACAAAGGTTTATATGATCATAAACATAGACCCAAAAAATTCTCCATATAAAAATGAACACCATTCGTGACCAGTAGCTCTTCCATGAAGAAGATTGTATCAGGAAGTTGTGCTATTCAATTAATTTATGTGCCGCCTTTTGTACTCTGTTCTTATTAGCACACGAATTGCATGTCAAAGCATAAACTTTAAATCTTGCGTGATGAAACGATTTCATTAGCACACAACTCTTACGTGTGTGTAATGCCATTTCCTTTAAGTGTAGCTTCATCGTGTATGCCTCAAATATTGCACGCCATTTCCATGTCCGGCGAAATTCCGCTCCCCTATTAAAATGAAGCTGAATGTATAAAATGTGTGTCGCATTGGATAAAAAATACCATATGCTGGTGTGTCGGGTTCCCATACTTCAAAGAGGGGTTCATTTATCTCTCCCCTCGCCCACTATTTGTGACATTTTATTTGACAGTAGCTAACGATAGCACCTCGATATGCATTCAATTGCATATGCATTATGCACTGTGCAGTGCTGTGCGGTGTAGTGTGTGCTACCATTTTTGGTCAGATCAACTCTGTACCCTGATCATTGTTAGACTGGCGCCTGGCTTTTATTTTATTTTTTACAATTATTTGAGGTCATTTACACTCATGCAATCATTTATGTAACCGATCTCCTGGTAGCTGGCGGTGTTTCTATGGCGGTAATCCGCAGCGGCTCTCGCATGACACGCGATTAATATTGATTGCAATTAAAATGGAGAGGTAAACTAGTAGTAATTGGTTTTGCTGTTCAATTCTTTTTTCTTTATCGAGGTGCTGAGATTAGATAAAAACATATCTAAGCTGAGTATGCGTGGTGTAAGATACAAAAAGTCAATTATTTCCATTGGAATGCCATCATCGGCAACAGCATTCCAGAATAAGTACAACTTTCAGCTGGTTGCAAACTGTCATTAGTAGTGACGTGCTTTCGCAATAGCGAACGCACTGAGCCATGTCAGTTATCTTCATTCGACTTTGGGCTTATTCTAGTGCCGCAGTGTTCGAGCTGTCAGATGTTTGACATTAAATTGAATTATGTGTGTGCATCAGTTTCAGTGTATGTTCTGATGATAAGCCTATGCCTGCAAATGAAAGGAATGCCTCATGGAATTCTACGAACGTCTACGAACGTTGTATGGTTAGATGAGTGCGTGTTGCGGGCGGTGGTATATTGCCGTTAATGAATTGTTATTATTGTTGGGGCAGGATAAACAACCCAGGTGTTGAGAGTTTAGTAACAATCTTCTGATTAGAATGGTGCACACTATTATTGATGGAAGTAGTTACATCGTTTGTGTGTGTTAGGTAGTGGTGATTATAGCTAATTGAATTGATAAAAGCTGTGTTGTTGGATGTGATAAGATGTTGGTTTTTCATGCGGTTAGGATATGGAAAATTACCACAGATAGGTAGAGATATTTTTTTCACTTAATCTTAACTGATATGTTGCATGTTAAACATATGTTTCAACACAATAATCAGTTGTTGTTTGTAGAATAACATTTTGTCAAGGTTTTCGTAAATATTGTAGGGAAATTTAATACAATATTTGAGAATGTATACAAAGCACATCCTGCTTGTCTTATTTTTGACCACTTTTTAGAACATCTATGTGTAGATTTATATCCACAATAAGTCGTCGTATGTTGATTGCCCTTTAGCTGGAAAATGTTTGTTTGCTTGTTAGCATAGACCTCATTTCCGATTTCCTATATAGCATAGTCCTGGTGTTTAATTAACTTTGCTTTCTTATAAGCATACTTTATCTTGCATTTGTTGTAGGGACAGATATTTTTCTCAAAATTAAATGTTACATGTAAGCGGAAACTTTCAAAATTCCTGCGTAAGATGACGAATCGAAATGGTTGTATTCTCAAGCGCTACAGCAACATTGACGTTTTCAAATTATTTTTGCATTTGCTATAACGTTTGCCAAAAATCTAGCTGTGTTTACAAATGTTCTGTTGTTGTGGCGACGGTTTCACTTCATTACAATTTCACTACAATCGGAAAAATAATGTCACTTAGCCTCCAAAAATTTCACGAAAAATGCATCTGAATGCACTTCAACGCAACTCGTCGGGATGCGTTACAAAATGTCGCAGAAATATTCCGAATAGCTTTTCGGAAGAATACCTCGAAACTAAAATCCTCCGAATCGTACAAAATCGGAGAATTTACCGCCGCTCCGACGGATAGTTCGATAGGTAGAATTCGACGACTCGTTGATTCGGAATATATTGGTTACGATCTGCTAATGTGCTAGCCATCTGAAACGTTTGTTGCGGAGTTTTTTGTTTGACTTGGTCTCTGATCAGGGCTTATACAGGATCTCCTTAGTAGTTCGAGTGGGAGTGAGAGAAGGCAATAGTCTGAAAAGATCCGAGCTGTTGCCTTAAACATTTCCGACCAATTTCTTGTACGGCAATTTAAAAGCATATGAAGTGCTCAAAGTTCAGTTTGCTTGATACAGATCAATGGACGGACCGCTTCAAGTACTATATACGATAAAGTGGTTCATAGCTCAATTCCTCTTTCGCCTGTTGCATGATTCAAATTTTAATTTACTTTTAGGGACACCAGCCATGTTTTTGACTGTCAGATGACTATTCCATTTTAAACTCACTAGACAGCCTTTTTAAGAATGAATAAAAACTTTTCCTTAAATCAAAATGGGAATTAGCTCTATCAAATCATAGAAAGGTACTGATTTCCTAGCCCTTACGTTTGGTACCATGAGAATAATAATCAGCGGATACCAAACCAATTGACATTAAATTAAGAGAAACCAAAACCACTCAATACCAAAACCGAATTTTCTACAGATCTAAGAACTTGTGACAAACTACCAATTCCCACTTGGAAGGGTAAACAAATATTTGCAAATATAATTAACTGCCATCTACACCTTACTTCATGAATAATAAACTACCAGTACGGAATGCACATCCTAGCTGCATTTTTTAACACTTGCTCTCAATATTGGTATTAAGCTCAAATTGATTTGCACTAAAGTGAAAACATGCATCGGCACTTGTGGAACTTTTTCAATCCACTTCACTAATTTGATGCTAATGCTTTCAACTCGATTCTATTTCAATGCCAAAGTCATATCCCATCGTCAATTAATCGCAATAATTAACATTCGACTTTAGAAACAAACAAAAGATTTCAAATGATCCCATGTCGCATTTTGTACCGCCCCAAGACTCCCGCACCTTTTCGCATGACAAGCTCTGTTTGTGTCTGCAATTTTACGGCCAACTAGTGCTTCCAACTCGATAATTAATCAAAACGCGAAAATACATACACTTGACATGAGAATGACGTTATGTACTTGTAATTATGTCATTTTCCGAGCACTACGCTTCAACACTCTCAACTTTCAATTGTATCTCGATACTATGAAGTCATGGACAACGTGCCACTCGACGCGCGGCACAGTACAGCATCATTAAGTTGTCTTCCACTCCTTGGTGTCTCATACTCTCGTGCTCTATCGCTGTACAGCAAATTGTATAGACGGGAAAATATATTGAATTTCTAATCATCAGAGATAATTAAGTGCACACACCGTCATTTTAATGTTAGATTTTGCAAAAAAAAAAAAATAATAAAACAACTTAATGACACCTAATGGTGATTCGGCTTTGCAAGGAGACAAACGCCGGCAACAGTAGACAAAAAGGCGTAATAACAAAACAACGTCGACGATTATAATTTAACGCTTCATCAACACCATATTTTTGCGGCGGCTTTTAATTTACCATAAAACTTTAAAAAAAAAAAAACCGCCTAATACCTCACTCCTGCGGTACCCCATACAACCGCCCAGGGTTGCTAACAAACATTTAGTAGTTCTTAACAGTTGCCGCTGCAGATTGGACATAAAATGTTCATTCCAGGATTTATGGACCAATGGCTAAATAAATGAACACGAATGGCATTCACCATCCAGCACTCTAGGTCTGGTGGTGCCTGTGGCTGCGGCAGCGGTGCTAGATGGAGCAAAGTGCCATGTTGCATGCTGTTTGCAATTTAGTTCGACGCGCGTTAATGACTCCAATTGCAAGAGAGAAAAAGAGACAGCGAGCTTTGCCTAGCCTATCCACGAATTGCCAGCTTCTGAATGTGGCATGCAGTGAAGTGTAGTGCAGTGCATATGCGGCGGGATAACAACAACCTGTGTTGCAATTATATTAACAAACGCACAAAAAATGCATAGTTGACATTTTTACTGAGCGCACAAAAACAAAAAAAACACAAATGAACGGTTCGTAGCTACGAATTGGTTTTTATGGTGCGGAGAGTGTGGGAGATGCGAAAATGTGGTGAACGCTAGTAATGGATTTTAAATGTTTTTTGTTTGCAATGTTTTATTTTTTTTTTGGCACGAATGCTAAGCCTTGTTGTGGAATTATCCATTAAAGGCGGTGAATGGGTGTTTTTTTTTAATAATTTAGTGAAAGTGCATTTCGCGAAATGCTAACTAAACGGTGATGGTGTGAATGTTTTGGTATTCTATTTAAGAGGCTATTTGCTTATACATTTTTAGCACTTAGTGAAAAGTGGGAATCTTCTTCAAAAATGTTTTAAATTTACATGAAAGTTGATTAACGTCAAAAACAACAAACTTAATTTTTAATTTTTATTTTAGTGTCTTTGACTTTGTTTGCCAAACAGGCTAATGAAATTTGACTTTATTAAGAAACTCAAATAAATATTGTTGAAGTTCATATAATTTATTTCATTTTACTTCATTTAAAAAAAATAGATAGATCAACTTTATCGAGATTTTTAAATGTTAGAATAATTTTAATTGCCTTCACTCCGAGTGATGCATTTACTCATCACTGCTTGATCAAATCGATAGTTTTGAAGCATTAAAATTTGATTTCCGTTCCTGATTTCGTTTCCTTTTTGTAAAATTCCTGTTTCCCAGAAAAAATCAGGTGCAATCAGTTCTGGAAACCTAAGGGCCAACGAGTTTTTCGAAAATAAATGGTTTGTATAATGTAAGCTGCAACTATACCATAATATGCCTGATATCTGTGAACTTGCTGAAACCACACAGAGTTAAAAAGAATTCCTTTTTCTCCTGAACAGATAAAATCCTGTAACATTTTTTTAAGAACCATTAGAGTGCGAACGTTTTCTTTAAAAAAAGACAATGAAGCTTGATGACACTGCAAACCACACTTTAACTCGAGCTGGTTGCGATTCCATCTCATGGAGTATTTCGTGGTTAGAGCTACCACCTATTAGACAATTTTATTTTGGTTATGTGTACAATGCCGTTAGGTCGAAATAGGCTTCTTCTGACATAATCATAAAGTTAAGCATGATTTCGTCCTTTACCTATGGAAAATCCTCTGGCACAAATCCAAATGAGTTAACAAGAGGGCGGGGTTTAAACCTTGTAAGCAATGAAATTCAAATCTTTCTGCAGAACTGTCTGCAGTGGCGTTCTTCTGATGGCCATTCGATCAGATGAATTTGTTTCCGAAACGAATGAAGTGACATGGAAACAGTAGCCACTGTAACCTATCTCCGAACTGTGGACCTAGATTGAACTGATTTAGTCTAGTCGAGTCGATCTGAGTCGATCCATTTACTTTGAGGTATATCTACCTTAATTACTTCTTTTGTTACCGACTTTTATCAAAACTAATATACTCCTATGGGATAGGATAAAAAAGTAGCCCAGGTAATGAACCTGTGCAAAATGGCCGTTGGCTCCAAAACAAATGAAGGAGTGGGTGCTGGTATTTTCTCCGACAGGCTTAACCTCAGCCAATCATTCCGTCTTTCTGATCATTGCAGCTTGTTCCAGGCAGACCTTATAGCGATTAAAATAGCCTGAAAGAGAATGCAATATCTGCCAGGGATATTAGCATCTTTTTGTACAGCCAAGAGGCCATCAAATCCCTGGAATCAGTCTCCTCAACAAACTCAAAGATAACCCTAGATTGCCCCTCATCTTTGCAAAAGATGTCGAAAGAATTTTACCTATGCTGGGTGCCTGAGCATAGTGACATTCCAGGGATCTGTAAGGCTGATGAAATAGACAGACATGGGACTAAATTACCAGTCGTACTCGACACGGGTGCAATAGGTATTCCTATCGCTACATGCAAAAGCTTACTAGCGCAGCATGCTAATAGCAAATCAAATCTCAGATGGAGTCAAATAACCAAACAAATTTGGCAAAAATTGGATTTAAGAAGATCCAATGGACTGATCTCGCTGGCTAGACCATACATTAGCGCCACCATAGGTATCATCAGTGGACTCTAATAGGTAGGCACGCAGAAAGCTCACGCCTACATTCGAACGACTTCTGCAGCAGCTGCATGGAAGAAGAAATTTTGCCAAAACTGGATTTAAGATGATCCAATGGACTGTTCTTGCTAGCTAGTCCATATATTAGTGCCACCATAGATATCATCAGTGGACTTTGTCTAAGAGGTAGGCACGCAGAAAGCCTAGGCCTACATTCTAACGACTTCTACAGGAGCTGCATGGACGAAAAAGAATAGGAAGCGAAATTCGATCATCTTAACATTCCAGCTCTATCAAATAAAATGAAGCTTCATCTTGGACCTTACTTCTTTCAAAATCTCTGCGATTTGACAACCACGGAAGCGAGAAGTCACCTTCTTTTCATTATTAGCTCAGATTGGTTTTGTTATAGGTAACAAAGAGAATAGACAAGATCCACGTGGTATCACAATGGATAAAATTTTCCGTGCCATGAGAGTTTAAAATTCCACACAAATGCTACATTGTAAACCATGTTACTAACCACCACCACAAAGTGTGATGCACCTGCTTTCGTCACAAAGTATTTAGACATAAAGCAACGTTTTATCCTTTAGCAGATCTATTCGTAATTAATTTTTTAAATGTCCCTGCAATTGGTAACCTCAGTGATGAAAAGCCTTCGTATTATTAAAGTTTTGTTGGTCCTGTGCACGAGGAGGGCGAATGGAGGAGAAGATATAACCGCGAACTCTATGAGCTGTACCAAGATGTGGATGTAGTCCAAAAAGCCAAAACACCTCGACTACATTGAGCGAATAAACAATAATACTCCAGCTAACAGGATCTTCGAATCCCAGCCCCTTGGTTCTAGAAGGCAAGGAAGACAAAACATCCTTGCACTTGGTCTAGACAATTGGAAGCAGCGAGCCAGGGATCGTAGAGGATGGAAGGCTGCATTGTCTCAGGCAGAGACTTTTCACGGGTCGGGAGCCCATTAAGTATTATCACAGATTATGAATTCTATACAGATGACGCACTCCATATAAGAAAAATTGTTCTGTGGCGGGTCGTGCTGGCACAGCCTGCCATATGTTTTTGTTATTGTTTTTCATGTGTTTTCATGCACACCGCCCGCCCGTTCCAAGAAGCTACTGAGCAATAGTTTCTGTTTTTTGTACTCAATGCGTCAGCTGTATAGAATTCATAATCTTTGGTATTATTAAACTTTTAGAGATATCGCTGTCTGAAATTAATATTTTCGCCATAAGTTAGTTTATTGGTCATATATTAATACGGGAATTAGTCGAAATCCATCATCTAATTTAAAATCTTAAAGACAATAATTGAAAATTTAAAGATTTATTCTTCTGCGACATATACTCCAGGAAAACAACTTCGTATATTCTAATGCGTTGGTTTTTTACCTATTTTATAAGGTTATGGTATTATTTGCACTCAAGAACACACAACGCACCAACTTTTGCAGATGTCTCAAGGACATATTTTTTCCTCGAAACCCTGTAATATTTGCAAAACCTTCTACAATCAATTTTACCTTAATCTATAAGCAGTTCTAAATACTCCCGTGTATGTTTAAGGCCTTCTATTTCAATATTTTTGCAAAGATAAACAAAAATATTTCCACAAAACAAATTATGATTTCATAACCTAGACTATTCAAACAATTACTTTGTACAATCTAATATTCGATTCACAATTGAGTGTCATACACCCCCTCATTTCTGCGTAAGCCTTTTTCACAGAAAAGCCCATCAATCTAACCTTGAACGCAATTTTCCCTGAATCAAGCCGACAAAATAATAGTAAAAAACAGATCATATATAACAAAATCATAAGCGAGCCTAATTCAATGACTTTTCGAAATTGATTCGAGGTTTCGGCCTAAGACCGATGCATAGGCCTAGTTACCACAAAAGCACTTCCACTCAAACCCACATAATAGATACATTTGGCTCATTGTCATAATTGTGCTATACCTGATGTTGTTGTATCGCTGAATCATTCTTGGAATCGGAATAAGTCGGTCGGTTTGGTCGGTTTGTCGGGACAGTCGTCGTCCTCCTGTCGAGTCTCATATTCAATCTCATGAACTCACATTACAAACAAAACACAAAAAGGCTACATGAAAACCCAATGCCAACAGCACCAGACCCACTTCGGATATGAGATCATTTGCAATTTAGTGGAATTGCATTTTGTTTTATTTGTTAAACTAACGAACCGCCCTCCTTACATATTACCCCCCCTTTAAACAAAACATATTGTATCCACAGATGTAAGTATACAATTTGTGTATGCGCTTGACTTTATTTATGTTATCGATTCGTCATTTTCTATTGAAATTACCAATATTGTCAGCTGCTTCCCATCCCCCAGGCATGTTGCCAGGAACTACACCTTCTGTCGATCGGGTGTATACAGTACCCATGTGCACTTGACATTGACATTGGACTACAAGCTGGAGGTTTATTTCTTTGAGTTTTCAGTTTATCCATTTTGTATTTTCTTTGACTTTGACAATTCCCTAGTCTATTGTTTGGAAGCGCCCTAAGGTAGGTGTCTCTCTGTATCTGCGAGAGATACATTTGTATATATCTGCACTCGTGCATACCACAAATTCACATGAAGTGTGACATTTGAATGGAATAAAAGTTCTGCCTGCATCTGCTCTTGCTCTATGTATGTTGACACAATGATACCGCCTTGTGCAGAACTTTTACCATTCTGTTGTTGTTTCCATGCATGGCGGTTCTGAATGTGGGATAATGAACTAAGCTGGGTTCTCTCTTAAACGTGTGTGCAATGTGCATGCAAGAGGGCTAGCCTGCACACGAGAAATTGTGTGCGCTATTATGCAATGTTGAGATGTTGATTCTTTTGTGCTTCAGGGACAAGTCGAGGTTCTCCACTTTATGTGTAGGTATTTTTGTAAAGGGATATGCTCTTAGTAAAATAGTAGTTGGAGGGTATTGTTTGAATAGCGAATTAAAGTCATACTCTTGGATATGTTATGACGCGTGAAATGTACAGAGGACTACATTGTAAATGCGAACTGTGCATGACAAACAAGTAGAGGTACTTAGCAAGAGTTATGCGATAATTGACAGAGAAGAAGTTTGTAAAGAGGTTACAAAATGGTTCCATAAACATTACTGGGAAGGGGGCTTGAGAAATTAATTCTCATCGAAATGGGTAAACATGGGTAAGTGGAGTCGATATGGAAATGGGTGTACTTCGATGAAACGTTTTTAATGATATTTGCCCAAAGAATTGAACTTGAGGTGTGGATTTTTAAAAAGAAATTACTTTTTTTTGTTTATTTGGGTAAACAAATTTAAATGCTGTATGACGACATGCAACTCAGAGCAATCAATTTATTTAAACCTACGCCCAATGAAGGTTCTCACCTCTTTATAGTACGTTTCCACCGAGCCGAAATGCGTCATTTCAGCGAAATTCGTGATTTCAGCCGAAATGCGATGCATTCCGCCATATAATTTCACATTTTGAAATTCGGCATTCCGCTGAAATGCTATTCCAAACTAGGACCAACCGAGTTATGTCAAATCAAACATTACTATTGCTACTATAAAAAACATTTTTTTTCCTATAAATGTCAAATTGCTCTGTAAATGTTTGTTTAAAAAAATCGTTTAGTTAACAAATTTTAATATAATTTAAAATACTTTTAATTCATGATTATTCGAAGGACGTTCTCTTGCTTTTTCTTGTCCAAATAGCTTTTGCAAATGTCATTGGTAGCTATAATCTGTGAGGGAACCTATTGCAAATTGTGTGGAAACATTAAATTGTTGACCTTGGGCCAGATTTTCGCGATACCCGTTGGCCTGGTGTTTACTTTCTTGATCACATACAAAGAAAAATAAAGGCGATGTTGTTGGTGTAACACGATCGTTAGTACCCAGGGCCTAGATTTTTCTCATAACTCCTTTTTTACACCGAATTTTACCCCGAATACGAACGGTTGTATTGAGATAAGCTTTTCTTAGCAGCTGACAGTATTGGATGGTTTGTCAGATTATCGCAAAAGATAGAGACAGTAACAAAAAGTTTGACAGTTGGAATGCGTTTTTTGGTGGGAACACTATTTTCAAATGTTGAATTAATGACAAGTTTCGGTTCGGTGGAAACCTACTATTAGATTCAAATCAGCCATTTCAATAGATGACAAGAAATGACATGGTTTATGGTGATTAAAACTAGGCACTGTGGACTTCACTCTTCATAATTCACAGGCCAGTTGATGTAGAGAAAGTATTTGATCGCATAATGCCCAGTTATTCCTATTTCAAGCTCGTTTTCTACGGTCTCGATTTAAAGCTCCCCGTTTTTAGCACTTTATTATTGCTATTTGTAAGCCCTTTTGAATGCATATTAGATGACCAATTGCCAAAAGTGAAATTACTGACACCTTACCCATGTGCGGAATTTCGTATGTAATGTTTCTCATGCTATAGGGACTTGTCCATACTATTTACCATTTCATGTGACGCATCTTTTACTCACCCATCGAAAGAATATTGTCATTCGACAGTCTTAAAATGTATAAAAAGTCACAAGCCATAACACTACACATATCCCCTAATTATTTTTGACTTCCGTCATTATCTAATCAGTCAATTCCACGTTAAAACGACTTAACAGCATTCAAACCCAATTGAGCCCTCATGGTCAACACGCCTTAATCTTTAAGCCCGCCAAACACTTTCAATTTCAATGTCAATCGAAATACGATACGCACAATTATCGGTCACACATAGTTGTTGTCTCGATAATTGCACACGGGCAATTATGTCCGTCACTTTGACATCGACCAAAGTGTAAAATCTACCTTTCACGCAGCGAAATATTCAATTTATCTCTAAAAACAAAACTCTATTGACATTTGCTCTAATCTAAGACTTTGGCATCAAAACGTCAATTCACAGATTAAAACCAGCTCTCTGCGTACAGGTACAACTCAAGCCAAAAAGTTTTGTCGATAAATCACCAACATACTGGTGGTAACCTCTCTCGCTCTTATCTGACAACAGATCAGCAACGAGGGAAACAATGACTTATCGCCTAAGTCCGTCCCACCATCAGCAGTGTTGAAGGCGCTTAAAAGTCAAAAACCAAAAACTTTGCAAGAAAAATTGAATGTTCCCTCGCGAACTTTTATGAAACTGAAAATCTCCTCACACCCGAGGGGAAGTGAGTATTTTTTTTTTCTCGTTTTGTTTACGTATTTCTACACGAGGTCCATAAATAACGTTTCAAACACGATATGACTTCTGAGATGATGACGGTGACGACGGGTTTTAGACAACTCGAATTTGAAGTGGAAATGCCGCGGAGTATTCAATTATGCAATTTTCGCGCAATTTATCAGGAGGCAGCAATGCCGTTTACTGTTCTGTGTGTGGCACGAATAGGATCCATATAATATTTCTAACTGAACCTCCGTTTGCTCCATAGCCATCAAGGGAAATACACACTTAAAGTTCAATAGATGCTCATGCAATGCAAAATCAATTTGTCATCGTCAGATACTTTTGTATCTTTTTTCTTGTCCGTCTGCTATACGGTGGGAGATCATTTTTTGTGGTGAATGGACTTGGTTGCTTGCAGCAGTTTGCTGTTTATACCCTATCCCATAGGGGTATATTAGTTTTGATACATAGTTTGTAACATAGAGAAATAATTTAGCTATATATACCTCAAAGTATATGGATCGACTCAGAATCGATAGCTGAGTCGATTTAGCCATGTCTGTCCGTCCGTCCGTCCGTCCGTCCGTACGTCACCAGTTTTTGGGCCTTAAATTTTGAGCTAGAAGGATGAAATTTGGTACACGTGCTCTTTGTTGCTCCCAGCAGAACAAGTGTAAAAATTTTTGAAATCCGCCCACTGCCACGCCCCCTTTTTAGAAAAACGTATTTTTTGGCCAAACCATAAGGAATTTTGAAAAACTTTCTGAACAACATATTTAGACAATCTGAATATCTGTATTTCGTTCATATAAAGTTTTTTGCCACGCCCACTTTTTGGGGGCGTTTTTAATAAAAAACGTTTTTCGGTCAAATTTTAAAATTTTCTAAAAAAATTTTGATGCAGAATCATTAGTAATATAAATATGAACATTTCGTCAATAGACCATTTTAACCCACGCCCACTTTTTGGGGGCGTTTTTATATAAAAACCATTTTTATACCCTACCCCATAACATATGCAGGAGAAAACCTTGTCTTTTGTAGAACCGTAAAAGTTTTTTATAAGCAGTCTGAAGAATTTGTTGTCACCATGTCATATTCTTAATTTTATCCACATCGTGTTTTTAGCCATGTCCACTTTTTGGGGATTTTAGTTTTACAGATAGGATGGGATAGGGTATTCAACGATCCGCACAGTGGATTGTAGCCTTCTCATATGTTTTTTTTTTATCAATGTGCAAGCACACTTTTGTCGTGAGTCGTGATTGTTGATATGGTATATATGCCAAACAGAAGGCGCACACATTTAAGATGACGATGGAAGTGAACGTGAGAAGATTAGATTCGTCGGATGAAAGGCGAGCAATCATTTCTTTAATCCGATGGATTAGTGACAAAGTAGAGGTCATATCGTTAAGGAGACACATATATGGGAGCCTTTGCATGTGATTTGTCAGACTTGAATTTGAGAAGACAACTCGTCAATGTTATAAAATTGAGTCAAGGCCAACAAATGATGTGGAGTCTTCGTTTGTTTTGTCATCATTTTTGGAGGGGGCAATTGTAATTTCATTTCAACTTGTATTCACTTAACTAGTTCACTTAGTGTGGACGGCTGGTAATGTGCCTTGATGGGTATTAAACTGTACTTAGTAAAATCACAAAAATATAATTTGATAAAGTGGATAAGAGTGATTTGTTCATATTCAGATACATGCGACATTGTATTTCCAAATAGTTTTATGGGAAGCAGTGGATGTAGAGTAGGTATATAAATTTATAGATATAGTTTTAAGGGAGGTGAAAACCAACCTTAAGATTAGGTAGCTTCTCTTCTGATAGCTAGGTGGAGCTACGTATCCGACAAAGTGTCAAATTTGCAGTGTGACAAATGCATTTCTTTTTTTGCCTTTTGGCGCGAGGCGCAAGTAAGAAATTATAAGAAATTGTAAATCGAGAGAATTATGACAAACAAATGAAGTTATAGCAATTCTAATAATATACTGAATTTATTTAATGAAGATTTTGTACACAGCCATTTCATTCATTATTACCGATTTTTTTCCATTTTGCGGGTTAATAAAATAATCAGACGGACTTGCTGCAAATTATTATAAAGCAAATTAAAACGACGTTTTAGAGCTTCTCTAAAGTGCTTGCAATTGGCATCCAGATTTATCAGTTTACTAACATTGTTTCAAAACATAATAAAAGTAAAAGTGGCGACCAACATAAGAACAGCATTATATCATTCTAAATATTTATTTAACAATAGCTCAGACCTATATGAAGGCTATTTTTTATCACAGTATTTCTAAACTCTTAAAAGTGGTTGTCCTACCACCTTTAAATATCTGCTGTTAAAAAATTGAAGAATATTTGGTTATTATAGCTTTAGATATGTAAATTTGTAGCAGGACCAAGTTTTTTTTACAATCGTTTTCATAAACATCTGAAATAATTTTCCTAATCATAAACCGAGAATTTTTATTATCCAATGACCTATTCCTTATTTTGCATTGCCCACATTCTATCACTCAAAATCGGTTTCATGATGGATCTCATTTATCCGATCCCCAAATATCTTAAAATCAAACTTACGTAACATCTGGTCAGGTCACCTCTCACTCTAATTGTTTATTCACTCCAGGTGCGCTTTCTGTGTAGCTGCATGTGCCAAAAGTCTATCATCCAGTCAATCATCGACGGCTGACACTTTGCTAAAAGCCATACCGCATGTCATCAGCATCAGCTGGCATCACAAGTTTAATACCACTCTCTAGTTGATTGATTCCAATGTTAGAACAACAAACAGATAGGCAAAAAAATAGTATTTGCGAGAGGATACGTGACCTTGTCAACGGGTTTTTGCTTTTCACTATTGAAATTATCAAAATTGCGTTCACCTGCAGCATAGATACATACGCAGATAGACGAAAAACACACGCAGATACGCGCAATTGGCAGCAATTGAGCTCTGTCATCATTTTTGTGTATTTTCGATGAAGCGCACTGTCAATTGATGTAGAATAATGTTTACACGATAATTTGTGCCTTGTTTACATTTATCGAATCAATTATGTTTTTGTTTTTGTTGGCCTTGGTTCGTAATAGAAGTATCTAAAGGGCACTCTACATGCGTGTGAACACACTTTGACAATTGAAAATTTTGTTTTTATCAAACATGTTTCGTGGGATATCTTACATGATAGATCAATCAAGGTACCTTCTCCATGGCACCATCCATCTCTCGATGGGGTAGTGTCAGAGTCCACTTTGTCGGTAACTAAT
This sequence comes from Rhingia campestris, assembly GCA_932526625.1. Classification (NCBI taxonomy): domain Eukaryota; kingdom Metazoa; phylum Arthropoda; class Insecta; order Diptera; family Syrphidae; genus Rhingia; species Rhingia campestris. The sequence continues at coordinate 101,407,576 of OW052184.1, forward strand.
TTGTTTGTGATGTTCAATGGACTCGCACAGCTGACGCGCGTTGTGTGATACGAGTATCTCGTCCGGTTGGCACCTTTTATATTATATGAGTTGAGTGTGTGTGTGCAGATTTATGTGGAAATGTCAATTATATGTCAGAGAAGCATCAGCAGAAAAAAACGATACGAAACTCTAGACTGGCGCCAATAGGCATATTCTATACTACATGAGTACCTACATACGCTGTTGTCTGTCTTCGTGTCAAAAATTGTCCAACGAATGGACAGTGTAATTAACTTTTTTTTTTCATTTGGGTTGCTTGTGACATTGGATGTTTTAGGTTGCATAACAAAAAAAGAAATCAGCAACAAGGGGCTGGTTAAAGTGATTTAGAAACATAGCCTTTCTGTATGAGAAAGGTCATGAAAAAATTGTCCAGGTTGAAGCTGTTACCGAGGTCAATGGAGCAATAAAAATTCGTTTGGTACACCATTTAGATTGAGATAAGAGATTTGTATGTTGACTTTAATTGCAGGTAGCAGATGTAGTGTAACAACGGATTTGTACAATGGCAGTGAAAACAGAATATTTTACCAGTTTAAGAAGTGTGTGGGAAAGTGGTCCAGATGCAAAAACGTATGAGTAGATATGTTCTCTCTGATAAGATGACAACCCCAAAGTAAACTTACATTTTGTACATTTGGATTTCTTATTCAATTATGATATGTGTTTGGATGATGCCACATTTGGAATGACCAAATTCCCGCTAAATTGTACAAAAATCATTTTGACATAGTTATCCAACTATATGACAGAAAAATATTCCTCGGGGGGACGTACTGAATGACCTGGTGGTACCAAATTCAGATATACCAATCACAAAGTGTAAATTTTGAATTTAGAATTTGCTTGTAATATTGGAATATTCCTAAACAATATGATCGCTTTGTGATAGCCGCTTCAGAGATGAGGTGAGGCAAACGAGATATCAAGGCTTAATGTGAATTGGCTGCTATTTTGTAAGAAATTAAACAAATGGACATTCTTATCCCGCAAAGTTTATTTGAAGATGTTGAGTTGAATGATTTGTACTGTTATTCGCAAAACATATGGCTCCAAATTGGTGATTTTTTTCTTCAATGTTGGCTTTTAATAAGGTTTGTGGTCTGTTGTAGATTTTAAAGATTTCAAATAGCCCCAGAGGGAGAAGTCTTTCGACGTCAGATTTATAGCTGATCAGTTCAAATCGCCAAAAAGGGGGATCACACGACCCGGAAATGGTGATTCAATATGCCCTTCGTTGCTCTAGCTGTGTGAGCTGTTGCTCTGTTATGCTGAATTTTCTTGCTGAAACCAACAACACTCGAGACCCAATTCAGCAACTTGAGCCAAAAATAACTCTTCAGTCTGTAAAGCTCACAAGTTGGATTAGGTTTTAAGCCAGGAAAGTCCACAACCGATCAAATCTTCACACTTCGGCAGATCCTTGAAAAAACCCAAGAACTCAAAATCGATACCCACCACCTATTTTTCGATTTCAAAGCCGCATATACGACAGCATTTATAGAGACGAACTATACAGAGCCATGTCTAGTTTTGGTATACTGCCGAAACTCGTCCGCTTGTGTAGGATGACAATGGAGAATTCTCGCTGCTCCATCAGGGTCGGAAACGACCTCACCGACACATTCGATACCAAAAAAGGATTTAGGCAAAGCGATGCGCTGTCATGTGACTTCTTCAATTTGATTCTTGAGAGGATTGTGCAAAACTCCCGAGCCAACACCAGAGGCACATTTTTCCAAAAATCGGTGCAACTACTAGCATACGCCGACGATATTGACATCATTGGTAGGACTCAACGTGATGTCATAGCCACGTTTGCTAGTATAGAGAAGGAAGCGGGAAAATGGGTTTAGCAGTAAATGAGGGTAAGACTAAGTCTATGCTGTCAACACGAAAGGACACACAACATCGACGAATTGCACAAAACGTCACCATTGACAGATATAACTTTGAGGTAGTACGAGACTTTGTCTACCTCGGCTATGCTATTAACTCTGACAACAACATCTCGTCAGAAATCAGACGAAGATATACTCTTGCCAACCGCTGTTTATTCGGGCTTAGAAGGCAATTCAGAAGTACAGCCCTCACTCGAACTACTAAGGAGATCCTATATAAGACCCTGATCATCCCAGTCCTGCTCTACGGCGCTGAAGCATGGATCGTATCAAAAGCGGATGAAGAAATCCTTGGTCTTTTCGAGAGGAAATTCTTCGAAAAATCTTCGGTCCCGTTTGTGTTGATGGGCTATGGAGACGAAGATTCCACCACGAACTATACGAGCTGTACAGCGAAATACCCCTGGTCAAAAAACTTCGCATGTAGAATGAATGGACACCAATACTCCGGCTCGCAGAGTATTTGATTCCCAGCCAATTGCGGACGCAGTAGAGGAAGACCTCGCCTTCAGTGGCGCGCACAAGTAGAAACCGACCAACTTGGAGTGCGCAACTGGAGGCAGTTAGCTAAGGACCGGGCCAATTGGAGAGGCATGTTGGTAGAGGCCCAGGTTCATCCCGGACTGTAGCGCCACTTAAGTAAGTCAGTTTGGGTTAGTAAAATATCGTTGACAAAGAATTTGGTCCGAAAGCAACATTATTTTTGGCCTAGATACGGCTTTTGATAACTTTTCCCTTCCTGTTTGGGAAAAGGCTCTGATATCAAGTCTAATATGTGAACTTCTGTAAAGTGCTATTCAATAAGGCGACATAAATCTAGTATTTATTTTTTCTTGTGAAAGTATGAGTTCAATATGGATTGTTATTCCAGGTATACAGCATTTTTCAAAAGACCAATTACATAGTGACACCAAATTAGATACTTCGACTTCATCATTTTTATACGTTAAATGTACTACCGTGTAAGGAATCGTTGTAACAGTTTTGTCTCTTTTTGAAAGAAATTCTTCAAACTTAGATTTAGATAGTGGCAACATTGAGTTTACCCCACTTGTATAGGTCGTATTGCTTCTCACTTTACGCAAATACAGTACGAACTACCTTGGCAGGAATAAAAACAACAATTATATCTATCCGGATACTGAAATAATACCAACACATGAGTTTCCATATACACTTCGCGTCAACTGAATAAGCACACAAATTTTGTAGGGTATGTTGTCCATTTTTTCCTAACTTTGACCTTTAATGTATCATTTTATGATGCTTACAGCTTGCTTATGATGTTGAGAAAAAAACACAGAAAGAAAAATTTATAAAGTACCGCTATTTTTTTTCTCGCTCCCTTGTAAAGCGTTCCATATGGAAAAATGCAGTTTTTTTTTTTGCGTCAACTGAATAGACACAACTATTAAAATATGAAATAAAATCTAACGGAATGAAATGAAACAAGTTTTTCTTTAAATACTTTTTTATTGGTTATTTCTAGTAGTGGGTGCTCCCACCTTTATTTGTAATCACTTCATAAATTCGGTCTGGCATGGAATCGTAGAGGCTCTTTAAGTAGTCCAGCGAAATTTCCCTCCAAGCTAATTTAATGGCTACAATAAGCGATTCGCTGTCTTCAAACTGACTGCCAGACTCATAAACTTTTCGAACCAACTATCCCCATACATTTTCTATAAGGTTCAGGTCGGGTGAGTACGGCGGCCATTGAAGCAATTCAACATTTTGGTCCTGTATCCAACTTTTGACAATGCGCGCCGTGTGGATGGGGGCGTTGTCCTGTTGGAAAGTCCAGTTAATGGGTCCAAAAATATCCGCAAATTTAGGAAAATTTCTTTCCAAAATTCCTTTATAGGTTATTGCAGTCATTTTTGACGTTTGAAACTCAAGGTCTATAGTCCCATAGTAGCTAACTGCTCCCCATACCATAACTCCACCTTCTCGACTATGATGCCGCGCTAAAAATCGTTCTTCCTTCCTCACATCATGATAATAATAATTAAAGCCATCAGGGCCATCAAAATTGAACTTCTTCTCATCGGAAAAAACCACGTTGCGCCACTCATTTTTCCAACTCATATGGAGTCTAGAAAATTCTAAACGAATACCTTTACGTTGCTCGTTTAGTGGTGGTTTCTTTTGGAGTTTCAATCGTTTTAAATCATCAGCGCTGTTTATTACTCTGCGGACTGTTGAAACACTTGCAGTTACACCAGCATTTTGCTTAATTTTTGCCGCAGAGTCACTCGAATTGGAAGCACATCTCAAAATTGCACGTCGGTCATTTGCTGTTGTTGCCGTTTTTTACCTCCTTTCATGTTTTTTTCCGTACGAACTTTTATTTCGGATGTAAGAATAGACAACACTAAAACTCCGTTCAATTTTGGTGGCTATAGCACGCCCGGTCAGCCCTTGTTCTTTTAACAAATCAATGTTGGCTCTCTCGACACTAATTAAAGCTTTTGATCTACCCATTTTTTTTTAATTAAAAAAAAAAACTAAAATTCACTTAGGAAACTTCAACTTTTGATTTAGTATGCCAATCACCTCAAAACACTCATAAACAATGAAGATAATGACCCTGAATGACCGTGTTTCTATTCAGTTGACGAAAAAAAAACTGCATTTTTCCATATGGAACGCTTTACAAGAGAGCGCAAAAAAATAGCGGTACTTTTTAAATTTTTCTTTCTGTGTTTTTTTCTCAACATCATAAGCAAGCTGTAAGCATCATAAAATGATTCATTAAAGGTCAAAGTTAGGAAAAAATGGACAACATACCCTACAAAATTTGTGTGCTTATTCAGTTGACGCGAAGTGTATCTACACCTTCTTATCTTAAATCATCTCTAGCGCCTTGTTGCAGACACTCCAACCACAACTGGTGATCTCGAATTCCTGTTCTTGTTGTATATTTATTACAAATGATCTCATTAGCATACATAAGATCACCACTTTAGTCACATTACAATCACGTCGCAACGATCGGATCGTCATGCAATGTCGTTATTAGTAGCATTTGTTAAATATCATGTAACACTAACGACACACTCTACTTTCCAATTAGAATTAATTTATTACGGTAACACATGATCAAAGGAAAAATATAACTTTCCACGACATTAAGTTGCACAGAGCTGTCAGACTCGTTAAATGTTGTTAATTTATTAAAAAACAAAGAACAGATAATTTATTCTAATTGATTGCATATTCAGTGATTTAATAAGACAATCAATCAGAGTGTGTGACATTTGTTTAGAAATATTAAAGCAATATTTGCTTATGCATAACCTAGTAGTTGGATCAGGGAATTTTTGTGTAGATTTACACACTTGTTGGTGAACAGGTACCTTGATTTATTACAGGTTGAATTGTTGCCATAAAATGTATCGGATAACATGGTTTACTTGAGTATTTCACTTTTGTCGGGGCTAGAAAGTCTCAATGTGACTTAATTTTTGTAGAATTTCTCCTTCCGCCTGATTACAACACCCAAGATAAGTTCGCAAGGGTGTGCCATAATTCACACAAAATGTAATTTTGATAGAAAACACAATATTTGAATTAAAAAGCTTAGGGTTATGTATGAAATAGCATATCGGTTAAATGGCCGCCACGGCTTTGCTGACAAGTACGTACTCTTTCATTAAAATGTTCCTATTTTTTTTTTTAAATTCTGACCTGCCTAAGCAGTAATATACACATCGACCTAAAAGATATATTGTGCTTGCCGTCAGATTTTTTTTAGGTTAGTAGCGCATCTACTTTCCTAATGTAGCTGATAATACTTTCAGCCGAAGATTTCTTCAGTTTCTTCGGGACTTAAAGATTCCCTGAAGAAAGATTCCCTTCTCATACCGTAAAGGGCCGGGCATTCACATATGATATGCTCGGCTGTTTCGTCTTCTTCTAGACATAGTCTGCACTCCGGTGAGTCGACTAGACGCATTTTGTTTAGGTGATATCGCAGACCGTGATGACCAGTTAGGTAGCCTACTAAGTTTTTGATATCGTGCCTGCGAGGATTTAGTATCTTATTGGCATCTGTTTTTAAGGGCTGAATAGCTCTTTTGGCCTTTCTTAGGCCTGGGATGTTTCCCCAGTATGAAACACATTTGTTTTGTTCCCAGTTTTGTATGACCAGATTTATGGCTGATTTGGGGATTGCACAGAAGGGTTCAGGTCCAATGAAGGGGGTTTCCGAACCTTTTCTGGCTAGTTCATCAGCTTTTTCGTTACCTTCAACTCCCTTACGTCCGGGGACCCACCATAGTCTGGTTTGTTCCTGGAACTGAGTGTTTAAAAAATAAATAAATTTTTGGCGCAACAGGCTCGTTAGTACCCAGGGCCTAGCTTTCTCACACCATTCATGTGTGCGTGTGTACTTCTTGCACGATGGCGGGACCTCCTGTTTTATGCCGACTCCGAACGGCTAAATTGAGATAAGCTATTCTTGACAAATGATACTCGAATGATTTGTCAGATCATCACGAGAGGAGGGTCAGTGAAAAATCATTTAGGTGTTGCTACGGCTGGGAATCGAACCCAGACCTTCTGCGCGGCAGTTCATCGCACTAACCATCGCGCCACTGAGCCCGGAACTGAGTGTTTGGAGGGAGTTGAAGCAGTGTAGTACTGATTTGGAGTCAATGATGTGTGAGCTAAGGGCTTTTGTAGCTGCTTGACTGTCCGTGAATATATGGATGTTTGCGCCTTTAATACCTGAGTTGTGTATTAGGTTTGCGCATTCTTTTATGGCATGGAGCTCAGCTTGGAATACACTAGGTTTTTTCCCATATGTATTGAGATGTTTTTATTTGATCCATGTATGCCAGCTCCTACCCCTGAGTCCATTTTAGAACCATCCGTATACCACTTTAGACCGTTTAGGCAGTTTGGTGGGTTGTTGCTACACCATGCTTCTCTGGTTGTGATCTCCGTTGAGAATCTTTTGTCGAAGCATAGTGTCTTTGGTAAGCGGTCTGTAACCGCACAGATCATGTCAAGTTCTGGAAGTTCGGATAGAAGTTCAATTAGTTTTAGATGTTCACTAATGTTTAATTCTTTCGCTTGTGTCAAACTTGCTGAGCTGCGAATTGCCACTTTTTTATATTAATGTGGGGGGGGGGTGTTAGTCCTATTAAGGCTTCTATAGCCGCCGTGGGACAGGTACGCATAGCTCCGGTAATGCCCAGACAGGCAAGCCGTTGTACCTTGTTTAATTTATTAATAGTTGTTTTTTGGGTGACTTTGTTCCACCATACTATTGAAGCGTATGTTATAATGGGCCTGCCCATGATCGTGTAGATCCAGTGTGTCGTCTTTGGAAAGATTCCCCAGGTTTTACCATACATGCTTCGGCAAGCCCAGAAAGCTTTGGTTGCTTTTTGAATTTTGTTGTCAATGTGGGAGTTCCAGCTTAGTTTTTTATCGAGGATCACTCCAAGATATTTTACTTCGTTGGAATACTCAATGTATGTACCATTAATTGAAATTTGGGTACGATTTAATTTCCTCCTTTTTGTGAAAGGGACGATGATAGCCTTGCTGGGGTTTATAGTGAGACTTTCTTTATCCCACCAGTCTATGACTATCTTAAGGGCGTTTTGCAAACGTGTTGTAACTTCGTTTGGTTCTTTGCCCTTTATTATGATGACTAGGTCATCGGCGTATCCAATTATATTGAAACCTGCATTACTTAGTAGTAGGTGAAGTAGGTTATCGATAACCAGAGACCATAGTAGGGGTGAGAGTACTCCTCCCTGAGGGCAGCCTTTAACGGCTGTTACTGATACTGAGGTCTGTGCTGATGAAGCAGTTATTTTCCGACTTTCAAGCATCGCTTTGATCCATTTGATGGTGGGATTCTTCTATTCTTCTATGAGTCAAAGCATTTGATATGGAGTCATATCCAGTGTTGTCAAAAGCGCCCTCTATGTCTAGGAAGGCACATAAAGCTACTTCTTTGTTTTCGTATGCACTTTTTATTTGTGATGTTAAACTTAGAAGTGCTCCTTCCGTGGATTTACCTTTTTGGTAGGCGAATTGACATGGGTGCAGAGGAGTGCTTTCATTTAAGCACTCTCTAATGTGTACGTCAAGTATTCTTTCCATTGTTTTCAGGAAAAACGATGTTAAGCTTATTGGACGGTATGATTTAGGTAGTTCTATTGGTTTGCCTGGTTTGGGGATAAATATCACGTTTACCTCCCTCCAGGTTTGTGGTATGTAGCCCCAATTGAAACTAAACCTAAATAAGGCTACCATAGTGGGTAGGAAAAAGTCCAAGCCCTTTTGTATAAGAGCAGGAAAGATTCCGTCTGTCCCTGGTGCCTTGTATGGTTTAAATGAGTTGATCGCCCATTTGACCTTATCCGGAGTGAAAAGTTTGCCGGATAAGCTATTAATCCGTTTCAGGTTTATAGGGGGTGAGTCATCTATCATGTGTTCATGAAACTCACTTGTGATTGTAAAGCCGGGAAAGTGTACCTGAAGAAGTGTGGTCAACGTTTCTTCCCGGTCGCATGTGATTTCACCGTCAGATTTGACTAGTAATCCCATGCAGTTTGTTTTATCTTTCGAGAGTGCCCTCTGGAGACGCGCCACCGCCGGAAGCTCTCACAGTATTTGCGTCAGGACGCTCTTTTTGATTTTCGCAACTCTATTATTGGGTAAGTAGAGATTTATATTGGTCCCATTTACCGGTGCGTTTGGCTTTATTGAAAAGTTTTCTTACTCTTTTACCGAAACTTTCTATGACTCTTTCGTATAAATGTGGATGAATTTCATTAATGTACCCCCCAATTTCCTCTTTCGAGGCGTTTTTAGTCGTGGGTTTCTTTACATAGACCTTTGACTTTAAAAATAAACCCCAAGAAAATAATCCAATGTCGTTAAATCGCAAGATCTGGATGGCCAATTCCGATCGCAAAAACGGCCGGTAACAGGTCTCGTTGAAACCACATGTTGGTCACATCTTTACCCAGCACTAAAAACTGGGTTTTCATAACGAACACCATCGATTGTAACTGCCTAACCAGCCGCATTTCGATGTGGATGCATTTGTTTTTCAAGAATTACTTGTGGGTTTTCTGAACCCCGAATCCGACAATTTTGACTATTAAAGAGGCCGTCAAAGGGAAAATGAGCTTCACCAGTGAAGATGATTTTGTTCGAAAAATCACCATCCACTTGATGTTCCAAAATCCATTCAACGAACTCTTTATGCGTTGCATGGTCAGATGTCTTCATTTCATGAGTCAACTGAACTTTGTAAGCTGAAGTTGCAAGTCTTTCGCTGGAATTGGCTGTAGCTTCTCGAAATGATCAATTCTTGACTACGATACCGAATTAATATTCCTGGACTGTTGAACGACTTGTGACAGGACACCCAGAGTGTCTAAGACCACTAATTGTTCCAGTCTCCCTGAACTTTTAAACTATTATATTCATAGTTGATGGTTTTGAATCACTATGACGGCCATATATTTTGTACGAAAATTGTGGACTGTAAAAAACTGTGGCAAACCTAATTTTTTATAAATATTGCTCAACAAGGAAAATGCGTATAGCTCTCCATTTTAACTAACCCCGACCTTTCACATTGTTATCTTTTTCCCTTGATACCTCAGAGTACTAATAAAATAGCGCGAAGTTAAAATTTTGCGTGAATTATGGGACACCCTTTAGATTGGATCCTTAATTATTTTGGCATGCCGTCGAAGTCTTACTGGGCTAGCTATATGGCTTCTTCTTCACCACACTTTATTTTTTCCTTCGTCTACAGAAACTGGACCATAATTGTGCGAGTTAGCTTTCATCAAACTGGAGTAGGGTTCATGCTTCTGCAAGATGTAGCAAGAGCTGGGGGATAAATGTCTTGTTCAGAGTCACCTAGATTTTTGTCGATAGCACCTTTTCCCTCGATTGTTTACTTAGCCCAAGAATACACCTTCGTTTGATTTTAGCTCTAATGATAAATAACTTTGTCAAATTGACGGCAGTAGCCAAATAGATTCAAAAATTCACTGACGTCGTCGAAGTTATACCTATCAATGGTCATGTTCTGACCAAGTATACGGTGGGAGTCGACTTTAGCGAATATAAGCAGTCCTATTCTGCGTATCGCCCAATTAATGCTAGTAAAAGCATCAGTAACAGCCTGATTGGTTTCTCCCATCATGCTCATATCATCCACAAACCAAAAATATTGGTACCTACATATATATCCTGTAGATTTTGAAATACTGCTTTCGAGCACGATCTTGAAAAAAATCGTTATAATGCGTCACCCTGCCTCTGGTGGTTTGGAAGGTAGTCGCTTTCAATTTTGGCCGATCAGTGAGCATCTGCAAAATCGTTCAACGACGTATCAGCTTTGCAGTAATTTCAAGCCTGGACATGGTACGAAAAAGCTGTTATCTTATCACAATGCCTTAACTCTCTGGTGTTTCGAAGGTAATCTTTTCCAATTTTGAAGTATTAGCGGTCATTCTGCAACGATATTTTTTAACGTAGTCAGGTTAGCACGATTATCGATACTTGACATGGTACGATAAAGTCATTTTTTTATCACACCGTCTTAAGCATCTTTAAATTCTATAAACAGTATGTATAAGTAATCGATATAAATTTCTTGGGTCTTCCCTATGATCTGGGCCAATCGATCTTGATATGAAATTGTAAGCAAACGCATTAAGATGTTTACATTTACGCTGAAAAATATCAATTTTTTAGATATCAATGCCTCTGAGTTGGTGCAAAGTAGGACCTCTTTTTTGGGGAACAAGGAAGATGGCACTAAGTGTTGAAACCTCATGACATATAGACTTTCAGCCATATTTTGCATGCGAGTTGATAAATGGTCCATATAGGTCCATCGCCAGAGTGTTTGAAAAGCTCTTCAGGTCAGAACCAGCTGCGCAGTTTAATATTAGGCTCTTGATCTCAACTTGAATCTCATTTTGGAACTCTCGGCTATCATTTAGATCGGCGCTGCTTGGCTGTTCTTTGGTGGGATTTTGGCTGCCATATACAACCGATTATAATAGTATTTGTGTATATTTTTTGTTTCTCCAGATACATAACACCGATTGCATTTCATTTACTGTGCTCCTATCACCATATTTCCATGCTCCAGGGCAACTTGTGAATCTTGATTTAGATTATGTCACTTTCTAGGTAGAGTAGAAGGAATGCAGTAAAATGGATTTATTTTATAGCAGATACAATTCAAATTTCTAGGCCTGATTTGATATTTTTACTAATTATCATTCAACTAGTTGTTAAAAAAGCCTCGTTTTTAGACCTTTTGGCGTAACCAATATTGAATATCTTCATGGCACAACTTAAGATCCAATTCAACGCTATCTTAGTCAAATCGTTATATCATTTGAAGGCAAACATCTAGAGGCCTGCATGATGATATTCACAGACCATGCCAAGCTTTTAAGATTTAAAAAAAATGTTCATCAGTTCCACTCTGACAATCCCACTGCTTGCTCATTCATATGACTCTAATTGTAAAATGATAGTATCACTACCGCTTACAATGGAATCGCACTGGAGTGTGAAATTTTTAAATTGATAAAAACCGCCCCTATTAACTTCAATCATCATTTTACACCACACACGAGGAACTTACATACGACATCACTTCCTTTAAGCAAAGTAGACGCAAACAAAATAAATCAATTTGGGTCACAACCACACGTCAATTTAATCAGTTTGACCATCAGTCAAATATCGTTATGCAGTTGAGAAAAAATAAAGCACCACCAACAACAACAACAAACCATCATCTGACACTAGACATTATTCAAGTTTCAATCAATTGAGAGCAATCACGAGGGGGTATATACCTCAATGGGGACCGATATTTATTTGGGTCAGCATTTCTCAGAACATGCCCTCGAGCTTGTAGCACAGTTCCGGCACGTTGTACATACTCGCATGTGTCACATTCTGCAACTAGCCATAGCTACCCTTTCTACCCTCCCGCCTACCTGTCAGAATGAAACAAATCGAATTACAAGTCATGTACAATCTGGAGCTATGCACAGTTGGCCATACTCAATGAAGCATCATCACACTGTATAATCGGTGTTTCTGGAGAAGGATACAGGGAGAACGGAACGAGGAAAGTAAAACATGTGTGTACACAAAACCACTCCTGTGTAATGCTGACCACTAACACCCCGGAATGACGTCTCCGACTCGTTAAATACTATAAACTCTCCAGCTGTTTCATGCAACTGCTTCGCAACCCACACCCGATATCATAGTGAGATCGCACAGAGCGATAGGTAGGTATCAAGCTTTGTGAAGACGCTTCCTGAAACGCTGTCGTTTCTCCACACTCATAAACATAGTTTAAGATGACACATGTTCTGCATTTTGAATTTCCAAGATGTACACAGATACACGTCGAGAGGAAAAAAGTATCTATGCAATGTTTACCATCCTCTTTTGACCACTCACTGTGTCACTCACACGGAAAGTTGACTAACGTTTTCGGTGTACCTTGGTCCGAAGGTTCATAGTCATCGTCAACGCCGTTGGTAATATCTCGGCATATCGTGTATCCATGTAATTGGTATTTGGAAGCAATTTGTCAGAGACGAGACCGGCAGCACTGGAGAGCTATGGTGTGCGCCGACACCACCAGCGAAACAAAAATTACCCAGATACATGAGGGCAATTATGGTCATTGTACGGTATCTGATTCCGAAGAGACATAGTTGGCTTTAGGCATTCTGCATCAGTATCTGTGTGCATCTGCATTGTGAGTGTGGATGTGCACAATTATCTGATCCTAACGTAAATAATTGCACCACGGCTCGGTGGTGACACAGAATGAGTTCGCGATTTGTGATCTCTGGTAGCAGTTACATAGTAGATGAACAGAAATCTAGGTAGGTACCTATGCCGTCTGTACTACAATCATGGGTGGAACTGGGGTGGGGGGATAGAACGATTGGGCACGGTAAACAGCGATTGATGGTCAGTCGGAGGCGAACAACAACAGAAGCACCATCGGAGGTGTTTTGTACACGGTAAATGTGTTGGATTCAGTAGGATGTATTCCAGCTGGCGTGGGCTTGTCGATTTCGAATTAACTTCCGTGGACACTTTTGACAGCACAGGTCTTTCGATAAACAGACACTGATTAGAATGACATGCACATTAACCCAATTTGATTTATCCGAGTGATTTTTCACAGTGTTTGCAGAATAGGATATGATAGTGAAGGTTGAAAAGAGAGTGCTGTTGGCAGATTACTTATTCAGTTTAGAGGGGTTGTGGATTTTTTTGACTGGTTAGATTCGTGGACTCGGGGTCCATATTTTTGATTTGTTGATTTTTCTGTACCAGGGCTATAATTAAAAGAAATTTCTTAATTTATCAAAAATTCGGTCGATATTTTGTTTTTATGCTTTTGGAGACTGTTTTTAAGTGAATGTCTTTATTAAGTACTTTTGATAACGCAATCACTTTTTCCTGTACTATCCCAGATCATTTTTGACTAGATACTACTTAATTGTAGAGTTCAATTAAAAGACCAACTTACCATCATAACACCATGACCTAGCAAAACAATTCAAGAACTCAGAAACCACCTAAAACGTGGATCCTACAAAATTCCTCGCAATATAATCGATATAATTTCCACAAGCGATCTTCACTTGCAGCACAAGTACTGCACACATTAAAGGCAGAAAAAAATACTCGTTCATGTACATCTTGTTTCTTCTGGCATATCATGTCCTCGTTAAATCTTTTACGCGCCACTTTGTAGCAAAATTGCAGCGAATTGTACCACACTTTTCGTGATCGTATGTCGAAGTAAAGCAACAACAAACAAAACTCCAGAAGAAGAGAAAGCCCCACCACCATTACCCAAAGCTGAGCTCCACCAACAGATGCAATCAGAGTCAAACGATCTGTTGCGCTACTTTAAATATGAAACAACGATCAATTTATCGCCGCAATCTTTTGATCTTCAAACCGCCAAAGTCAGACCAGAAAATGGACAAAACGCAAAAATAAAAATTGATCAGTGCTCCATCACGATCACGATCTTGCTTCGTAGACCAGTATATAGATGCGGGAGGTAGAGAGTTAGTGCATATGGGCGATTTCACTTCAGAGTGGAAAAAAAGGCGATAGAAACAAAACTCCGATGACAAGAAGAAGTCACAGCCCGGTTGAGATTTCGGACTGCCAACGAAAGGGATTAAGAGATTTGGTGTTTGGCATGATGACAGACTTATAACATCCCGCCATCAGCAAACAGACAGTTCAGACATCATGATCATCTCAATCAGCGGAGAGATTCACATCAACGCTGATCTTAAAATTGTTGTACAAACATGATGGTCAATTATTGTAGGGTTGCGCGAACTGTGTATGACTGACAGGAATTACAAATCTGCGTAGAGACCACACAAAGACTGTTGATATTGAATTACGAAATTGGGACGATAAAGCCGAGTGTTGGTCTCTGGATTGTGAATGAGGAAGTTGTGCATAGATATATATATATTTTTTTTTTGAATATTAGCTGATCGAATATAATAAAAATGGGTGTTTGGTGGCTGAAAAATATTTTAATAGCTTCGTCTTCTTTTAACGACAGTTTTTAAAAATAAAAAAAAAAACAATTCTTCCCATTTAATGGTCGATATCCTACTTTATAGAACCGTTAAATATTTTTGTAAACAACAGAACCTCTTGTTCGTGTTCTAATATCTAAGGTTAAAAGCAATTATATACATGTGCTTCATTAATCGAGACGTTTTTCGACCTTTTACATATGATCATATATATGATCTTAGCCTAGCAGTTATTCTTCATTTTTTGAGAACATTTAGCATGAAAAATGTAGGTCCAGGCTGTACGATTTACGATGTGCTAAGACTTTTTTGGATGCACAGTTGGATTACGCGTTTTAGATTAAAACAACTTGAACGCGAAATGTCTTGCAATTCGATCTTTTTAATCCATCACTAGTTCTCAATTTCCTTATTAATTTATAAACCAATGTTGTTATTATAGTAGTACCTATCTGATATTCATTGTATTCAATGTAAGTCTACGCGAGTTTGAAACCTCACCCGTTCGTCAACAACCTATAAAACTAAACCTATAGATATTGAAAAATCGATTGCTATTGTTAAAAGAAAACTATCATAGCTATAAACGCTATTTTGTCATGATCTTGTCTTTAATAAAAACTAAGTCCATATTTTCTTGTCCATCAAGGTTCGCAAAACGTATGCATTCTTACATAGTATCACCGGGAAGGATTTAAATTTGAAATTTCCGCTATTAAAGTAGCAAATACTGCTTTTATTGACGATAGATACATAACTATCGTTGCTGTATTAAATTAAAAATTATCAATAGATCCGTCCCTTATCGAATAGGCTGCGTAGATACATGTGCCTACAGATTGTTCATATTCCTGATATGCAATCTATAACATTTCAAGTATAACTGATCAGATTGACGACACTTTATCAATACTTGATAGTTACTATCCCTACTAAATCTAAGCAATTATCTCAACTATGCTGGGCGTACTTGAGCATTCTACTAGAATGTAATTAAGATTAGTATCCCAAAGCGTTGAACAAGAATGCGTTAACGTTTTTCAAGTGAATTTCTATGTAATCTTGTTGGGATTATCGTTTGTCCGATAAGACCGAAATCAAGAAGCAAACAACTTTAAATATCTTTTAGTTAAGACTCTGAAATTAGTTGACTTGTAATAAGTTTTTGTTTTATGTGATGTCAACCTTGTTGTGGAATGTAGTTATGAAGGCAGAACACTCTTGATAACTAGATAGATTGGAATTTATGGATATAATTGTAAAGATTAGGAATCAATTGGGAAGGTCGAGTAAGATTTTGTGATTAAAATTGTGTTTGTATTCGTTCTTAAGAATTCAATTGGAACGTTCATACCGAGAAGGTGTTGAGTGTCATTCTTATTCATCATTTCAACTATGTTCTGTTTGCCAATTCCATTCTTTATACATATATAAGGGTTGACTTTGCATATAGGTGGTCATTCAACATTTCAAAATTGTCACTTTATAAATGCTCAAACAGATATCATATCTTCTCCTACAAAACCCTTCCCCCACTTAAGTGACTCATTTGGTGTGCCATCACCTAATCCCATCACAAGTCGATGCATCTCTCTGAACCCTACAATTAATGTGTATATATCTATCATGACACTGACCAGTGACCATGCTCAGTGATGAGATTTATTTTAATGTTCATGCCAAGTGTGTTCATTGTGTCACAAAAAGTCGGCTTAGTCAGGCTTTCGGCATAGGTACTGCCAACTACCGTCTGCCTTTCGCATTAAGCCAGCATTCTTTTTTTTTGCATTTTGCATCTGTCTCAAGTGTTTATCCCTCATGACAAGTTGAAGAGTTAAATCGACAGATAGGCCGTATACTTAATCTATATACAGCTTTAGTTTGCCTATACACTTCTAGTTGCACTCGCATAAACACTGCATCTTCGTGAAGTGAATTAGAGTGGAAATGAAGTAGATACGTAATTATTTTGATTAGGTTTAGGCTTCCTATACCTCCCCACTCTCTGTAACCAGTCTCAAGAGTTTAATTGAGATATAAGTGTATAATGTAGTTTAGTATAGATACATATCTGTTGTCACAGCACTTGAACTTCTGCAGATAAATTGAAATAAAAAAATATAGTCACCAGGGTAAAGTGATATGTCTGATCTCCTGGAAAGGAGACCGTTTAAGATCGGTAACTGATGTGACAAGTTTAACGACTCTTTAATTAGTGACTTTGGGAATATGAAGACAGGCACTCTCAATGTTGAATGTAAATGGGGAACAATTTAAGATAAAGAGATACATCAGTTGGATTAATAGTGTGGCACAAGGTGGCAGTGAAAACACTTGAGACATTTAAGTCATTATCTTGCCAGACAGGAAGTAGGATTGACTGTCCCATCCAGCCGTTAGCAGAGTGCTCGTGCAAACATGCAATGGCAGTATAGGATACTTTTGAAATGAGCCGCAAATTAAGACTCAAATTTTTATATCCATTGACACTTTAATTTGGAAGTGGTGTACGTTTCGGTTTCAAGTGTGACCTACATCGTGGACAGGGAAATGCAGGAAAATTGGTTGTTATCGGCAAATTGAAGTAGCAAACACACACGCAAACACTGAAACACTGTATTTCAAATGTTCGTGTTAACAATACATTTGCTTACATGACTGGTTTCAAGTTTTGGAAAATTCTATAGCAGGTACGCTGCTGCCAGGTAACTACAGGTACCTTGATGAGTTATGTGAACAATGTTGGCTGGTGTTCTAGGTAAATTAGGAAATTACATGAACATACAATGCCTTCCTATTTCGACTTGGAGTCTTTAGGGGTCGACCGGTTTTTTTTTGGTAGCAGTTGAGAAACCAACAAAAAGTAGCACAACCCTTAAAGACTGTGTGATGCCTTCCTATTTCGACTTGGAGTCTTTAGGGGTCGACCGGTTTTTTTGGTAGCAGTTCAGAAACCAACAAAAAGTAGCACAACCCCATATAACTGCGTGACGTTTCTCCGTCCAGTAATAGTAAGAAAAGTTGTGCAATTCAGGCACCAAGACGTTGTCTGACATCTGCACAAAATGCTTTGAGTTCATTGTAACTGCATGTTCCCGTTCACCTTCAAAAAAGTGAGAGTCGATAATTCCTCGCGCCGTATGTCATGTGACCATATGAGCTGCTATGCGAATGAATGACTTTTTCCTTCGTTGCACTCCAGTAGCCCCAGCTCTGCTTATTAATGTGTCCATTGAGATGTGTCCATTGATTCATCCGAAAATAAGATGTTGGTACGTTGAAAAGACCCCAATGGTCTGGGTTTCGAAGTCAAGACGCTGACTGTCAATTTGGGGCTTTAATTCTTGCTGGAATTGAATTTTATTGGAGTGCAGCTTCAGGTTTTTGTGAAAATGATGATATATGTACACTTAAAGGACGGAGAACCTGATTAGAGAACCTGCAGGGACTGGTTAACATATTTTCCAGCATTCTTGATGATCTTGGTTGTCCGAATTTCTAATAGTATACTGGCCTCGTCAAATGTTTTTGAATAACATGTATGCTTAGGCGAACCTTTTAAATGAAGAAATCGAAGAATATTGCAGATTCTTCTAGCGCTACATTTGCCTTATCACTGTTAAACGTCCACCAGCGAAACGCTCTCCAGCGACTGGATTCCCTAGAGCTAGGCTACTGATTAAAGTACCCCGCACGATCATCGTTGCGTTTGCGCAGTAAGCTAAGCAAATTTAAACTTTCTTTTGAAAAACTTGTACTTTATCGCTTAAGGTAATATTCTTCTTTTATTTTCTGCTTTGGCTAATTATAGCTTCAAGAATCATTCACTAATGCGCATCATATACCAGGTTATGTCTTGATTGATAATATTGGCATTGAAATATTATTTACCTATCTCGTGTTTTCTCGAGGATCTTCTAAAATCGATTGTACGTCACCTTGCTTTACGACATGTTAAAGCTTTCACAAATCGTGTTTTTAAAAGTCGACTAATGGTTTGGTGTCTGACTCTGAATATTCTCTAACAAACTTTCAGGTCTAAAGATGAGCTATTATATAGTAACCTCATGTTTTCCCAAAATTTGCCAAAGTCAAGAGTAGATCCCTTATATGGCACAAGACTTTCACATCTCGCGTTATTAAAAGTGTCACACAAATTCGACTGACGGTTTGGCGTCAGAATGACTCTACTACACTGTCAGGTCGAAAGATGACTAACATTTAATGATAGTTTACGATTTCGAAAAAAGACCCTGAAATATGTATCTAATTAGTATAATCGCTCTCAAGCTGCATTGAATTTAATGTTGAGATGTGACTCCATT
This sequence comes from Rhingia campestris, assembly GCA_932526625.1. Taxonomy (NCBI): domain Eukaryota; kingdom Metazoa; phylum Arthropoda; class Insecta; order Diptera; family Syrphidae; genus Rhingia; species Rhingia campestris. Next base: position 101,426,464 of record OW052184.1, read on the forward strand.
CATTCGCAATCAATCCCATGTCAAATCTCCTCAAGCACCAAGGAAACCGAAGGACAATTTGACAGGCAGACATCTCCGAACAAATGTAGCAACAAACACAATTTAAACACTCTTTTATCCGTCAGACATAATTCATTTGTCACTTCATTCCTCCTCCATCGCACCACAAAAAGGAAACAAAAACCCATTTCTATGAAACAGATCAAATGCAATGATTGCTTCTATGAACGTCAAAGCCTGTTACCTTCAAAACACAATCATCAATCAAATCACGATGCAAAGCATCTAAAACGCAAATCATTCCTCGATCAATTAATCTTCTTTTTAATTCATTCCACCAGCGGGATGCCCCTTCACTTTCACGTCACAAAAAAAAAAAAAAAAACCTCTCATTGTATCACGGATTTGCTGGAACAGAAAAAAAGTGAAACCGCAGCATATTCAGGCGTCACAAATCCACCCCCCTTATCCCACACAGTTTAACTTTATGCGCGATGTACTCGAAAATTGCGATAATTACATAAATACCTATTCTACATCACATTCAGTCAGAGTACTTAGTACGTACTGCACTAACCCTCCAGCTATTGCATACCGCACCTCGAGAGCGATTTAGCGCACATTGCATTCGAAACCAAAAACTGTATCACGTTACCCTTCTTCTCACACCGGAGAAGTAGAAGGAGCAGAGAATTAAACGTTCGAAACAATGCCGCACAGTAATAATTGTAATTGGAGATACTATACCTACACTCGAGCCAGGGTTATTGTTCCAGATACCTACAACCACAACCACTAAACCGTCATAGTAATTTATTCAACAGAAAATCCAACGAGCAAAAAAAAAAAACTTTTTGATTTGGAAATCATTTGCAGCGTGAATTTACGCGCGCTCAACTAAATGACAATCAATTAAATATTTTGTGTGTGAACACAAACTAAAAATTCAATTCGACAAAAAAGTGTGCAATTTGTAGTTTTATCAAGTCCGTTGCACTTCAGAGCGGCCGGCGCACAAGTTCAAAGCCATTTTGATGGAGTCGGCAACAAGATACATAGATATACGGGTACAAGTTTCATTTGTTGTTGTCCGGCTTTTTTTGCTCGCGCTTAATGGTGCAATCAACCGCAGTTTGTTGTTATTTAATTGCATCCGACTGTGTTCACTAATTGAGCTATTATTACGGCTTTTTATTTGATTGTGTATCTATGGGTGGTATTGGAGCTCATGGGGCAGCGTTTGTGGCATAGAACTCACAGATCATCCACAAACAGCGGAAGAAAATCTCAAATTACAAAGTCCGTTATGCGCTTTCGGCAACAAGTACCAGTCAGTTTTGGCTTTCCTTCACACAGACGCAACTGAGTGGATATCATAGCTGATCTCACAAATAACCATGCCCGGTGTATATGGGCTGAGAGAGAATGTGGCTTTGAAATATGGTTTTGGGTTATCCGAGATACCCACAGGATCCATCCTCATTGTAAGCCGTATGCGAGCCCTTGCTCAGAGCCCAGACATTTCTGTATTGTTAGCCCGTGATAGATGATTTTCCAAATGGTTGGCGTTTGTTTGTGCCGTAATGCAAAGGTGCCTACAACTGTTGGTAATCGAAGGAGTGTGTGGTTTCTCGGTGAGGTGAATATTTGTGGTTGTTTGTTGCAAGAGTCGTCTCTTTCATCATGGCGCGGGTCGGGTAGATGAAGTACCAAATGGATTGGTATTTGCCCATTTACTGTGGTTATTGTGTCGGTGTTCATGTAATGACGCTGAGCCATAGCTGCACATTGTTGGATTCGTTGTAATTCTATGAGGTTATGTTTTCTTTGTGTGCCAAAAGGGATATCTCTTGCCCGAATATTATTCCAGTGATATGGTTACATTAATTCAATATCGTTCCTTTGGTTACTCTATGACTCTGTTTATTGACTATCTTAACAGCTGATAGGATGTTTTGAATCTTACGTAATGGTAGTCTGATTTTCATAGCATTCATGCCAAGTCGAGCATGTAAATCAAGGATTACATCGGCATCATTGTGTGCGTTTGTTTGATGTTCGATGCAAAGACTTTATATTTTGAGATTTCAATGGAATTTATAGCTAAGGATAATATCCTGCCTTGTTCCTTCATTTATCTCATTTTAATCAGAACAAATTGCCTCAAAATAGTACAAGGAGTAGAGCATGCCTTTGGTTTGGGGAATATGTATCTCTTTTAAGCTGATTGAAGGACAAATAAGTCAGATAAATTGTTTGTAAATACACTTTCAGAAGTTGTTTGGTAGGGAATGTAATTACAGTTTTTTTATCACAGAAAAGGACTTGATCCTTAGGTAGGGGATTGTTAGTTTGATTAACTTCCCATTACTGTGAAAGAACTTTGTTATGAAGCTACTAAAAGCATTGACATAGATAGAACTGATTATTATAGAAACCGGCACGTGGAACCTACGCGAACTAAATTAGGAAGCGATTTCGTCCTTCGCTTTATTAGTATAATCTTCACACTTTGCAAATTATATGGTGACACGGATGTCTACTTATCGAAAACCAGATACAACACACTGCGACCGACCGATAATAGAAGTGGATCCCTTAAAAAACAAATACATATTCAGGACAGGCCCGTTATAAGACCCAGGGCTTATGTACTTTTTCACGATGGCGGAACGTACAGTCTTATGCTGAGACAAGTTTTTTGGCTGAGACAAGTTTTTTTTTATTAAAATTGATACCACTCGTACGATTTGTCAGAGATTCGCGAGAGGAGGTCCAGTGGAAGCACCTTGGTGTTGCTACGACTGGGAATCTAATGCAGACCTTTTGGTGAAGGTGCATTGTACTTACGACGACGCTCTTGAAGTAATTATATGGAAAGATACTTTATATACATAGACATCGCTTAATGAAAGCAAATACGACTAAATCATGATAAAATGACAATTGAGTAGTTAAGCTGTTACTCATCGCTCAAGCAAAGGCTATTTGCAAAATGGATGAAGAAATTCTTTGTCACTTTGAGGACAAATTTGTAGAAAATTTAGGATGTTTCGTATTAGATGTCTTGGAAATAGTCACATCTTCCCACCACATTTTCGATTCTCATTTTTATTGTACGCGAAATAAATAGTTATCGCTAAAATTTGTTAAGAAAAACTGTAAGTCCACAAGTACTATGAAGGCCTTATACAGAAGTCACTAAAGTCGAAGGTACCAAGTCGATATGATAGTTAAAAATTGCCACTTCATTATCGTCAAATTATCTTTAGAGTTAAAGCTAAATTGACTTTCAACGAAACAACCCCTTAACTCTCCCACTATTTGTGATAAAAGTGACTCACAAATTGTACCGCTGGCGCTCTGTATCGAATTTCGTTTGGCAACGCCAATATGTACTCAATAACAAAACAAAAAAACTAGAAAGTTGTGCCTTTAAGCGGTAAGCCGATAAGAGGCAATGAAACAAATTAGTGATGATCAAGAGTTAGGGGTAATTATTTTTTGGAGGCTTAAGGCGGCTACAGACACGCAGGCAAAACTGTCCAGTATGCCTGTTCAGGCCGGCGGTGCAGTTTTACCGGACCGCCATAGCACATTCACACGCTCCGGTATTGATGTGTTTTTGTGTTTTCGTCATTCGGTAAACAGGGCATCTACAGACAACATTTTAAACGAAAACCGCCTGCGCAGATGACACATGTAAATTTCACCATGAACAGACGGCCTGATACACGCCCCGCTTCTCCTAATCACAGGCGACCAGAACAAGCAAAACTATTTAATTTTTGATTTTTCGACCGCCTGCTTATGCCAACAAAACTGACAACTTTATCGTACACCCTGTACAGGTAGTCTGAACAGGCAAACCGGAAGTTTTGCCTGCGTGTGTGTGGCCGCTTTTAGCAATCATCTGGACTATGGTGACACCAATGAGTTGCATTTTACGTTTTAGAAAAAAGTTAATAAGCGAGGACACATCTGACCAATTTGAAAAATGTTATTAAGTTTAAAACAAATAAAGATATTTTAAATAAAAATATGTACTTCAACAAATTACCAACTGGAACTTAGAAAACGGTTAATTATGGATCCTAACTAAAGTCCTTTTTCGTTCTTCAAATGACATACCTGCAATGAAACAAACAATAAAATAGTTTTATTATTATTTTTAGTTTAGTTTTAATTATTAGAATAATTCCCTCATCAAATCAATTCTCAAGTATTGTTGTTTCTAAAATGTCACACAAATAAAAACTTTCTAATTAAAAAGAAAACCAATACCCCTCTCAGTCATTTCGATTCGCAATTCCCAAATGAATAAACGTAACCAATAATCCCATCAATAACGCAATAAACAATGAACTCTCATTAAATCCCATCAATTTCAAAACACTGCCACGGCCAATAGTGATTCATTTCACTAGCGCGCTCAATCTTAAAAAAAATTAAATCCCTCTCCCTATACGTCGTCGAAAATCACCTGCAAATAAAAAATAGAAACAAAATAAACACAAACAACAAATAAACAAACAATTGCCAAGAGCAAACACCATAAGGGATTTTCATTTCGCTGTCGATTTCTCCATTCGAAAGAAAACAAAACACACAACACATCCAAACAACCAAAAAAAAAATTGCATCCTTGGGCGATGGCATCAGCTTCAAATGATGAAAGAAAAATAATCATCCGCAGCATCATCGGTTACATCACTTATTTTGTTGGTTGTTTCATTCAAATGCAGAGAACAAAGGTAAAATAGAACCACCTTCACGCGCTGAAATAGATTTTTCGTACAAACGGCTGAGAGACAGTGAAAACTGTTCCAATTTGACAGAACAAAACTGAAATTCTTTTCTATCTTGACTTTTTATTATTTTTTTTTGTTTTTGTATTGGCGCCTGCACACCGAATATTTATCCCAAAAAAAAAACTCTGTTGACAGAAAATCATCAACCATAAACACGCGCGGAAAGAACGGCGATTGTTTTATAAACAAAACCATGTGCTGCTATACAAATTGCGAACGATGTTTGTGACCAAAAATGTTGATAGTGCCCATGACAATCCGAGAATAAAAGTTTACCTTTGGGACGAAAATGGAATCACCTGTGTCGGATAAGTAACCATTTGGATGCAGTTATTCTTTTTGGATGTTGGTTTTGTGGATAGAACAGTGGAGGAGTTTTGCGTTTTTGTCTGTCGAGTAGTGGGGGTGGAATATGCTATATTCCCCTATAGGTATGTGATTTACTTAACTATCGGATAAATAGATTGAGGGATCAATCATTTTTTGACATTTTACATACTTTCTCGTAAAGGATTCGTAGCATGGCAAACATCCGTTTGACAATTAATGAGGCACTTTTAAATGTCAAGAAATTCATTTTTTTTAGTAAAAATTAAAAATTAATATTTTTATGTTTTTACAAGTCGTTTCGTAAAATAAATCGAATTCGATATTTTAATCAAACTTAGTAATACATTCCGATGATGGAGAGCGCAAAAAAAGGGTCGGCTGATTCTGTCCGACTGTCAGTCTGTTGGCACGCAGATGAAGGCTAAATGCTGAACGAAATTCCTTTATTTAACAAAAAACGAGCTTCTTGAGGTGATACCCAAAGAGGTTTTGAGAATTTATAATTTGCTACTTTTCATTCTACAAGGTGGCGCAAAAATAACCTTCCGATGTTTTTTGGCTGTAATTTAAAAAAAAAATGAAAAACTTTGATTCTTCTTGTAGATTATATTTATTTGGTCTTTTAATTTTTTTACATCAAGTCGAGAATATGATGTCATGTAAATGGCCGCCGCCACAGTTGATTGTCATTTGAGCCCTTTTTATGGCATTTTCCATCACTTTGGCCAAAACTTCCGGCGATAGGTCATCACATTCTTGACGGATATTGTCTTTAAGAGCTGCAATAGTCTGAGGCTTATTGATATAAACCCGCGACTTCAAAAAGCCCCACAAAAAGAAGTCTGGAGCGGTCAAATCAGGCGATCTTGCTGGCCAGTGCAAATTGCCTAAACGGGAGATTAGGCGCCCGGGAAATGCATCCTTCAGCATATCGGTTGTGGCACGTGCAGTGTGTGCCGTTGCACCGTCCTGTTGGAACCACATGTTTTCCAATCCCAATTCATCAAGTTGCGGCAAAAAGAACTCGTTGATCATTGCTCTGTAGCGCTCACCATTCACATTAACCGTTTGGCCCGCGACGTCTTCGAAGAAAAAAGTTCCGATGACTACTCCAGCGAAAACAGCACACCATACAGTGACTTTGAGCGGGTGTAATGGCTCTTCGTGGGTTACACGTGGATTTTCAGTGCCCCAGAAGTGTAAATATTGCTTATTTACGTACCCGCTAAGATGGAAATGGGCCACATCACTCATGATTATTTTTGATGAAAAATCAGCTTCCTCTTGGTGGTGATTAAGGATGGCTTGAGCGTATGTTAGACGTGATTGGCGGTCAGCAGCTAACAGCTGATGCCCCATCTGTACTTTGTACGGAAACATCTTCAAATCCTGTACCAAAATTCGCTGTAAAGACCGTCGACTGATACCCATTTGCGTGGCACGTCGTCTGGTCGATGTCAACGGCGCTTCCATGACATCTTCGGCTACAGCAGCAATATTCTCTGCAGAACGGCTACTCCGGGGTCTGCCACGCCTGGCAGCATCTCGTGTTGTGCCAGTCTCTTCGAGGCGAGCGGCTAAACGTCGCAATCTCCGACGAAATTCACGTTGTGCCAAAGTCACCGACCGATTATTGTTCAAATAAATAGTCACCAATATTCCGCGTTCTGGAGCAGTATAGCGTAACATTGTTTATTATAAGTATTTCGCATGTGTTTACTACACAAATGTCAAAACAGAACTGACATTAGGGGCCAATCGCAAAATTTATAGCATTTTCTGATAGGAGGATTACTTTTGCGCCACCTTGTAAATTTATCCAAAGTGTATCTTAACGGAGTTTTTACATTTGGAATATAAAGAAACATCCATATTTTCACTGCCACGTCAACGACTTTACTGATTTCCAGCAAATTTACAATAAGGAGTTCTTACAAGTTGCACAAAATTTGTCTTTTTTAAGTCGAGCACCCAATGTACAATTGTACATTCCCCACTCGTTTTAAGTTGAAGTCGGAATACAATATTTTACATCAAGACACTTGGCCAAGCTTTTCATGTTTTCTTCCGAATTCGATTGGGTGATTTGAGATAAGATTTTCTTGATAATTGATACTACTCTACTAATTAATCAGCTTTTAATAATGAGAGAGAATAACCCGAGTCGAATATTACTTATTCACAGTCAATTCCTACTAAAAACCTTCCTTATCTAGCAACCATAACCATTGGAAAAAATTGCCATTCTGGAAATATTTGAAACACCGCCAAGGTTCAGAGTTGTTCATGATCAAAAATTGTATTTTTCAATACATCGACTTAAGTATTTTGGTCCCAACGGGATGGAGCAACACTCCAGTCGGTTCATTGAAGTCGTTTGGTTCCGTCTGTTGGCCAACTCGATCTTGTGATCCGCTTTTTACCTCAAAATTGGGTTTAAGTTGTTCATGATCAACGATTGTATTATTCAAAACATCGACTTAAGTATTTTGATCCCAAAGAGATTGAGCTACGCTTCAGTCGAATAATTAAAGACTTTTGACCCGTCCGTTGAATGCCTTGATCGTGTGTACCACTTTTTACCTCAAAATTGGGTTCAGAGTTGTTCATGATCAATGATTGTATATTTCAAAACATCGACGACATTGATCCTGAAATATTTTGGTCCCAACAGGATGAAGTTACGATTCAATCGACTTACATATTTTGATCCCAACAATATGGAGCTACACTTCAATCGGCTTATTAAATACTTTGACTTTGATTTGATCGTGTGCACCGCTTTTTACCGCTAAATTGGGTAAAAAAAAATCGACGACATTGATCCTGAAGTATTTTGGTTCCAACAGGATGGAGCTACGATTCAATCGACTTATTAAAGACTTTTGGCTTCCTCAGTTGAACACCTTGATCGTGTGATCCGCTTTTTACCTCAAAAATTGGTTCAGATTTGTTCATGATCAATGAATTCTTCAAAACATCGACGACATTGATCCTGAAATACTTTGGTCCCTACAGGATGAAGCTACGATTCAATCGACTTACATAAGACTTTTGGCTTCGTCAGTTGAACACCTTGATCATGTGATCCGCTTTTTACCTCAACATTTGTTTCAGAGTTGTTCATGATCAACGATTGTATTTTTCAAAATATCGACCACATTGTTTCTGAAGTATTTTGGTCCCAACAGGATGGATCTACGTTTCAGTACACTTATTAAAGACTTTTGGATCCGTCAGTTGGCCGCCTCGATCGTGTAATCTGTCACCACGCTTTATTGCCGGACTTTAGCAGGTGGACATTTTCTTTTTAACGTGTTATGGCTTTATCACTCTGTATCTCGAGTTGTATAGGCCCTATTGGACTTAGACTAAATGCCGTTTTTAAGGTGAGATTTCGTTCTAAAAATAACTCCCCTGGCAGTTTTATGATTGGCTGACTCAGTTTCGTTTGAGTTAAAGATGGACAATAGCAAAGATTTTTTCTTTGTTAGAGGGGAAAACCCAAGCACTGTGTCTGAAAATGTGAAAAGCGTTTATTGTCTTGAGACTGTAATACAAAATTACGTCAAGTTTTGGTTTCTTCGATCCCGTTTCGGTAATTTCGATGTCACAGATGCACCACGCTCTAGGTGGCCAGTTGTCGAAATAGTCGATGAAATCATAAAAACCGTCAAATTTGACCATCTTGTAAGAACTGTTTCCATTTCCCAGCTAAACATTGCACAAAAAACAGTTTGAAATTATTTGAATAAAATTGGGTTCAAAAAGAAGTTCAATGTACATGATATAGTGAAAACAGTACTTCATGGACCAAATCTGCTGAATCGCAACAGAATCGTCTCGAATCGTCGTGAAGTGAATCCCTTAAGACAAGATCAAGCAAAAACGTTCGTGGTCGAATTGCGGTGAGCCGGAGTCCTAATACGTCTAAAAATAAAATTGTTGTAGAGGCGATGTTCAAACAAACTTTAAATTGACCATTAGGTTAAAGTAAATTGTTGAAATAATACACTTTTTCAAACACTTTTTTGTAACACTTAACCCCGTCTGCAAACAAAAATCCAATTTGTTTTGCCCTTGAAGAATTGTTTCCCTTTTCAAGTTAAATACCTATTTCTACTGAACTAGGTTTGTATAAACATTTTTTTTTTTGACTTGATGTTACAGCAAATATTGAAACAATATTACCCTTCAAAGGTGCATCTTTATTAGAAAAACCCCACCCACACCCAACACTATGTAAACAATTAGAATTTACACTCCTTCAGAAAAAAATATCAACAATGAGTCTTATCAGGAATTTATCTTGTTTGCATTGCCCATTCTTTTTACTACCCAAAGGTGTGATTCATTTGACAACCTACCTAACTACCGTATTTTTAGGTATCTTTATCTTTACCACTTAATTTTTTTTTTTCAAAAAAAAAGTCCAAAGTCTATCACCTAATTTCTGTTGACACATAACCAACCAAAAAAAATATATCTGTACACACATTCAGTCAACAAGTCCCACTTTATTTAACCATAACAGCCGCGATCGTGCCCCTTATTTGCATTTGTAAATTCGAAGAAAATTCTCTGCGTAAACACAATTAACTTTGTGTTTACTTCAGCGATTTGATTTTTCGGTTTCTTCTGTCATGTGTGGTGTGGTTTATATAGATAGATAATACCTACACAGCTTAATATGCACTTCGCAGTAGACTCTAATCATTCATGTCTTAATCAAATAAATCAAATCGAGTATCCCGCTCGCGATGTACCGAAATTCGGCATGCTAACTTAATTTTGTATCCAAAATTAAAACGTAAACAATAAGATATAGAAAAGATGCAGAGAGAAATTTTAAGATTTATTTTTTTTTTATTACGTTGTAAAGATAAATGGATGAATAATATGTTTTTAAGAAATTGTTCAAAAACAAAACAAAAAAAAAACAAATTGATGTCCTTGAATCGAATAGATACTCGGTTCATTTGCACCCTGAATCGTAAGAGTAATCGTGAGCAATTAAAAATAAAAAAATTTAAATAATTTCACACCTATAGAATAGTCTCAGCAAGTGGCTGTATTTTGATATCTATTTTTATCCAAAACCACACAGAAGATACACCCAATTGAACGATTTGATGGAGTCTCCTATTCAAATATCGATTTGCATCTTCTATTTCCGATACATCTTATTATTGCTGTGGGGCGTTAAGTTTGTCTGTGAAAAGACTTCTACACCTCTGATGGTTGTTTTCACTTTCTCACGTTTGTTTACCATCTCTGCGGAGGTATTCCTTTTGCGTCACGTCTTTGTTGGCAACCCACCTGATTCAGTCGTGATTTTTATTTTTTTTTTTTGCAAATATTTTCAAACGGCAAAATATAAATGTTCTACGCAAAATGTATCTCATCTGTTGTGTTAGCGTTGTAATTTATTTATTTAGCAATTAAGTGCCAAGAGAGGTAAGCACTTAAGCAGAATATGCATTAACGGTGCATGCACTGAAGTAAAAGATAAGCTATAAGAAAATGGAAAGAATTGGGTGTGAGGAAGGGGGACGCAAAAACAAATGAGACCTAAGCCGTGAGAATAGTAGTCTTCGCGTGCGATTGTGGGATAGTGCCAGTGGACATTTGAAGAAACAAAATGAAACACAAACAAACGTTTCTCTTGAAATGGTTTAAGAAATGATGGATCATGATCATGTCGAAGCGCCTTAACAATGAAGCAAATATCCGTGGGACCGACTTTCTTAGCTTTACTTTTGACCCGTTGTGGTGGTATTTCATCCTCTTTAACCCCAGGCACATTGCTCTCGGTTATTCATTCCAAAGGCCCAGGCATTCGCGATTGCTTGATTTTAATCGATTGAAAAACAGAGCATGATCTGGCACCGATAAACTGGCAATGCAAAAGTGTCCTCTTTGTTGTGAATGTTGTTTCACTTAACCACACAATCTCTCCGATATAATAGAGCCCATAAACTACGCATACATGCATGTGCAATCAAAAGCATGCCCACTCACGATTTTTGCACACATTACAAATGCAACGAAAGTCAAAAGTGAAAATTTTGCCTTATTTGGCTTTAGAAAACAAAATAAGCATGCCAAATGCCAAATGCCAAATTTGGCATTATTTCGATATAAATACGAATATATAAATATGAATAGAAAGAAATTTAGCATGCACCCAACCTCACACATAACCGGAACGGTGAGCCCAATCAGAGGGGTTACAGGGGCAGCAAATTCAAAATATACTTTGTAAACATCTGAGTGTGAGTTTGGTTTTTTTTTCTAAATTTCAAATTTTTGGTCTTGTTTCCAAATCAAATTTGTCCCTATTTGGAAATGAAAATTAAACCAATTTGGCCTTGTTTCCATTTTGAAAGCGAAATAAGTTCAAATATTACATTTGGTCTTATTTCGTTGAGCCTTTTTTAACGTCACCAAATACAAGTGTCCTGTACTCCATCGTGTGTTTATCGATAACTGAAGCTAGTCATGAACAATGTTAAAGTGTACTCTCCGCTAGATTTATTCCGTAACTACGCAGTTTTGCACACATTCATCAATATCAACTTTTTCTGAAATCACTCATGCCGCATGTACATTCATACAGTCAACACCATACACTCTCAGTTTGCATGTACAATCACTATAAGGCGTCTGCATGCATGTTTAATATGTGAACCCTATAAGTAAAACACGGGAAACGTACAAATTGTCGACAAAAAAAAATGTCGACCACCAATAATGTCGACATTGGCGTTTGCTAAAATCTCGAAAAAAATTTTATCGATTTTTAAAAATATCGAAAGTTTAAAATCTTGACGCTTGAAATTTCGACTAAATCTTTCGAATGTCGGTCAAATTATCGACAAATTTGCTTCTATGTACCATTATGATATAAATAAAACAAAATCCAACATTTTATATGGTACATACATTACATTTAAACATATTTTGCAGACATTGTGTTTGCTGTTAACAATAGTCGTGCTTACACGAATTTTACAAGACGATTTCCCTTTGTTTTCACAGCTCCACCGATTTTATTACCTTGTTTTTTTTAACAGTATACAAAACCATCAATCGCCAATTTATTTTTATTTTTATAAGATATTACACGGTTGATATTCATTACGTGTCTATTTTAAGTATGCTGCATAGAATGACTTAAGCAAAACTTGGAATGAAAAACTTGTTTCATCTATGTTTATCAACACCACAATTAAAATACATAAGGTAGTTAACAACATTATCAGGTGGAGAATATTGTACACAGAGTTAAACAGTTAGCTAAGAGTAGTCGACATTTTAAAATCGATATTTTAAAAAATCGACATTTTCGCAATCGATTTTTTGATCAGTCGACATTTAAACCAATCGTTAATTTTTTTGTCGGTATTTTTTTGGTCGATTTTTTCCAATCGATATTTTGAAAAGCGATCAATCGTACCCAACCCGTAAAACACGCCTATTGTAATGCTAAATAATAACTTTGTTCCTTGGTCTGAGGCATAATTTGTATCAAACTTCTGTTTAAATAATTTCATATGATATCTGATACTAAAAAGCCAACAGATTTTCTATCAGATTTAGTACTTTGTTATGTAGGATTACACTATTCAACATTAGCTACACGCCAAATTTGCTTTGAGTAAATTAAAAAATATCTCAACACGTGATTTCTCTTTCTTCTTTTAATGTGTCTTTGTTGTGGACACACCCTTGCACCATAAATAATTTTCAACTAGCTAATTAATTTAATAACTATTTCATTTACAATGATTTACAACCTCTTACATTCCAATATTAAAACCATGCACTTTTCCTTTATTTTTCAGTTTTCACCATGCACCACAACCTTGTAACCTACCACAACAAAGTACTCTATGACCACCCTGCAACTTTTAGCAGCAACTGTCAATGTCATCTGAGCCAGTTGGGCAGACGTCAGTGTAATTGGAGAAATTAATTCAGTGCGCGAATGTAAATGTCAGTGTTTTACTAAATCAATTAATTAAGTTTAGTATCGAGTCGGCATTTGTAAAAGTTAGTTAAATTGTATGTAAATTCAACTACAGCGATCACCATTGCCAAATGCATTGTTGTGCGGGAGTGAAAAAAAATCGGGGTGTTAATGCAAAACAAGTATTTCAAGTGCATTTTTTGGAATTGCAAGTTTTTAGCCAGAAAATAGTATAAAATCGTTTGAAATAAATGATTACAAGGTATATCGTTGTAAAATAAGTCCATCGCGAGTGAAATATTTGTAAAAGCGCGCGTTTGCAAGTGCCGCTGGAAATTTTTGGCGGAGTCGGATTCGTATAAAAAAAACATTTGAAGTCGGGTTTTTCAATATTTTTTACTAAAAAGTGCGCGTAAAAGAATATAAATGTCGATATTTTCACGCAAAGCTCTCGTTATAAAATACATTTTAGTGAAAGTGAGTTTTTTGCATTTTTGGTGGTGTTAAATGACAAACAACAACAATAACTTACAACGCCAACGTGGGAATTAACAAAGCTGGTAGGTCATCATGTCCGTACGTGCTTTCGGAGGACATTAACAATGTGAGTTACATTTATTTTTAATATATTGAAGCAATGTTTTTTTCTTAGTAATATTTTGAATACCATTGATTCGTTTAGCTCAGTTGCACATAATTTTTTTTTTGTAAGATCTTGTTTAGTTAGAAATGAACTATCTTCTGCTTTTTCACAAATTAACACACATAATATGTTATATTTGAGAGCATTTAATTAAAATCGAAATACGAATCCCCAACTTCGAGCATAATCACCGTTATTTAATGACTAACTTCTAGAATGTCGAAAAAGGCATGTATTCCCCACGATTGGATTTAAGTTTGAAATAGTGAAACGTTAAGATTTTCTGATGTTGCATGATGTGACATTTTTCAGGTCCAACCTTAGATTTTATTCTTCTTTCCATATCATGGGCGTAATGATTTGGAGAAACGCGTTATAAATTTACCTTTTCAAATGAACCCCCAGGTCATACAATTTCCAATGTTAGATAGGACCAATATTATATTTACGCAAAAAAATCGTATGGTTAATATGTTTCCTTTAGCGCACTTGATGAATCAGGGGTGTTTTACATCTGTCAGTCTGTGCACACCGTTAAACCGTTGGACAGATTGACTTTAAATCCGATACCGGAGATTGTTAGATAAATACGCAGGGTAGTTTGTAGAATCATTATTTTGTACCGCATAAACGCCTTAACTGGTATTCATTAAATTCAGTATTAAGAGTTCTTATAATCTTAATGTAAAGTCGAAATAGTTATCATCCGGGCTTTGTGGCATGGGGCATTATTCTCTTGCAGGATAAACAATACACCAATGAGCCTACCTCCGGAAGGAAAGAGATTATCATTTAGGGTTCTTAAATATTGACCTTGATTCATCGAACCGGTGATAGAAACTCAGTCACCCAGGCCATTATACGCCACACATCCCCAGAACATGACAGAGCCTCCACCATGGCTCACTTTTTGACAAACGGGCCGTCTTTTTTGCCTTTCTACCTTTGGCATTCTTACAAAAAAATTGGTTTTAAATGAATTATACTCAAAGGAGCTTTCATCTGTCAATAGAACGCTTCTCCAGAACTCCTTTGGCTTATGCAGATGTTTCTTTGCAAAAGTCAGGCTTCTAAGCTTGTTTGCCTTTGATATGGTACGGCACGTCCTTAGATTTGATTATTTTAAAATCTCCTTCCATTAAACGTCGTCGGACAGGGAGCTCACTTTGCCGTCAAATTCCATTGATCTGCAGCAGTTTGAGGCTTCAGGAATATATATATTTTTAAATTCCTGTAGAAGGACTCGGTCTTCAGTGGGCGTTGTTTTGCGCTTAGCACCTGATCTCATTATGTTTCTGATGTCATTATGCTTTTAAACTTATTAATTTGATAGTGCACAATTTGACGCGACACATCAAACTCATTTGCTATATCTTTTACTGCCGTTCAGGCGTGAAACTTTGCTACCATTGAAGATCTGATAATCAAACTCAACTCAGCAGTTTTACCCATGGTTTTTAATAAAATTTAATCAATTTTTATATTTTATCAACATTGAATATAAATTAAAGTTAAACACAAACAGTTTGTGGTTATCACGTGCTCAAAATTGTAAAAACGTTTACACAAAGATTCCGTCAAAATACTTATGCCACGCAATAATTCTTTGTCCGCATGCGTTCTTATCAGCAGAAAGAGAATGCAAAAGGTAAACAATATAAAACTTGGCATGCTTAGAGAGGTAAAAATAGTTTCTCTGTTTTACGCATCATTTTCGCGCCGTTATTTAACGATACTAAGCGAAGCTAGTTTCAATAGTCACAAAAAGGTTTCGTCAAAATACTTAAGCCGACTAGTGTACATAGAGTGCGCATCTCATGCAGCGAAAATTGATATTGATACCCCAGTGTCAACATTGGTACCCAGCATCAAACAAGAGCATAGCCGACACATAAAGAACCACGAAAATGTGTCTTCGCACTTACCGCTCGCGTCTGAAACAGCTACAAATTTTGTATCTGTGATGCTTACTCTATGTAGTTCTATACTCTTTGGTATGATCCAGTAGTGAAACCACCCCTAGCATTAAATAACAATCGAACTCTTGTTAGTGCATTCCACCAAAGATTATGATTTCTTTACTCTGTATAGAATTCATAATCTTTGATTCCACTTACTTCCTCCTTTTTTGCTTGTGAGTCCATCTAACTGTGACAGGAGAACATCAGCGGTGTCTCTTTTGGCTATTTAGTGGTGTAAAGTTGTTTCTCTCATTTATAGGAATGCAAGTCACACTCTTTCATTGTTCGGATCAATGATCGCAACTCCTTTAGCCCCATTATGTGGACAATGTGAAAGAAACGTTGCGCATGATGCCAATTGCGTTTTCTATGTTTTTAGTGTCCTTTTGGAATTTTATAGGTTAAATTGACTAGAAAGAACCCTTTATAACTTAAATAACCTAAACAATTGTTGGTGCCGTGGCCTAGAGGTTAGTGGATTGGATTGCAAAGAGCGGGGTCCCAGGTGGTTCAAATCCCGAAAGTGAGAACTCCTCAGTTTTTTCACTGCTACACCTCTTGCGAAAGTCTGGTTAACATTCAAGAGTAACACTGTCATGAGAAGCTTCTCAAATTTGCCATTTGGATTAGATGATAAGCATTAGGTCCACTTGTTTGTGGCAGAAATAATAACTTCGCATACACACATTATGGAAGAAGCTATGTTTAGGACCCTATTTGGGCCTTTAAAACCAAATATTTCATTTCATTTTATTTCCTAAACAATCCTAAGCAGTAGGTCCAAGTGGAAATGGAACAGTAGTAGCAATACCGCAAAAGTATCGCAATGAACTGACAAATCAATCAAGTAGTATCAACTGTCAAGAAAAGCTTATCTTTTCATCAGCCGTTCAGGTTCGACATTAAATTGAACTTCCCGCCATAATGCATGAAGTACACACGCGCTCATGAATGGTTGTGAGAAATAGCTCGGCCCTGGGCCCTATCGAGTCTGTTGCGAGAATTTTTTTTTATGAAATCCTGTAATACCGAAATATTGATCAATTCATTCGCTAATCGTTTTGGTATTTTTTTTGCCAGATCTTTGTCACATAAACCATTGACCTCATACAAAAACGATAAGCTAATTACAAATAAACACACCCAGGTTATTAAAAAGAGATTTTCCTCTTTAGTTCTACTCGTACATAAACAGTTCGTGTTTCGCATCGACTCACAGTCACCGTTACAATGGCTTCAAAAGTTCATTCGGTTCACCTCGTTTGTTTAACAATAATTTTAACTGTACTTCACAACTCCTTGGCATGGGTGAAGCTTCTAAAAATCAGTTTTTTTTCAATTCGATAATTTGTGAAAAAAATTGTTTATTATAGCGCAACTACTTCCTAGTTCTAACAGACGTTAAATGTATTCTAAATCCTGAGATTGGTTACGCATCTTGTAACATCGACAATACACAATTTAATCCAAGTCTTAACATTGATTGTCATATTGTAAAAGAAGTGACGGATCTACGATTGGACATTTCTATTG
The DNA here is from genome assembly GCA_932526625.1 of Rhingia campestris. Lineage (NCBI taxonomy): Eukaryota > Metazoa > Arthropoda > Insecta > Diptera > Syrphidae > Rhingia > Rhingia campestris. The sequence goes on from OW052184.1 coordinate 101,443,714, forward strand.
ACTTGGATCGGCCCAACAACGAAAGTTTTCCTCTATATAAACAAAACAATTTGAATGGCTGTGATTTACTAACAACAAATGTCACACAACCAATCATAAAGATGTTGAAGGATATGCTCGTAAAATTTGGTACATTTCCCAAAAAGTGCCCTGTTGAAGCGGTAATAATTTTGATTGTTTGTATTGCAAGAGATACATTAATGCTTTTTATTTCGAATTATTTTAAAAGAATTATCATTACAAATTTGTCAATCTTACCTTGGACGCAGAATATCTGCCGGCATTTGTACCCGAAACTGATTTTCGAATTGATATCCATCTGAAGGAAAGGAAAACTACTTTTTGGATTGTAAATATGCATGGGAGTATTGTAAATAAGAAACAATTCACAAGACGTAAGAATAAGCAAACGGATGTTGGAAATCAGCATTTTATTTAATTTTATTTAAAGTGTATTGTTTAATTTTTAAAAGTGTTAGAATGATTTTAAACAAACAGAGTATTTTTTAATGTATGTGGGCCAATTACTTTAAGTTCGATTTATTGTGTATTAAATTCATTTTTTAATAAATTCTAAATTAACAATTTTCTCAAACACGCCATTTAAACAGCGTGATCGTAAGCAGTTTTATTGTTTTACTTAATTCTGTGAAATCTCAAATGTTCAGCAACATTGAAAATTAATAGTTAGAGGTCAGAATATACCTACATAGTAACGGGTGATCCAAGTAGAGATACTTTTTTCAATAGCCTTTTTTGACAGATCACGTGTGAGTCGTGTCATGCTGTCATGTTATTTTTGTTTAGTATTGTTTGGCATTTCATAATGGAAAGACTTACAAATTGTTCAACTTTATTATAAAAAAATCACGTTCTGTGAGGAATCACTTCGCTCAACTTATGGTCAACATAATCGGCCTACTGAGTGTACTCTTCGCAACACCATCACCCATTTTGAGACCCAGCATTCATTATTGGATAATATTCGACCGAATAGACCACGTCCAGCACGCTGTGAAGAAAATATAGCGGCCGTAGCTGAGAGTGTACACGAAGACCGTAGAGAGTCGATTCGGCGCCGTTCGCAGCAACTCGGACTGACGTATGGAACGACTTGGCGCATTTTACGTCAAGATCTTAAATTGAAAGCGTACAAAATACAGCTTGTGCAACAACTGAAGCCGCTCGACCTTCCCAAGCGACATCGCTTCGCACTATGGGCTCTTAAAAAGTTCCAAGAAGATCCGACGTTTTCGAGGCATTTCTGGCTCAATGGGTATGTAAACAAACCAAATTGCCGCATTTGGGACGAAGAGCAACCTGAAGACATTGAAGAACTGCCACTTCATCCAGAAAAAAACAACGGTTTGGTGTGGTTTGTGGGCCGGTGGAATCATCGGTCCATATTTCTTTAAAAATTATGCCGGTGCGAACGTAACCGTCAATGGCGACCGTTATCGTGCCATGATAACCGACTATTTGATGCCTGAAATTGAAGCTCGTGATCTCGGCGACATTTGGTTTCAGCAAGACGGCGCCACTTCCCACGCATCGCATCAATCATTGGACTTATTGAGAGAACATTTCGGTGAGCACATAATTTCACGTTTTGGGCCGGTCGATTGGCCACCAAGATCGTGTGATATCACACCGTTAGACTTTTTCCTGTGGGGATATGTAAAGTCAAAAGCTTATGCCGACAAACCCGCTTCGATTCAGGCCTTGGAGGAAAACATTACGCGTGTCATTCGCCAGTTACCAGTCGAAATGCTCGAACGAGTGATCGAAAATTGGACTCAATGGATGGACCATCTGCGACGTGCCAGAGAATGCCAGAGAATGTTCTTTCAAATGATAATAAACATTCTCCATTAAATTTGAATTTTCTGTGTTTTTTTCTTTAAAAAAGTAGGGAACCTCGAAATGGATCACCCTTTACATACGTTAAATTTGAAGAAAGGTCATGTAAATGGATTAAATCTCCAAAATGAGGTATGGTTTAACTTTCTGGCCAAAAAGCAAATCGATCAGATAGATAATCCAACAAGCAAATAGGACTGTAAATCCTAATTTTTGGGTTCGACTCACAAATGCATTTCATTGGCCCTCCTATAACGATGGTCTGACAAATCATCCGAATAGTATCAACTATCAAGAAAAACTTATCTCATCTAAGTTGTTCGGATTCGGGTAAATTGTTTGTCAGAAAGAGCTGCAACCCCACAATTTTACGATTATTTTTAGAAGTAAGGTTGGCTTCGTGCATGCGAAATTTTAGAGGCTCAGTTTAATAGAGAAGGGTATAAGTCAGTGCAATAATAAATAAATAATAAATAAATTTCAGAGACTTTGGCAGCAAAAAAAAAACAAAAAAAAAAAACGAAACTCCTTAAAGAATAATTGTTTGGAGGATTAGTCAAATTGTATTAAAATTGCGACGATTTTTTTTTATGTTTTAAGACTACATAGACCCAAGCCTTTAAGTCAAGTTTTTTTAAAGACTGTGTAGACCCATAAGCTATTACTAAGTGTTAGTTCCGCTGATAAATTTAATCACCTTGATGATCTGGAAGCTCAGAAAAATTCAAAGTGGGATTATGATTGAATGATTATAACATTCTCACATTGTGGCATCTTTTGACTGGTAAACTTTTGGTATCTACCATTTGTATGATTATAGCCTTTATTTAAAGGGATTATTTAGGGACATACACTTATTTTTGATAATCTTTGATAAATATTCAATTTTTGATGGCTTTTTACAAATAATTTAAATGTCAGGTTTTCTAAGAACCAACATAGGGAACATGCCACCCTAAACAAAAACATTTGAAAAGGTTACAATCCGATATCCGAATCGTTGGAATGGTATAGGGAATTATCCCATTCCATCCTTGAATTAAACATTCCCTTAAAATTGGGGTGGCTAATTACTTTGGGGATGAAATAAAGAGGTATAGAACCACATAGAGTGCGCATCTCATACAACGAAAATTTACTATGTGGGGTACTGATATTGATACCCCAGTGTTCACATTGCTATGCCAGCATCAAGCAACAGCGTAGCCGATGCATACGAACGACGAAAATTCCCCTCGCCCGCGTCTGAAACGGCTACAACATTTTTAGCTGTGATGCGTACTCTATGTACAAGGTGGCGCAAAAGTAACCCTCCTATCAAAAATGCTATAAATTTTGCGATTGGCCCCTAATGTGCCCCTCAACTGTGGCGGTGGCCATTTACATGACATCATATTCTCGACTTGATGTAAAAAAATTTAAAAGACCAAATAAAAATAATCCACAAGAAGAATCAAAGTTTTTCATTTTTTTTTTAAATTACAGCCAAAAAACATCGGAAGGTTATTTTTGCGCCACCTTGTAGTTCTATACCTCTTTGATGAAATATAGAAATATATTCAACATATTGTTCAGAAAGTTAAATCTTTTAAGTTTAGACAAAAAAAAAAGGTTTTTCTATTAGATATGCTATTGGATATATATTTCCTACAAATTGTTTTTGTAGGAAAACGTCCAAACAAGTGGGCGTGTGTTAAACCTAACTATGGACGAAATGTTCTTATTAACTTTACCAATATTATCTAAATAATATCTAAAGTGTTTTCAAATTTCCTTAAAACTTACCGAAAAAAGTTTTTTTTTCATAGAAAACGCGCCTAAAAAGTGGACGTGGCAATAAAATTATTTGGACGAAATTTAAATCTTATGATTGTCTTAATATGTTGTTCAGATACTTTTTCGAAATTCTTAATTCTTTGACCAACAAGGAACAGTGAGCGGATTATCAATTTTTTCTGTAAGCATGGACAAGGATCCAATATAAAAAAATTCATTATCCTAGCCCAAAATTCAAAAACAAAAATCGGTGGTGTACACACAGAGGGACGGACGGACGGACAGAAGGACATGGCTAGATCGATTTAGTTAGCGATTCTAAGTCGATCGATATACTTTAAGGTATCTACATAAACTATGTATCAAACTAATATACCCCTATTCAAAATATTCACCTATAGCCGTTATCGTTGTTTTACAATAAATAAAAATATTTCCGTTCTTTACTTTTAAGAGAATCCGTAAGGCATGTTTATATTTGTTAAAGCTTGCATGGGAAGCTGTCAAACTTTTACCAATTTCTGTGCAGTGAATTTTTGACGATTTTTGAGAACAAAGTATAGAGGCTTTGTAAAACTTGGGAAAAGTGTGCCAACTTGAACACATTCTATGTTCGAATGTGTTTTTCCCCAGAATTACAATTGATACTCGCAAAAATGTAACAATAATGCTTAGGGATTTCATATTACCTCATTAGGATTTCATATTATCTACCTCATGAGGGAATTCCAAGACTTTTTTAATATAAAATTATCTCAGGTGCGGCGAACCTATAACGCTCAAGGGGCATCTTGAGATAATGCTTGCAGATCTTGAATTATTACAGATTTTATATTAGTGGATTACATCTTTTAAAGATGATTTGAATTATATGTTATCGGTTTTACAATTTTCCAAAAATTTCAATTAATCTTCTGAGTTAATTTGCTCCATGTCTCACCTTTGTTTTGAAGATCTCTACATATACTTGTATAAAAATGCTGTTGTATGCCTGCATCTATGCATACGTGTGATGCACCGTCTGCAGATTCCCTTTAGATATTGAAATACTTTGAGCTTTGTATAGCTTCAAATAATATATTTGAGAACTACACTTCTATGGATACTTTTGGTGTACTTGTTGCTGGATATCTATCATTGGGAACTCCCTTGCACATCTTTCGATTCCGTTTCATTAAGACGCAAATTTTTAAAATGGATTTGACTTAAAAGTCTGAATAATAAAATAAAAAAAATAAAAACTACTAAAAGCTTCCAAAAAGTAAAGTTAGCTTAGGACTTTGTTACACTCTAAGAATTTATAAAAGTTTTTCTAACTTTTCCCAAAGACCTCAGGTACATGATGATTGATAAAAACAATTTTCAGTAGATAACCCAAAAGCATTTACGTGATTCCAATGATGGAAACACTGTCAACCAAGTGCTCTTTATTTCATTGTCAGAATTTTGAAGAATGGGCTAGGTAGCCCGGACTCAATTAACTACAGTCAGTTGGAGACTATGTGAATTAAAGACGGTTTTGCACTTGTGCACACCACTTATTCTCACGTTGACCATGGCTAGTAATGGAATACTACGTTGAAGTAAATTTTCCCTCTTGAGAAAAAAGCCTATAAAACAAAATGTTTCACAACTTAGCGATAGAGTGTATTTTTAATGATTTTTAATAAGAAAATATAGAGGTTTTGTAAAAAGATTACTCACACCATAATTGGGTTTCCGAAATGAATTTCAAACAAATATAATCCAAGATGGTTTCCATAGAGATTTATTCACTATATTAGCTTCATATGGCAACATTACATCTACTACCACATTGAATTTGGAAAGCAACTCAAACTAAAACTAATTAGTTTTTGATCCCCGCATTTGACAATAATGGGATCTCCCATTAATCACTTACAATATCTCAATTGCCAATCCAATTATGATCTAATTATGATAATTCCCACAATTAAAAAAAAAACTGTCAGTGAGGAACAAGCCCAAAAACAATTATACAAAACTATCAGTCCAAACTGAAATGATGAACCGTGTACGAGTGATTTTTTTAATTTTTTTAACATGCATGTACCGTTCAGATGGTTCGGTAAGCTTTTTTTTCTTAAATTCCATTCAACACCATACCGATGAAATTTAATTTAATTTTCAGCGAAATTTCAATTTACTCTTAAGCAATGTCAAATGCATCGTGAAAAGTAACTATATTGTGAGTGTGAATTGCACCCTTGACAAGTTAGCCCCGGGCGGTCCTACACTGTTTTCCGAAGCCCAAATGCAAAAGGAATTAACTGATATTCGTATAGATTTTACCGCCTATCTAAATCGACAGAATAAGGAGAGTATACCGTTCTTTAAAGTGAATAATTTAAATGCATGTAACAGTGTACTATGGAATAGTACAATCCCGATAATTAAAATGTACACTGCTTTGCTTTTGAAATATGGTAATTGGCCACCAAAGTGTCCTATTCCAGCGGTGAGATAAGCTGCACAAAATTTATGTTATACATGAAGTGAATATGTACTATTTTCAGGATTACCATTTCATGTTCAAGGGAGTATCATTAGATACGGATTATTTGCCTGAATTTGTACCAGAAGGTGACTTCAAAGTTGTAATTAATCTCAATGAGAAGCGAGTAAAAATCTGGCAAACAATAATCAATGGACGGATCGTCCACACTGGAAAAAAGAACCGGCGTTATTATGGTTAGGGTTAGGGTTTTTGAAAAACCAATATCGTTCATATTTCAAATGTTGGATTTCTTTTTGTTTGTTTGTGATTTTGAATATGGATTTTTTTATAAAAATTGAGAACATTCGACTATTTTTGTTTTTGCAATAAAATACTTTTTTAACTAATGTTTGAAATGGTGGAAGTTATAATAAAAAAAATCAATATGCGTTATTTGGATGAACATATATAAGACATATCTCGTATGTCTGTTATTATTTTTTTTCAGTCCCCGAATCCAGTTTATGTTTAGTTGTCTTTGGTTCTATTTAATAGACGCTTCGAAACAAATATTCCACAAAATGTTTAACAAGCGATGATATATTTTTGAATTACGAATTTATGTTTATGTTTATATAGCAGTTAAAAATTATAAACTGAACGCATATCACCGATGTACATTTCGTCGGAAGATTAGTTCGAAATCCTAATCGGAACGGAAAAATCTGTAAAAAATTCTCCGACTTCGAACATTTCGGAGAAAATTTTCTTCCGAAAGGATACCTCGATAGGGTTGAATGTGTGCATATAATAATAAGAACTTTCATTATGACTTCGGTCGGGTCTGATAGACAGCAAACCTAACTGTCGGACTAAAAGAAATACTGAATTTTAAGTCAGAATCATACACTTTTTTGCGATTTTTAAGCTTTTTTTATCTATAAGATCTATCGGACACCGAAACATGTTTATTTGAAATGTCGATTGAATATATCGGTGCTGCGATAAGACTTAGTTTTGTATCCACCTTTAAAGAACGATGGACAACTCAGCAACGATTTAGCCACTTGGAAAAATGCTCCAAACAACAAGAAATGTCCTACAACATTTTATATTCTGTTCCGGATATCAATTACCGCATGCCAGTCATTAAGTAATTAAATTGAATATAACGGGTGATTTTTTAGGAGTAGTTTTTTGTTTTTAAATCGAATAAAACACTCAAATTTGCATCAAACATTCAACATTTTTATTGTAATCGATAAATAGGCCTTTGCTTTTGTCCGCTGCTCCGTTTCAAATGGTCCATTCGAAAGGTCCAATTTTGCGTCACTTTTTCGAGCATTTCGGCTTATATTCCACGAATTACGCATGTTATCCTGTAGGGCTTCAAACGTGTTCGGCTTGTCCTCATAGACTAACGACTTATGGGACATAACCCCAGAAGATATAATCAAGAGGTGTTAAATCCCATGATCTTGGCGGCAAACTTCCATTCTTTCACGAGCTGTGTGGCATGTCACGCATGTGGCACCGTCTTGATGCAACCACATGTCAACCAAGTTCAACTCAACCAACTGGGGCAAAAAGAAGTCGCGTATCATGGCTCGATATCGTTCGCCGTTGACGGTAACGTTTCTTCCACGATCTTCTTTGAAGAAAAATGGACGGATAATGCCACAAGCCCATAAGATACACCAAACTGTCGTTTTTTTCGAGATGCATCGGTAATTCTTGTATGGCATGTGGCTGTTCATCACTCCAGATGTGACAGTTTTGCTTATACGTATCCGTTGAGCCAGAAATGAGCCTTTTCGCTAAACACAATTTTTCTATAAAACAGCGGATTTGCACATTTTTCACAGAGCACGAAATTTGTCTTTCCATAATTAAATGGCAGAGTAAACTGAAAACTTTTCACTTTGACAGATGACGTTTGTGCTGCCAACCTGAAAAAAACTTAACTCTTAAAAAATATCCATTTAATTCCTAGGCCTAGGTTTCTTCTATCAAAGAGATGGAGTCGAATTCCATCACCTTTCGACTTACGATAAGTTAGTCTATTGATAAAGTAATATCAGGGTGTTTTTTTTATAAGAAAAACCTACTTGTCACTCTAATTCAAGTGGGGAATGCCCATGAGCAATACTCAGTTCTATTTGTAATCCTTTTTCAGGTAAAGATCGATTTTGATAGTAAAGTACTGGTAAGAAAGCTGATTAGATTTTCATTTTGTTTTTTTATTGTTGTCTTACATCTAATTTAATCTGTATGCGTAATTTACTTAATATAACATTTGGTTGCTACAATCATGCGAGCCTTTACTCGTGGTAGTATTACCCATCCCAGTCAATTAAAAATGAATGTTAAAAAGGTAAATTAGGGGCAATATTTGCCACTTCTTAATGTCCGCTTGTTAATATTTTCGATCGAGTGTCTGAAACACAAAATATGTATTTAGACAATATTATCCACAAAAATTCATCAAAAGGAAACGAAAAGCATTTTTTCGGATCATCCGGGTCAAGTCCACTCTGCGAAATTCAATTCAAGTGCATGTCCTTCGGAGCCACCTAAAGTGAGGATTTTGTTCTCCATGTTAAGTCTCTGTAAATCGGAGATTTCGTACCAATCTTTGAATAATAATAGGTGTAGTGGAAAAAAATCCATTACTTTTGTATAAAATCGAGTGTTTTTTTTTGAAACCGGCCTTATTCAAATGGTTCCAAACGGTTTTTTGTCAAATGTTCAGCTTACATGATGGTCGGTTTGGACGATTTCCTTAATTTTATCAACATTTTTAACAATTGGCCGTCCGGAGCAAACTTAGGCACAACCTACCGTGCCTTTTCCCAGCCATTTATCTGTGGGCATTTTATTCCTGCCATGGTGCAACCTGCAGTTTGTATATGGCCCTAAGATGCGATTAGCTTTTATTGACAGTTGATACTACTCGGATGACCTAACAATATACATATATACATTTTTTTATTTTGTATAGACATCGAATATGTCGATGTTCTAAGATTAATTTATATGAACATTAAATAAAATTATAGATTAAAAAAATGTTTCCACTTGCAATAATTAGCACGATTCAAAGTGTTTTTTTTTTATGGAACCAATAATTTGCAAGGAACTAAACGATCCTATTTTCATTAAGTCTGCAGTGTGGGTGACAGAATTAAAAAGACCGTTTGTTTAACCAAAGTGCAAAATTTTGTAAATTTTATTTCAATTAGCGCTACGTAATGAAAACACATTGGAATGAAAACAAATGTTTGTATCGTGTATTTTCTTAAAGATTTTTTGTTTTATTTCGATTGTATCAATCCCATTAAATAGTCCGATGTCATTCACAAAATGTATCAGAAGACAGAGTCTGTATTTCAAACCAATTATCCACCAAATCCTTGCGATTAGCTTTAACATTTTAAAACGCAACCAAATCAAATTAAAATTTAAATACACGACCAACTTTAATTTTTTCGTAGAACTGTAAGCATCATGTCTGCCAGTGAAATAATATTCATTTCTTCAGTAGTTACCTGCTGTATATCAAATAAATTGTAGTAGGGTAGGTTATGATCATGTTCACAATAAATATCGTAAATTTATTTTGTCCTGCTAGATACAGAAATGAGAATTTGACGTCATCATTGCAAAAATAACGTGTACTTTTACTCCTGACAATTCTGTTATTAACTTTAACCTTAACGACCTAGAAGTATATGCTACCATGGATATAATTCGACCAAATATTGGAAATATGCGAATATTTGATGTAACAGTTGATATATGTAAATTTCTAGCAAACGGTTATAAACAAAATATGGTCAACATTTTCTATCGTCAGATGAAAGGGTTTTCAACATTCGAGTGTCCTTTACTGGCAGTGAGTCCAGTGGGCCTCCGCACATGAGATGAATATTTTGGTGTGAAACCGGTTTTATGGGCGAAGGGACTGAGGTATACGGAGAGAAAATGGTTGAAAATCTTCAACCTAGTTTTTGCGGTGGAACAAGGTTGAAAACCAATACAAACACATTTTTCAACATTTTAGGTCTGAAATTTTTTTTTAAGTCATTCGGCTCTCATACGCGTTTTGTGAGTCGAGCAGTCAACATCAATGTAATTACTAATTGCATATACTCTCACATAAACCTAAGAGCTTGCGAATTGTCAAAAGTACTCAAGGCAAATGTCAATTTCTATAGAATTACTAACACAACGAAAAGGGTTCATGTATACAATTTGTTCTGCCGGCATTTTCATCTCGTGTGCGCTTTGGAGTATGGTGTGAAACCAGTTTCAGAGTTAAACTCATCTCATGTGCGGTGGCGCAGTGAGTCAAAAAAAAATTAAGGAAGTTCTATAAACATTATTTTAATTTTTAGGGCAACGCAAAAAATTAATAATTAGTATAATGATCCAGCATGCCTTCCTTTTTATACACCAGAGACAACATTTGAAATAATTATAAACATTTCTATTAAAGAAGGGCGTATTTTGGAGACCATTATATACGGCGGAGTTGTTGAAAAAAGTCCCGAGTCAAAAGTTTTAGTCGTTTATAAAATGAAAGCTTAAATTTTTAGCACAGTAAATTAAACAGCTGAATTTTTATAGCATAGTTGGAAACTAGGATGACAATTCTAAAATAATTTGAATCTCTTAGAAGATGACACAAAAATTTGAGTAATCAACGTGTTAAGATGTTTACCTCTAACTCTTTTGATAAAAACAGTAACAATTATAAACAGATATTTTGAAGTAAACAAAACTGAAGTGTTTTATACTGTTAGTAATATTGGTTATTGAAAAGAAAGGATTTGCGAAATACTTGCAGTAGATATGTGCAAGAAAATGTCGCCTAGGCCCTTCATCTTCTAAGCGATTTATTTAGTTTGTTTGTTGCTTTATTAAAAAATTATCAAATAAATCAATTGTTTACTTAAGAAACCTAAATGAAACTTGATCAATCATTTGTTTGTATAAAATTGTTTATTTCGATACTTGGTGCAGTAAATTATCTTTAGGAGTTACGTGTATGATAACCGAATGCAATAAAAATTCAATAAAAATTGAATCACTCCATCTAATTTAGTATCTTATTAAACGATATCCGCTCAGATATTTTTTTTATTTTAAAATATATCTAAGTGTTATTACTGAAGTAGTATATCTTAAGTAACAATATCTAGCAATTTGAATTTCAAGCATTTAAGAGTATAACAACTTTCATGGTAAGCTTTTGAAATGTAACTCTTGATGCAATCTGTGTTAACTTTGACGCTTGGTTCAGACTTTCTGATAAATTTTATATATACTACTAAAAACAAAATAGGGCCCACCCAAAGATTTAAACGAAGCATTTTATTGTAGAGTTTGCATGTGTATGAGTCCTTTTCAATGATCTGAACAACAATTTTACCGTTGCCTCCAAGTGATTAGGCAAAAAACCGACTAACTAATTAACTAATTTCTTTCAAATAAAAAACCAAAAAACTTTATGGGCCGTATTTTGTTTTGGGTACTTTATAAATTAGATAGCAGAAATATTTGTGTCTATTCTCTCCACATATCCTAGCAATTATGCTCTATAGCTTGGTAAAATTGAAAGAAATATTTTTCCCCTCAATCATGTTTCCAGTTGATACCTATTTTTATAGGCCCTGGGACATAAGTCCCAGAGACATAAGTCCCGAATTCGGGACATAAATAATATACGCCTATAGAGAAACTACAAAGGTCTCCCCATCTGCTTTAACAAATAGTCAAACCGGTTTTGTTATCTTGATTTTGTTTTTAGGCACTACCTTAAAAAAATGCAGTTAGCTAAGTACGAGCTTTTGGGGAAATGTTGAAAAAAACATACCAAATAAAAATATTTTAACAAAAAAACTGTTGACTAAGGCGCCTGTCTGACGAATTTACATACCCTGAGCGGAGCAACGCAGTAGCGTAAGCGTGGACTGTCCCCAGAAAGAAAGTTAAAATCCTTTTTTCCCACGAAGCGGGCCACCCGAAGTACCGTTCACAAAAAAAAAACTGTTGACGCCTGCCTGATGACTTTAGATATTCTGAGAGGAGCACTAAAGTGGGATATTAGTCCTGAAAAATAAATTCAAGACTTATGTCCCTGCGCCATTTTTATAAGGTGCCTCTAAACATTCACCAGATTTTCATATGAAATAATTTATTTGTCTCTAAAGTCAAAATTAAAAAAAAAAACCCAAACGCCACTCTCAAGATAATCTCTGAATGCGTAATTTATTTTTCAGTAGCTACTTTAGAATTATCATGTCAATCTCAATCTTTAACCGCAACTTCAAACGAAAACTTTTTTTTTATTCAATCTAATTTAAATATCTTGCTCCGAAAGCGGCGTTTATTTTTTTTTTAATTTATGTTTTATAGGTATCTTATCTTGAACTCATCTGGTGCTCACCAGAAAATCGATTCAATTGAATAAATTAATATTGACATCGATTGGCCATCCAAATGTGAACTCTTGCGTATTGGATTTGCTTTACACCTACCTTATGTATGTCTATCCATGAAAAAAAAAAGTCTCAAGTTGCGCAAATATTTATACCAATCAATGAATGTTGAAGTGCGTCTATATTCCGCTTATCGATTGGCCTTTTACAATTCAGGAAGACAAATGAAATATATCAAGTTTCTGTTTGTATCTACGAGTGTGTTTAGTTGTCTAGGTGAATAGAATGTGTATTGATAAAATAATAAACTTATTATGACAGACGAGAACGGAAGTAGGTATGCCCTTGTGGTCGAACTAGACACGACATCGATACCTACTATAAGACACCCCCAAACAAAAAGATACAAACGACATAAGTAGCTTATATTAGATACGATACAAGTATAGCGTCTATCTTTATGCGGGCGAGACAAAAATAAATTTTATTTTTCACAATATCTCTTGTCAACACTATTAATTAAACTGCGAGTCGTTGTAGTGCCCTTCTTTGGCAACCCCCACTTCGTTGGCCCACTCGTTGGTTGTAGTGTGGTTACAATGTAAGGAGATAACTCAAAAGTCTGTGACAACCAAAACACTATGGAGACTTAACAAGCTATCTGGTGTGTGTGGTGAGCTAGGTTTTTTTTTATCTTGTACCCTGTGCATGTAGGTACATGAATTGACGTTTTTTGTTCATTTTTTTTTGGGTATTGTCAAGACGCTTTTGTTTGGTCTCGCACCATATTGATAGGGTTTATCAATAGAATTGTTTATTGCACAATAATTATAGTAGATATAGCGTTTTTTTGTTTGTTATTATTTCGTCTACCTTGACGTCTATTAAAATTGTGTAAGGTGTTGGTCACAGTTTTGAATTTGTTTTAGATCACGTGAGGCGGGTACTTGTAAGATAACATACACAAGTTTATGAGAATCAATTGAATTTGGTTGTAAAAGTTGAGGGAAATATTTCCGATAATAAGGTTGTGTAAGACGGATGTGAGACAGGTGACTAAGAGGTTGGTTTTACTTAGGTGTTTGAAGGGTGCATTTTTTTAACATTGGATTTTTGTTATCAAGAAATAACCTTAGTTTATATGCGAAGTTTTTAGCTGAAAAATGTGTAGGTATATAAAACTTAAGGCATATAAAACGTAAGATGTCAGAGTAAATAAAAACACGAACAAACCAATTATGTTCACAGCTGTAAGACTTGTAATAATAGAAGGGCAAGGGATGAAGTATAGATCGCGTTATTTCTGTAGGTACATAGTCAGTCCTACACGGTGTTAACAGAGGAGTCTGTGACTAAAATATATAGTGCCAGTTTAAATATGGTCCCCGTTGTAAACCTAGCCATTAAGATTTATTGTTTTTGAATTGAACATATGATCAGCTAATTAATTTTGTTCAATTGAACATATGATCAGCTAATTAATTCAACTGGTTTAGGCCAAAGTACACGTGTTAATCTTTTCCCTAAGAAAAAAAAAACAAAGCCTATGTTTCTGAATTCCAATCTAGATTGATATATATCTTGGGTAAATTTCATAACGTGCAACCAGTAAGTAGTTGACCTTACTAGACCATATCCTATGTTTGATTTTACATGTGGAAGTTAGGCCCACCTACACACCAAAACAAAATAAGGTAAGTAGGTAAGCCCATCGAATTTGAACCTACAGACGATAGATCAGTAAATACTCCAAAACATTAGAAATGCCATACGGACGTTGCGTAAATTGGTAGTCCGGCAAAAAGTATTTTGAGGAAACGTGCATTCGTAGAAATGGCTTATGCTGTCATTTAAAATATTTCAGAGTCAAACCTTCTACGTATGATAAAATAATTTAAAATTCTCTGTAGAAAGTTCGAATTTTTTAATTTCCGTTCCTTTAGCATACTAAGTTTTGTAAACTTCCTCTCATATTTGAAATGTTACCTTGGGGTTCCCAGGTAAACAAAAAATGTTCCTTAGCAAAGGGAAAGTTTGAATAGATGTAGCCCCTACACCTTAACTGGAAACCACAATTTTGATCTACTAAATCAAACGAGTGGTGCGTGCACGACTGGGTCATATGCAATTTTCTCTTTCACAGCGTGTTGATTGTTAGATGATATGCCAAGTACAAGGTGGCGCAAAAGTAATCCTCCTATCAGAAAATGCTATAAATTTTGCGATTGGCCCCTAATGTCAGTTCTGTTTTGACATTTGTGTAGTAAACACATGCGAAATACACGTTAATAAACAATGTTACGCTACACTGCTCCAGAACGCGGAATATTGGTGACTATTTATTTGAGCAATAATCGGTCGGTGAGTTTGGCACAACGTGAATTTCGTCGCAGATTTCCTAGCCGTCCAACGCTTACTGGTGAAACACTGCGACGTTTAGCCGCTCGCCTCGAAGAGACTGGCACAACACGAGATGCTGCCAGGCGTGGCAGACCCCGGAGTAGCCGTTCTGCAGAGAATATTGCTGCTGTAGCCGAAGATGTCATGGAAGCGCCGTCGACATCGACCAGACGACGTGCCACGCAAATGGGTATCAGTCGACGGTCTTTACAGCGAATTTTGGTACAAGATTTGAAGATGTTTCATCATCACGTCATCGAACCTTTTTTCTTCGAAGACGTCCAGGCCAAACGGTTACTGTGAATGGTGAGCGCTACAGAGCAATGATCAACGAGTTCTTTTTGCCGCAACTTGATGAATTGGGATTGGAAAACATGTGGTTCCAACAGGACGGTGCAACGGCACACACTGCATGTGCCACAACCGATATGCTGAAGGATGCATTTCCCGGGTGCCTAATCTCCCGTTTTGGCGATTTGCACTGGCCAGCAAGATCGCCTGATTTGACCGCTCCAGGCTTCTTTTTGTGGGGCTTTTTTAAGTCGCGGGTTTTTGTCAACAAGCCTCAGACTCTTGCAGCTCTTAAAGACAATATCCGTCAAGAATGTGAAGACCTATCGCCGGAAGTTTTGGCCAAAGTGATGGAAAATGCCATAAAAAGGGCTCAAATGACAATCAACTGTGGCGGCGGCCATTAACATGACATCATATTCTCGACTTGATGTAAAAAATATTAAAAGACCAAATATAATAATCCACCAGAAGAATCAAAGTTTTTCATTTGTTTTTTTAAATTACAGCCAAAAAACATCGGAAGGTTGTTTTTGCGCCACCTTGTATAAGAGAATTGGATGAAATTTGCTAAAATTGATATAAATACTGTCGAAATGTGATTACACGAACGTTTATTCTGGAATTTGAAGGAATCGGAGTCTGTGTGATTTTCTGTTATTGTCCAAAACTAAAAATTCTGTTAAGGAATGATTGTGCCAAAACGAATTACGTGGAATTCATTCAATTTGACAAAATAGTTTGCGAGAAATGTAAATGTAAAAATGCCTAAATGTAAAAATCCGTTATATGGATTTTCTCGAAAAAACATGGTATGCAGTTTTGTTGGAACTAATATGCTTATATATATATATATATATATATATAATTCTACTGTAAGTGTGAATGTCACTGAACTCCTCCTAAACGGCTTGACTGATTTTAATGATTTTTTTGTAACCGTTTGGGTGGCACCCTAGATGGTTTAGATTCACAAATCAGCCCGGCAGATGGAGCTGCAGTCGGGCAGGACAACGTCTGTCGGGTCCGCTGGTAGTATATATAAGGTTTAATCAAAGTCGTTAGAGCCATTTTCAAGAAAATTGAGGTTATGTTTATATTTTTTATCTATGGCATGTACCGTTAACATAATGGCTAAAATTAAAACAAAATTGCCTAGAATTATGACCAAAAAATCCGTGAATACGAAGTTTGAATAAAATCAGTCAAGCCGTTTAGGCTGCAAAGACCGATACGGACAGACGGACCGGCGAACCGAAGATATTTCCCAAATCAATTCATATGAATCCACTGGCTTATCATTTAGTGCAAGTGTAAGTGACACATAGCCTAACATAAAAGTTATCAAATTCGAGATCATTGCTTAATGTTTCTATAGTCTAGATAAACAATATACCTACCTACATATATATATCCAATCTACAAATATCTATATATCGTGAAGACATGCATGATTCCTCTTTATCAAATCTCACACACATAAAACGAATAAAGCAAATCATTTTTAATACCGGGAACATCCATCAAATGGTATCCCCATAACACTTTTAAAATATCTACCAACATTTTTATAAAATCATTTTTTGAATCCTTTTTCGTCGGATAAAAGGCTCACTAACAAATTTCCATTTAATTGCGATGAACTTCCATGAAATGATTTCCACTTGAGAATTTGGGATTATGTCGCACTTCATATGTCCCACCATCAATTGCAATTATTCACCTCAACCTAATTCTGTCAAAGTGTCACTTTGTTATTTCAATTCAATAATTCTTCCACCTCCATTGGTTTAAATTTCCTCTTCGAAAATATATACCGATATTTTTTTTTGTTGTTGCAAAATCCATAGTGGCAAAAAATTTCAATTGGTTTTACTATCCGCATCCCTTATTTCCTCTTGGGGGTATACTTTCCTACCCCATTTCCGTTTTAACCACCCCATTGCCTGTGATTAGAGCTCCTGTCAAAAACTAGTAACATGGAAATCGACTTTATTTTTTTTTTTACCCAATTAGAAGAAAAGCTCAAGTATTTTTGAAATGGAAAACTTAATGTGAAAAATGAGTCTTAAAAAAAATAACGGAATATAATGAAAACGCATTCGGAAGTTGACACCACTAGACGCATTTGGAATTTCACTAATTACTCGCCTCATTACATTTATTATGTGCTCGTTAAGGAGAGCTTGTCATGGAGGTGTTTCATGCATTAATGAAAGGATATTCTGATGCCCCATATCCTTTTGCTATTGTTCTTTGCAAATGGAATTGCACACATACCGGAAAAGTGTCACAATTTCAAGCGCGACAAAATGTATCTCATGCATGTGGCTTGTGAAGAAGCACACCATTTTCTTGGGTATACGAAAGTAATGAGCTGCACATTTTACCGTCAATGCAACTGAGGATGTTGGACGACTTATTACTGACAAAGTGCACCCATGTACTGGTACAATGTGCACATGCTTGCATCCCTCTTAGAGCCAACATTGGAGTTTTATTGGAATGCTCGGGTAGAGCGATATGTTCAACATGATGTCGCTTGTAAATTATTCCGAGCGATGCGATATAATTTGTCAAATGAATGACTGAATGAATGGGCCATGGATTGGTGATGCGAGCAGTGGCGGAACGCGACGGGTAGAACGCAACTGAAGTGATTTTACAATTTTAATCGCATATAATGTGTCAAGTGAGTGTCGTACTCATTAATCAGTTTGCCACGCTGATGAATGGAGACGATGCGACGCGACGGCGACGGCGACGATGTGATGTAGTTGACAAAAAAATGATTACGATACCGATGATGATGAGGATGATGATGACGATGAGGGTCAGAATGATGAAAAGTGTTAAATATGAGAGGTGGTAGGTGGATCTTTACTCGAATTATAATTGGAGAGGAACGAAGCTATAAATTATGTGTCAAGATGAGGGAATGTTGTTTGTATACGCCATTAAATAAGTGGCACGAGTCCTTTTAAAAAGCAGGTTGTTTATGAAGAAGCAATTTTATTTAAAGAAAAACGGTTACAGAAAGAACCGTCACACAAAGGTGTATTTTCATTGGAAAACTACAGTCCGCTATAATTTTTTTTTGTAAAACAAAAACTTGAAAAATCTTGTTAAATCTTTTGACTTTTATGTCAATGACAATCACTTTTGATGTTGAACGTCTATATACAGTGACCCGACGATTTTTTGGATATAAAGTCTACACATCATACTACCATACGATAATCCTATTTACTGTTTCTTTGTTGCATGCATTTTTTTTGAAAAATATAAATTATTTTCGAGTCTTCCTTTGAATATAGGACATTTCGGTATGGGCCCTTCATAAATTTCGATTCTCTCCCAGGGAAATCAGTAGGTATAATATAACTAAATATAAAAGGACATATCATTCATTTAGTCCAGTCATCTATACCTACGTATACCCGTTAAACGTTTATCTGATATAAGTTAACTAATCGCAAGCTACGGAAGTTGATTTAGGTACATCTGCATGACAAAGTCATTAAAACATGGAAAGTTCATTTCAAGGAAGCAGAAGCTCGTCATTGAGCTTCTCACTTCTCAGTATTCCGCACTCTAGTATTCCTCATTTTATTTATCTGGAGCAAATTCAGATATGTAAGTAAAAAATGCTCGCTGAATTAGTTTTAAGATGCTTTGGTAGAGCGGATATCAGAAAGACAGAACTTGGCGTCATCGTTAACGACGATTCTAAACGTTAAATTTGAGAAGCATTTTATGAATGTTTTTATACTCATGAATGTTTGTAAGACTGTGGCATAAAGCTAGCCACTGACTTATACCCTAGGTATTGATACTAAAGAGATTTGAAGAAAATTAAGCCAATAAATTATTTTTGATGACATACATTTTCGGGTTGAGGGGGTAGGCACTTCATGAACTTCGATTTTCATCCAATGATTCAAAAATAAAAATAAAATCTTAAATTTAGTCCAGCCGTCTTAATCTTGACGTACCCCGAAGACGCGTTTACCCAAAATTAAAAAATTTTCGGCTCATCTCGGAAGTTGATTGTGGACCTACGGACTATCGAATCATGGAATATTCAGTTCCGGGAAGCAGTGTCTCATCAATCAGTTTTTCAAATACCTACTCTGCTGTTTCTTAATATATCTGGGCGAGTTTCCTTTTATTTTGTTGGTCAGCACCCGATTTGTAATAGCGTTTTGTACTGATTGGATTCAAGGCTACAATCCGCGGATTGTTGAATACCCTATCCCATCCCATTCCTATCTTTAAAACGAATATCCCCAAAAAGTGGAAGTGGCTAAAAACGTTATTGGGATGAAATTAGAAAATGACAACATTCTGTTCACAGAGTTGATCAAAATCTTTAACGGTTCGACATAAAACGACGTTTTTTCTATTTCATATGCTCTAGAGTAGGGTTTACAAATGATTTGTGTAGGAAAACGCCCCAAAAAGTGGGTGTGGGTTCAAATGATCTATAGACGAAGTGTTTATATTATCATAACCAATGATTTTGCATCAAAAGTTTTTTTTTTTAATTTTTTTGAAATTTTAAAGTAAAACTTTTACTGAAAACGACCCCAAAAAGTAGGCATGGCAAAAACCTATATATGGACGATATATAGGTATTGAGATGTTCTAAATATGTTTCAAATTTCCTTACGGTCTGGCTAAAAACTACATTTTTCTCTTACAAGGATCGTATATTCCAAATTTCATTATTCTAGCTCAGAATTTAAGGCCTAAACCGGTGACATACAGACAGACGGACGGACGGACGGACAGAAAGACATGGTTAAATCGACTCAGCTAGAAATTCTGAGTCTATCCATATACTTTGAGGTATGTATATCTAGCTAAATTATTCCTCTATGTTACAAACTATGTATCAAAACAGTTCACGGAGGTATGTAATTAACTGATCCTGGTGCCTAAGAAAACACCTATTTCAAAAGTAAATTTTGAGAAGTTCTCCTTGAAAGTTTTTATACTCCATTTGTTTGTACGACTTTGAAGGGGACTTTAGGGATTTAAACCAGGGCACATTGAACCAAAGACGAAGCCATGGTACCCTCAAAATGTAGGTGTAGTGCATTCTTTTTTGTTAAACTTTACAAAACAAATCACCGAAGAAGGCTTTGGGCAATCCTTCATATATTTTTCAATTTTAAACTTTCTGTTTACACCGAGTAGGGATATTTGTCGAACTAATGCAATTCAATAATTTTTCATTGGTCTTGTTTTGCCTAGCTATTGAAATGTCAAAACGTTTACACCTGTGAGTATATTTTTTTGGTTACAAATACAAATTTTTGACGTAACAGGCTAGTAAGTACCCAGGCCTAGCCTTTTCTAAAAATCATTCATGCATGCGTGTGTAGTTCTTGCACGACCTCCTTCTTTATGCCGAATCCGAAGGGCTAAGTTGTCAGATCATCACGAGAGGAGGGCCAGTGAAAAATCATTAGGTGTTACTACCGCTGTGAAATCGAACCCAGACCATCTGCGCGGTAGCTCATGGCACTAATCATATTTCTTGTACAATATGTTTACACCGTTGAAACTTACACCATAGCTAGACTTAGTCCAGGTTATAGTCCACTGTGTAAACGTACCCAATACTTTATGAAACTTTGTTCAAGACAAGCCTTTTTCGTGGGGTTCCCATTGCACCTTTTTCTTTTATCACTATTGCAGAGATGATCTTACAATGCTGTCTGACAACATAAGTTTCAACGATTTAATCATATTGTTACTGCTTTATATAGAAATATCTTCAAGATCATTGGGTATACAATTTTGATGTCTCCTTGTAGATCTCAAAATAGAAATAGAAGACCCTCTTTAACCGAAATGTAGTTTGAAGTCTGTAATTTTTAGTATTCTCATAACAAACTATAGGCAGATCCATGCTTTTTTCCTTTATGTTGGCGTTAATTTATTTTGAAATAAATTCGATTAAAAATGGTTCATTGCCCGCCTTGCGCACCTTTATCCTCAAGAATACCTGCCTCCAAAATAATGCTAATCTATGCAATTAAAATCGCGTATTATACACATTCCCTGGCATGCCTATATCAACAATTTTCACTTTGGGGTATTTAGAAGCGATAACGGTGTTCTTTAATTAGCCATCTCTAAGGCAGACATAATCTGTCGAATTTGAAGCTTCGTCTGTGCTGGCATGACAATTATCTTAAATTTGCAGCAATTAGCTTGCAAATACCTAATTTGTAACACAATTTGTTATGGAACTTTGCGGCGCCAAAAAAAAAAAACAAAAGAAGGAAGCAGGTCATAGTGATTATCGGCATTAGCTATCTGCCATTCGAAATGAAAAGAAATATTGCCTTTATCTGACCTTCTAAAAGCGAGCGCGATTGTAAGTAATTGAAAGGCGGCACATTCAGCTACACAATTAGTGTAATTTAAGATTAAACGATCGATTATTTTACAACTGAAGATTATCGCGAATAGCTGAGTGTTATGAATGAGACTGCTGTTGGGAAAATATGTGGCACACACAGTAAGGCTTTTATTTCTAATTTGAATAACGATGTGTATATAGGGAAATTATTAATGTAAATGTCATCGTGAAGTTGTGTAACGATCTATTCAAATAAAGTATCGAAAAATATAAATGTACGGATTGTATATATTTATCCCTATGTATGAGGGTGGAAATGTTATGCCAAAATCGCAGGCATTGTGCCCAGATAATGTTGTTGTACACTATGGATACGGCTTAAGAATTTTTAATATTATTATGTTCGTTCTTAATTTTCAAATGGAGAAACAAATTACGGACTCCAAAGTACGTCAGTCAATTTTTTCTGAACATCAAGCCAGAATCAGAACCAAACGTCCCTGTAACGTGTGCTTGGGCAGATGTTTTTAATCGGAATGGGGTTAACGTGAAAAGTCCCTACTGACCATGGACACAATGAAATACCTGCGATCTTTGATCAATACCGAAGCAAGTTGTTAAGTCGACGTAAATAATCGCATGAAAGTCTTAATCGACAAACAAAAATATTTGAATCACAAGTTTTTGACGAAGCTTCCACTTCAAAGATGCGATTTCCTATAAATGGGTCGTTATCGTTTTGATTGGTGTTGCTATAGGGAAGATTCTAAGACACTGCAAAAAGTCAATATTAATCAATGTTTAGTATGAATTCCAAATCGGAAACTCCGCCGACAATTTTTAAGACAGGCCGAACCTGCAATACCTTCAATAAAGAGGCATTCCTTGTACTGTAAGCAGTATACTAGCGAATTATATGGTTAAGCCAATGCGGTTACATGAATATTCATGTAATTACATGATTCCTACTAACTCCGACTCTCAGGCTCCAATTGGGTACCACTGGGTCCTTCATAGCTTGACCGTAATTAGGGTTTTAATCCGTTTGTAAGGTCTTGATGATATATGCTTTTCTTGCAGACGGAAGTGGAAGAATTCCCAAGACGGAATCAAAAACAACGTTTTTCTATTGCATATGCTTTGGGGTAAGGCATATAAATCGTTTTTGTAAGAAAACGCCCCCAAAAAGTGGGTGTAGGTGAAAATGATATAAAGAAAAAATGTTTATTTTATCATTACGGAAGCATTTGCATCAAAAGTTTTTTCGAATTTTTTAAAATTTGGACAAAAACCGTTTTTTACTAAAAACGCCCCCAAAAAGTAGGCGTGGCAAAAAAATTTGTATGGACGAAATATAGATATTAGGATTGTCTAAATATGTTGCTAACAGACTTTTTTGAAATTCCTTAGGTTTGGCTTAAAACTACGTTTTTCTAAAAGGGGGCGTGGCAGTGGGCGGATTTTAAAAATTTTTACACTTGTTCTGGTGACTCGGACAAGGATCCTATATACCAAATTTCATTATCCTAGCTCAAAATTCAAGGCCCAAAAATCGGTGACGAACAGACGGACGGACGGACGGACAGACATGGCTAATTCGACTCAGCTAGCGATTCTGAGTCGATCCATATACTTTGAGGTATATGTAGCAAAATTATTTCTCTATGTTACAAACTATGTATCAAAACTAATATACCCCTATGGGATAGGGTATAAACAAGTCATAAAAAAATTTATAATAAGGCGCTGTGCCAACGATAGCACTCTCGTAGTAAATACCGACGGCCCTTTGAATTTTATAAATTGGACCTAGCCCTCCAGATTAGACTTTATGCTTTTGCGTAACTACCCAAACATGTTAAAAAAAACATTGTTACGACAACCAACCAAGGTAAGGACTGACTTTATTCTTGTAGACCACGCTAACACAAAAGTAGGACAGCGACTCTCATATCTACACCTGTAATGTTAGAATTCTTAACAGAAAATAAAATAAAAGAGAACCCTCGTATCCTACAAAACAGACATAACTGTCATCCCGAAAATACGATAAGACGGGCCGTGCAAAAGGGGAAGTAATATGAAATTCGGATGTGGATTTGTCATAAGCGACGGATTTTAAGGCAAGCAGTCTAATGCTTCGAAGACATCAGCGAACGCATTGTAACAATCCGCATCAAGGTCAAATTTTACAAAAAAAAAGCCTAATATGCTCCCACACTCCGACAGTTCCACCAGCATTTGGTCAAAACTTATGAACAACTACATCGCACAAGTTCATATTAAATTCAGATTTCGAATGTCATATCCCACGTGTACATTTTACGGATTACTATAAATGATATCCTACCATGTCTTACAAAACGAAAAAAAAAATGTACCTACTTTGGTTTTGTCATTTGAATTATTCAAATTATTATTGTGAAAAGGATGCGTCCAAATTGGACACAAATAATTTAAAATGTCCCTCGATAATTCAAGTCCATCACGCAATTCTAATTTTAAAACTCTCAACAATTTATGCATCCCTAACATCGATCGGTCTTTCTTTTCGGTCCAACGCAACATTTTCACTGTCCGTATTTACTGTGGAATGTTTAGCCGCAAAGAGTACTAGCCTTGCTGTAACACGCTTAGTGTATCCGTGTTCAAGTTAGACCCTTGACCCGTATCAAAATTCAAATCAGCAATACATTACCCATATCCTTTTATCATATTTTACCCAAAAAGAAGAAAGTTAAACTTCCTAACACCTTTATCCAAGAAGAACCATGAAATCAATAAATGGTTTCCTATATCCCATTGCCACGAGTTAACAGCTGCGCTGATGTGGAGCCTTTACAGCACCAAATAAAAAAAAACTTGGATTCAATTTCACCATGTTTCGATGACGCATGAATATTGAATACCTACCTAGAATTTTTTTTTTGCAAAAACAAACTTTTTGTTTATCCCTTAGTTTTTTGTTGTTGTTGTAGAGTATACATTTCTTTCCTTGTTTTCTGATACCTATCCCATTTGTATGCGATACGCAATCAAAACTTCGATCCATCTTCTAAACGCACTCGAGCAAAATTCTGTTGGCAACTTTTTGGTGTAGGACAACGAGGAAAAAAAATCCCCAAGACTGCGTTCTAAGGATTGAGTTTTTGGAATTTTTAATTGCCCCTGCCTATATAGGAGGAGGCCAACTTTCGTGTCTGCTCAATTTTCATTTTTCATTCTGTCTCCCATCATCATGCTGAATTTCTACTTTCAAAATACCAGAGGCTATAGAAACTGTCTGCCTGTCTGACATAATTCAGCATCAATTTAGAGATAATAGCCAGAGGGGACCTTAACCAGAAATCATTGGATATATATGTGGAATATCTAACCAATCTAAGGTCTTATTTGAAACTATCAAAAAAGGAGTGAAGCGAAAGGAATGAAGACGGAGAATAACGCGATAGCAGTCGCGCGACATGAACGATGACTCTCTAGGGGCCACCTGAGGATGAAAGATTCAACAAAAAAAAATGAAATAACTCACCAAAAGTAAAACCTAAAGGGCACCCAAAAAAGCAAAATTGATGATGGCTATAGATATAGTGGTGGTGTCCTAAAAATAAAACCAAATGCACGCAGGAGTTCTGAAGAACTTTGCGGCATGTTGTTGGTGTGTTTGCTTTCAACCAAGTCGGATGGAGCTACATTCATATCCATGTGCCTTTGAGCAGTCAGTGGAGTCGGAGAGACACTAAGTCTAGTGAATGCACCGAGATGAAGACCGAACAACTAAGTCATCAATTTTTTGTTTGGGAATTGCTTGAACTAGTGTCATCAGATAAAGAAATCGTTGATGGGAATAGGTTGGGGAATAGCTTGTTGGCAATGGTTTGATGCCAAAGGGTAGCCACAAATTTGATGTCGTTCCAAGAACTTTTTTTTGTTACTTTAACCTTTTTGTTTGTGGTGAAAAATGATGTAATGTAACTTAGACCTGAGGATACGGCAATCTCGTCATTCGCTTCGTTGGAATCAGTTATTTGCATCTTAGGTTGATCACACGAAAAGTGACTATATGTCACAGCAACAGGCGATATTGATGGTGACATTTTTTTTTCGAAGGGCGGTAGTCAAAAAATACCCTGTGGTGGTATGAAGGTTGGATAAGTTTTTGTTGCTGCAAGCTATTTGCTAGTACAAATAGAGCGGAACTTATTCTTGGCCACTCATTCCAGTCATTTTGAGCTGACGAATACAACAAAAATAAATATAATTGAACTTTGGATGTCCGTGTTTAAGAAGTTCATGAAATAAATAATAAAACAATGCTCTTGATATTAGCCTTACAAAATCCAAATGTCTCTTAAGGACTAAAGTAGACTCGTCAAATTCAAATTAAACTAAACGGCACGGATTTTGAGTTATTATTTCTGTAATGAATCGTTCGCACATATGTCTTGCTATGGGTAAAATGTACGAGAGGCTTTCCAACACATAACTCCTGTTGCAACAGGAATAAAAAGATTTATATAAAGTCGTTGCCCCGTCTTAGATATGAATATTCCATCCGAACTGGATGAAATAATAAAAAAAATGTCGTAATCTTGGCAATTCCAGTGAATTTTTGAATTCCGTCCGATAGTTGACAACATCATCAGGTTAGAAACGAAATCAACCGATTTGTGTGCCATCAATCCGACAGCTATCTTATTTCGAATCTAAAAATAAATTTTTTTGACATCAACGTTTTTTTGCAGCCATTATAAGACGTTCGCCCAACCGAACAAGGTTTTTGTAATTTTAAGCAATGTTTGGGAACACCATCTCTATGAATCCGGTCTTTGATTCAGTAAAGTGCCAACAATTGTCAGGGAATGTAATGTATCCAGGGGATGTGTCGAAGGGAATTTTTCCATTTCCAATGGGTGCGTTCGGGATTTCAGATTTCGAGTGTAGCTTCGGCTGTGTGGCACGTAGCGCCGTCCTGTTGAAACCAAATGTTGCCAATATCCTCCTCTTCAATTTTTGTTAACAAAAATTCGTTCAACATGGCCCGATAACGATCGCCATTGACTGTAACGGCCACTCCTTGCTCATTTTCGAAGAAAAATGACCCAATTATGCCTCTGGACCAAAATCCGCACCAAACAGTGACTCGTTTTGGGTGTATCGGCTTTTCAATGTATGCGTGCGGGTTTTCTGTGCCAAGATCAAAATGAGCTTCATCTGAAAAGATGATTTTTTTTGGCAAAATCGGCATCTTCTCTAAGTCGATCGCAGGCCAACTTAGCGAAGCGAAAACCCATTGGATGGTCAGTTGGCTTCAACTCCTGAACCAATTGGACTTTGTATGGCGTCATACCAAGGTCTTTATGCAAAATTTGACTCAATGATGTCTCCGAAATGTTCAATTGTTGAGAACGACGGTGAATTGATGTTGATGGCGCTTCACGCACACTTTCTACCACAGCAGCAATATTCTCGGGTGTACGCACTGTTTTTGGCTTTTCACGCTTTGGCTTATCGATAAGGATGCCAGTTTCTTTCACTTTTTTCACAAGATAACGAACATACGGAGCTGACGGTGCTTCTCTTCTTCCAAAATCCGTACGCAATTTGAGCACAAATTCTGCAACTTTACCATGATTTTCAAAGTAATGTCGCAATATTTCCCAGTGTTGATCAAGCGTATACACAACCATATTCGTTCAGCGCAAGGATAAAACTAATTATCTGTCAAATCAGACATGAGCTAAGTGTTACCATTCACGAAAAAAGTGCGACTTTTTTACGTAAAATTTTAATGAAATTTTCCCTTTTCTTATAAGTTGAGTTTATGCTCCCGGTTTTAAGTTCAAGCTCTAGGTGAGTGTTTTAATTTTTCTTACAAAATAACAACCAGTTTCATTAGCATGTAAAGTTTCAATAAATAATTAAAAATAAATATTTAAAACAAAACTGCAAACAAATCGAAAACTCTATCCAAACACGCCCAGATAAATATCTCTCTCTCTCTCTTTGTCATCATCCTCACATCGTTAACCGCACGACTATCTACAAACGAATAAGGACACATCCATTTGAATATAACTTTCATTAAGTCAGCAAACATACAAAATACAGAAAACCCCAAATTAGAATGGTCTGTATTGTGGAAGACCGACACCATAGATAAACACACAAATTGTGTGTGTCGCTTGTATCTTTCGGTACTTATCGATTATCGATAACTACTTCTAATTATCATTTCCTTAATTCGATTATCCTGCCATCAAATTCATGGTTTTTCTCCATTATTTACCTATCTATAGAAATAAGTGTGTGTTATTTGGTATTGGGATATTCCTTTGGTCAATTTCTGTTTATCTGCACTGTTTGGTTAAGGAAAAAAAAATTCACCACAAAATGACTCTTAAAGTCTCATGATGCCTCATCATTGTACTTATCAAGCATTTGTTGTTTGCTGCAGCACTTGTGGTTGAATAAATTTAGATTTGATTTTATCACCGACATTTAGCGTCACACAGTAGAACAAAGTCGGCCATAAAAAAAAGACGATAATAATTTCCCAATCTGTCTGCATTTAATTACCCAACAAATGTTAAATAAAAATCGTTAACGTTGCGCTTTCAAATAAAATATCGCTCTCATATATTTAAACGTTCGTCATTGCTATAAAAAGTCACTTTAATTGTTTATAAAACCAAAAAATAAAGGAAAATCAAAGTATATGATTAAAATACCCTAAAAAAAGATTTTCCTATCAACAATTGCTACAAGAATTATAAATTCTTCACAACGCAAGTGATCTCATCCCTTTGTTTAGTTGCAGCTTGAGAGTTGGTATAGGTGTATCTTAAGTAAGAAAACCCCACAATTAATATTTACTCTACGCGCAGTAAATTCCATTTTACTTGCGTATCCTTATCTTGTGTGCAACACAAACAGGCTTGCGAAAATAGTGTGCATTCCATTGCAACCATGAGTTCAAACAATGTTCCGGGGGAAGGTAAACACAAACTACCAATAAATTAAATTGTATAGTTCGTATACAATCTGCACACTCCCACATACGATCTCGCTGTTCACAAACTGTGACTGAAATCAAATACCACCTGTCAAGGCAGTGCAATCTGATAAGTCTCGGTAAGGTTAAATGGGGACAAAACTACGATTAGAAGAATGGACTTTTACCCCTATCGTTGTTGTAATGATTTTGTTTTCTGATTTTTAATCTCGTTGGTTCTGTGAGTCTTATTCGTGCCACAGGGCACATCGTTTATGTGACAGACCATGTCATTTGTGACAAATTTTTGCTGTTGAATGGATAGAGATATCTGGAGATGGAGAATCTATGTGATTGACAAAGCCTCCCAGATTGTATGGCAGCTTGCGGTCGTGTGTGGGGTTATCGCTGATGTATCTGACATTTGCTTCTTTTTTTTCGTTTGTGACCAGTTAAGGTTACAAATTGTTCGCTATTATTAATTCTGCTGTAGGACTTCGAGTAACTAAGATTATGTGGTGGATTGAAGAACCCATTGAAGTACATGATCTTAGCAAAATGTCATCAAAAGATCTTGTACTTTGAAATAGAATGGGATAAAGAAAAGACAAACAAATGACAAAGGTGGAGGATAAGGAAAAGACAGACCAAAGACAATGGTGATGGATTCAGGACGGATTATCGCTTCTTAAACACCCCTCACATTTGTTCGGTAAGCAATTCTACCCAATGGATAGATCAACACTTTCTTCAGAACACTTCAAGGGGGTCTGTGGGTGAAAAGTGGCCTTGTGGTTATTGCGTTCCCAGCTTCATATTCCAAAATGAACAATACTTATGTATTTTCACTGCCCCACATCTCACGATAGTCTGACAAATATCCAAAAATATAAAACGTGACAACCTTCTTCTCAAATTTGCTGTTTACAGGGTCCAGTTATAGATATAATTCAAAAGCTTTATTGAAAATGTAATTTTAATTTTTGTGGCTTTTTTATTAAGCGAATCATTGAAGTTTAAACAAAGCCTATGAATCTAACATGAATATCCAAAAATATTTAAATTTTTAAGTTAAGTTTTCTCAGAAAATCACTGTTTTTCCCCTGATCAAGATTAATTTTTATATATTTTCCAAAGATTCCTATAACCAACTACGCATGTAAAATTTAAATTTCATCTTGTGTTGTGTTCTAATGATGTTATTCAATGATAGCTTTAACTAGACCCTAAGTCAACGGACGTCCAATTATTTGTGGCAAAAATATAACTTCGCACATATAAATTAATAGAGGAGTTAGTTTTTTGACCCTGCCTGAGACTTTCAGGATATTTCAGCATTCCATTTCAGTATATTGCCCAAGACCAACCCCAATTAGGTATTTAACAGAATCTAAGTATTTGAAATAAATGACCAAAAAGATAAACAACAACAGTCAGTGTCACAGAATTGCATTAAGATGATAAAAGATAATTCATTATGTAATCTTAGTATGTCGGGAAAAAACATTTCTGAACGCCAGTCGAAAAATGTCTCAATTCGTTCCTTCTCCCAATTTCTAAATTATTTCTAAGTCCAAAATGATAATGATCCATTCCTTATCCATTTATTTTAAAGCTGTGCCAAGATTTATAGAGACGAGATATCTAAATCTGTAGTTAGAGTACACCATTTCAATTTCTTACCACTGACAGTCTGGAAGAACCATTTCTAAAACGGAGATGGCAACCGAAATACTGTCTGATTTCCTTCACAAATCGACAGATCTTTTCACTATGATCTGTCAATATCTGAATTATTTGCGAAAAGTCAAAAATATTCTGATCCACCTTCTATAATCTTTTTTAAATCCAGAATTTATACGATGCAAACACCTTTATAAGAAAATAATGGAACAGCTTGCCAAAGGAGACTAGGGGCGTAATATAAAAGGAAAAGTCTTATTTATATCCGTCCACTTTACACCGAAGATTTGACAATATGCGCCGAGATCAGGGTATCACTGATGAGTAAGAAAAGAAAACGGGTGGCAAATTTAAATAACTGCGGTAAAACCAAGACCGAAATTCGTGGACGGCTATAAATTTGATGTGGAAAGGCATTCTGGTTACCTCAACTGGTTATCGGTTTAGAAAACGAGATATCGTCACAAAATAAACAATGAACGCTTTTTATTCTGGCTGAGAGAGATTTTATAAACTAAAGTTCTAAGTCGAATTACTAAGGATCAGCACAGGCATACTATATGGTGCTGTAGTATAAAAAAAATGAATTTCTGGCATTAACGTCCAATACAGGGCCTCAAACTTAGCGTCTACATTCATTTGGTTCGAGTGCACAAAGTCATATTATCGCCAAAAAGACCTGGACCGCCTATTTAGCACCGATTCCGAACAACAAATTTCATGACAGTTTTATATTCTCGGGTATTTTTCAAACGATGCAAGAGGTGGGGCAGTGAAAAAACGTTGGTGTTGTTACTTTCAGGATATCAATTAGGGACCCCGCGGTTCGTAGTCCAAGAAGTTCCTGAATTCCAAAAACATATGAGAGGCTACAATCCGCTATGCGGATCTTTGAATACCCTATCCCATCCCATCCTTAAAATTAAAATCCTCAAAATATAGACCCAAAATGTGGGCGTAGGTAAAAATGACCTATGGACAAATGTTTATATTACCATTTCGGAAGTATTTGCATCAAAATTGTTTTCGAAAGTTTTAAAATTTGGACAAAACGCGTTTTTTTACTAAAAAACGCCCCCAAAAAGTGGGCGTGGTAAAAAACTTTGTATGGACGAAATATAGATATTAGGATTGTCTAAATATGCTGCTCAGACAGTTTTTCGAAATTCCTTATGGTTTGACTTAAAACTACGTTTTTCTAAAAGGGGGCTTGGCAGTGGGCGGATTTCAAAAATTTTTACACTTGTTCTGCTTCGTCGGCCAGAGAGTCCATTTACCAAATTTCAACACTCTAGCTCAAAATTTAAGGCCCAAAAATTGGTGACACACAGACGGACGGACAGACAGACATTGCTTAATCGACTCAGCTAGCGATTCTGAATCGATATGTATCTTTGAGGTATATGTATCGAAATTATTTCTCTATGTTACAAACTTAATGTCAAAACTATCCCCCTGGGAGACAGAGTATCAAAGAATATCTAGCTAGCTTTATAGGGTTTTTGAATCAATAAAAAACTAAGCTTTGGTTTTGTTACTCTCTGGATATCAACCAGGGACCCCGCGCTTAGTAGTTCAAGAAATTCCTGAAATCTAAGCAAACATATTTCATTTAGTTACAGGCTTAGGGGAGACAGAATTAATAACAAATGGCTACGCTTTGGACATGAGTAATTTTGCTGCCGTTTAAGACTTTCTTACAACGCATACGCCAAAAGCATTTTTTTATTCGACACATCTATTAGGTGATGTGAACCTAAAATGAGCTCCTCGAAATGCTTGCTGTTGATTGTAAGCTGTGCTCTTAAACTCCTGATTTTTTTAAGAAATACTTCCTTTATGGTAAATTTTGAAAACAACGGGAATAAGGAATCATATGAATTTGGAAAATTATTGTGCTTCCTGAAGATACATGATGGTTCACCCGGACCAATAGCACCACTTGAGAAGAATATGATTCATCAACGGTTGCATGACGTCAAATAATATATTAAATCACAACAAAACAAAAAAATCAATAAACAGCTACCTATATAATATTTATTCATGTTTCGAAACATATTATACAACTGTTTGGCTTTGACAAGCCACCTCTCAGCTGGTGCCTGTTTCCTTGCACTCCTTCTCAATATAGAACAGTTCCTTCAAAACAGCATAATATTTCTCAGAATAAAAAAATCAAAATCGAGATTGCCGTCTCAACTATCATTACCCTGAACAGCTCATGTTACACATTGTATTCCAAGAAATCAAATAAATAATAAAACTAAAAAAACTAAAAAAAAGAACATTTATTACCTTAGTGATATCATCTATTTACGAATTCCAAACGTATAACCCAGATACAAATATCTGAACAATTAAAAAGTGTACCTACCTACTCACGTTTGCCATCTTCATTAAACAAAACAAAAAAAAAAACGTTTAAGTGCATCAGCGAATTTTTCACTTCCACATTCGATAGACGTTCTTTCGCAATGACGCATCCACTCTAGATTTCACAAAATTACTTAATCATTGATAAGCGATTTACACACCGTGAATGACTATGTGTACATTGCACGGAAATCTTCCGTATCTTAATCTGCAATGAGGTTTCAATGATGGGGGTGCGGCTAAATTGTAAAGATTGTAGATACTGACAGTTAGGCGCCAGTTGTAAAGCGGATATCTCTTTCTTTGGAGCATTCCACGCAGCCAATCTCTAAATGAGTGTTCCGGAATTTGTGAAATTATTAATGACGTATCTAACCTCATTTTGATATGCGAACAATTTTGCGTGGATAATTTATTCATGGAAATACATTAAAAATTCCAATGAAATTTCATGACTCAAATTCGAATGGAAAATATTCGGAAATTGAACTGGAATTTGCATAAAGCACGATGCCATTGAGTGGACGTGTTATGTGTTACGGTTTATGATGTTGCGGTAGGTAAAGGCATTTATGTTGAGATAAATTGGTTTTCGTATGGAGTGAGGTGGATATTATTTGTTTGGTGAGCGGAATGATTTTCAGGGGTGGGCGACATTTTTTTTGTCGTTCGAGATACTTTTAATGAGAAAAAAACTTTTTGAGTAACTGGAGTTTGTTGTATGTACAATATTATTGGAATATATTTTTTTTTTGTTGTCATACCGATGATGGTGTTTTCAAACAGAATTCTATTAAATGTGGATATAATGGAAGTAAAAGTTCCAAAGAACTGCAGAATGTAATTTGTTGTCGCTGTGAAATAAATAGGAGATATTTACGGTCCATATCGTGGTCCATTTTCCCTTCATTTGTTTGTGCGAAATTATTATTATTTTTTTTGCCTCAAATAATGGACCCCTTCTTAACGCCGATTCCAAACAAAATATTTGAGAAACTTTTCATGATAAACTTACACTCTTGGATGTTTGTCAGACTCTCGCTATAGCTGGGGCAGTTGAGAAAACATTTGGGATTTGAAGCAAAGGACCTTGTACTAAGGAGTCCCACGCACTAACCACTAGGGGCTTTTTTTAATAAAAAACGTTTTACGGGCAAATTTTAAAATTTTCGAAAAAAAATGTTGATGCAGAATAATTAGTAATATTAATATAAACATTTCGCCCATAGATCATTTTAGCCCACGCCCACTTTTTGGGGGCGTTTTCTTACAAAAACCGTTTGTATACCCTACCCCATAGCATATGCAGGAGGAAAACGATGTGTTTTGTCAAACAACAAAAGATTCTGATAAACTGTTTGAACAATATGTTGTGACAATGTCATTTTCTATATTATAGACTAATAAAGCCCACTTTTTGAAGATATTAATTTTAACAATGGGATGTTTAAAAGTGTATTTCCCCATATGGGTTAACATTTACTTTATACAACGTTCGAATGCTTTTTCCCATTAATTAATCGAAAAAAAACGACCATAACATTCCTTAGTCCTGTACCCCTGCCTATTGCAATAAAACATTTTTTTTCAGGCAGTAAACTTTGGAATCTGTCCAAACATCCAAATCCATAATCGATACTACGCCGTTTTCCATAATGTCCGTACTCTATGATTCACCTACTAGCAACACCTATCATCATGAATTTTAATAAATTAATAGACCCATCGATATCGATACCGTTACCTATATCAGTCACCATGAAATCGATTCATTTACATATGTGAATTAATTTAACTTAATTCAGTCGGGTGCTGGTCACATTGGTGGTCTAGCTTACTAATTGATCGGATTTACGGGGACAAGACCCCATTGCTAAGCAATTAATTAAACTCTGCACGTCGTTTGTAGATTTTCCTGTTTTTGAATACAACAAACTAATAACAGATGGCAGTAGTAGATACTTTTGTTTTTTATTTAATTATGATAACATTCCAATGAGTGTATCTAAAGATAAGAAAAAGTTATTTTTACCAACCCTATCGTGGTAAACAGATAGGATAACAATTTATTTCTATGTTTTGGTAATGCGTTTATTTATTTGTATTGTTTTTTTTTTTTTTTTGTTTTGAGGAAAACACTCGACCTTTGCTAGCCTGCATTCGTTAGGGAGAGGAGGTGGAGAAGTGCTTATGCTACTTGGTACGGCTTTTGCTTTTATATCAGATTGTCAAGGTCAGTGAAAATACCAAGTCGATGACGAGAGGGGTATATTGTGGACCCGTTGCTGTTGGATGCGAGTATATCTTGCGCAAAGATACATTTCTGTGACGCCAGTAGAATGATAATTAATTGCATTCCATTTTCGGGTAATGGATTGAATTGTGGTTATTTGAGTTTGTTTTTGTTTATTTGTATTTCGATAATGCGATGTGCCAAATATATTGGTTTTTAATTGTTTAACGCGGTTTCGCTCAGTGTGAGGTGGCCAATATTTTGAATAATGAAGATGTCTCACTTCGATTGTTTTTTTTTTTTGTTTCCTGTGAGTCAGGAATTTGAAAAGGTTAAAGATTAATGGGTACATGTTACGGAACAAGTACAAGAGACTTATACTAATGAAATTATGTTAATCAAGTTCTCGAAGTGTACACGTGCTAGAAATACTGGCTTCTTGCACGCAATGCTGTTCGTATGTGCCAATATTCCCTTTCGTGGTTAACTTCTAAACAGCTATTTGTTGCTTTTCGCAACCATATTTATTCCATGCAGATGTAATAAATTCCTTAAGTCCACCCTTTTGCCGCAAATGGGCAAGCACTAAATTTCTATGAAGACAATAAAGTCTTTTCAAAGACAGACGTGACATAGGTTGAAGTTAATTTCAAACTAAACATCTGGAAGTTATATAGACATGGCGTGACAAGCGCCAGTTAAAGTTCAAGAATAACATAGGAATCATACATAAAGGAGAAATGCTGGTTGGGGACCATTAAAAAAATAGTACCACCAGGGGAGACAAATCAAAAAGTTTTAATGAAACATGACAGAGATAAAGGGATACATTGGAATGAGTTGGACTATGTAAATTGGACAAGGTATTTTTGCAGATGAAATTGGAAGACATCGATTGGTGAAAGGAGTTTTTCATATTAAAGTTGTTGCAAGGTTTTTACATTTTTTTTTTGATTTTTGTTTAAAACTTATGTGATGTCTTACTTTTTGAAAATTTATCAAGGGATTACAAGAAACATATACAAATCTGTAATAGAATTTTTGGGATTCGTTTTAGTGATAGGTCTTAGCAAACGTGTATTAGGAAAGTTGTCTATAATCATGTTGCAAGCGATGCTCTGTTAGCAATCTTACTTTAGATTTATCAAGAAATTTTGTAATTGAAGTAAAAAATAACCTGTCGCTGTCACCTAAGACCCTCATAACACCCAAATATTTATTGACGGAAATATTTCTTTAAGTTTATATATTCGTACCGATTGGCTGCCGATTGCAGCAGTGATCTTCTCGAATAATTACTTTCCCTTTGAAAAAGTTGTGTGGGCTTTAAAGGTTCAGTTGGAGAATATTATTTCCTACAGTACACACGGGCATACTTCATAAAGATTCATAGACAATCATTGATGAGATTTCATGCAGTTGTTCCAAATGATCATCAAATTCTACTCACACCTCTGACAGTTCTAAAGAAACAGTTTTTGTTTTATATGTTGGCATAATAGGTCCTTAGAGGCATATTTCAAATACTCAAGATTACTTATTCCTTCAAAAATAATAAAGTACTTTAATTCTTTTCTATGCTATCTGCCTCATATCTCATACCAAAGACTTCTTAAGAACGGAATTATATTGAAACAGACTCTCATTTGTAAATGTGCTTACTTAAAATTTCTTTCTTTTATATTGCCTTTTCTTACTCCAAAATTTCTTTGACAGGGGGAACTAAACTAATTAACTGCTTCTTAAGAGCATTCGAAATATCAGATCCTTTTGAGAATCATTTGTTTTAATCAATTTTTTTTGTGATATTAGTATGATTTTATTCCCTATTGCATCGAGATACGTTTGTTTTAATAAGTAGTCTGTGACATAGATGCATAAGAATGATACACATAGCGTTAAGTCTATGGACCGAATCAGAATTGAAATCTGAACTGTTCTATCCATGTTTGTCAATCTGTATGTAACTAGTCCATAAAGTTTTTACCTAGATTAAAATTAGTCTAACAATTTTCAAAACCCAGCAGGGGATGAATTTATTGTTACCCCTATAACAAAATATTTTCCTTCAGATACATACTTCTCATTACGCTTTAAATCTGCTTTCAATACATCAAAATTGAAGTTGGTATAGGTTTTATCTCTTCAAGGATCCTAACTATTTTTATGCAGATTTCAAACCATAAAATTTCTTTAAAGCAAAGATCGGTTGCATTTGCTTTAAAATATGAACTTCGTTTCACATAATGTGAAATTCAGGTATCACATCCTCCGCTTTCCATCTGCCGTATTCAATGATAGATTTGATTTATGCTTACACTTAATATTTGCATTAAGTTTCCCCATCAAATGATCTTTATTATTACGAACTAACAATTTACAAAAAAAAAAAATCAATTTAACTTAATCAACCTAAATACCGATAGGTACTAACACCCCTACAAGGTATCGACTCAAATTTATTTATAGACATTCACCTATTCAACGCACTTACGCACCTCGATTTCTGAGAACGAATTATCTCGTCGATTAAAACCAACTAATACGAACTAAAACGTGTTCGTATAAGTTATACAATTTCATGATAACAAACAATTTCTTCGAATTTACGCGCTGATGAAAAGAGCAATTACCAACCACCAACTTGTGTATTCATATTCTGATAAAGCCCCACAACATTCTAAATAATCCAAATCGTCAAATTCCAAAACAATTAATCATTCCATCCATTTTCATCATTTGCAACATCTGTTCGCATTTGCGTATAATTTTCCTTGTCAGTTTTTTGTTCCCTTCAACATTAACCTGCGACCGATTATGCGAAAGCAAAACAAACCCGCAAAATTACTCCTCAACCGAGAGCGCTTGAGATTCATGAATGAAAATCTCTCAGTTAAAAACAAACGAATCAGAAGCCAATTTTAGATTGTGTATCGCACAGTGGTGAGGAGATACACAAAAATATTCCCACACCACGCACTACATAAGAGACAGCAGCTGACTTTGAAATTGGTGCGCTAGCAAGCGTAGGTGGTTTGCGGTTTTCAAGCACACGTAGATGCCGCGTAAAGAAATGTTTTTATTTTTCACCAAAACAAAAAAAAAAAAAAAAAAACAATTTTAATAATAATTTTAATAATTCAAAAAAGTATAAACAAAAAAAATTGATTTGCTTGACTTACCTGATTTTATTGAAGCAATACTCAGTGTCAGGAACACTGCGACAATGATTTTCATTCTGTAATGCATGATGATGTGTTTTTCGGTTTTCTCTCTCTCTCTGGGGGAATATCCTTGCGACTTTCGCTGAAATTTATTTGTTTTAATTATTTAACACTTAGTGAATTAAGATTCATTTCTTAATTATCGTTTTATTTGCACTTTATTGCTTTTCCACTTTATATATCTTTGCACTTTTATTTATTTCTTTTTCTGTGAAATTAATTTTTTTTATTTATGATGAAGATCGTGAACTTGATTTTTATGTTTTAACCTTTAAAAATAAAGAAGAATAAAATAATTAAAATATTTTCTTTGATTTATTAGTTTGTTGAAGGTGCTGGAAGTTGGCTTTAACTTTTTCAAAATATAATGTAGACATAGTGTTTTTTTAATTTAATTATTTTTTAAATGAGGAATTTTAATATTTTTTTTTCTATATAATAGCTTTGAAATGCTTATATGACATTTTATAAATATTTTTTTTTAGTAAAAAAGGCTTGAGGTTGAAGGCTAAATATTTAAAAAACAAAAAAAATTAATTCGATATGTATGTTGCCTGTTCCTACCCGACTGGTAAGGTATCTAGTCAATATAGTAAAGAAAACAAGATTATAGGACATAGAGGGAGGAATGAACCCTTGATTTGCGTAGACTTAATTGAAAAAAAAAATCCTATTTGAATAAATTTCGAACATTGTTATACAAAATCTGTCATTGTTAAAGTCTCAATAACAAACTTTTAAGGTCTGCAAAGTATAAGTAAGGCATTAATATGTTGCTTCCTGTTGTGTAAAAAAATGCAAAATAATTCCAAACATGAAAAAAATCACCATTATCAAACAGTTCAGTACTTAAAATGTTGCTTTTGTACACGATATACCTATTTAAGTCTTTTTAAGGCTAAAATTGACTTTCATCAAATTTTAAATTCAGACCAGAATAAGTCTCTCCCATGATATCATCAATGGGATCTTCATCAGATTTAAAATGGGTTGTTAGCCAGCAGCAAAATGAAGTTCTTAGAATGTTACTTGCTATACCCCCAATAGTGGAACATACATTGTAAATAGCTCCGACTCATAAATATTGGCCCGCTAACATGCAAGAGTTTACTTTTCTTTCTCGCAATATAGAAAAAAGGCTGCATGCAAAGTGATTGTCTATTCCGATGTCGTGGCAAAAGCTGTATCGATGAAATAAATAGTTAATTCCCTCAAATTGGCCTCAAATTGGTGTAGATTTAGTGCGAACCCTTAAAAACCCGAATCGATCCTATTCACCAGCAAAAAAAAAATCCCGCACCTAGACACTCATAAATAAAATGGCGTCAATATTGCGCCAATTACTGATTCTTTACAAATCAGTAATTGGGCCTAGTCTTAGACCGGAAATTCACCTGGAAGGTCAAGTAAAAATATTATGAGGAAGAATTCGGATATGCGATCATACCACCATTTTCTGGCTTCATTTGGCCATACATAGACTTGTACTTGTACTCTTGTATGGTGCTATCGCCTGGTGGAAGGCTTTAAAAAACACTCAACAAACGAAATTAAGATGATTAACAAACTTAATGTCAAAACTAATATACCCCTATGGGATAAGGTATAAAGAATAGATGGCGCATATAAAAATATAGGCAATGTTCAGGTGATGCCTTCAGGTGTTTGGCTTAGCAACATAAAATTTTGTTTTTAGTTTAAATATTTATAATTGCAGTAACAATTTTTTTTTTGCTTAAAAAAAGGAAAAATATTTTTTTGCTCAAAAAATGAGAAAAAAATTATTTCTCCTCAGAAAAAAAATAATTAATTATTTTTGTTCAAAAACATGAAAAGTAATTCGTTTGCAAAGAAAAAAATTATTTGTTTCCCAAAAAACTAACAAAGTGTTAAAAGTATAAAAATAAAAGAAAATGTTCGCCTATTACCACAACACTATCAGCCTTATTTTTGGATTCGGTAAACTGAATGTGTATAAAGTTACAAACCGAAAATTTACGTGCTATCGGACTTTAATTCGACTAAACACGAAATTTCAGCTCCACAATGTACCTGGAGACACATTTCCGACTGGATCGATGAATACATATATAAATTACGTCAAATGCCACAGGCAGGGTATGTGATATGCGGGAAGTAGGGTGGTAGGTATTTATTTTCTTTCCACAAGAATTTTTTTTTATAAAAACAAATTATTCGCACATTTCAGAACAAAGATGATATCAGTATGAATGTATATGGTTGATCAGAAATAGTTTTGATTAAAAAAATCAGGTAACCAAAATTGACTTTCAATAAAAAATTAAAAAAAAATCTTAGTCTTCAAAAAACCTAAAATTAACAGAAAAGAGTTTAAAATGTACCTTCATATTATAATAATAAAATCGTTCAACAGAAATGGAATTATGCAAAATTTAAGCAGGTAAAAAAATTGGCTTATATGATCAAATATTTAGCGCCGATCAACAAAAGAAAAAAAAATAATAATACGTATGCTAAAATAAGCTAATCCGCAAAAAAACTGGTGCAGTGATCAGATTTAATTAAGACGATAATATTCCAAATAAAATTAATTTTTAAAAAAAATAAAGTTTTACAGGAAAGATCTTGGTCACGATCATTAACGAATTTTTTAATAGTCCATATATATGAATTTTCAAATATACCTAACATCACACAATTTTTTTCTAATTTTTAGCCCCACATCTTGTAAAAGTCTTAATACATCTAAGAGTATAAAACTATCTTTTAATTAACGCCTTATTTGTGCTGAAATTGTAACTTCGTTGGCTTTGTATGATTTGTCAATGTAGCCATCTATCTAGCCAAAATCGGCACACCCATCTTTTGCAAAATATTTAAACCAAAAAAAAAAAAGTCCTCATAAATGCCTTCCATGTATCAACTTAGACATCCTTTTGCTTCGATACCGCATATCACTAAATCGATCATGTAATTATTCGGAAATACTACGTGACCCGTATAGGTCTCGTGTCGCAATCTAGACGTGCATCTTGTCTCACGTTTAAAAAACAAACAAAATTGAAAGTTATTCAAAGAAACGTATCTCACGAGAGGCATGACAAGATTTAAGCATGCAAATTGGTCTTACCTAATCAAAACAATTGGGTCGTTGTACAATTATCTTGTTGATATCAAAGCTCAAAGTTTAAATTGATTCTTTCTGCTAGCGTTTCGGCCAATTTTACATAAAAATAAATTTCTAATCAAAATTTGGTCACTAGGTACTTAAAATCATAACAAAGAACTTTTCTATGGCCACTGCCTCTGTTTCTACGCTATCTCCTAGTCGTAGGAGATATAATATCGGCTATTATAAACAAATCAATCATTGACTATGTCACTCTTTTGTTTTTTTTTTTTTTTTGTTTTTTGCTACTAATCACTTGGCACACAAACATATGCTTTAAACAATACAATCACTACCACATATCACCTATTGTTCCAATTTTGGTGAATAATTATACAAACAAAAACTAACACAACATGTGTAACGTGATTTCTGTTGCATATATCATTTTTTAATTTAATTAGAAAATTTTATTCATTTTTAAGGTTGACATTTTTTTTTATTTTCCTCATAAAGTCTATTTATTTGGAAGTCACATAAATCACAGCATGTGTCGGTTAATAATTTTAATTTTAATGCGTAATTAGCAACAAGCTATAAATTATTATTTAATTTTTTTTATTAGTATTCCAGAAAAAAAAAAAACATCTCCCAGCCACCTCTCATACAAGACAGTAAATCACCACCAAATGACACTTCACTAACCATAAAATAGTAAAACAAATCCTCTATACAACTACTAAATAAAAAAACCGATAAATAATAATTTAATATTTTTTTTTCGTCTTAATTTTAAAAAAAAATGACAGAAATAATATTTAATTATGAAACCCAATCGTGGGAAATTATTACTACGAAAATGTGCGTTAACGAACTATTTTTTTTAAATTTGAATTTTGTTTAAACGTACAAAAAAACAAACGCGTACGAAAATGTTTGTGTATAAAAAATATTTAATTTGTTTTATCAGGGCGACGAAAGCTCATCCACTCGCTTGGACGATCAATGTGAAACTACTTTGACGGTGAATTTTTTGTCGAGCGAATACCAAAGTTATCGGGGAACAGTGACGACTTTACTTTACTCAAATGCGAGGCAATGCCAGAAACATATGGAGAATACGTCGTCATAGTCGCCGTCACCCACTATATCAATTCAATTTTTTGTTTCTGTTGCTAAATACACGCCGATACGGTGGCGATGGCACCCCCAAACGCCACTACTATACCAGACCGTACCACCACACCTATACCGACATCGGTACAATTGCGCGATTACCCTACCACCACTAGCATACGGTAACAAAAATTTCAACGACAAGGCACCCTCCAAAAATAGGAGAACCGCAAAACACAAGACACAAATAATACAAATCAGCTGATTACCAGCTGATTGCATGGAGGAATACCCAAACGAAAACAAAACCTACACGAGCACAAACGGCAAGAGTATCTCGAACGTTGGCTGAGAGGGTGCCAAGCGAACGATGCGCTTTATGCATAGACATCGAAAGTAAAATTAAACACGAATACCGCCAACATAACAACAAGTGCATGGGAAT
Organism: Rhingia campestris; assembly: GCA_932526625.1. Lineage (NCBI taxonomy): Eukaryota > Metazoa > Arthropoda > Insecta > Diptera > Syrphidae > Rhingia > Rhingia campestris. The sequence goes on from OW052184.1 coordinate 101,486,480, forward strand.
TGGCTATCTATGTGTTGGTGGGGGGGCACGTGATGAAGCCAACAAACAAGCCCGAAGAGTAAAAGCCTACGGTATGGTTATGACATCATTAGCTGGCAGCGGTAAGTGTTCGGTTGCTGATTTCATAGAACAAGAAACATCGCATTTGTCTATACAAAATGGCATGGGGAACTTTTCTTATCATCGGAGCTTTCGTTTACGTTTCAGAGTTGTAAAGCTTTTTTAAAAGCAAAAACCGCTGATAACAAGCTGTATCGCTTGTCATCGCTGAAAACATCGAAAAAATGTTTTGATCGTCGAAAGTACTGAGCGGGAGTAGTTTTGAAATGTGTTGCTCTTTGATGGGGAACATATTTTGAAGAGAGTGATCTTCACTGAGTAGGAAGTAAAAGAAGGGGATTATCTTGTGCGATGTTTTTTTCCGAGGGGAAAATCAGTTAGATGCCTTACCAAAGAGATTCGATTAATACAACATGGGACAAGTTTTTAAGAGCGATGAAATATTAATAGTTGGGGATCTTTTCAAACAATCTCTTAATAAATTGCTGCTTATAACCAACTTATTCATTCTACTAACTAGGGATTTTTTTTATTGGAATTCAGTTAGCTAACCACTAGTTAAATAAATACGTTGGTGGAAGTGGCTCTATAATATGGGACTACAAGTTTGATTGAAATAAAATGTTAATATTGAAAACGCATATTCCCCCGAGGTATCCGCTCGAAATAATATCCGAAACTAAAATCAGTCCCAATTGGAACTCAATTTGGTTACTCTGCAATTGATTGATTACTCAGCAATTCATCGTCGGACAACTTCGGACGAAATGCAACTCATAGCTGTCAAAAATTGTTGAATTAACATACATCGCCGATGCGTGATCATGTGCATTACATTTCGTCGGCAGATCTGTTCGAAATGCTAATCCTCTGCTAATACCTCGATATCAAAATCTCTGATTTCGAACAAATCCAAAAAAAACTTTCTTCCGAATGGATACCTGGGTAGGGGATTAACTTATTTTTTTTACTTAATGGGTTCCCTACATGTTGAGGGTCTCTGCCTAACACAAGGTAGCCTTCCTACATGTTTGATTCAAATAGAAAATTAATAAGTTATCATATCGAAAAAAAAATGCTTTCCTACTTTGTTGTTTTTAATAACCGGAGAGCGCACCAGTTGAAGGGACTGCGAGACAAGGTAGCCTACATTATTTAAAGTCAATACAGTCAAAGCGCCCTGGCAGCCGCATTCGCTTTAAACGGAGGTTCATGCTTCCTTGTCCTTTCGAAAATGGGTGGGGGACTAAGATTTTCTTGGTTCGAGCATTACTATTTGTTTGCTCAATGTGGGCGAGCCAATGTAGTCGACGTGTTTTTATAATATTCGCTCGCTTTTCTGCTTATTGTCCAGCACTCGGCGCTGTAAAGTTGTGTTCCGGTTTTGAACCTATTTGTTCCGTTTAACCAAAGAAGCATCGACTTCCTATTGTCATTCAACATTCGTTGTTTACTTCGATGAATATGAACTCCGATGAACGGGCTTAGTGGCGCGTTGGTTAGTGTGATAACTGCCGTGAAGAAGGTCTGTATTCAATTCCCAGCCGTAGTAAAACCTAAATGATTTTTCACTGGCCCCCTCTCGTGATGATTGATATTACTCAAAAAAAAAAGCGTATATTAAGTAAGCCTTTCGGATTCGGCATAGAACAGGAGGTCCATCCATCATGCAAATAGTACACACGCACACGTGAATGGTTGTGAGAAAAAGCTAGACCCTCGGTACTAACAAGTCTATATTTTTAAGATGAACACTTAAAGATGTTGGTATCCACAGTGACAATCTGCCCAAGGTTGTGCGTTACCAATACTTTGTTTGTTAGTAGCATACGCTATGTCCTCGGTAACTACAAGACCAACACGTTTCGCCTGTTCATCAATTGCCGTAAAAGCTACAACAGCACAATAGAAGGGATTAATGATTTCGATATCGTCTGCGTACCCCAGTAGCTGCACTTAGTTTTTTTTTTTTTTTTTTTAAAGTTAGTGCCTTCCTTGTTTACACCTATCTTACGCACTATCTGCTTTAGTACGAGATTAAAGGAAATGCCTAATAGCGTACCTTCGTGTCGGAATCGGGTACATATTTGAAAATATTCAGCTAAGCTGCTTTCAAGTTGTACGGATTGATATTATGAGCGGCCTTAGAGTCGATAAAAAGATAATGAGTCTCGACTTGAAATTCGAGAACAGTATTCAAAACTTGGTTGTACTTAAGCTTTATAGATTTATTGGTTGATTTCTCACGAACTCAAACTGGTCATTAGATATTCGATTTGTTTTTTCCAGTATTCCTTCTATAAGCCGCTCAACGATCCTTACATATTGTGATATTAACTTAGTGGATTGGTTGTAATTATAGTTTCGCGTATCATATTTTCTCTTATCTATAGCAAGCAGATAACATCCCATCACTGATTGGCCCCTATAACTTAAAAGGTAACGGATGGTAAGGGATGGATGTCGCTGCTGTACACGTCGTTAACTTCGTGCTTTAAAGATTTACTCTATCGAACGATAAAACATTTACTTGGATGTCGAGATCCTTTGTTATCAAAATTTGAAATACACTTTCATCTGATTGTACCTGGTACATGCATATTTCACTTGTCGAAGGACATTAGTTATAAGACATTTACAATGTCACTTCAGGTCTTTTAAAAAAATCCTTTTTTTTGGCAGTTGTTTCCTTAATTCTAAGTTTGTTCTCCGCACTATTTTTATAAGTGAAGCAGTTTAAGAGAGAAGCTAATTAATCGTTTAATACCTTTAAGTTAAAGCTGTCTATCGCATTATTTCACCAAGGCCAATTTGAGTAACTTAGTCTACGTTGATATTACCAAATGCTGCAGTTTATTCGCTGGCGACACTAGTGACACCTGGTGACGTTGACGGATCATCCGAATAGTATCAATTGTCAAGAAAAGTTTATCTCAAGTAGCCGTTCGTATTCGGCATAAAACAGGAGGTACCGCCATTGTGCAAGAAGTACACACGCACAAGAATGGTTGTGAGAAAGCCCGGCCCTAGGTACTAACGATCCTGTTACTCCAGAAATTTGTATTTGTATTTGACACCTGGTGTATGCTGGTCGCGAAATTTGAAACAAACAATTCTGCGGTTTAAATATTTTTCACAAATCTGGGCCTTCATCAACATGCTTCTCCAATAAGACCGGCCCATATAACTGCATTTATTTACGGATTTCAAGTTGGCTGAGGTCTAATTCTACTTGTCCTCGCGTAAAAAGGGCTGAAAGAATCAGGGTCTAACATAGGATCTAATTAATAGTTTGAGTGATATGGCTTTATTAATAAATTCCCCCTTTATACCCTATCCCAAAGGGGAATATTAGTTTTGATACATAGTTTGTAAAATAGAGAAATTATTTAGCTAGATACTCCTTAGAGTATATTGATCGACTTAAAATCGCTAGCTAAGTCGTTTTAGCCATATCTGTCCGTCCGTCTGTACCCATTTTTAGGCATTAAATTGTGAGCTAAAATATTGAAATTTGGTATATAGGACGCCTGCTTACAAAAAACTTAACAAATTTTAAAAATCCGCCCACTGCCACGCCTACTTATTAGAAAAACGTTCTTTTCGGTCAAATAATTTCGAAAAGTGTCTCATCTTGTAATCTTAATATCTATAGTTCATCCATATAAAGTTTTTGTTTGCTCGCCCACTTTTTGGGGGCGTTTCATGAAAAAAAAATGTTTTCGGTAAAATTTTAAGGAAATTTAGGAAAACAACTTTTGAAGCTAAAAGATTGGTAAAGTTTATATGAACATTTCGTCCATAGACCATTTTAATCCACGCTAGCCTTGCCATCCGACCGGGTTTTCCCCGACATGTATCTCTGCCTCTGCAAGGAACGCCTGGTATAGTTTTAATAATATGAACGGAATTGTATGTTCACTTATCTAGGTACTTGGCAGTTTGTCTTAATCTTTAATTTAATCGAAAAATCAGTCGGAGATTGCTAAAATCAACAGAACTTATAATTCATAAATGAACAGAACTTTTGAGACATAAAACGTCAGAACAATCATTCGCCGTGTTCCGGGTTTCAGCTTCAGTAAGACATCTTGATGAACCTCTGTTCTTATTGGTCAATTGACCATTTTAGTCATGTTTTTGAGGGGAAATGGCTGACGATACAAGTGGAAAAGTTACGCATGGGCACTCAGATGTGAGTGAAACAGTCCATTTTTCTTAAACCTTTTATGTTTTTGATTTCAGTAAAATTACCCGATATTATAGGTTATACAAGTTATTTTTTACTTTTCTGATAAAGAATAGTTATTCTGAATAGATAAAAGTTAAAAAAAAAATCTAAAAATATGGAAAAATGAATTTGCAATATAAGGATTTGTAATAGATTGACATTAAACTTACATTTCAGTAAGATTTTGAGTTCTGTTACCTTATTTTTCGCAGACGTAGTCTGAAATCCGGAATACGGCCATTGCGTCATTGAGTTGGTTTTAATGTGGAAGTAGTAGTGGAGTTGCAGTTGCCCAACATGCAGTTGCCCAACATTCCGAAAAAGAAGTGCACCTTCAACGAAGAGTAGAAATGCTATTTATTTTATGTTAAGGAAGTGGATACCGAAAAACCATGTTTAAACATTTTTCTTAAAAAAAATATTTTCTTTTCTAATTTTGTACTCTTTTTCTGATCGTCATTTGTCCGGGATAGCCTAGGATTTGGAACCCCATGTAGTACTTTCATCAAATACCAACTGGAAACACTAATCCACGCCCCTTTTAGGTGATGGGATAGGGTATTAAAATATTCGTGCAGTGTATTGTAGCCTTCTCAAATGTTAAGCCTTAAGTTACGGTTGGCAAGGGTAATTCTTCCTATTGTTACTGACGAGATGTCGTTGTCATAGTTGATAGTAGAGCTGAGGTAGACATGCATCCAAGTTATAGTTATCGATGGTAACGGTCTGTCCAATTCGACGATATGATGTGTCATTTCCTGTTGTTTGCATATAAATGGTCTTATCCTCATTTTCTGTTAAACCCAGTTCGGATGCTTTCTTCCCTATGCTAGCAAACGTAGTTGTGACATCTGTCTAACCAATTATCCCAAATATTGCATTTTATGTTGGCACCGGAAATTTTTTTCAGTTTTTTTTAGAAGGTCCTGTATACGAGGACGACGAGTGAAAATGTTTGCTACATGCATCCCGTGAATTTTTACATAAAAATGATTTAAAAATAAATTAAGTATAAAATATAAAAATATACTCACTCCTATAAAATTAACGAATCTTTCGAATGGCTTTTGAAGCTGTTTAATGAAGCTATTTAAATACCGCTCTAAAGGTTCATTAATGAGTCATTAGCATTACCATAAAAAATGCAATTAAATGTCAGCTCCTTAATATTTATTTATAATCAATATATTTTGTTGTATTTACATTATTTTCTTGTTTTTCTCTTTTATTTAATATTAACATTATCATTATGCTCTTAGTTAGACATTTAGAAAATCAATTACAATAAATTTATTTATTTTTTTTATTTATTAAATTATTTTCTTTTGCAAATATTATATATCTTCATATATATGTAGGTTTTTGTTTGTTTTCTCTTATATGCCTAGTAAATATTATTGTATCTCATTCTTATTTAATAAATTTATGTTTAGTACATTTTCTTATTTGTTTGTTTATACAAAGCAAAAAAAAAGTTTGTTTGTTGTTGTTGTATGATTTGTTATTTATCGATAATAATGTTTGTTGCATTATTTAATATTTAAACATAAAAAACAATTGGTTGTTTGAGAGATATGAATCGCTTGGATGAATGAATGAATCCTTGAAGAAATACTTTTATTTGTGGTATCTTGTATGTATGTTTTGTTTTAAGGAAAGACGGAGATATAGATGTAGACTTATCCCTGCTGTTTGATGAACATCGTAAATTTTTTTTTTTTATTTATCTTTATGAGTAAGCTTTCAGTGTGTTATTAGAGACCTGAAACGAAAAACAACAAACAAATACGTATATTTTAAATATTCACACACAAACGGAGAAAGTAAATTTAGAATTACATTGAAAAGTGAGAAGACCTTCAGGGCTGGCTCTTGCTCCTTAGATGATAAAATTAACAAACACATTGTTCTGATAATATAGGCATTACCAGCACAAATAGAAGTCCCATAGGAAATTCCAAGGTATCCTTTATACAAACAAACCTGAGGCAACATCAAAGGTGCGAAAATGCCGTAAACTCTTGCTGAAATTCCCTTGCTTGTAACTTAATTCTAACGCATGGAGGCAGGTACTTGACACAATGTACCTGTACATGACTAGAGCTCTTAAATAAATATCGTTAACACTGTGCAACTTTCCTACTCCTGTGAGTCTAGACGTATGATGGCAATAAATTAGTCATGAAAAGAAGCACGCTACCAGGATTTGAAAAAAAAAACTTTTTAAAATAAAAATTTAAATTATTGTTGCTCTAAAATTTCCACAAGTGCCTATACGAAAAGGTGTTCTTTTTGTTTTATTTGTTAGCGTACACTTTATCCCATCAGTCTCGTTAAATTTTCTGGACTCCTGAAAGAGTATCCACTACGCGGGGGCAATAAATCACCAAGTTTAAAGCCTTACGCCCCATCGCTGAGTTACATAGTGGATCGATAAACCCGAAGTAAAGGGGACTGTACCAACTCGGTTTGAGGGCTGACTTATTTTACTTTCAGGATGTTTCTTTTTTCTCGTTCCTTGGCAGACAAGTGATTCTGGCTGAATGATGAATAATTTATTCAGAGCCCCCATGTAGACACTTTTTGGTGTTGCTATGGCTTGAGAAAAAGTATAATTTTTACACCATAAAAGGGGAATTAAATTAATATTCTCGGGGAATACCACTGAATTAGCTTTTCATGATGCAAAGATGTATCGTGATGGTGGTAATTTTTAAGTAGTAATCTTAAGATGTTTAGAATTATGATAATAGCGTTTTGAAGGCTGTATGATGTAAAGTGCTGGTGCATATAACAATATGCGAATAGGTTGTCAAGTTATATATTAAGGTCGTTAAATATGTAGGATCATTGTGTGTATTGACCATTAGTCTTTTCTTCAAAGTTATTGGCATTCTTTAATGATTTTGTCCTAACATTTTTGACATAATAGAGTAACCTCCATATATACCTGATAAAAAAACTCCACTCCACGCCAATACGCCAGCTGGCATAATATTCGATTTCTAGCCAAACGCATCTTAAATGGTGCGCACAAGTAGAAACAGACCTCAGCCAACTTTAAGTCCGGCTACATGCAGTTATTTGGGCCCGTCCTAATGTTGATTGAGGCCCAGGTCGATTCTGGACTTAAAAAGTAAGTAGTAAATCGAAAATATATAAATCTGCAGAATTGTTTGTTTCAAATTTCGTGACCAGCATACACCAGGTGTCGCCAGCGAATAAACTGCAGCATTTGTCTTTTTTAATACTCTCCAAAGTTATTGCCATTATTTAATGAGTTTGCCTTAACATTTTTGACATTTGACTTTATATTTTTGACATACATTTAAAAATAAAGGTTATACATAGTTCTGTATAGCTTTTTGAATTTGCCTTTAAAATAGATAAAGTATTGGTGGCTACAGAATACAGATTAGACCAAGATTATTGGGTATTTGCCACAATATGTAGTCTGAAAATTTCACTACTGACGGCGTTGTTGAAAGACACCCTTTATAAAGTGCAATTCATATGTGTCCTTTCTTATTGATCCGCCTGACGAGCCTAATGAAATTACATCATTAATGGTGGCATAGCTTTTCATTTGCTTTAATAGTTTAACGTCAGCTCTTTCAGAATCGATTTTGCCCGCAAAATGTCGCTTTCCATTGGTAAAAAAAATAATCTTTTTGTATTGATCTAGATTTGTCAAAAGACCGATATTTACAGTTGCCGTGTTTCATTAGGCAAAAAAATTGATTTCTTTTTATCTCAAATCAATTTTGCAAATGTGGATTTTTCGGCAAGCAAATTTGCCCCTCCTTGTACACAAACTAATATAAATGATAGTCAGTTTGACCATAGTGATTTTCGTTTTGATTTATTATTATTTTGGTTGTGAAAAACTATTATTAATCATTAAAACTGTAGCAGTTCAATGTGAAATATGAATTAAATGCAAAACAATCAGCCTGTGTGACTTAAAACTTGACACTAACTTCACAGACAAGAAATTACAACAATACAGAGACAAAAAAAAAAAACATCAATCTGAAATCGTGTTCCATTTGCACTCAAAAAGATCAAATTTTAGATCAAAATCCAGATTTACCAATGGAAAACGCCATTAGTTCCAGCGATTTCTTGTTGGTGAGTTAGGGTAAACCAGGACAGTTGCGACCATTCTGATAGCATTTTGAAAGTAACCAAGGGCTTCGACAATTTATGCTAAATGTATCCAGGTCTGAGGAAATAAGCGTTGTACAAAAGCTAAATTTGAGCTTTAAACATTATTTCTTCGTTGTTGTGTGACGTACTGATTTTGGCAAAGAAAGTTCAAAAAATAAATGTACGGCAGATACAGTAACATGTATCAGGTCAAACGAGTGGTGTGTGCACTACTGGGTTGTACGCAAATTTCTCTTTCACAGCTAGTTGGGTCAAGCATAAGAGAATTTGACGATTTTTATAATTTGACCAAAATACACAATAATATTCATTTTGATTATAACATTATATAAATGATTTCGAAATGTGATTATACGATCGTTTACTCCGTTGTCGATGTGAATAATAACGATTCTCTGTTATTGGCCAAAACTTAAAAATCCTTTAAGGGATAGTAGGGCCAAAACTAATTATGTGGAATTATTGCAAACAGAAATAGTAGTACATAAATAAAATTTCATATTTATGGACATTGTAAATGCAAGCCGCAGTGAAAATTGTAACCGTTTAAAGTCGAATGGTATGTCCTTCTGAACAATAGGGAACCGTGGAATCAAAACGTCTTCGCCTTTGTACTTCCTTTTCAAAATTGTTGCTTCTATGACGTTTTTCATTAATTTCTTTACCGCAATCCGACCGCCATTATCAAGATGTGGCTGGTTTCCCCAACATAATGATTAGCGATCCGACGTTTGAGGTGGTAGGTGAGGTGGTAATCCGTGCAATTTCAGTGAATTTAAAAATTTCATTGGATAGTTATCAACTTGTCATCTTGTTTTGTAACAAAATCAACCTATTTGTATGTCATCAATTTTCTAGCTATCTTATTTTGAATATGAATTTTTATTTCGTTGTAATCAACGTTTTTTGCAGATAGTATAACATGTTCGCTCAACCAACATTAATTTCTGTAATGTTTCTATTGAGCGCGCCACTTAAGGCGATGTCGTCCTTTACTGCTTCCGACGTTTGGCTGCGAATCGAAGGCTCTGCGAGCCGGAGTATTGGTGTCCATTCGTTCTACACGTCCTAGCCATCTTAAACGTCCAATGAGGAGTTTTTTGACAGTTTGTACAGTTTGTATAGTTCTTGGTTGAATCTTCGTCACCATAGCCCGTCAATGTCAACGTAAACGGCACCGATGATTTTTCGAAGAATTTTCCACTCAAATCGACAAAGGATGTCTTCATACACTTTTGATATGGTCCATGCTTCAGCCCCGTAGACCAGGACTTTGAAGATAAGGGTCTTATATATGATCTACTTAGTAGTTCGAGTAAGGGCTTTACTACTGAATTGCCTTCATAGCCCAAAGAAACACCGGTTGGCAAGAGTAATTCGTCATAATTTCTGACTAGATGTTGTTGTCAGAGTTAACATCGGAGCCGAGGTAAACAAAGTCCCGTACTACCTCAATGTTATATCTGTCAATGGTGACGTTCTGTAAAATTCGTCGATGTCGTGTGTCCTTTCGTGTTGACAGCATAAACTTAGTCTTATCCTCATTTACTGCTAAACCAATTTTTGCCACTTCCTTCTCTATACTACCAAACGTGGCTATGACATCACATTGAGTCCTACCAATGATGTCAAAATCGTCGGCGTATGCTAGTAGTTGCAACTATTTTTGAATGATTGTTCCTCTGGTGTTGGCTCGAAAGTTTTCACAGGACAGTGCATCGCCTTGCTTAAATCCTTTTTTGATATCGAATGTGTCGGTGAGGTCGTTTCCGACCCTGGATGGAGCAACAAAAATTCTCCATCATCAAACTTCACAAACGGACACGTTTGGACGATATACTAAAACTAGACATAGATCTGTATTTTTCGTCTCTATAAATGCTGTCGTATGCGACTTTCAAATCGATAAATAGGTGGTGAGTATCGATTTACCGAAGTGTGAAATTTTGATCGGTTGTGGACTTTCCTGGCCTAAAACCACACTGATAAGGGCCGATCAGGTTGTTGGTAAATGGTTTCAGGTTTTCACATATTACGGCAGATAGGTTCTTGTAGGCTATGTTGAGGAGACTTATGCCTCTGTAGTTGGCGCAGTTCAGAGTGTCTCCTTTTTTGATTTAGTAAAGTGAAAATATTGACAAGGGATGTTATGTACCCCGCCGATGTATCAAGATTTTATCATTACCAACGTCGAGCAATTTATTGAAAAAAACTATTCCATATCGGGCCTGCTGCGATTCGCCTCGCTTGTTTGTATTTAATTTAAGTGTTTGGACGTATTTCCATAAAATGGACGACTTCAAGTATGCATTTAGTTCGTCGACTGGCGTTAATCCTGGAATTAATGGGAATGTTTGGCGAAAATAACCTGCCAATAGATTCATCGTACCACCAAAACCTTTTTAGTTGTTTTTTTTTTTAATTCGTACGGAATAATGCCTCTAAAGGTTTATGTGTGTCATCGTGCATTTATTCCAAATGATCAATTTGCTTTGCTGTAACACTTAGGTCATTGCAGAATTTTTCGAAAGGTTGAAAGTTGGAATTTGTATTAGTCCTCCCGCCATCTAAAAACGTAGCTGCAATACCTGATACCTAGTGCAAGTCCTTCCGTCCGTTCGTCACCAGTTTTTTTCTGAGCTAGAATATTGAAATTCGGTACACGTTCTCTTTGTTGGTCCCAGCAGATGAAGTGTAAAAAATTTCAAAATCCGCCACTTTTCAGGAAAACGTTGTTTTTTGGTCTAAAGGTTAACCATGGTCAATTTTTTGGAAAGTTTTCTTAAAAAAACTAGTGGTGGGTGCACGACTGGGTCGTACGCAACTTTCTCTTTCACAGCGAGTTAGACGTGGGATCAAATAGTACGCATTTTGATTATTAATGCTTAAAATGATATAAATAATGTCGAAATGTGATTTTACGAACGTTTATTCCGAAATTTGAAGGTGTCAATGTGAAAAATAATTATTTTTCGTTATTGGCCAAAACTGAAAATTCCGTTAAGTGATAGTTGGACTAAAACTAATTATGTGGAATTGTTTAGAACTATAATAGTAGCATATATATTAAATTTCATTCAATTTGACATAGTTGTTTGCGAGAAATTGACAATTTTCTTTATATGGCCTGAATGACAAAATCCGTTATATGGATTTTCTCGAAAAAACTGGGTATGCAGTTTTGTTGGAACTAATATGCTTATAGTATAAATAAAGTTTAATCAAGATCGTTGAAGCCGTTTACGAGAAAATAATAACATGGCTAAAAGCAAACAAAAAAAATGGCCTAGAATTATGACCAAAAGAAACTTGGATACGAAATTTGAAGAAAATCGGTCAAGCCGTTAAGGCTGGGGAGACCATTACGGACAGACGGACCGACGGACCGAGGGACGGACTTCCAAAAACCACTTTTTTTGGGTTCCGCTATCATCGTAATGTTAGAATCAATCAAAATCTCGAGGTCGAACATTTTCACGAAAACAATATCTTTCTCTTTGTAAGAGAAAGTTAAAAACGATTTGTATACTTTATCCCAAAGCATATGGAAATAATTAGAATAGTCTTCCTAAAATTGCAAGCTAGGGGATGTAGCCTTCTCATATGTAATTGCATTTAATTTTAATGAAATCATACAATTTTGGCTTTCTATGAATATTTGACTTTAAAAAGCTGTTACGTCCTCTATTGTTAGTTTGGCCATTTGAAGAATACATTCTAGCTAGAGCATTGCTGTCAAAGTGTTAATCATTCAGCTGTCATCAATGACCGAAACCAATGTACCTACAATTAACTCTCGAGTTAGATTTCTTACGATTTTAATATGTACTTGCTTTTACTTGCAAGAACAAATCAGCGGAGAATCAGCACAAGCATCTATTACGCATTTCCGTTTCACTTTAAAAAAAATCTCTATGACTTAATAGTTGCCCATGAAAAATAACTTCCGTTTAACAAGTCGACAAATTGTCACCCACCACGTCAAAAATAAATTACTCTTAAACCGGAAGATAGTTATTAAATAAAATGCCACCATTTCAAGAAGAGCAATAAAGCCATCACTCATCACACTATATCAACAACTATTAGTCTGACTCATTACATTCCATGGTACCATGATACCACCCACTACTGCCCACCCAACTCCATTCCACTCATGAATCATTGTTCTTTAAAAGCCCTGAATCACCTAATAATGGCCTCATTTTTTGAAATACATTTTCAATTGCGATAAAGAATTTAAAAAATGCCCCAAATTTGCACGCTTAAAATGTTCCTTCAAAATCGAGTAAGCTAAGTGCAGACGACCACATCACTGGGTCATATATAGCATCCAAACGTACAGCGCATTCCACAGATAGCGCCAAAAGCAAAGTTCAATGAATAATAGTAAATATTCGTAATTGCAAACGAATATGTTGTTGTGCCTCATTGGCGCCTGCAAAATTAAAAAAAAAGTATCTCCAATGAATTTCGCAAGACCCGTCAAACTAACCAAAGCCAATTCAAGTGGAGAGTATGCTTGAAATTCTTGTTGGTTCCACTTAAAAAGGTACCCCAACGATGATGGACCGCTGATGAGTGTTTGTGTTGTTTTCGCTTCCACTTATTCCTTTTTCTCTCTGGAGAGTTATGGAAAATGGAAAATCAACATTATTCGGGCATTGATATCCATATCCACCTTTTACTTGGGTGATTGGGATGTTGTTGACGAAGAACAATCAACGCCATGGCGATAGCATTACAAGAGTCAATGGAACGGCGAGTTGCGTGTAGTGAGGAGTTAAGTGGCCACATGGCTTTTGCACGAGATGGAGCTGTCTGTAATAGATTGGTGAGGAATTTTTCGTTCGATAGTGGTATCATTGGTGCATCGAGGGAATGGGCAGATGTCTGGATTGATGGCGTTGTTTGTTGTAGTGCAATAGAAGATAAAGATGGTCACTGAACGCAAAGTGGGTGTAATGGGTTTATTTACCCAACAATTTGTTATTGAGTAGAATTTACTCCTCGACTTTTATTAGTAGGAAATGAGCATTGATATACTGAAAGGCAAATAGAAGGAAAACATACTTTTGCACAAATTTGCGGCGAGGTGAATTAGCGATGAAATGCAGTTTAAGGCGATATAGTAGATATCAGTAAGCTTCCTATGTTTTACCAAAGATTATGAATTCTATACAGATGACGCATTGAGAACAAAGAAAAGAAACTTTTGCTCAGTAGCTTCAAGGTATGGGCGGGCGGTGTGCATGAAAACACATGAAAAATAAGAACAAAAACATATGGCGGGCTGTGCCAGCACGACCCGCCATAGAACAATTTTTCTTATATGTAGTGCGTCATCTGTATAGAATTCATAATCTTTGGTTTTACATAGACAGAAACGTCTAAAAACCCTACTTAATGTGTATCCTTAAATAATCAAAAAATATTAGGATACACATGTTAATTATTAAGGATTTGCTTGCAATGACAAAAATCCAAGGCATGCTTTATGGGCCCAGTTATAGCTATCATTGAAAAACATCATTGGAAATTTTCTTTTACTTCTTGCGGTTTTTTTTTATCAATTCAATCATTGGCGAGTTGGTGTCAAAACAAAGCTTATAAATTTTAGAACGTGATTATCCAAACATATTTTAATTTTTAATTGTACAAGGTGGCGCAAAAGTAATCCTCCTATCTGAAAATGCTATAAATTTTGCGATTGGCCCCTAATGTCAGTTCTGTTTTGACATTTGTGTAGTAAACACATGCGAAATACACGTTAATAAACAATGTTACGCTACACTGCTCCAGAACGCGGAATATTGGTGATTATTTATTTGAGCAATAATCGGTCGGTGACTTTGCCACAACGTGAATTTCGTCGCAGATTTCCTAGCCGTAAAACGCCTACTGGTGAAACACTGCGACGTTTAGACGACGTGCCACGCAAATGGGTATCAGTCGACGGTCTTTACAGCGAATTTTGATACAGGATTTGAAGATGTTTCCGTACAAAGTCCAGACGGTGCATCAGCTGTTAGCTGCTGACCGCCAATCGCGTCTAACATACGCTCAAGCCATCCTTAATCACCACCAAGAGGAAGATGATTGTTCAACGAAAATAATCATGAGTACGTAGCGGGTAGCGGGTACGTAAATAAGAAAAATGTACGCTTCTGGGGCACTGAAAATCCGCGTGTAACCCACGAAGAGCCACTACACCCGCTCAAAGTCACTGTATGGTGTGCTGTTTTCGCTGGAGGAGTCATCGGACCTTTTTTCTTCGAAGACGTCGCGGGCCAAACGGTTACTGTGAATGGTGAGCGCTACAGAGCAATGATCAACGAGTTCTTTTTGCCGCAACTTGATGAATTGGGATTGGAAAACATGTGGTTCCAACAGGACGGTGCAACGGCACACACTGCACGTGCCACAACCGATATGATGAAGGATGCATTTCCCGGGCGCCTAATCTCCCGTTTTGGCGATTTGCACTGGCCAGCAAGATCGCCTGATTTGACCGCTCCAGACTTCTTTTTGTGGGGCTTTTTGAAGTCGCGGATTTATGTCAACAAGCCTCAGACTCTTGCAGCTCTTAAAGACAATATCCGTCAAGAATGTGAGGACCTATCGCCGGAAGTTTTGGCCAAAGTGATGGAAAATGCCATAAAAAGGGCTCAAATGACAATCAACTGTGGCGGCGGCCATTTACAAGACATGACATCATATTTTCGACTTGATGTAAAAAATATTAAAAGACCAAATAAAAATAATTCACAAGAAGAATCAAAGTTTTTCATTTTTTTTTAAATTACAGCCAAAAAGCATCGGAAGGTTATTTTTGCGCCACCTTGTAGTTATCGCAGAAAATCACTTTTTATTTTTCACTGATTATGATTTATTTCGGTGAAGTAATGTTTGTCGTTCCATTGAAATGAAACTAAATTTTCCTACAATTCCTATAAGCAGCTATGGAGGTAAAATTTCAATTCCATCATGTTTTGTGTTCCAATGAAGTTTTTCAATGATATCTATAATTGGGCCCATCATCAGAAGTTTCTCAAATTTGCTGTTTGGAATCGGCGTTCAAGTGTAATTCCCGTTCTCTGTGCAAAAAATAACATAAGCGGAAACAAATGAATGTAGAAGCTAGCTTTAATGCCCATGGCTATGAGCCGTTAATGCCAGATATTTTTGTTTTCTACAATCGTTTTGAAGTTTTAGGGTAGGAAGTTCCACAAGTTTCAAGAGCTACAAATAGATATATACCCAGTCCAAAAACTCCGTATTATATGATCGAATCTCAGGTATTAAAAAAAAATAGCGACAATGTTAGCCAAAAAAAGAAAATGAGTCATGTACTTACAAAATACAGATATTAAGGTCGAGGTCTTATTGCGGAAGTACCTCACCAAAATCTTAGTCAAGAACAGTGTGCTCATTACTTGAGACCTCAAAGTTATAAGTACATCTGTCTACATCTGTCTTGAAACTCCTTGCGGTTCCACCTGTCGAGGTATTCCTACGTAGGGAATTCATAGCTGTTCGCTCTTCGAGTCAATATTGGCCAAAAAATAGAAGTTTAACTATGTACTTACAAAATACACTTAGTAAGGTCGAGTTTTGTTTGCGCAGGTATCATACTTTAAATTTGAGCCAAGAATAGAATGTTTATCACTTCAGACCAGCTACAGCCAAACATCTTTATACATTGTTCTGGAACTCCTTGCGGTTTGCGTAGGGATTTCATATCTGTTCGCTCTTATACTGACCAACTTAAGTGGCGCTACAGTCGGGACTAAACCAATGTGCCAATCCAATTAGTCCTAGTACTCCTAGTAGCTAACTGTCTTCAATTGTGCGTTTCAAGTTTGCTTAGGTTAGTTTTTACCTTTTTCGTGTCAAAGTAGAGGCAGTATAGACATGGCATACCACCTCTACTGTCTGACTGGGAATAGAAAACTGCAAACCGTAGTATTGGTATAAATTCGCTCTACATATCCGAGCCATCGGAAACGGCCAATCTGGACAAATTTGAGTTGGTCTTTTGCTTTTGAGGTATTGGTTGTTATGTCAATCTTCCTCACGGCGTTTAATTAGGATACCCTTTTGGCACATTCTTGAAGAATGATGTCGAAATTATTGTGATCGGTTGGCGCTTTAGAAGCATAATCAACGAATTACTACTTCCGCGCTTGACAGATTCACAGTTATCGTGTACACCAGTGAACAATTTATTCACTCTCTTTTCGGCTGTGAATAAGGCGGTCGGAGTGAAAAAATGGACAAACTGTTAATATGAATGAATTCAGTTCACTCGGTTCACATAAATTATTCATTTAGCATACTCACAGCAAGTTCGGAATCGCACAAACTGCTCTGGGTGAGTTTTGTGAAGTGTGAAGTCTCTGACAGTGGCTTCTTGACAAAAATACTTCCTTCATTGAGTAATCAAGCCATCTATACAAAGTATAAAATAAAGTCCCAAAACGTTTATGAATGCGTTCATCTCCAGAACTTCTGAACAGATTTCCATTTGTTTACTGTTATGATCTGTATTTCCCTGGGAATGCTACAGTTTACTCAAAATTGCTCTATCACTTAGGTTAGGTTAGGTTGAAGTGGCTACACGCGATGCGCGTGCACACTTAGACAAAAAGGTCCGTTATGGTACCACGTGGATCCTTCGACTATCCTATATTCGTACGCCTAATTGATCTTTTCAAAACTAACTATGTAGCGTAGGAGGTTTCTGACACTGATATTAGCCAGATCACCATAATCTAGGTCAACAACGAAGAAGTAGTCTCCCAGAGAGAGAGAGAGAGAGAGAGAGAGAGAGCCGGACAAGAGCAAAGAAGGTGATTAATACTCTCCTCCTCTACCTCGTCCAGGCAGCTTCTACAGAAGTCATTGCTTAAAAGGCCTATAGGACAGTGTCCTGTGAGGACACCGATTATTGTGCTGATGTATGATCTGTTCAGCATTATTAAGCAGATGGAGCGCTTCTGGTTAAAGCTAGGCCAGAGTTGCTTGGATATTTGCTTGGATATTTGACACGTTGTGCCATTTATCCATCTGCGGTTTGCTTTCTTGATCGCATCTTGCTTGATCAGTAATTTACATCTAGTAGGGGCATACCTAACATGTCCACTGGTGGTAGAATGTCAAGGGAATTGCCCTGTCTGGCAAGCTCATCTGCCTTGTAATTCCTTGGTATGTCTTTGCGGCCCAGCACCCAAAAGAGGGTAAAATGCTCCGCCATCTCGTTAAGAGACAGTAGGCATTCGTTGGCTGATTTTGAATTGAACGAGATTGCTTCCAGGGATTTGATTGCCGCTTGATTGTCGTTGAAAATGCAAATATCCTTCGTAGATATTACATTTCTTTTTCAGCTCGGACAAGGCTTCTTTGATTGCCATGATTTCCGCCTGGAAAACGCTACAATGATCGGGAAGTCGATAGGATATGCTTAGCTTAAGCATCTCAGAGAAAACACTTTCACCCACTCCAGAATCTCTTTCAGACCCATCCGTGAAGATTTGAATCGAGTTATTGGTTTCAATGGAGTCTGACTCCCATTCAAAGGCGATCTATCACTTACAGGAGCTAAACATTCGACTAGTATTCGAGATCTAAGTGGCAGAAATCAAATTTTTCTTCATTAAAATTGTGCCCGGGCGAAGTCGAGCCGGGTTGCCAGCTTTATAATAAATTTAAAAAACTATTCCTAACACGTATATCGGACTTTAAGAAATAAAAACATTTTCCAACCAAGTGGAAGTCTTCAGGTGTATCATCGGCACATTTTTCAGATACACACTAATTCAAAAGTTTTTCGATTTTTTTTTTAATTTTGTGGATGCTTTTTTTTAACAAACAATACAAGTAAGAAGGACCTACCAATTTACCACAAGTTGTTATCTATTACCACAATTTTCCAAGTAGTTAACTGTCTCGCTGCTACAAATTTAATCAATTTCACCCTCAGACTATCATGCTTCTTTCTTTAGCGGAAGATTGTTACTTCATAAAACTTAAAAGAAAAACTTTTCTTCAAGGATCCACTCAGGAAAATCTACTTAATGATTAATTACGAAAAAATGTAAGAGAAAACCGTCAACGAATATAAATAGGAAACTCCGCAAGCATATCTTTCATCAGCTTCATACAGCTTATTCACTTTCATTATCAAACAAACACACATATAGCCAACAACAGAAAAAAAAATGTGAAAGAAAATCCTGAAAAGGGAAGAAAAACTGAAACACTGATTACACAAAGTTTTAAAAATTTTTCAATTAGCCTCGAGAAAGGAATAAAGGCGAACACAGGCACAAACAAGTTAACATGTATTCTCCCCCAGCGTATACTTGTAATGCCATCCGTTTTCGTATTAAATTCAGGACATTCGGGCGAACGATTCGTATCCTTATTATATATTGTGTACGGCAGTCTAAGCAGTGTAATCCTCTGGGGTATGTTTTTACCTTCATCTCCTCATGTTTCAAGTATTTTTTTTTATCAAGGACTGCAATAAAGTATCGGCCATGTGGAAATATCTTATAGAAAAAGAATGTATCAACGAACTCTGGGCAATTTTAATAAAATCTTAGGACACACAAATAATAATACTCATAGAATTGCAACCGATAACTCCTTCTAAAAAATTAAAAAAAAAACTTATTTATTTGTTTGTATACAAATAAATATAAGGATAAAAGGAGTATACATCGATGTTATGAAGGTAAACAAATGATGGTAACTCGTGGAAAAGACTGTTCGTTTCTGCAAAGGAATATGAGTGGGTTAGGTTTTAATTGGATTGAAAAAATAAAAAAATAAAACATCCTTACATTTGTGTTTCAAATGTAACCGCTTAGAGCAAGGATTTTTAAATTAGCTAAACCTCATGAACATACCAAATATTTTTACTGCTTAAGGACATGTGTGCGTATTTTTTTTTTTTTTTTTTTTTTCATTTTAGAATTTATCCTCGGTATAAAACATACGTGAACATTTTGGCAGTACATAATCATACAATTGAGTCCAAAAGAAGTTGGTTATCATCGGGTTGTAGCGCTTTCCGTTGACGGTGATTCCCTGGCCAACGTAGTACTCAAAGAAATTTGGACCGATGACGACGCCAGGCCAAAATCCATCTCAAACACTGACTTTTTCGGGATGCATTGCAAGCTCTTATCTGCTCAAATTCGATAATTTTGTTTGTTAACGTAGCCATTCATCCAGAAATGGGCCTTATTGCAAAAGATGATTTTTTGATGAAAACTAGGTTCAGTTTTTAACTGCTCCGGAGCCCATTCAGCGAACACACTCCCTTGCCTATGGTGGTTTACCTTAAGTAACTGGGTCAGTTATGTTTTGTACGAGTATAGGGCCAAGTCACAACGCAAAATTCGCAAACCTTGTGAGCGACGCGAAATCGACTGCATCGGATCTCATGCACACTCTCACGAAAAGCGGCGATGTTTTCGGAAAATTTTGTGTTTCGATATACGGGTGTTGGTTTATCGTTTACTAAGTGTACTCAAACTTATTCACCACACTGCGAATAGTCCTCTCGATAGTACGATTATGGCGAACGGTAAATAGGTAAAGAGCGCAAAACGTTGTCCGAACAGAACACCCGTTTTGATAAAACAATTTTATAATTTGCACGTATTGTTGAACGATATGTCCGGCTATGGTGATTTGTCAAAACAGACTTAATAAATAAAAACCAATTTGATAGATGTGTATAGCCGCTATCTAAAGTCAAAATTCGGAAATCCCTATTGGAAGACATTACATGTCATTTATCTTATCATAATCCCACTTTGTCGATTGACATTTCATCCACCCGACACATGTAGGACAAATTTTCCAGAATGGTATGGTACTATGGGCCTTATAGCGATGAAATATAGAAAATGCATTGTTACAACATATTGTTCAGACGGTTTATCAAAATATTTTATGGTTCCACAAACAACAAGGTTTTTCTATTGCATATGCCTTGGGGTAGGGTATACAAATGATTTTTGTAGGAAAACGCCCCCAAAAAGTGGGCGTGGGTTAAAATAGTCTGAGGACGAAATGTTGATATTAATTTTATTAACGTTGCATCAAAAATGTTTTCTAATATTTGAAAATTTGAAAATAAAAACGCCCCCAAAAAGTGAGCGTGGCAAAAAACTTTATATGGACGAAATATAGGTACTCGGATTGTCTAAATGTGCCCCTCACACACTTTTTCAAAATTCTTTACCTATTGAGTTAAAAAAAGGTTTTTCTGAAAAGTGATAGTGGCAGTGGGCGGATTTTGATAATGTTTACACTCGTTTGAACATGAACAGCACGTACAAGGATCACATATACCAAATTTTATCATCCTAGCTAAAAATGTAAGGCCTAAAAACCTGCTTAAACGACTAAGCTAGCGATTCTGAGTCGATCCATATACTTTGAGGTATATTTAGCTAAAATATTTCTCTATGCTACAAACTATGTATCAAAACTAATATACCCTTATGGGATAGAGTATAAAAAGGTGCAATTTTTTTGACAAGTACCGACAAAAAAGCATATTATTAAAGTCCAACCTCAACCCCATAATTAAATATGGTAAATCTAATAGAGTGGACTTTAAAGCTTCAAATACGAAATGCTGCCTTCTGTCATCAAATCGAAACATTGAAAGCCATTATCCATGAACTGCACTGGAATCGTTGAAACCAACAAAACATTTGACGTTCAAGTGTGTTAGTAACGACGTTCATTAGAACAGCCACATATTCGAAGTCGCTAAAAAAACAGTTAAACGTCTTCCTTAACCGATGCAAACGATATTTGACCCCTCCTGATCTAGTCTGAATATATAAAGTGTATATACGCCCTACCAATACTCCGGCTCGCAGAGTCTTCGATTACCAGTCAGACGTCGGACGCAGTAGAGGAAGACCTCGCCTTAAGTGGCGCCACAAGTAGAAACTGATCTCAACCAACTTGAAGTATACTACTGAAGGCAGTTAGATAAGGACCTGGCCAATTGGAGAGCCATGTTGGTTTAGGCCAAGGTTCATTCCGGACTGTATCGCCACTTAAATAAGTTAGTAACTTAGTAACACACACTGGATAGTATATGAAAGCAAACGATAAAAGTGATAGGAGACACAATCGTTGCCAACTCTATAGTCTCGCTTAGACATAGTAGGAATGTCTCCGGCCTAACACTCTTTTACCGCCATTTTAGCGCCACTTAAATAAGTAAGTAACTTAGTAACACACACTGTGACTGGATAGTATACGAAAGCAAACGATAAAAGTGATAGGAGACACAATCGTAGCCAACTCTATAGTCTAGGTTCAACATAGTAGGAATGTCTCCTGCCTAACACTCTTTTACTGCCATTTTAGCGCCACTTAAATAAGTTAGTAACTTAGTAACACACATTGGGACTGGATATGATACGAAAGCAAACGATAAAAGTGATAGGAGACACAATGGTAGCCAACTCTATAGTCTCGGTTCAACATAGTAGGAATGTCTCCTGCCTAACACTCTTTTACCGCCATTTTAGCGCCACTTAAATAAGTTGGTAACTTAGTAACACACACTGGGACTGGATAGTATACGAAAGCAAATGATAAAAGTGATAGGAGACACAATCGTAGCCAACTCTATAGTCTAGGTTCAACATAGTAGGAATGTCTCCTACCTTACACTGTTTTACCGCCATTGAAACAGCTCAAACAAAATAGCCAGTTTCATTCTGCCTTAGCGTAGCGTAATGCACGACGTGCCAAGATTGCTTATCAAATTACCTATCTTCGGACGTACATATAACGATTCATTCCTAAACCGAACAACACGAATGTGGAATGTTCTACAAAACTCAGTTTTTTCCTCCCCAATACAATTTAGAGACATTTAAACCAACGCACATCTGTATCTCCTCTTTCCTTTCCTCTCAATTATCCTTAATGACCACGCATTGCTCAAACGGTAGTCATAAACCCTTTACCGCCAGTTAATTATTAAAGGCAACAACTTTTTGTTTTGACTCAGGGTACCTCAAAACATAAAAAAATTGTTTAAAATTCAACTTCGAATGGTAACTAAAGAGATCGACAGAAACTCATTCATATATATCACATACACAGTCCTTTTTTTAGTGGAAATAAATTTTCTAAAAACAGAAAAAGGGTTTCGTGAAATGAAACATTTTGTCTCGAAGGAAATTTACTATAAGCTGTCTATTTCTTATTGAAAACACATCCAGAATGTTTTTTGTTTTATTATATCTTTAATATAACTATTCTGTATGTTTTATTTTCATTATTAATTTTCTTTTTTTAATTTTTTCAGTTTTCACCACACACCACACCACAAATCACACTCTACCACGAAAAATACCTCATCACCTCCCTGGCACCGAAAGCTGCGCTGTCACTGTCATCTGTGTGGAATTTTAGTTGGAAGAAACAGAAAAAATTCTTGAGTGCGCGAATATAAGTGTCAATATTTGCATAAAATATTCAAAAAACAAATTATTTAAAGTTTTATTTTCATCCGGGAAATGTAATGTTCTGTAAAAATTGAGTTTTCGCGACGATTAATGGCATGTTAATCCGGGCGGGTGTGCGGCAGTATGTGCAATCGAAATGTCGGCATTTTCATGCAAAATGTTGTTCCAACTTCGGTTTTTGTTGGTCGTTTTGTATTTCACGGTGTAAATTGTCTATTAAATAATATAAAATAGTTTGATATGTTGGTTCAAAATGAGAATGTCGCGATTAAAGTTAGTGTCACTTTAATGCAAAATAGAAGGCAATCTTCAAAATGTGATTTTTGTAATTTAAGCAGTGTTTTCCATAAATATTCTATACCGGTGTGTACCGTGTTAAGAAAAATAAGTTGTAAATCTGTGAAATTCCCTAAAGAGTCCATGCTTGAGGACCAATAAAGTGTTAATGTGTTTGTGCAATGTTTTTTGGAAAAAATAATATCATTTCAATGAAAGTGCGCGTAAATCAGTTTCCAAAATGTGTCTGTTTTACAAAGAAAAGGCAATAATTATATAATAATAATCTGCCACAAATATTATTTGTTCAAGTGCAAAAAGTGTTTTAAGTGAAAGTGAATTTCGACTTGGGAATATAAACGAAGCAGGTAAGTCAACATGTCCGTACGAGTTTCATGATGACATCGGAGCAGAACAAAGTGAGTTGTTTTGTTATTTTCTAAATAAATTTCTGAATATTTCCTTTTTTGCCCCGAACTGTTAGGTCCTAATTAGGTATTTAGCAGGAAAGCAGGTTGGAATCCAGTATAATTCAATACTAAGTCAATCTCAATTGAATATTGTTAGAAAATTAGTTAACTTGGAATGATCAATTCCCATTTTTCCTTCGTGAAACTGGCCTCTACGGCTTTACAGGAACATACGTACTCTGTTGTGCAATTTTGCAATGACCATGTGCCTGGATAACGTTGATACAGACTCAAATCTCCTCCTTCAATGCACGGGTGGTTGTAAGCTCGTTAATGTAGGCCATTGACTTCAGTGATCATGAATCACATGATCTAGGGTGCCAATTCTGATCACCGAAAGTACATGACCAGGAAATCTCTTTGTAATTAAATTGTTTGAAACCCCCTGTATAGCATTTCTTCTTGAAACCACATGTCGTGCACATCAATATTATCCATTTAAGGCAAGAAGAACTCGGTTACCCTGTCACGATATCGAGCACCAGTAATAGTCACTGTTTGTCCCGCGTCATTTTCGAAAGGTATGATTCAAGGATCATTCTATCCCAAAATCTGCACCACACACATTGCGGATGTATTTGCTTTTCAACTATCACAAGTGGGTTTCTGAACCGTTTAATGAAGCCATCGAGGTGAAAAATGATATTCATCGCTTCATTTGCTAACCAAAATCAGCATTTAGAATACAAATTTTTGGCACAATAGGTCCGTTGCGTACCCAGGGCCGAGCTTTCTCACAACATTCATGTGCGCGTGTGTACTTCTTGCACAATGGCGGGACTTCTTAACAATTCTTGACAATTGATACTACTCGGATGATTTGTCAGATATCACGGGAGGAGGGCAAGTGAAAAATCATTTAGGTGTTGCTATGGCTGGGAATCGAACCCAAAATGTCTGCGCGGCAGTTCATCGCACAGTTTCATAGCGCCACTTAGCATTCATAAATTTCTTGACTGCATATGATCAATAGAATTCGTGTATTAATTTATTTTTGGAAAATAGAGACGCACATCCTTAAAAAAAAAAATACAAATTTTTGGCGCAACAAGCTCGTTAGTACCCAGGGCCTAGCTTTCTCACAACCATTCATGTGTGCGTGTGTACTTTCTTGCACGATGGTGGGACCTCCTGTTTTATGCCGACTCCGAACGGCTATGTTGAGATAAGCTATTCTTGACAATTGATACTACTCGGATGATTTGTCAGATCATCACGAGGAGGGCCAGTGAAAAATCATTTAGGTGTTGCTACGGCTGGGAATCGAACCCAGACCTCCTGCGCGGCAGTTCATCGCACTAACCATCGCGCCACTGAGACGCACATCCTTAGTAAGTAAATATTGTAGAGAGATTCTTAAAATTTGCAACTCTTGAATTTGATGTCGATTTATTGTTCCGGGACATTCATCAACACTTTCGCAAACTACTTCGAAATTAACTTGTTATTGGAGATTTGGTTTGTTAGCCGTCACCAATTGCCCTACTCTCTGTATATTTCAATTATCGATTTAACTTTATCAACTATGAAAATTTAGTTGATGAAGTTGAATCAATATTCCGATAATATTTTGAGGAAAAATTTGGCAGACAGACTATCAGTAAAATATTGATTAACTATCGAAATATCGATTAACTATCACTCGAGTAGTGCTAGATTTTTACTAACTCTTATATGTGAGCTGTCAAACTGCTCTTGTTTTCCTTGCCAATACATTTTTCCAATGACCACAAGCTTCCGTTAATAAATTTTGACGAATTTATTAATAAATTCTTACTTTCGTGCACTCTTCTTGGAATCCTATTAGGACCCCCCGAAATACCCACAATCCTCTTAATGTCTCCGTTTTTGGGATCCATGTCAAATAATTCCAAAACATTAATGGTATACAAAAGCCTCAGAGACATAAGTCTATTTGTTTTTTTTCTCGACCTATACATGTTTTCGTTTTCTGACAATATGTCAGCAATTAATAGGGTTAGCTCCTGGCAACCATGAAATGTGAATGTTAAATTAATCAGTCATCAGAGGAGGTTAAAGGACTTTTTCTATACAAAAGAATGGTAATATCCTCGGCAGACATTACATTACAATACCTCTTTACAAATATTACAATACAAGACCTCTTTAATCGCCATGAGTACCACCTGAAACGTTCTAAATTGATCCGGACGTCTGAGAGAAAGAGTCGTCTTTAAAATGACGTTGTTTTCTTAAAAAATCTGCCAAGGATACTGATCTAGGAATTCCTTGCTAATTTAAACCTGGTAGGGGTTCTATCGTGTTTTTGAGATTTTTGAATTCTTATTTGATGTTCTTGAGCATTTTCAATTTTGTTATAACGGTTATATAGCCTCGAGTGGTTGAATGGGAGACTATTGTTTGCCAAAAGTATTTTAAGGGTTGGAGGTAAAACACAACGCTGCGGAGTTAACCGCAAATGGACAGACAGGAGCATTTCTCTCCACTTTAGCCAGCTTGTTAATTTGTGGATCCAATGTCTGAGGAATTTTACACCGTTTAGTGGCAGAGGGTTTATGTGCGTAATCATGTATGTTTTAGTGTTTCCAATTTTACTTTTTTTGTAAATCACCTTCAATGTCTAGGTACGCAACTGTAGTATGTCCATTACAGTACAACGAATTTTCACTTGGGTGTTCTACTATTTTATAACAATATTGTTCTAGTATGTGTGTTCTAGAGGTTTTCCTTTGTGCAAGTTGAAATCTATGCAATGTACACCCATGTTCAATTCCATCTAATCTCTGTCAATCCATGTAAATATATATATAGATCAGTTTTTCTAAGAACATTACAACGAGTAACAATAAACTAATCGGTCTTTACTCTTTCGAACTAATGTGAGAACATTTACAGAATTAGGTACGAATATTTCCTCTACGCCTTGGGTTCGTAAACCAGGTCACGGCATCCATTCAGGATACTTTCTAACCATAGTACAATAAGATGTGACGTGTGCTGTAGTTTGTCAATAAAAAAACATTAAACTCCTCAGATTTGAACTGAACATAAGACTAACCAAACTGTTTTGTGTTATGAAGCTGTCAAAAATTTGAGAGAAGATTGTCCAGAAGCTTTTCTATGGATTCTTTGCTAGATGTCATTTAAGTGTCATCTGATTTTTTTAAATACCTGGAATAATTATTACCCAACGATTGAAATGTTTCTTCCTTCTTTTTTTAGTATAATATTGACCAACCTCCATTCTAAAAAAAAAATATTTTTTCACCACAACATTATAAAATACCCTCACAAATAAATAGATAGAAAAACAATTATCTCTCCTATTCAATACATTTGCGATTCCATTCGTTCCTCTTCAAAAATTATAACGAATAGCACACCATCTGCAATAAGAAAACATTTATTCAAATAAATAGCGAATCCTTATCAGAATAATGAGCTCTCCAGCGAAACCTCTGAAGAGGTCATACCACTGCGCATCCTTCTTGCACTCATATAGAGTAAACGATGGCAGAAACCAACAGAATCTCATTTAACCTCACAAATGAAGCATAGTCCTTACGAACCTACAAAATGATGATGGAAATTTACATTTATTTTTCTTTTCCTATACAGACATCAGGCAAACAAAAACGTAAAACCAACACGAAGTTGGCCTGCCAGAGAAGGGACCAAATGCAAAATAATACCCAGTCAAAGGTCGAGACGGAATAAGAAATTCAAGTGTCCTTGACGATGTCAATGAACATTTTCCCTAGCATTTTCGCCTCGGCGTTCCTTTTTCATTTGTTTGTCGCGTGGAATATTATACTATTCACCGACACCTAAGTGTTGACCTTATCCTTTTTTTTCTTTAAAGGTTCAGAGGAAATAAAATTTCCGTTTTTTTTCTCCTTGTTATAATAACGTTTGAGTAATCTTTGTGATATAAGAGTAGCTATAGAAGTGGTTTGAAAAAGGAAACCCTGAAAATGCTTATGTTGCATAATCGACTTTTCGTAGGCATTTGCTTTTGCGAAACGATAATTCTGAGAATACGTGCCAAGGATTTGCAAGTGCTCTGGTGTCCTGGGTATATTCCATATAAATCTATTTAATTCATGCTTTAGGTAGTAAGATTGTATATTTTAAGGCTTAATTTGAATTCACGGCGTACGGCAGGTTATATGTATAATTTCGATGGGAAACTTATCGAATTAGAGAGTCGGTCTCCAAAGAAACGTTTTGTCTGTAATAAATCTATTAAGCATTACAGTCTAAGCATGTGCCTGTAGGAGCTGTAAGCTATTTTGTGAATTGATTGACATTGATGGAAAAGTTAAATGAAAGTCGTTAAGTGGACCTTTGGGTACACGCAAATATTGCCACGTGGATGGACTGAATTATGCATTGTGGTCAAGTTGAGTGGATCCTTATCTAACAATAGAATGACAAGGTGGTTTATATACAGTGCTTAAATTCGTAATGGGGTTTACAAATTGATACCTTTGTGATGATTCATTTTTAAGGCATGTGCCTTCGCAAATATGGGCACGGAAAGACAATTGAATGTTTGATAAATATTTTATAAAATCGATCAATGGGATTGGGGAAAGGAAAAACGGATGGACAGGTCTGGATAGGATGTACCTTATTTTTTAGTTGAGATTGTAGAAGTTGGATTTAAAACTGTCTTTGCATAGAATAATTATCGCCGCTATGTTACGAAAGAAATAAGCAATTTGTGTGCCGGAATTGCTTCATTTAAATGTCCGAAGCGGCTTTGCTTGGTGCCACGTATTCGGGAGGTCCACGTTTTGTTGACTTTGTCGTATATCACAAAAAAAAAACTGCATCAGTTAAAAGGTATGATTTTCCCAAATTTTATCGTGATATGTGAACGACAGTATGGTTTTAGGCCAGAATTGGCCACGTAAAATCATATCTTTACAATTCGGAAGATTCTGGTAAAAGCCAAGAAGTCTACTTCGATGCCCACCTCCAATTCATCAATTTCAAAGCCGCATATACAGAGCCATGTCTAGCTTTCAGTCCACGTTCTGTGGAGGATGACGATGGACAATTCTGCTGATTTATCAATGTCGGCAAACATACTAGCACACGTTGACGGAATTTACATCTGATGTCAGACTAAATGAGATGTCACCACCGTATTAAAAAGGAAGTTGGTGAAGTGGGTTTAACAATAGGTTTGGCAGTGGGTTCAATCTCAAAAACAAGCGAAGAATTATTCATTACAACCGGTTTTTTTTCGGGCTAAGAAGGAATTTTTTTAATAAAGCCGCCTCTTGAACCACTAAGGAGATCCTATACTTCTTCTTAGAACACCTTTTTCTATATAAAACCCTAATCATCATAGTTTCGCTCTACGGCGCTAAATCATGGACCACATCTAAGGCAGAGCAAGCAATTCTCCGACATTTTTTTTGCTGTTTTCTTTAATCATAGTCTTCGATTCCGACTTCGAATTCAACATGAAGTGCGCAACACGAGGCAGTTATCTAAGGACCGCCAATATTTGGAGAGGCATGTTGGCTGAAGTAAGTAAGTAGGTTAGGTTAGGTTGGAGTGGATGCCAGCAATCAGTTTTTTGTCCATTTTGATATCACATGGTCCATTCTCCTTGCTACCTTTGAGAAAACCAATTTGAGATCTATTAATGAAACGGAGGAGATTTTAAAAAAATGAAGCTCCAAGATGAGGCTTCCTTTTGTTTGACAGGGCCGGTCAGTTACAAAGAAGATGAATATTGTTTCTTCGTCCTCTTCCTCCATACAGCTCCTGCAGAAATCCCTTGAATAAAGGCCTAGCCTTTCTGCGTGCCTACAAATTAGACAGTATCCAGTGATGATGGTTTAGCGAGCGAAATAGGTCCCTGGGATTTTCTTAAATCCAGCTTTGTCCAAATTTGTTTGGTTATTTGACACGTTGTGACAAGATACCAACTGATATTTAATTTGTGTTTAGCATGTTGCTCTAGTAAACTTTTGCATGTAGCGATAGGTACACCGGATGCACCCGTGTCGGGTACGACTGTTAATTTAGTCTCATGTCTGACGATTTGATCAGCCTTGCAGTTCCATTCAATTTATGCGCAGGCACCCAGGTGAATGTTAAAATGCTCTGACATCTTTTGATGAGCGGCAATCTAGGGTTGTCTTTGAGTTTGTTAAGACTGATTCCAGGGATTTTATGGCCGCTTTGTGGTCCGAGAAGATGCTAATATCCTTGGCAAATATTAAATCCCCTGTTCTCAAATCGCTCGTGTAAATTTTACATCGTGGCATTCGTGTTTTGGCACGATGAACTGTCATTTTTGATCAACATTTCGTCGGTTTCCATATCATCTAATGTACGCCAGTGTAGAAGTAGTTTATCATCAATCTAAAGCACTCAACGTTTACAATTAGGACAATGATTTATCGCTAGCAATGTTCCTCGAAGGAAGCACTGATTTCGAAAAGAAAATTCATGATTTACAGACGTTCTTCAATGCTAAACTTTCACTATTGACTGCCACATTTTTCTGAATTATTCACAACATATTTGGAAGACGTTAGTTCAACAACAAGCTACACATAAATTTACAATTAATATTTTTTGATAATTTTCTTTTGAGGCTGATAGCCTTTGCCCAACTGTATTCCGAGTTAGTCCATTGAAAAAATCTTGTCTGTCGAACTCAGCAAAATGCGCCTCTGATTCGCCTATTACTTTGTCATTTCCCTTAAAAGGTTTTTCACAAAGCGTTTTTTGTCGTATATCCAAATGATAATAAAATATGCCTTGGTAAATCCTTAGGATAAATATATGAGGAAGCTATTCGTTTTTCCTTAGCTGATGTGTTATAGTGAAAGAAATTTAAACTCCCGACACAAAAAGATTATTGCCCCCCATGATCGTCTCCATCATCCCAACAATCTCATCACCACATCTAGCAGAACTCAAAACCAAATACCATACCACAGCTAATTCGCTGTATAAATATTTAATCCAAATAACTTTAAAGTTCGCCACACTTTCACTACAACAGTTATTAGTTCTTTCATCATTCCGTTGGAAGACCAACATTAATTTGATAAAATAGCAAAAAGCACAGCCAACACTAATTAACTAGAACCGTATCTACCCATCAGCAATGAAATACATAAAGATACAAACCTACACATATTTTTACTATTATTTGCATATCCTTAACCACTTTTCCTTTTTGCCATATCTCGAGGATACCGCACTTAACCTCTGAACTTTAAGCTCCTTACAGTCAACGGTTCTCAATGGAATGCTGGTGTTTTCTTTTTTCGCTCATCTCTTCGTGTTCCAGCTTTCTGAGGGAATAGCGATGAACTTGTTCCCTCGAGGGATCAAGCCACCAAGAGCGGAATAATGTATTACGTAAGAAGGTTACAAAGTTTTTTTTGTTTAATTTATTTTGTGTCGTTGTTCGTCCTGTTTTGAAGGCACAGTATTCAAATGAAGGTCACACTTTTGTTCGTTTTTTTTTTGTAAGCTCCTTTGTACAAAAAAGGCCACGGTAAGTTAGTTGAAGCGGGATATCACCACCACCTTATATGAGAGTTTATTCAACAAGTGGTGGGTATATGTTGTTATGCGTCTGACGTTTCGCTTTGGGGGATAAAACTGTTTTCCTTTAATTTTAGGGGATTTTGAAGAGAGAAAGGATATTTTTGCAAAGAGTGAAGGTGGCAAATTTATTACATGGAACATGAATTTATTTCTTTTCGAAAGAATTTCGACGTTCACCTGCATTTTATTTTTCACATCATTCTGTTTTTTTTTGGGCGTTTTGGGGATGGAATTTTATATGGAAGTTCACTTTTTCGTTGAATGGTATTATGGGACATTTATCCGTATTGATTTAGTGCACGTATATATCCTTTCTGAAGACAACCATGTGTGCATGTAGTCTGGAGGAATTGTGTCTCAATTTTAGATGCGTTCCTGCATGGTAAGCCAAGTGTTGGCTTTGTAGGGAAAATCGAATTTATAACGGAACACACAATGAGAAACGTCCGAAGAAGATTCATAGGTTATTCCATTTATGGTACTTACGCTTAAGAATCGAGTATATTTGTTGTTCAGTTGGTCTTAACGTTGTTGGATGAAAGTGGGTGTAGATTTGTTATTTATATGCATTTTGGGACTATACTTCTTCTTTCCTAATCAGTGGGGTTGTGATCCGGATATTGGGATTATATTTATACCTGCACTTGTAAACATGTATTAGAAAACTAAGAAGGATGTTCGGGTCCATATTGTTCCGCCAACTGAAAACGCTGTACTCTTATTGCTTCCAATCATTTTGAATTCTTTTAAGCACTTCACCACACTCATCGGAAATCTTCCACTTTATCCGATCAATAGCAGCAAAAGGGCTTTGCTAAGGGCTTTGCTAAGGTTAGGTTTATATTAACGACAAAGTATAGTTTGAGAAAATGAAGTTCTGGAGTCAACGTAGCTTACCAGTCGTCTACAGACAAGCCAACCGATGTAAAATTGCAAAAACTCGAAGCTATTAGGTAAGGCTCTATTCAGACTCATAACGGAAACTTATTTTTCAATTATCGGGGGGACAGATCCGCAAGACAGAGATTGTATAACAATAATATCTCATTGTCATCAAAGCAGTGGGGCTCAGTGGCGCGATGGTTAGTGCGATGAACTGCCGCGCAGAAAGTCTGGGTTCGATTCCCAGCCGTAGCAACATCAAAATGATTTTTCACTGTCCCTCCTCTCGGGATAATCTGACAAATCATCCGAGTAGTATCAATTGTCAAGAATAGCTTATCCTCAACTTAGCCGTTCGGATTCGGCATAAAACAGGAGGTCCTGCCATCGTGAAAGAAGTACACACGCACACATGAATGGATGTGAAAAAGCTAGGCTGTGTACTAACAAGTTGCCTGTTGCGCCAAAAATTTGATTTTTTTTGTCATCAAAGCAAGTCAGTTATATTAGAAATCCTTTTTTATTTTCGAAAAGAGGTTTGGTGTGAGCTCTATGAAAGATGCCAAGGAAGGCATATTTACCATAAGATGTCATCGGATAGGTTTAACTTTTTTCCATGATAGCCCACAAAGCAACCGATGTGTATATTCAGAGGCCTTTTGAGTGATGTGCATATTAATACCACTCTTTCGGTTTGATTTTTGAACCATCACAATATTTTCCAATTTCCAGTTAACATAACAAAGGTTTGTTTATGGCCGTCTGCCCTAATGTGCAGTTGTTCAGAAGCCATAATCAGACAAAAAAGGACAATTCTATGCAAGTTAAATCAGTCTTCAGTTTTGGACAATCCATGTACCACCTCCCATGTTCGGTGCATCAACAACCATGCCGGACAATTTATTCGGCGAGAATGCTGCCACAGCATCACAGCGTTCTCCCCTTGGGTTCAGAGCATCGCGGGCTCCATCAACTACTTCTACAGTCTCTATCCCAAATCATTTTGGCGTAACAAAAGCTGCAAGTAATTTAGGTCCTGCATCTCAATCATCCACGGGATCGGTATTCGGCCAACAATCTGCTGCCTTAGTCGCTATTCAACAGTCGTGCATGTTTGCTTTTGGCGCAATTTCAACAAGTACTACAGAGGCCAACAAACCTGCGGCCGGAGGTTTCGTCTTCGGAAGTAGCTCATCAATTGGAAGTCACGCGTCACAGCCAGTAACCGACATGAACAAAACGGTGATGTCTGCGGTGATGTCAGCACAGCGTTAACACCTGCACCAGTACCCACACAAAGTCTTTTTGTCGGAGGTGGTACAACAAACAATTTTACTACTGCAGTCACTTTTTTTTCCGTGGACTGGTGGAAATCCTCGTAGACACGATGAGCACGTGCCCAAAGTAGTGTTAGATTTTTACTCACTTAAACCACCACCCATTTTGTATTACTATTGCAACTAAGAATTTGGCTTATCTAGCAATTTTTTTATCACGAGTATATAACATGTTTGGTAACTTTCCTTTGAGAGTTCCTAAATCTAAGGGTTTAGTTCTTTGAAGACGCCGCAATATATTTGTTTCGTCAAGAATTTGGAGGACTGTTGTGTTAACGTGTCCTAATAAACGTTTTTTATGTTTTCGTGCAAATTTTTTTGATTCATCTTTAACCGCGGGAATACCCAGATCTCTACGTAGATCTTCGTTCCTTACGTACCACGGCGCATTGACGAATGATCCAAACATTTTGTTTCAAAAGTTTGTAAAATGTTTAGATTCGTTTCACTGGTACAACCCCATAGTTGTATACCATATGTCCAAACCGGCTTCCGCACTTGCTTATATAATAACAGCTTGTTATCAAGGTTAAGCTTCGAATATTTTCCGAGCAACCAGTACAGTTCTCTGTATTTATTCTTAAGTTCTTCGCATTTCTTTTTTACATGCGACTTCCATTTTAATTTTGCATTGAGTGTCATACCGAGATATTTAGCTTCATTTGCAAACGGGACTCGAACCGTATTTAGAAATATGTACATCAAATTGTTTGTCAGTTTATATGAAAAATCAACATGGATCGATTTGCTCTCATTAAGTGCAATCCGCCAGGATTTAGTCCATTCATTAACCTTGTTAAGAGCGTTTTGTAATTTGATATTTGTTTCCTCTATTGTTGTGCCAACTGATAGTATAGCAGTATCGTCAGCAAACGTTGCAACTATTGTAACGTTTGTTTGTGGGATATCACGAGTGAATAGGAGGTACAGGATTGGTCCAAGGACGCTTCCTTGCGGTACACCTGCCATTATTTCTTTGAACTCGGAATATTCGCTTCAAAGTTTCACTCGGAAGAGTCTATGCTCAAGATACGACACGAGGATTTTATATAATTGTTCTGGCAGAACTTGACTTAGTTTATAAGTAAGGCCTTTGTGCCACACCTTGTCAAAAGCTTGCGACACGTCAAGAAATACGGCTGAACAAATTTTCTTTTTTTCGAAAGCTTTCTCAAATACATCTGTAATTCGATGTTCTTGGTCCACCGTTAAATGTTTACTTCTAAACCCAAATTGATGGTCTGGTAAAAGACGTTTCTGTTCAATTTCAATTATGGGGTGTAAGCGACCGAGTAATATCCGTTCAAAAACTTTTGAAATGATCGGAAGAAGTGAAATAGGACTGTAGGATTTTATTTCATTTGGTGATTTTCCTGGTTTTAGAACCATAATCACTTCCGCGACTTTTCACTGTCTTGGTATGTATTATAATCTGATTGCTGTATTTATAATAAAAAGAAGCTTAGTTAATGCTTTCCGAGGCAACATTTTAAGAAGTTCTCCTGCAATCAGGTCATAACCCGGAGCTTTTTTAGGCTTTAGTTTCTGTATTTCCCGTTTAAGCTCGGCAATACTTGCATATCTTACTATGTTATTATCGGTTGTACTCTCGAATATATTAATGTTTTCATTTTGCGCCGGACCATCAAATGGCTTAAATGTTTCCTCAAGATGTGAGGCAAAAACGTCAGCTTTTTCCTTATCGCTTTTTGCCCAAACGTCTTGAGTTACCCTAATTGGCGGCACAGCGAATTTTGGCCGTTTTATGACTCTAATTGCTTTCCAGAGCGAATAATTCGATTCCTTTCCAGCGGTGAGGCTTTGCAGATAAGTTTCTACTGCATGGTTTTTAAAATTTTTAATCGAATTTCATAGCAAATTACTCAACCGATTGAGATGTGTTTTATCTTGCGGGGCACGAGTTTGGTGCCATCTTTTACGAGCTTTTCTTTTTTGTCTTACTAAATCTTGTATTTCTCGGGGGGGGTACTTAATTTTACTAAATCTCACAATTTTATTCTGTTGAGGAGGTTTGTTCCATGCTGCTTTTTGGATGGTATCGATAAATGAGTCAACCGAGACTTCGAGTTCCAATGGGGTTCTAAGCGATACACCCAGTCGGATATTATTTTCAATATCGTTTTTGAAACCTTCCCAGTTGGTTTTCCCGTTTGTTAATCTGGGTGGTTTTTGATTAATTATCAGTGACTCGCTCGTTGTTAAAATGACTGGAGAATGATCAGAGGAAAGATCAAAGCATTCTTCAACTTTGATTCGATTGGACGGCAGACCTTTTATAATGAAAAAATCGATCAAATCCGGTATTTGTCTAACATCAGTTGGCCAGTAAGTTGGTTTTCCCGTAGAATGAAATTCGGTATTGTACTTTCTACCTACATCATAGAGCATCCTACCTTTCTGTGATATACATCTAGATCCCTAGAATGTATGTTTTGCATTTAAGTCCCCTCCGATGACAAAACGTTGTCGATGTCTATATCTTTTTCCTGCATAAATAATTCAAGTTCTCCAAGTTTTTTGCCAAAGGCCATTGGCATTCCACGTAAGAATTTTAAGCAATCTAATCTGCAGTCACTGAAAACATCTGCAGTCACTGAAAACAAACTTTTTTCGTATGGAAGATCTATTGCAGGCCCTGCACCAACACATTCGGTAGTGGTCGTCAAACACCAAGTCAGGCATCAGATTTCAGCTTTGGTGGAGCGGAACCAGTCAGTTCAGAATGGCAATTTATTTGCGTCACAGGAATACCACCGACAACCATGGAAGGAACATCAGAACGACCAATAAAAAAAAGCCATGTCTACATAAGAAAAAAGTGTTTTAATTTATTTCTGTATCTTTTCTGTATCAGCTGGGGAGTTCGGAAAATCATCAATTCAGACTTGCAAGTTTTATCCTCGATGTGTTATCTAGTATTCAAGGCAATATAGTTTAAAAATAGCGGTTTTCATCAAGTGTCCTTGATCTTTCCCACAGGGTTTAGAATCATAGCCTTGCAAAGTTGCCCTTTGACAATCAAAAAGCGTTTACATTATACGTCTAAGTCTTTGCAAAGTTAGCAGTTTTTTTTTTTTTTTTTACTTTACAGTTCAGTTTGTATAACAAACAATCGCCAAGACTGCAAAAAAGTAGCTATTAAAAAAATTAAACCACTGCCTTTATTTATATTTGATTATCTACATTTTCTGGCATATCATGGCAAATCATTACTCTAGGCCCCTTGTTTTCAAGATACAGAAGTTTAAGGTATCGTCCTCAATACAAAAAGTTTAAAATTTATGTTGGCCATACTTTCCGATGCAATAATATCAATATTTTCAAATTTTGCCAAAAACCAAAGTTTTCACAATCACAATTTTATGGCTAAGAGAACAGAGAACACAGAGAACTATTAGTTTTTTTTTATTAACGGGTCTTGTTTCCGTTACACAGAGGTCTAAACCTAACCTAAACCATCTTATGGAAAAAAAAACCAAAAGACAGCAAAATTGTACATTCGGCTGATATTGAAAAACGATTTGTTTTCCGAGATATTGGCATTTCAAATGTACCTAAGACATCTTAAGGGTGATCACGATATATTATTTTTTTATACCCTATCCCATAGGGGGGTATATTAGTTTTGATACTTAGTTTGTAACATAGAGAAATAATTTCGCTACATATACCTCAAAGTATATGGATCGACTCAGAATCGCTAGCTGAGTCGAATTAGCCATGTCTGTCTGTCCGTCCGTCCGTCCGTCCGTCCGTCCGTCCGTCTGTCTGTTCGTCAGCGGTTTTTGGGCCTTAAATTTTGAGCTAGGATAATAAAATTTGGTATATAGGATCCTCGTCCGTGCCACCAGAACAAGTGTAAAAGTTTTTGAAATCCGCCCACTGCCACGCCCTCTTTTTAGGAAAACTTATTTTTTGGCCAAACCGTAAGGAATTTCAAAAAAGTGTCTGAGTAGCATATTTAGACAATCCTAATATCTATATTTCGTTCATACAAAGTTTTTTGCCACGCCCACTTTTTGGGGGCGTTTTTAGTAAAAAAACGCTTTTTGTCCAAATTTTAAAACTCTTGAAAAAAATTTTGATGCAAATACTTCCAAAATGGTAATATAAACATTTTGCCCATAGATCATTTTCACCTAAGCCCACATTTTGGGGGCGTTTTCTTACAAAAACCATTTGTATACCCCATCCCAAGGCATTAGCAATAGAAATACGTTGTTTTTTGTCGAACCACACAAGATTTTGAGAAACTGTCTGAGCAATATATTGTGACAATGTCATTTTCTGTATTTCATCGCCATAAGGCCTTTATTTTGAGGATATTAATTTAAAGGATGGGATGGGATAGGGTATTCAACGATCCGCATAGCGGATTGTAGCCTCTCATATGTTTATACCCTATCCCATAGGGGGGTATATTAGTTTTGATACTTAGTTTGTAACATAGAGAAATAATTTTGCTACATATACCTCAAAGTATATGGATCGACTCAGAATCGCTAGCTGAGTCGAATTAGCCATGTCTGTCTGTCCGTCCGTCCGTCCGTCCGTCTGTCTGTTCGTCAGCGGTTTTTGGGCCTTAAATTTTGAGCTAGGATAATGAAATTTGGTATATAGGATCCTCGTCCGTGCCACCAGAACAAGTGTAAAAATTTTTAAAATCCGCCCACTGCCACGCCCCCTTTTTAGGAAAACTTATTTTTTGGCCAAACCGTAAGGAATTTCAAAAAAGTGTCTGAGTAGCATATTTAGACAATCCTAATATCTATATTTCGTTCATACAAAGTTTTTTGCCACGCCCACTTTTTGGGGGCGTTTTTAGTAAAAAACGCTTTTTGTCCAAATTTTAAAACTTTCGAAAAAAAATTTGATGCAAATACTTCCGAAATGGTAATATAAACATTTTGTCCATAGATCATTTTCACCTACGCCCACATTTTGGGGGCGTTTTCTTACAAAAACCGTTTGTATACCCCATCCCAAGGCATTAGCAATAGAAATACGAACCACACAAGATTTTGAGAAACTGTCTGAGCAATATATTGTGACAATGTCATTTTCTGTATTTCATTGCCATAAGGCCTATATTTTGAGGATATTAATTTAAAGGATAGGATGGGATAGGGTATTCAACGATCCGCATAGCGGATTGTAGCCTCTCATATGTTTTTAATTAGTTTTACATTAAGTTGTAACATAGAGAAATAATTTCGATAGATATACCTCAAAGTATATGGATCGACTCAGAATCGCTAGCTGAGTCGATCTAGCCATGTCTATCTGTCCGTCCGCCCGACCGTCAGTCTGTGTGTCACCGAATTGTTGTGCCTCAAATTTTGAAGCAGAACAAGTTCAAAAAATCTTAAAATCCGCATACTGCCACAACCACTTTTTAGAAAAACGTTGTTTTTGGCCAAACGGTAGGAAATTTTGAGAAAGTGCCTGAGTAACATATTTAGACAATCCCAATACATACCTATATTTTGTCTATATACAGTTTTTTTTGTCACACCCACTTTTGGGGGGCGTTTTCATTACAAAAAAAAACAATTTTCAGTCATATATTAAAATGTTTATAAAAACGTTTATAATATCTGGAAAAGTAATTGCTATACTGGTGCGCTCCAGGTTAGCTTGTATTTTATTTTTCTTTCCTAAAACCGTGACCCTAAAAAATTAAATAATGATTCGTTTTTCTTCTGTAGAATGTAAATACTTTAAAGAGATGACAAAAAGCCGAAAAAAATCAGAGAATTTAATGTTTCAATTCAATGAGGTAGACATCAGACATCAAACTTTAAAAATGAAAATCGTTGTATCCCTCAAAACATCCCGCTATTTACGCCGCACACTCCAAAAAGATAGGGTTCGTGCTCTATATGCACCATAAATACATCTATTTCATATTATTTTCGCAGTAATTTTTCTGCATGCCTCCAACGCAATATGCAATATGTTGGTTTCAAAATGAAATACTCAACTGCATGGTGTACGCAAATCTTTGCACGTTCCCATTGCATTATTAAACCCCTGAACATTCACTTGATGCTTTTCTTGAAATTGATATAAAGAAGACGTCACTCTTCATCCGCCTTTAGATACACTCCTTGAGAAAACACTTGCGCAACTATTAACCGGTGTAACATATTCTCATTTCCAACCTACACAACGCTTTGTGTGGACCAAGTTTTTAATCAATTTCGTCGTTCGCAGCTGTTTCATTTTAATTAATATATCCTGAAAGGAACTTTTTGAAAGTGCAGCTTTTCTGATTTTCTTACAGATGCCGACGTAATATTTCAACGAAATGTGTGTAGTTTTTGCATGAAGACGACTGTGAGTGTAACCACAGAAGGTAGATTACATTTATAAGAAAGATAAATTTGACGCCATTCTTAAGAGTCAAGTGTAGACGTACCTATGGTATTAATGACATTTCCAAATTAGCTCGTTTTAATTAAATTTAAAAAAAAAACACTATTGCCGTTCATTGCCTTCTCTTATAAAAGTTATAGGATGGTCCAATTTCTGTCGAATATGTGCTTAGAAAACAGATTTTTTTTTAATTTATAAATCCATCATCACCTGAAATCATTTTTTGTTGTATCTACAACTTAAGTTCAAAGAGCAATTTTAATGAAAGCCTGCTTGTGATATTTTATTTATTCCGAAAAAGGACTGCTCGTTAGTCATGTTCACGTGCGACAACATTTGATGATTTTTTCCCCTAAACATTTTCCTTGCTTATGTTTTATTTTTAACATTTTTTTCTCTCAGCTAACCCATCGTGATTATGGAGATACTCTTTTCGAAATTACCTCAAGGACCAAAGTACAGAACAAAATCCAACTGAGCATTTTGATGTAGCCTACGTAGGTACCAAGGTGTGATTACGCTATTGCAGATTATTTTTCAAAGAAAAAAAAATTCCTTCATAACCAAAGAAAAAAAAAACATTTCACAAGTTGAGTAAAAAATAAACGCACAACTCTGACGTAGGTAAGTAGCATGACTTCGCTCATACGCTACGTCATTAGGTACCACAACAACATCATGCGACTTGTGAGTTGCGTTCCAAATATATGAAACAAACCAGACAAAGACAGATCGAGCGAATGTATCGGAATTATAAATTCAAATCCCAATAGCAGGATATCCAACTGTTTATTTCGAAATAGATACGCAAATGATTTGTTTTCTTTTCTCGAAATCCCGCGAATCTCGCAAACTCACTGATGATGGAATCGATTTTTTATCGATGTTTCGTATGACTCGAACGCTAAAATTAACAACAAAATAAATTGATTACATTTAACAACATATACCACAACCGATTGACCAACATAAACACGGTTCCTAACCATATGGTAATGGAATTTGTTGCTTAGAACCGCAGCAAACAAATACAACATCAACAGAGTCTGTACACAGCTAATTAGTGGAAAATATCTTTTCCTGTTTGTATCGGTGGAAATGGCATGTTTTCATTTCCATTAAGGGTGTTGCTTTGCGGGACTGGATGTATTTTTGTGTTGTGTTTATGGCTCAGTGGGAGGTTTTTTTTTGGGGGGGCGACTTAAGGCCGTCAAGGTTATGGTCAGAATTTTGAATGAATATACGAGTATTGCGGTTACACCTACATTAAAGCATTCATATGTCGGTGGGTAGTTTTGAGTTGATGCCTTTGTTGTATTTGGTGATGAAGGAAATATCTGAGTTTGATGTTTTTTTTATCGATTTGCATGTTGGAGTGCGATTTTTATTTGCTTTATGGTGGAGAAAGCAATCAGTCAATGAAACAGTCTAGGTATCCGGAGATTAAAATAAATGGATTTTTTCGAAAAATATGTAGATCCCTTTCCAAACCGTATAAGATATACGTCACCATGCCATCTCAATTTTGTTATAAAGGAGAGTTTATCTTCCAAATTTTGTCAAAAAAAAGTTTTTGTTTCTCCAAAAGGAGGGTGAAAGGAGGATCGATCAATATGTTTAGTCAATTGACATCGTCGCAATTGTTCTTCGACATTATTTGGAAATGGTATTTATGGAAAGATCGAGGGATACGCGGTTTGCAAATGTGTGGATGGTTTCTTGCGATTCCACTTTTTCAGTAATAAATTATATTACAATACTTCGCATTTGTTGTGGGGTGGTGGCTATCTGCATTCTTACATTGGCTGCAACCAAGTAGTGGTCCGAGATAGTTCTCCCCTCGGAATTTTCGACATCCAAAAACTGGCTTCGTCTCTATCAATTTGGTTCACCGTTTGTCAATCTGTAGAGCGCCATGGTGTCATTTAGGCTCTGCTTTCCGTCAATACTGCTAAAAATGTTGTATCTTCCTACATTCGCTGAAAATTTCCCAGCACAATTTTATAATTGTACTTTGGTAGTCGCACATAAGTTTGTCCAGTGTTTGGTTGAAACAGTTTTAGGCAATGTCATCTCATTTTTTTGTCGGAGCGTGAGCGCAAATAAGGCTTATATTGGCAAATTTGGCCTTTATGCGCATTGTTACATTACGTTTGCTAATGTCTTCAAGCCATACGAATTCTTGCTATCCTTATAACAAATCAACATCTGAAAAGTCCTTATTTCTGCTCAACATAACACGTTTTTTTCCTTTTTTGCCCGGCCAATCAAATTGTATTTCTTGGATGGCAGTAATGTATGCTTAGTAGCAGCTTAGTTGTTGTTCAGCTGCATGCCTTCTGTTTAATATTCTCACATTGCAGGTGTAAATACGAACGTAGTTGTCCTTTTAACATTTAGCATGATCATGCAATAAGTCCTTTCTATGGGTTTTGGTTTCTTCCTCACAATAGGTGTTTTCCGTGATTGAATAGTTAACCCAATGTATAACCCACAACCTGTAGGACTAACTCAAATGCAAGGTGGCGCAAAAATAACCTTCCGATGTTTTTTTTTTTTTTTAATAGTCACCAATATTCCGCGTTCTGGAGCAGTGTAGCGTAACATTGTTTATTAACGTGTATTTCGCATGTGTTTACGATACAAATGTCAAAACAGAACTGACATTAGGGGCCAATCGCAAAATTTAAAGCATTTTCTGATTGGAGGATTACTTTTGCGCCACCTTGTATATAAGATACACCGAGGCATAGGTCCATCAGTATTCACTACGGAATTGAGCGATGCCGTTGGTCTTTTGGTTCCTAACCCTTGGAATTTTTGTATGTCCTATTGTCTGAATATGTCTGATTCGTAGATTCCATCTTGCGAATTCTAACTCTGCCGTTTGGCGGGGATTTTTGATTGATGTTTGGTTCGAAAATGCTCGCGAGTAACCAGCGAGTTATTCAGCGATTTTGTACGATTAGGAGGATTTTTGCTTCGAGGTATTCTTCCGAAAAGCTGTTCGGAATATTTCTTCGACATTTTGTAACGCATCCCGGCGAATTGCGTTGAAGTGCGTTCAGGTGCATTGAAGACGAATTGTAGTGAAGTGGTGAAGTGAAACCGCCGCGTCTGTTTCTTTTTTTGATGACACATACCTAGAATGCAATTTGTACCTCCGACGAAGTATGCGTTGCGGAGAATTTTCCGCACTGACGGATACCTCGATAGGGCTGATTATATTTTTTATATCCTATCTCATGGGGTATATTAGTTTGGATAGATATTCGTTTTTGTAGCGTGTTGGCAAAGCTCACTGCGCCGTTTCATTAAACAAAATCGTATTATAATTTCGATAGGAAAGGAGGTTGATTGAAGGGTAAAAGAAGAATTCAGGGCGAGAAAGGAAGTTTGGAGGACTTTCAAGCCTTTTGGTTCAAAAAGGAGAATCATCCCCCCAAAAGGAAAATATATGCGATGGTATACGCTATAGATTGGGGTCAACCTGCCCCATAACTTTCATGCCATTCAAGTTTCGTTCCGAAAGTCATTTCTAATCGAAACGAAATCACATGACTTTTCTCACGCACTTTTCCTAACTAAAAGGCTGTTATTTATTTTCTTACTCGACTGACGGCATCCCTAAGCTACCAAAGGAGTTCTTCTATTCACCTGCAGCTTTTTAATTGTTTAATGTTGGCATGTACTTTACTTATTTAAAAA
This sequence comes from Rhingia campestris, assembly GCA_932526625.1. Classification (NCBI taxonomy): domain Eukaryota; kingdom Metazoa; phylum Arthropoda; class Insecta; order Diptera; family Syrphidae; genus Rhingia; species Rhingia campestris. The sequence continues at coordinate 101,530,104 of OW052184.1, forward strand.
ATCGAAAATTTGTGTGCACAGTAACAAGAAAGTTATATGATATTAGACGCCCCAATCGCTCAGACGTTAATATTACCTCGATGTTGTTTCCCCTCTGTCCAATTTTAAAACAAGCTTTGGGGGCATTGATGTGATATTTTGAGCCTGTTCCTCTTTAAACCCGAATATTTGTTTCTATTCTATGTAATAACTTTTAATAGTGCCCAAGAATTGACTAAGGGATACCCTGTAGCAATCCCAACATCAAATGAATTCTTAAACAAGTTGGAACTGAAAATCTTAATTAGTAATTATTTGATCAGTTATTGACCCTTTGTCGAAAAAAAAATTAAACTACTCCTGAGCGCCATGATTTCATGAAACGCAAGAATGCTACATCAAGGAATGAATTTCTCAATGACGCTGTACATAGGTAGTTTCCAGAGCAGGTTTAAGGGTTGTTCTCATTGAATTAGTGTACGAAAACCATAGATTTAATATTTGTCAAAGATACTATGGGTAAGGATCCTAACAAACATATGCATTAGTGGATTGTTTAGGAGAACATAAATGAAATAATTGTTTTATTTTACGTTGATAAACGAGCATCTTTGAGAAGCTTCTTATAACGATTTAATTCCTTTGGATTTATGCATGGTTTTTAAAAGATTCTCCTAAAGTAGATAGGTAGAGGTGCACGCAATCTGGCACTTGCTAGTGCCGGACATTTAGAGATGAAATGGGAGAGGGTTTCTGTCTCATTTGTGTTTCCCCGACTGCGCAATTGGGGGTTGTATGGGATCCCTAGTTTAGCCACATGGCCTCCAATTGGCCAGTGCTCCGGGACAACGCCGTAATTCTTGCGATATCTGTGCGGGTTCTATTAAGTAGGTCGTTTGCTCTGTTCTTGTCGTAGGAAGGTAGGTCATATCTTACTTGATATGATGCAATTTGTTAAACTTCTCTATTTGGAGTCGGCCTTCTTCAGGAAGTATGAGTGGGATATGAACGCTTGCCCCAAGTGAGCCATGTAGAGCTGAGCCTGGTCTGTCCAGCTCGTCTGCAAGCTCGTTTCTTTCAATGTCACTGTGTCCTTGAACTAAGAGAAGTGAGACATTGAAGTGTTCGCCCAGGTGGGCAACTTCGTTCGGACTTTCCTGTACCAGCTTAGAGAATATGGTGACCGAGTTGATGGCCTTAATGGCTGCTTGACTATCTATGAGGATATTAATATTTTGCTATTTCATTATGTCACGCCCCAGTATCGTGCAAGCCTCTCGGATAGCCAGTAGTTCCGCCTGCAATGCGCTGGCAAAATCCGGAAGGCAGTATGATATTTTTATTTTCGGTGATTCCGAGTAGACTCCAGACCCCACACCACAGTTCATCTTAGATCGGTCGGTGTAGACAACCGTGTCGAAATCTCTTATTACTTCGTTCCTCTTCTACTGAGCTCTGCTAGGAAAGCCTTCGTGGAATCCCTTTTTGAAGCCTAGTGAAGGTGTGATGTAGTCTGTTGGAAACGTGACCACGCCATTTGGTAACGAGTCTAGGATCTTAAGATTATACTTACTTAAATTATTGTTTATTTTAGAACCGGGTTTACACTGATTTCTTGCCTAACTAATAGGTAAATCACTTTGCCCCCTAGTGATCTAAAAATAATAATTAAAACCAAAATGCTGCCGCAACAGACAATTGTTGGTTCATCAGGTCATATGAAAAATATACCGGTAAAAATAAGTTGTTATTTGCATTGCCGAGGTTGGGAATCGAATCCATACCTCTGAACCTAATATACCCTAGAAATATTAAAAACATTTCCTCTGATTAATTTTGAATTAAATTCACCAGCCCCATTAAAGTAGATCTCGCTGTCTAATTTAATTCAAGCGTGTCAAGAAATTAAAGACTTCATTATAAACTGACTTGACTGACATCCTCAAAGCTCACTAACTCACTTATCTTTCACTCTGTCGTATGCCAGCTAAACTTAGTTAAACAAGAAATAAGTACACACATGCTATATTTTGACAATCAAGCCATTACTCAAAACAGTCTCAAATGCTTACCATAGCAATATGATTTCCACACAATTTGATTTAATTATCTTTTAAAGCTATGCTAGGGTTTATTACAGCAACAAGGGCAACTTACCATCTTTTTCTCAGTGATCTTCTCTTCCTTCTCAGCTTTTTGTATGTAAAACTTTGCGGTGAGATTGTGTAATCCTCATCGAAATCCATTTCGATTTCTATTAAATTTTGTAAATTAAGTTGACAATCCTATTGCACACACACAAGCAAATCAATTAATTCAACAACTTCATTGGCATGTATCCAAATGTAAACTCACCTCTAATGTCCGAAAATGCCACCGTGTATCCGATGGTTGTGTATCGTCCTTGCAGATTTGCAATTCAGGCCAACATTGGCAGCGTTTATTTGTAATTTCACATCCAGGTTCTAATAGTGTTATCTTATCATTTGTACAATTAAGATATGTTGTGGTTGAAAATGGAAGTTCTGAAAAAAAAAAACAATTACATTTGGAATTAATAAAAAATAACGTTGTCAAAATAATTTTTTCATGTTTAAAAAATGTTCGATTGCTTGAGCAATCTAAGAAACTGTACAAATTTAAAGTATCTTTCTCAGATGAGAATCACGTCAATCAAGAATGACTGACATATCATTCATCTATATGAATATCGTTGTAACGTAATTCTCCATGTCTGTTGCCAACATGTATCTTCTTCTATATTACTGCTTCCTTTTGAATAGACGCATACAAGGACATTGCTTCAAACGAAATGAACAAAGACAACGGAAGTGAATGTATAGGACGATTCATTCTGTATTTCCGTAAAATTATGATTTCCTCTTTGTGATCTACTTGTAGCTAGATTTAGTGAATAACCATGGTTACTTGATTGACATTATGTATATTAAACGGATATTGCCCTTCTGGCAATTATAATAAAAATGAATGAAAAATTGTTTTCTAATAAAAAACAAAAAACAGAGATATCCTTGAGACATGCCATTTCATGTCGGGATATGGGGATTTTAGTATAAGGATTTTATTATAAAAGTCAGAAAATAGGGGTGGAATGCTTAAAGAGCAAATATATGGTATTTCTTCAACGGAATTGAAAGTCCGTAGAAACTTATTTAGGCTACACCCAACGTTTCACTTTCACTCTGTTTCATCCTCTTTCCTTAAGTTTGTCGAAAACATTTTAAGGTTTAAAATCACTTGGCCCTTCAAATCATTCCTTGGACACGTTGACGTAATGGACTGATTTTGTTAAAGAAAATCAGTTTCCGCATATTGACATCCAATTTTCAAAGATGATTGTGAAAAGTAAGGATCATGCAGCAGTTATCCCGCTGAGAACTAAGAAAACAAATTGCGCTACAATGTTGGTAGAGCGATTTGTTTTCTTTCTTCTTTCAGTCTAAAAGATAAGTTAAAAGCACTAAGCCTTTCATAACCTATAATTTGAGTTTGGTGGCAAGGAACGTATAACCAGAAGTTCACCGGGTAATCAATAAATCTGAAACGGGTGTTTTAAATGGTACACGATCATTTTCATTAGAAAGGTCAAATACAAATTTTTCAATCCCGAAGTTTTTTATCCCTAAGTCATGGCGTTGTGTATGTTGACACTTTCACATACCTTACGCCTAATCACCAAGGGCACCAACTTGGTCCAGCATTACAAGGCTTCGCACGCTGGCAGTTTGAAGAAAACTTTCGAGTTGCTAGCGAGGATTCTAGAGGTTGAGTCAATGTTGATCTCTGGATTGGTGCTTATTCTCTGTCTGAAGAATGTTTTGGTCTTCTCAGACAGAGAATAAAAATAGCTCGGTCCACTTTTTAGAATTCATTGCAGTTAAGGGAACTCCCAAGCGTTCGCAAACCAGTTTGGAGGTCGAAACCATGGGTGGCTCTTTGAATGTCTACACATCCAGGGAAAAGACCATGTTCTACTCCAAGTGCTTGTCAAAAGATGTTGCAATGATCGTCGAAATCCCTATTGATATAGTCCATAGATATAAGCAGATAGAATCTCAAAATTGGGTAATTCCGAAATCGAACGCAGAAGCTCAGTAATTCTCCGTAAAATGCAAGAAGTTGAGAGCAAAATACAGAAGGTGGTCTTCGATGATTTGCACGCAACTATCTTCCAAGGAGCTCCATTGAGACAGACCATCGTGGGACCCACAGAAACAGAAAATCCATTGACAAATCTGATTTTAAGTACTATATAAATATTCATCTCATATCATCTTGTCTGTTGCAGGCAGCAAGATAGTTCAATTGACCAATTGGCAGAACATTTTGGCAGAACACCTTCGTTGGTAAACCACCATTAGGTACACCATGCTGCTTCACCGTCACTATCGCTGCCGAGAGACATTTTATACCTATCGTCGTAAAATCAAATCAAGCTGCTCCATTTATTATTTACCCAAGTAAACAATTTCTTAAACTTCATCCAGCTTTAATATAACACAAACTTTTTCTAAGCAAAAAATAAATAAAACTTCAAACTTATTTTAAAATGCCAACTGAAACGGATACTATCATCGAAATGGTTAACGCCGGCGTCACTGCACAAATACCATCCCCTATATACAATTTATCCGCAGCCTTGCAAAGCAGTTCAACAGACACCGATAATACTATGCTGCACACAAAATACAGCGCATTTCTGAACGAAAACTCCACATCGCCTTCTCAAGACACAATGCCAACTTCATCAAACAATTCAAAAGCTCTCTACCAACTGAAGGCAACGGATAAACGTGGATTTCAAAAAGTTACCCCATCAAAACTGGAATTCCAACTCTATCGCAAGTCACAAAAGCGTCTACCCCAAAAGTACATCTACAGAAAAAATAAAAATGTACGCCCAAAAACTTCACAAAGCTGCATCAAAAGGCTCATCGAAAGTGAGAGCAAAAGTGAACAGCTTAAGCCGCCACCACCAAAACACATCTCATTTCTTGGTAAACTAAAAAAGTCCCTTGGAAAAATGAAAAACGAAAGGAGCGGAGATATCTTAAGTCCAACGGCGAAAAGTCCTACCCGAATTGATGTCTATCCCTTTGATCATGGATGTGCGGAATATCTCCGAACAACGGATTTTGCCCCGCAAATAGTCTCGGAACTTTTAGCTCAACGGGCTAATGATTATGCGACTAGATTTTGGGCGGAATTCTTCGGAAGCCTCCACATTGGAGTGGCTTTCTTTTTGACATTTTTCCTTCAGACATATCGATTTGTCTTGCATAGCATAGTGAAATCGGTTGTTGTGGGATTTCTGCAAATGACATCCGACTACTGTGTGAAGCCTTTGTTAACGGTTTTGTTCAATGGATTTCTCCAACCACCATTAATTTTTGCACACAATATATTGTCATCGGTGAGGGATGTTCTCAAACCAGTTGCGGAAACGTTGAATAACTTTTTAAAGCCATTTGGTAATTTATTAAAGTCCGTGAAATTAGTTACCATAAAGATTGCAAATCGAAAGGGGATGGTTAAGGGTGCTTGAACATTATATAAATATAAATATATTTTTATTTAAAAAAAATCGTTTTTATTTGTCTACCGATGAAAAGTGCGCGGTTCTTCACATTTTTTAAACCTTTCTGTTTTTATTTGCAGAATTTCGAGAAGCTGCATATTGATCCCAAACCAAATGTATATGAGCATGTTGATAGGAATATTTGTTTTAAATTCCCTAGTGGAATATTAACCCTAGTGTAGACCAACAGCTTATAATATGTAGTCGGATGGCTGGTCACACGTTTTAGCGTTGGCGAAACAAAAAATATGTTTCGAGAATTTGTATTTTCCATATCAGGAACTTCATTGGTCGATAAATAGCTTTACTGAATTTATTTTAAAATCCTTTTGGGATAAATTTTTATGATTATTTATAGATGAGGTCATAACATTAATAAAAGCGATCCCAAAATCCAAACCCTTCCACTTAACTGCATCCTTTAAATTTTTAATTCCAAGAATTGTTTAACAAAAAATTGGATTTCAAATGTTATTGCATACATATTTCAGAAGTAGGTACATAACGATAATTGAGTATTTGAACTTCATATCCGATTTAGCTTTCTTACTCATGCTGTCACTTGAAGCATCTCAATAGCTGCCGTTGATAATTTGCACTCATAATAAGTAAACATTGTCCAACATTATGAATCGTATTTTAGGGCCGTAGATGTTTTACCCGCAAGAAATTTCACCGGAATTTGCCTTGGAAAAAATTATTAAAATATTCTGGTATTCTGGTTTATCTCCAATTTCAAGGCTTTTTTCTTTTAATTTTTGAAATTTGATTCCATTTGATAAAAACGAAAAGGTGACAAAAAAATCTAGGGTACATACTCTTCCGTAACTTTTGAAATGATTATCGTTGATTATAGTGTAGGAGACTTTCTAGGTACCTAGAATGAAATTTTTATAATGTGTGTGTGTCAATGTGTACAAATTACACGGCACATGCCCAGAAAGTCTCCTACATTATCGTCAACGATAATCAATTTAAAAGTTTAATGAGTGTACAGGTAATTTTCGTTACCACAAAGGGCTTAGCATTTTCTCACAAACATTCTTGTGGACATGTGTACTTCTTGCACGATGTGGAAACCACCAGTTTTATGCAGAATTCTAACGGCTGAGTTAAAATAACCTTTTTTGGAAATTGATACTACTTTGATGATTTGTCAGATCATTGCATGAGGACAACCAGTAAAAAAGCTTGTAGGTGTCTTTGACTTTTAGATCGAATACAGATCTGCTGTGCGACAGTTTATCGGACTAACCATCGTGCCACTGAGCGCGCCCATTAAAATGCAAAAAGAAAAGAAAAACAGAAAACCTATTCTGCATCTTTAAAAAAAAAATCCTTAGAACCTGCAAATATGACCATTTAGAAAATGTTGATCAAGAAAACTGTTGATAGGCATTTCCCAGTTTCCGTTTTAGGTATGTCCACTCATACCCTAAGCGGAGCAACGAAGTTGTGTGAAACTCGAATGTAAAGTTATTTTTTTTTATATCTTTTCGATTTTTTTTTTGAGTTTTTGGAAATCAAGTCAAACATTTTTTTGTGGAAAAAAATCGATCTGTGGAAATTACCAAATTTGCGGTTTAATTTTTTTTTATAGTCCGGCTCAATTTTCGAAATTTCTTGCAGAACCTTTTCGGCCATTTTTTTCAAATTATTTTCCTGTATAATTTCCGAGTTTCCCTGACACAAGCAATTCATTTGCTGGTGATTTTTTTTGACAAATACTGCGAATCTATAACTCTTAAACAGCGCACTGATGAGATGCTTGTAAATGTTTGAATGCTAAAAAGATTTATCTATAAACCATACATTTTTTTGTTTACAAGAGTCCTTTTCCTGCTGCACATTGACGAATTCAGTTTCACGTAGCCCCGATTCTACTAATACAAGCCCATCTAGTGGTTTCTTTTTAAATCATATGTTATTTTTGACACTGACAGCTGTTTCCCCCTGGAAATCTTGACAGAAAGTTAGTATCATACCTCCGCTTTATACTTGAACAGCGTTGGGAAATATTGAAACATTGAGCACTGTTGGGGCTACACGTTATGCGTTATTTGAAAAAAAAAAAAAGTTTTAACTTAAATGAAACACCCCCCGCGCCTGCTGTAGGCAAGTTTGTGCAAAAAGTTCGTGAGACTGGTATGCTAGGGGACAACACTCATGGTGCCTGTCGTCATGCGTTGCACACAGTCGACAATGCGGCTGCTGTAACCGAAAGTGTGAGGCTCAATTCACGAACATCAACTCGCCATCGATGTCAACAGCTCAACAATTCACGTACTAGCCTGAGGAGAACTCTGCACAAATATCTCGGATTATTCACTAACATGGTCTAATTGCCTCAGCAATTGAAGGGGTACGACCATCCTTTTCGTTATCGCTTTGTAGTTTGGGCCTTAGAGCAGCTTTAATTGGACAACGATTTTGGGCGAAAAATTATCTTTTATAACGAGCCGCATTTTCATCTTGCAAAGAAACAAAATTGACTCGGAAAACACGCATCGAAAAGCCGATGCATCCACAGAGAGTGACCGTTTGGTGCGGATTGTGGAGTGGTGGTATCATTGGGCCATTTTTTTTTCGAAAATGAGGCTGGGAACAACGTTTGAGTCAACGGTGGGAGTTACCGATCCATGTTAACCGACTTTTTTTTACTAACATAGGAGACATGAATATGGACGACCTCTGGTTCATGTAGAATAGCGTGCTATGCCACAAAGCTCATGCTACAATCGATCTTTTGCGCACCAAATTCCAAATCGTGTTATCAGCCGTCTTGGCGATGTCAATTGGCCGCCTAGGAACTCAGATTTGATCCGTTTGGACTTTTTACGGGGAACAGTGAAGGACCGATGTTATGCTAACAATCCGGAAACGATTCAAGCACTTAAGGCCAATATCATCCAAGCAATCCGTGAGCTACAGCCCGAAATCATCAACAATGTTTTGGAAAATTGGAGTGACAGAATGCGCTACTGCGAAGCCTGATGGGACAGCCACATGAACTACGTTGTGTTCCATAATTAATGCTATAAAACATGAAAAAAAAAATAATTTTGTTCATAATAAAATATTAAAAAGAAACTTGTGTTTGGCCCACCTGTTATAATAGTCCGCTGTTAATTGCTCACAGCCTTAATACGTTTTCCAACTTATCCCGTTTTAAGTCAATGATACTTGAAACATTCTGAAAATTTTCTGTTTAACAACAACCCGCTTAATTGAATTGACATGTTTTGAGACTTTTAAGAAATGCAAATGTTTGCATTTCGCCTTAATTTGCCTTAACATACAAAAATTCAGCAAACATGAGCTAACAAAAATGATTCAAAAATAAAAAGTTTGCACATAGTTATTTTTAGTATTTTATAAAAAAACTAAGCGAAAATTTTCTAAATGATTTGTTGAAGAATAAAAGTGGATTTCTATAAATGGGTTTCCGTGTATATTCGTCGAACTTGCACTTTTTATATCTGGGGATTGCTGCCTATGAAAGTAAACTCTGAGTCGCATTATGAAACACCCAAATACATATTAGTCTTTAAAAAAGTTTTCTATGGCCTCAAAAGCAATTATCTTCTAAGGAACGGTCTACAAAAAAAAAAGATCTTTCTAATCTTCTACATTGCTACCATAGACCCGTGTACTGTAAAATTTCTAGAAATCGTGTACATTTCCATTGGAAAGTATTGTATGTGTTCTATAATTGATAATTATTTTTATAAATTAATTCATATTTTATTAATTAAAACTTTACTAAAAACAAGAAATACAAAAAGTTCTTTTTGGTTAAATAATTTGAAATAAATATGACAAATTGTTAATCCGGAGAAAATACGTTGGCTGGGTTCCTCTTAAACCCTTTTCAGGTGCTCCTGATGACGAATGGGCTGAAGCAATGTTTCATCGAAGCTGGTATCATCATCGTCAGAGTGTTCTAGATTATTTGCGTAGCATCTCTCACACACTCGGTTGTAATGTCTTGTGCATGCTTCACAGCGTTGTTTTAGTGTGTTTTTACGCACTCCAGGCAATTCGGTATCAGTTCTTATTTTGTACCAAAGCAATTGTATTGCCGTTTTGACACTAGCTCGCATCGTAGGTTTTCCAATTCAATTTTTATGTGTTTTCCGCGAGTTATAATGCCAACTCTTTTATATTTATACCCTATCCCATAGGGGTATATTAGTTTTGATACATAGTTTGTAACATAGAGAAATAATTTAGCTATATATACCTCAAAGTATATGGATCGACTCAGAATCGATAGCTGAGTCGATTTAGCCATGTCTGTCCGTCCGTCCGTCCGTCCGTCCGTACGTCACCAGTTTTTGGGCCTTAAATTTTGAGCTAGAAGGATGAAATTTGGTACACGTACTCTTTGTTGCTCCCAGCAGAAAAAGTGTAAGAAATTTTTGAAATCCGCCCACTGCCACGCCCCCTTTTTAGAAAAACGTATTTTTTGGCCAAACCATAAGGAATTTTGAAAAACTTTCTGAACAAGATATTTAGACAATCTGAATATCTGTATTTCGTTCATATAAAGTTTTTTGCCACGCCCACTTTTTGGGGGCGTTTTTAATAAAAAACGTTTTTCGGTCAAATTTTAAAATTTTCTAAAAAAATTTTGATGCAGAATCATTAGTAATATAAATATGAACATTTCGTCAATAGACCATTTTAACCCACGCCCACTTTTTGGGGGCGTTTTTATATAAAAACCATTTTTATACCCTACCCCATAACATATGCAGGAGAAAACCTTGTCTTTTGTAGAACCGTAAAAGTTTTTTATAAGCAGTCTGAAGAATTTGTTGTCACCATGTCATATTCTTAATTTTATCCACATCGTGTTTTTAGGCATGTCCACTTTTTGGGGATTTTAGTTTTACAGATAGGATGGGATAGGGTATTCAACGATCCGCACAGTGGATTGTAGCCTTCTCATATGTTTTTTTTTGTTTTTTCTGATCTTTTTCTGCTTGTAAACAAATATGGATTACTACGATCAAGCAGTCTTTCAGCGGCTACTTCTGCACAATCTAGCATATTGTAAAAGACTATTACTGGCCTCCGGTTATTTTTCCGTGTACAGGTATAGACTGTGACCATACGATGGAGGGTTTCCACCCCACCTTTGGTAGGATTATAATCCAAAATCACAACCGGCTTTCTGGTTGTTTCATCGAATTTGTCTTCTTGGTGTGCAGTTCACAGCAAAATGACATTTTTCTTGGTGTTGTTTGCGTAGCTGCATAATTGCATACCTTGTGAATAACAAAATATTGAAGAAAACTCCCTTTTTTTTTTAATATTTATCGGCATTTTGACTGGTGTGTCTGACAGACGATTGGCTTCGTAAAATACTTTTTGCTTTTTTGTTAGTTTCGAGCACTATGTTTGCAAAAATGTTTGGAGTAACCTCAATTTTTCGGAAAACATTTGCGAACATCTAGGAACATGCTGCGATCTTTCATTTTGAGCGGTAATTTTTCTGCGCCGTTCTAGTCCGTCAGACAGTGATTACCAAATATCTTCAAACCTTACGTTTCTAGCTGTATAACGCATACCTATATTTGGTTCAACTACCTCCATGCCGTTTTCCTGCCGTGCATCTCTACGCCGTTGTTGAACTTCAACTTCTGCTTTTTCTTGAATATATATACCGCCTTGTTGGACACTTAAATCAACTAACGCATCAGCTATCCCATGCCTAGGATCGTCAGCATTTCAATATTCTGAATCATTGTCAGTACCGATGTCTTCATTTTGTACTTCACTTTCATCTTCATTTCCTACTTGGCCATAATACTGATCTAAGTATTCCTGTTCACCTACAGACAAATCGCGATTTGTTGAAGCATTCAATAGAAACAAAACGCGCGCTGCGATGTCGTCCATATCCCTAAAGATAACAAGTCCAAAATATACTAGAGCGCTTATAAGAAAACAGTTTATTTATTTACCTTCGATGTACTAAAATAACTTTTCCACACTATCAAATCAAAAAATCCCAGGTTCACTTCCAATCACTTCCGACAGGTGGTGATGTGGAAGAAAATGAAAATACTACCAAAAGAACTGGATGGATATTAATCCTTATGCGCAATCACTTATAATAAAAAGAGAACACAACACATTTAACGACCACTATCGCATTTAGCAATTTTGCGTTAGATACATAAATGAAAATTTCCCATAATGCTTAAAGGCGGGCTGAAGTGATTGTCAGTGTAGTAGTATTTCCCCTCAGCTATTCAGGAATCAATTGACTTGACCAGTCATTTTTGTCATTGGTTATTGATTAAAAAGACTTAGTTATGGATCTTCAATATAAATGTTTCACTGCAGAATAAAAAACTAAACATTTTTGCAGATCTATTACTTCTGTATATGTCATATTCAACAATTTTAAGTTTTATTGACAACACTTTTAGGTTCCATATTGTATAGATGATGGTCACACTAATTACGTAGCAGACTTGAGGGGAGATTGCTTTATTAATAATTAATTATTCAATCCCATCTATTTATTCAAAAAAAAGGGTGTTACAATCAGGACCTGTGCGAAATTTAAAAAAGATGTTTTTGTATTTAAATTAGAAAAATAATTCATTTAGAATGGCTCCCAAATTGACAGATGAGTACATTTCTCCAAATAATTTTCAAAATATGAAGGTGGGATCTACCACTGAAATGATAGGTACAACGGTTTCACCTGGATTTATACTTTAACTAGTTTAGGTGCTGGTGTTCAACTGCTTATATTACCTCTGTTTGTCATATCTTCAGTTCATCTAAATTTCGAGAATCCAAAAAGTTCAGAAGACCATTTTTGACAGATTCAAAAAATGCAACTAAAAAATGCGTTTTATAAAATAATATTAATGAATATTTAGTGAAATAATGAAAACTGTGTTCAATGTCTCTTAACAAGAAATCTTAATCAAGATTGCTTGGAAACAACGTTGCGATTTTACGCAACCGTATTGTTATTCCAAAGATATGACATTTGCAGAAGCTATTTGAAAAGAAAAAGCAATAGGCCATCATACGATTGTTCATTAATTATGAATGTTTATGCATTCTTTTCTTAAATTTAAATTTGTTTTTTGAACGATTTTGCTAAAACGAATTTGACGTTTGAAAAAAAGAAAAAAGAAAAGAAAAAAAAAAGTTTTTTGTAAGGGAAAAAAGTAATTTTGATTTGACATAACTCGGTTGGTCGTCATTTAAAATAGCAATTTTAGCGGAATTCCGAATTTCAGAATGTGAAATTATATCCCAGAATGCTTCGCATTTCGGCTGAAATTACGAATTTCGCTTTCAAAACCGAACAATAAAACTGTTGAGGTCAGCATTGAAAATGCATTTAACTATTTCGCATGTTATAATTTGGAAAAAAAATATAAATAATAAAGCCTAAACTAGGAGTGTGAGTTAAAAATGTTTATAAATATTTTACCGATTTTAAAGAATATGAGAGTGCGAGATTTACATAACCTTTTAAAAAATTCATATATAAGTTAGAGAATCTTGAACAAAAATTTAAATCCTGTTTTCCAAATATATCTTTCCTTAAAAACTTCGCATTTTCATTTTATAAAAATGTATGTTCGAGTACAAGTTAATTATATAATTAAACAGGAAAAAAAATAGCAATAAACCAAAATATTAAAAATATATATTACTTTGCTATTTTGTTTACACCACACCCTGTGTCACAATTCGAAAAAGTTCTACTCCTTTTCTATCTCTCTTTCTATACAAGTCTTCCTTACTACCGTCTATGTCTCGTGTATGTGAGGCATAGCTTTACTTCAAATTATTAAATTGTCGAGAGTGTACCTACTCACTGTAAGTAGATATACTCTGCTCTTTAAGTACTTTGTGGACCAACAAATAAGTGAAATATGTATTTCATATGTACACGGATCGAGAGTTAAAAAAAAAGTTTCCCCATTTACTCAATACCACTCCGCTTCAAATCTGAGTGGATTCATGTCTTTAAATTGAGCTCCACACTGCCATCATCCACTCTACATAAGCTACTACAAAGTGGTTAGTATCCTCAGAAAACAAATCAAATAAAGTTATCTTCCATTCGAAAAGCCAAAGAGAAAGAGCTTCTAAAATACCAATAAACCTTTATGTTATCCTAGCTTAATGTTTCCGCTGTTTTGATATCATCAATGTAGTTTCAAGCATTTTTATTCCTTTGGTCGGGTTAAATTGTTTCGTTGGCAATCAGGAATCGATACTGCAATTTAATGAATCACATTTTCATCTCTTTCATTCATTTTGTTTTTGCTGTTATCGACTTATCTATCTGGGCCATGACATTTTGCTGCCTTCTTCTCTCTGTACATCTGCGGAAGATCGGAAACATTATAGCCTGAAAAACTTATTATCCTGTCGTCGTGGTGATTGTCACTGGCATCTGGGTCGACGTTGTCTTTGCCGTTGTCCTTTCTAAATGAACGTTCTAATTAATTTTCGATTTTGTATCCGTTTATATCCGTTTTTGTCCTCTTTTTTTTTGCAAGGATTTATGGTTATCTGTTTTAGTGTGTATGTACATACTTTTGCCATGCACTGTCGATGTCCCGTTTTCAAATCAGTATCCACTGAAATTGAATTAACAGCTCATTAATAGGGATTTAAATTGAATGTCCTTGTGGAAATGCGATTTATGTTCCTTGTTGCGTAAGATAACGTATCACTTTTTGACACTCAAGTGGAATAATTGGTTTGATGGTGGTTGACAATCTTATACATACCTAGATACCTTTTGCAGCTTTTATAATGTTGTAGATGTTGGTGATAGTCGGCTCAAGTATACTACCTTTTTGATATCAAATACATTTTAGAACCTTTCTGAGTACAAAACACACCATACATCTCTCCATTCACTCAGTTATACTTATAACACATATTAAAAAAAAAAAAACTGGACCCACCCAATAAACAACACCACCTCATTCACAAAATGATGTAGGTTTCCAAAGACCAGTATCTGTATCCCCAGGGTATGGATAATCCCCACAAACGTTTCCACATACTACTTACTTCAAAAGGATACACAAAACCGGGACAAAAAAGAGCACTTTCTTCGATACACTTCTCTAATGTCCCATGATTCCTATTTGATAAGGATCTACAACTAAGCTTAGGGATTTTCAAAAGAAGCGACACAATAAAATTACATCCCATATGTCATCTCTTCCATCCTGGAGGGTCTTTGTACATGAAATAAGACAACATCCACAGAGGTGTAAAAGCGAATCTTTCCTTTCTCACAATAATGGAGTAAAGAATCCCTTTCTTAGAAAAAGGACTCTATATGATTTTCTCACACAACTGGGTAGCATTTCAAACTCTTAAGGAGTAAAGGGAGATCATTGATTTTTCTATAAAGCGAATCCTTTGCGTATTGACACTGTTGAATAAATAGTACTTGTATCCACATAAATTTTAAGGAATAGAATTGCATGCTCTCCAAAGCCACAATATACCAAGTCGAAAAATGGGTTAACAAAAGAGCTACATGTCATGAAATGCAATTGTATACATTCACCGGAAGGACATCAATACAATACTGCCAGTGTCGAATTGTGTTTGCCTTTTTTTTCGTTTTGAAAGAGTCTCCCTTTATGATGTGGCAAAGAGCTGGGGTTACAACAACAAAAAGTGGACAACAAATACAAAATATTGTGACAATGGTCAACAACTGAATAAAACAAAGTTTAACCTCTCCTCTTGTAGGGCTGGGAAAAGCATTTGAAATGGAACTAGGACAGCTGGCAATCGATGTGAAATGTTTTGAGTGCTGACAATAACACAGGCACAACGCAAAATGACAATTCTAGGAACGCTGTGAATTGCAGGAAAATGAACAGATTCTGGTTTTCTTTTCCGCATTTTTGTCGTACGTATGGTTGCCTCAAAGGCATGTGGTTTTCATTAGAACTTGTGAATAGCATGCTGTGCTACTGACAAACTGAAGGTTTATTAATTAGTTTTGAACCTGTAATTAAGGGTTAACGAAGACTTGTAGGAAACTCTATTTAAAGCTTTATTGGAGTACTGCCTTCAGTTGGAAATTGACATACAGATATGGGGGCTCAGTGGCGCGAAGGTCAGGGTTCGGTTCCCAGCCGCATCGAAATGAAATTCCACTGGCCCTCCTCTCGTGATGATCTGATAAATCATCTGAGTAGTAACAATTGTCAAGAAAGGCTTATCATAGCCGTTCGGAATCGGAATAAAGCAGGAGGTCCCACGATCGTGCAAGAAGTACACACACACACACATGATTGGTTGTGAGAAAGTGCTAGGCCCTGAGTACTAACGAGCCTGATGGGCCAAAAATTTGTAGTTTTTATACAGAAAGGTTTGTCAGAAAGTGATCCTATTTCAGTTATTACATTACTTACCTGCAATCTTCAAGTTGGTTGTAGTTATTTTTGTGTACTTAGTCATACCGCCTAAGGCTCTGAACGAAAACATTGGTGTTCATTCGTTGTATAAGTCTCAGTCATTGTTGTCGCCCAATGAGTCAAGGTTATATCATTACGACGGACTTGAAGTTTGGGTCGAAAAAGCAGCAATTGACAAAATAAATTCTTCAAAAAATTTCAGACTAACTTTTTTGATGCGAGGAGTGTCGATCTCATTTGTTACACAAAACCAAAGTAGCATTGGTTACCTCGGGTCAGGATTCATCGTCTCTTCACTAGGCAATCATTCGTAATGTTAACAACGTATATCTTTCAGTTTGAATGAAAACAGCTATATCAATTGGATTGTTTCCGAATTTGCGAATGGCGTCATAGTTCCATTGAGTTCTAGAAGATGGATGTTATCATCTGATGAAAAGATGATGTGCGTCTCGACTTGAAGTCATTGGTCATCGGATTTGACTGGTCTATGGTACTGATGGTACACTGATACGTGCGGATGAATGTGTCTTCAGACGTTCACATATAGTACGTTGGATAAGATCTTAAATGCGGTATTTAGCGGGTGTATGTTTCGGTAGTAGGTGCAAGACAACGTAACACCTTTTGCTCTTCTTGCAGCATGGTATATGATTGGGACGTCCATTGATTCGGATAGGTAGCCATGCATCCAGAAACAGTGTCTCTGGCGGGATGTATCCAATTTTTAAAGAATTTCTGAAGTACACAGGATTCGGATAGAATAATCCGGAGATTGATTCGTTTTTGCTAACACTTGCTAAACGAGCTAAATGATTCCTTACAAGGTCCAGTATGACATTGTCAGTTCTAGACACAACGGAAGCATCTAGAAGTCGTTTGTTTGAGACGTAGTGCCTAAAGTCGGAATGTGCACTCCTATACATCTGCATGCAGGCTCTGAGGCATTTGCGCTTGAACACTCGGAGCTTTTCCATATACGATGGGTTAATGTTCCACCACACTGGAATAAGTCAGAATTGGATGAACGAATGCTTGCTAACAAATGATCTCAAATCGGGTCTTAAGTACTTTTAAAAGGCTTTTCAGCGACATGAATACCGCTCTTGCCTTCTCTAATTGAATATTTAGGTGCTCCTTATAATACAAAAACTTGTCCATATGAAAACCTAGATATTTCACAACGGTCTTTGACTCGACCTGAAGACCATTTGAACTCGTTATATTTAGATTTCTCCAGTTGCGTCTTAAATTTGAATTACCACGTCTTATTGGGGTGCGGAACAGTATGGTTTCACATTTCGTATAGTTGATTTTAAGTTTCCATTCGGAGCGGAAACCTTAAAACATATCAAACTTGCTTTGAAGTTGAGTTTGGATGTCTTTAATTGTAGAGCCGCTTGCATACAGTGTAGCATCGTCGGCAAATGCTCGTGAAGTATACCAGAAATATATATTTTAAAAAACTGTGGAACAGTTACTGTTTTTTAAGAAGACCATGAGACATATAAAGCTAATGCTACATCGGACTTGGTTTCATCTATCCTGATTTTTTGAAGTGTTCTACTGGTAATCCATCAGAACCCACTGCCTTGCTATTTCTTATATTTTTGATGGCAATGTTAACTTCTGTAAGGAAGCGTTATAACTTCGTTGACTGGAGGTCGGTCGGTTTCTGCCTTATCACTCTCTTGATGTCATTACTGGAAATTCAATCACCATGTGAGTCAGTCACTAGGTTGCTATTGTTATTTCATAGAGGCTGAATTTTTAATTTGAAGCTAGCTGTCTGTTGTTCCCTTTTTTTGTAGAATTTTCCTATTGCGAGAGTCTTTGATTCCCAAAACTAGGAGTCTTTAGGATT
The DNA here is from genome assembly GCA_932526625.1 of Rhingia campestris. Taxonomy (NCBI): domain Eukaryota; kingdom Metazoa; phylum Arthropoda; class Insecta; order Diptera; family Syrphidae; genus Rhingia; species Rhingia campestris. Next base: position 101,547,991 of record OW052184.1, read on the forward strand.
ATCTTCTTGTTTTGAGTTAAAATGTGCCTTTTCTATCACCTCTTTTTGGTATTTGCAAATATCATCCTATATCACGGGCATCTGTTTCGTGCTGGTTAGCCTATTATGGTATTCGGCAACCTGCCTAGTTATATTTCGATACTGTATCCATTGATTCTTAATATTAGTGGAAGGTGATCACAGCTAAAATTCACTTACTCAGTTGTTCCTTCTAGACTCTTAGAGTCTGGCTATCTCCTGTTCACTAAGGTCACTAACGTGAAGTTTCGTTAGCTTTTACCAAAGATTATGAATTCAATACAGATGATGCATTGAGAATAAAAAACTGAAACTTTTGCTCAGTATCTTCACGGTAGGTACGGGGTGGCGGGGTGCATAAAAACACATGAAAAACAAGAACAAAAACATATGGCGGGCTGTGCCAGCACGACCCGCCATGGAACAATTTTTCTTATATGGAGTGCGTCATCTGTATAGAATTCATAATCTTTGCATTTAAGTAGCTTTAGCATTCGTAGCTTTTTATCATCGAGTCGATTTCCCCTTCTGAATGTATGAACATACAGTTGGCAGCCATTATTTGTTGTCGTTTCGTGGAGGCTGTGCTTTCCAAATAACCTGCCGAAGATGTCATCCTTACCCGTTTTTACATTGAAATCCCAAAGTACGATTTCATATCATATTCGAATATACTCCATACAGAAGGCCTCAAAATTCCTCCCATATAGCGTCTTCAGCCAGGTGATCAGTTAAAGATTCGATTACTCTTGACGTGAGTCGGTTCCCCACAACGAATCCGCATTCTTTGGTGACAGCTATGATAAGAGTCGCATTTTTCCGGTATTGAATTCTTGTTACATATCTGTCCTGTACCGCGCGAGGGCAGATTCAAATTTGTTCTCGAAAAAAATTGATAAGCACCAGATTCGAAAATAGCACTACAAAAACAATCCTTGCCTAAAACCTAGTAAGACTTGTAGACTTATTTAAGGTATCTGTTGATATTAAATATGTAATTTTGTTAGTTATTCAGTTTTTACAATATACATCCAACAATAACTTCTACGAAATAAAATTCCAAGTACCATAACATGATTTTATCTTAACCCCAGTGAGTATTTTTAAAACGGATCCTAAACCTTCATTACATGTGACCATTTGAATCCAACCAATTCAATGAATATCCACTCACAGCCCAGGCAGACCAAAACAGGAAATCAATATTTCATCCAGGCTAACCATAACCTGTAAGTAAAAACTTCCAATCTAATGGTGTAATCACATCCACAAGTGATTACCAAAGTCTTTAACAAATTCCACTTATTCGAAAAAATAAACGAGCACATACCATCAAACAGACATAAAACGGCAAACAAATATATAACTTCCTTTTTTTGTCTTCCCACAAAATTGTTGGCATCCTGTTATCATTCTTGATCCTTAGCATAAACATTTTTTTCTTAATAATTCATGAAGCCGATGAAAAGAAAGTTACGCCACATAAGAATCTGAACAACACCAATTCAATCGATACGTCTTATGAATTCGTAATAATGTCCTTATCTTTATAAAAAAAAATAAAACTAGAGGATATTACTCTCTTCCTCCAGTTGGACAGGAAGACAATTTCTTTGCTATCGAATATAAGTGATTATAATCGAAAATAACAAACTTTTACGAGAAAAAAAATGAATGGACTATCTATAACCAGAGGATTAATGTAAGACACGTGTTGAGAGTTGTGATTATTTTTGCAGGATATTATTCAGAATTTATTGCTGATTTCCTTTAAGTCTGACCAGGCGACATATTTTAAGAGGACATGTCGTAATTCTTCCGATAAAGGGATATGCCCGTTTTTTTTCTAATTGGAACCCCAGTGCTTTATTTTTTTGTTGGACGCAATTTTTTTGTTTTGTTTTGTTGAACGATTTTTTTCTTTGGTGTCCTTTTCAACTTTAATTTGATTTGTAGTCGTTTTGTAACCCAATAGGTATGCAGTTGATTAGAATCTGAATATATTGAGGCATATCCACCCTCTCATCAGAAAGTTGCTAATTTTTGTGAGTTGACCATCCGTGATGCCAGATCTTTGATAGTAAGGCAATTTCCATTTCCATTTCCAATCGAAGCTTTTAAATATAAATTCGTTCTTTTGGTATTCATATGATGTTCGCTATTTTTTGCAGGTGATACTACTCGGATGTTCACTAATTGAAAAATAGTATGTAATATTTGGCTTTAACGCCCAACTCAGGGCGAAAATCCGAGCACTCAATATTCTGGGAAGTTAGCATTCTAAGCTTGACTAACATTTGTGTCTTGTTGGCATACCAATTTTATCTTATAGTTATAAGTCTAATCCAAGATTTTGCTAATGGTATGTAATAAATTAATTTGTATCGTAGTCAACAACTCACAATCTCAATTAAAGAGACAAATTGCTTTATTTGACAGGAATTAGAAAATTATTTTCAAAAACTGTCCGACTATCGACTCATTCTAGCTTAGCCTCAGAACTAAAGGGTCTTCCTATAGGTATTTACGAACTTTGACAGTTGGCTGCCAAATTGGCAGTCGTTGATTCAGTTTAGTTTGCCAAATCACCATGGACGTGTTTTCAAAGTGTGTGTTCTGTTCGAACAACGTTTCGCGCGCATCCTCTATCTTACGGTCACCATAATCGATCTACCGAGAGCACTTTCGCAGTGTGTTCTGTGTGTTCCGTTCGGGGAACTTTTCGCGCGCATCGCTCATCTTACGGTCGCCTTAATCGTCCTACCGACAGGACTATTCGTAATGTGGTGGATAAATTTGAGTCCACTAGTTCAGTAATCGATAAACCAACACCCGTACGTCGACGAAACGCAAGATCTGCCGAAAACACCGCCGCTGTCCATGAAATTGTGCATCAGCGGTTTGAAACGAAACGGAAAATCTTCTTCAGCGATGATACATATTTCTAGATAATTGGCGCTACATTAACTAAAAAAATTGTTGAATTTGGATCGATACCTATGCACATGAGATCTAAGGGCGTAAAATGCATCCCGAAAAGTCACTGCTTGATGTGGATTTTGGGCTGGGGGCGTCATCGGTCCATATTTCGTTGAGAACGACGTTAGCCAGGCCATCACCGTCAACGACAAGCGCTAAAGGGCGATGATCAACCACCTTTTGGGCTGAATTGGATGGTATGGACACACGACATATTTTTTTAACAGGACGTGCTACGTGCGACACAGCTCACGCCACATTTAAAATTCTGCACGAGAATGTTCATCTAAGAAAAATGGTTACTGAGATCATGCGATTTGACCCCGTTAGACTTTTTTCTTGTTTTCAGACTTTTTCTTGTGGGGTTTTCTGAACTCACAGGTCTATGCAAATTAGGCACAAACCACAGCGGTCCCCATAACCTATGCCATCATTCAAATTCAGCCTGATTTATACGCCAGAGTTATGGAAAATTGGACATTTCTGATGCTCGCCACCCAGAGAAGCCGAGGCGGACATTTGAACGTTCTTATATTCCGTACATAATGGCATCATATGCCTTTCAAACGAACAAAAATATCGATGACATCTCATACACTCTTTGTTTTATTCAAATTTGAAGATAGGAAGCTTAATGAAAGACCCTTTAGTTTGTTTTCAATTTCTATACATATCAAGTTAAGGCGGTGGACTTATTTTCCTAGTTTCTGTAATAAAAATGTTTTTTACTTTATTTTATGTTCAGGTGAACGCCTGAAAGCGTTTACCAACAACCCGAACGGCCCTTATCAATCTTTTACACTTCGGCAGATCCTGGAAACAGATAAGAAATCCAAATCGATAACCACCACCACCAGATCGATTTCAAAGCCGCATACGATTTATAGAGACAAACTATACAGAGGCATGTCTATTTTTGGTATGCCGCCCAAACTCGTCCGTCTGTGCAGGATGACGATGGAAAATTCTCGTTGCTCCATCAGGGTCGGAAACGATCTCACCGCCACATTCGATACCAAAAAAGGATTTAGGCAAGACGATGCACTGCCAAGCCATGAGAGGATTGTGCAAAACTCCCGAGCCAACACCGGGGGTACAGTCTTCCATAAATCGGTGCAACTGCTGGCATATGCAACTACTATCATACGCCGACGATGTTGACATTATTGGTCGGTCTCAATGTAATGTCATAGCCACGTTTGCTAGTATAGAGAAGGAAGTGGCAGATGGATTTAGCAGTAAATGAAGGTAATACTAAGTATATGCTGTGAACACAAGTACACACAACATCGACGAATTGGACAGAACGTCACCATTGAAAGATATAACTTTGAGGTAGTACGGGACTTTGTCTACCTCGGCTCCGCTATTAACTCTGACAACAACATCTCGTCAGAAATCAAACGAAGAATTACTCTTGCCAATCGCTGTTTCATCGGGCTAAGAAGGCAATTTAGTAGTAAAGCCCAAACTCGAACTCCTAAGGAGATCCTATATAAGACCCTGATTATCCCGGTCCTGCTCTACGGCGCTGAAGCATGGACCGTATCAAAAGCGGATGAAGAAATCCTTGGTCGATTCGAGAGAAAAATTCTTCGAAAAATCTTCGATCCCGTTTGAGTTGACGGGCTTTGGAGACGAAGATTCAACCAAGGGCTATACGAGCTGTACAGCCCCTAGATTTCTCACAACTATTCCTGTGTTTCTGTGTACTTCTTGCACGATGGCGGGATCTCCTGTTTTATGTCGACTCCGAACGGCTATTCTTGACATAACTATGCTGTGAACACAAGTACACACAACATCGACGAATTGGACAGAACGTCACCATTGAAAGATATAACTTTGAGGTAGTACGGGACTTTGTCTACCTCGGCCCCGCTATTAACTCTGACAACAACATCTAGAAATCAAACGAAGAATTACTCTTGCCAATCGCTGTTTCTTCGGGTTAAGAAGGCAATTTAGTAGTAAAGCCCTCGATCGAACTACTAAAGAGATCCTATATAAGATCCTGATTATCCCAGTCCTGCTCTACGGCGCTGCAGCATGGACCGTATCAAAAGCGGATGAAGAAATCCAGGGTCGATTCGAGACAAAAATTCTTTGAAAAATTTTCGGTCCCGTTTGCGTTGCCGGGACCACGAACCATACGAGCTGTACAGCGACATACCCCTAGTCAAAAAAAAAACTCCGCATTGGACGTTTAAGATGGCTAGGACATGTAGAACGAATGGACACCAACACTCCGGCTCGCAGAGCCTTCGATTCCCAGCCAGACGTCGGATGCAGTAGAGGAAGACCTCGCCTTAAGTGGCGCTCACAAGTAGAAACCGACCTCAACCAACTTGGAGTGCGCAACTGGAGGCAGTTAGCTAAGGACCGGGCTAATTGGAGAGCCATGTTGGTTGAGGCCCAGGTTCACCCCGGACTGTAGCGCCACTTAAGTAAGTAAGTAAGATTTGAGAGACAAATCTTCGGTCCTGCTTGCGGTGACGTGCTATGGAGTAAAAGATTTAATCAATCCTTTTTTTTAAAGCATAGTCTCGCGATACTGATTGGTAGTATTTATATAAATTATTACCAATCTGTTAACGGAGGTTAAATGGTAGTAGATGGTAGACTTCCACTTACTTAAGTAGCGGTAGGGTACGGAATTTTAGGCTCAACCAACATGCCTCTCTAATTCCATTTGCTTGATATTTATTTAAATTTCTGTGTATCTAGATTAGAAAAGGCAATAATCAGCTATGTAGAGATCAATGTTTTTCAGTAAAAATAAACTTAACTTTATATTATGTAGGTATCTTTAAAAATACAGTGCTAAATTTTAGATTTTAGCATATCATTTGGGAACATAAATTGTTAAAACCTATCACTTAACTCTCCAACGTTTTGTATTTCCTTACAAAACGAAATGTAAGACATTTTTGAAAATATCCTATTTTTGGTCACCCTTCATCTTCATTATAACTCTGCATCATAACTCTATGGAATAAGGAGTATAAAAGGATTTTATAAAGGATATCATGATTTGTCAATATTTTTTAGATGAACTTATGACAATCATCTGGACTTGGCAGATATTATGTTCTCAAAATATCCATTTTTTGTAAATTTCCAAATACATATGTAGATAAGACTGAGTGAATCGACAGTATAATGTATCACTTTAGTCCCTTTTTAAGGGATTGGACTGTAATGGTTTAATATAAGAATTGGAATCCAAAATGAAAACAAGAGGAAGGATGGGTAATTGGTGTTGTCCTCTGGGATAAGGGAGTGATTTATTTCTATAACAGATTGTTACAAAATTTTCATATTTTTATATTTCTTCAAGAAGCTATGTGTATTTTTGTTTTTTTTTTCTTGTTCTCAAAGTATACAACTTTTTGAAAAGCGATTTAAAAAGTTTTCATTTTATTTACATTTTCTTGTTAGCCTTCAACATACACATATTACCAGAGGTATACGAATATAAAATGCTATATGCATGATGATGGTAGATGTATAAGTTCATTCTAACTAAGTTGCTGACTGTCGAAACCATGAACAGACCAAAGCCCTTTGGGTTGATTTTATGAATTTGTAAGGTCGCAAAAAGTAATTGCCTTTTCATAAAGGCAACCCAGTCTTTTAATACCCTTTCGTTTCCATATAGACTAAGTTTTTAGAGGTATAGAACTTCCGATGGGGATAGCTGTCAAACTATCTGTCATACTGTGTTTGACTTTTTTTTTCAGTATACTTTGATAAATAAGCATGGAAAGACTTGCAGCAGAACAACGTTTACAAGTCGTGGAAATTTATTTCTAAAATTTGCGCTCTGTTTGTCAAACTTATAGAGCATTCGCAAAATTACGGTGCACATAATCGTCAATCTGAGCAGCTAATACGCAATACTATGGATCGATTCACGACCACATTTACAGGACCAGATTTTATCGATCCGACGCTGTATTCAGAAACTCGGTCTCTGCCCGTTCACTACTTTATGAGGAAAGATTTTGGCTGACATCCATATAAGATCAAACTGGTGCAAGAATTAAAGCCAGCGGAACATCGCATCGATCCGACGCTGTATTCAGAAACTCGGTCTCTGCCCGTTCACTACTTTATGAGGAAAGATTTTGGCTGACATCCATATAAGATCAAACTGGTGCAAGAATTAAAGCCAGCGGAACATCGCATCGATCCGACGCTGTATTCAGAAACTCGGTCTCTGCCCGTTCACTACTTTATGAGGAAAGATTTTGGCTGACATCCATATAAGATCAAACTGGTGCAAGAATTAAAGCCAGCGGAACATCGCATCAATTGCGTGGTGAGTTCGGTGAATGGTCTGAGAATCAACTGGAAGTTGAATCAGATTTGTAAAGTTAAATCAGCGATGAGGTTTAATTCTGGCTTGAAGGATATGTAAACAAGCAAAATTGTTAATTTTGGAGTGAGCACAATCCTCATGAGACTCTTGAGACTCCATTGCATCTCGAGAAAATCACAGTTTGGTGCGGTTTACATGCCGAAGGCTTCATCGGGCCATTTGTCTTTAAATCCGAAACCGGTGCCAACATTATCGTGAATGACGAACGTTACAGGCAAATGATTCTTGTGATTTTTTTATTCCTCATGTCATTGGAAATCATTTGGAGGAGAAATGGTTCCGATAAGACGGCGCTATATGTCATACAGCGCGTTTGGTGACATGCCATACTTTGTTGAGCCAAACGTTTGGTGACCAAATCATCTTAAGAAATGACCCTGCGAATTCGCCACCTTGATTGTGTGATTTGATACATTTGGACAATTTTTTGTGGGGTAACGTCAAATTGTTGGTCTATGCTGATAAACCAGCAACTTAGAATCCAATATTCGACGTACTATTGATGAAATAAGACTGGATATGCTCGAAAAAAGTTTTGCAAAATTGGACCGACAGGATGGCGTTTATACGGCGCAGTCGCGGGGGCCATATGCCAGAAATTATTTTTAAACATTAAATGCCATGGCTCTGCCAATAGTTTTAATAGTTTTACTATGTCGGTAGGCTCATCCAACCCTCTACAATTTCAAGGTGGAATTTCATTACTTGGTGGAAAATTGCCCACGTACTGTTAACATATTTAATCGGAATTTTGGATTTAAAAAAAAATAAAACTGATTAGACGAATATTGTGGAACTTTAAAAAAATATCCTCCCATGGTTGCATACAAAAAAATGCGAATACAGGGTGACTCAAAAGTCTCTATCCTATAAATCATAGCAATCATAGCAATCATATCGGTTAGGTGGCCACCATTAGAATGCATGCACTCATAGGTTCTTTTGATGACACTTTCATTGAATTTTTGAAGTGTTCCTGGTGTAGAGTTTCAGCTTCTGTACATTGTGTTGTTTCTGAATGCAAACCTTTTCATTTAATAAAAAGTCCGGAGCCGATAAATCAGGTGATCGCGAAAGACGTCTCTGTATGTTTAGACGTCTACCGTTAAAATACTGTGTTGGGTTAATGAACAAAATAAAAAACAATTGACCATGTTGTTGGTTATTTTGATGTTGTTCCAAGTGATCTTCAAAGGAAGTCTATCAGACCTTTCATTCATCAATGCAGAAAATAACTCTCAACGAAATAAAATTTATCATGATTTGATTTTTTCAGACAGAGCTTTGAAAGGCTTTCTAATAAACAATCATGCCACTTTTTAGCCGGGCAATCACCCATTCCATATCCCTAGGGCCTAGACCTATTAGCTATGGGGTTAAAAAAAAAACGATTTATCCAGTGAAGCCCTTCCTTTCTGGTTGCCTCTTTAAATGTCCCTCTGAAAGTGGGCGTTAATGATTCAAATGATTTCTTTTTCCTTCCCAAATGACAAAGCAATCAAAAGTCAATCGATCACAAAACATACAATTACTCATATTGTATGTGTGACATAATATCCTTCTTATATTCCAATTACACCACCATATTCCATATCAATTAAAAACCACTCAGTTGTAATTTTGTTTCTTCCCCGTGAAGTAAATAAATCCTTCCTATAAAACCTGTTGAGAACAAAACTCCTTTTCAAGCACCAGTAAGCTACAAGGATTAAAACGAAAGTGTCAAAACCGTGACGGTTGGTTGGCATTCAAAAAAATCCTTCGGCTCACTTGTAAGACTCTCGGGTGTACAGCAAAAATAAAAGTGAAACACCCTCCTGCAGTCAATTATCCTTATTTCAAGTTAATTACAGCGTTAAGTCAGTTGACGGAGAAAAAATTGCTTATGCTCTTCAGCCACCCGTTGTTTTTTATTTCCTGGGTATCCTTAAATGTAACAGGTGGGAAAAAGTAATACGGACTCGAATTAATATTAATTAATCATCACCGTTATGGAAAGTAAAATAAAATTGTTTTCTCGTGAATTGGTGCAGTAGTATGTTGTTGTTGATGTTTTAGTGAAGTGTTAATGGAAGAAAAGAGGACGATGAGAGTCACAGGGTTTTCTGAGCATTATTTGCAACCAATTAAACAAAATTAATGTTATCTCTAAGAGAAAAATCTTCGATATGTGAATCTTCATGGCATCGAAACAAAAAACCACATTGAAAAAAAAATTGATTACCAGCGAATCATAACATGGAGATAAACATAGTGCCTAAAGCTTCCAATTCTAATTCACAAGCTCACATGGGACTTTTTATACGCACTGCCATCAAAGCATATAAAAGGCAAAGAAGACAAAGGTTCACTTAATTCAGAATTCAATTGTCCATTGTAAAGGATGGATAATCTGCAACAAAAATACTCAACAGGGTTTGAGAAGAGATACCCATCACCAACGCCAATTGTATAATCTACCCTACAACACTTTCACAAAAATACCAATACCTTGCACGTTCTTCTTTTGAATTGTCAAGCTAACAATATTAAGGACGAATCATACCAAAAAGAAACCCTCTCTGCAAAATTGACTTTAAGCTAATTTACACCTGCTTCCCTACCTCTGACCAAGTAATCTACTTTACCACTTCTCATTGAATCAAAGGACTTGCTATTCACTCCTTGACTTGTTCCATTTTTCACTTCATAGCCGTCATGAAAGTGGAAAAGTCATCGATCCATTTTATCCCAGCAGTTGAATCTTTTTTTGTTCGTAGACAGCGCAATAAGAACACAAAAAAAAAATAAATTCTCAAATGCACGTGCTGTGCATTTTAACCTGCAATTCATCCACAAGAAAGGTACCCCGTGGAAAATATTGCTCCGCAAAATGGAAAGTGCACTCAGTTTCCTTCAGATGAAAATCCTTTTTTCCGGTGCGAATAAAAAACTTCCTCCGATTTGTCATTCCTCAGCTGTTTAGATTTTTTTCCGCATTTCTCTAACAAATGAACCTTTAAGGATATACCATTCGACTGGGGTTATCCTTTAAACATTACTTCAGGGGTTTTTGAATAAATTACAGTTAAATTCCAATCCCGTTTAATGGTTCAAAAAATGTAATATTCCCAGGATAAACAGACACAAATAAATATTCACATAAGTTAAGTCCGCTTTGAATGGATAACCATTAGCCCGCATCTTGGCAGCAGGAGGCAAATGCTCTAAGGCGACTTTAATAGTGTTCATGTATTAAAGGATTTCCATGGGATAACAGACTGGGAGAGAAAATGAAAAGCCCATTACTTCCAGTATATTACTAAACGAAGGCGGATATCCAGACAAATACAAACTGATAAGATCATTAAGCTGGATGAATCTATTTACCGGACTCGACGAAGGCTGCACAATACGGTCGAGTATGCTCGAGAATAATGTTAATTTAATCAATGGTCCATACTGACAAAGTGTGGAAAGATGTGGGGAGGGGTCCTTTAAGGATATATACACATATATCATAAATACAAGTGTGTATACTCAAACAAATTGTGGGAATGAAAGAAGCGAATCCAAGGATAGCTGTAGTTTCTTCTTCGTAACGAAGGGTACTGGCACGCATTGTTGATTTCTTGGGCGTCTTAAGTCAACAATAGCATAACGGTTGGTTGGGAATCCTTTTTTGTGTTTAACGATATGGGTTTTGTTGTTTCGTAAATGGCTTTCGAAATTAATGGGGGAGGGTTTGGGTTTGAATGGTATGGGATCTGAAGCTGCTGTGGTTTTCAATGGGATTGCGTTTACTAGAGAAATGTGAATTGCAAGAGGGAACAAATTAGGTACCAAGTGACAATTATGAGGTTGTGGTTTGAGAAAAGGACCGTAATGTATTGGCCAATTTCTGTTGTGGTGGAATTTCTGGAAGGGGTTTTAATTATTAAAGGATTAAGATACTTAAGGATAAGCTGGGACAAAAAAAAAACTATTTTTATGAGTTGTAAAGGGACATATATCTTGTCCTAGACATATAAGAGTCAATTCTCACACTCATTTAATTTCGAAGCAGCCTGAGCTGTTTCAACACATTTTAAATAAATGACTTATGAGAGAAAACATAAGTTTTGTTGACAAGGAAAATAAAATAAAGAAGGCAATTTAGTAATAAAGAAAGAAAAATTCTTTCTTATATAAGATCCCGCTCTTCCCTGAATAAAGAAATCCTCAGTCGTTTGGAGTACAAAATTATTCGAAAAATCTCCGTTTATGAGAACTGAACTGAAATATTGACAATTAATTGAATAAATTGGTGAAAAATGTGTTTTGATTAGTATTCAACCTTGTTCTACCGCAAAAACTCGGTTGAAGAATTTCAATTATTTCCAACCCCGGAACTCAATTCTCTCGGCTACAAAACCGAAACACGCGGCAATCCCCAACGTTTCCATACCTAAGTACTAACCGCGACCGCCGCTGCTTGGCTTCGGTGATCATACGATAACCTATATTTTCTTTGATCACTTTTTCGTTACACTTTTCGTTTCATTAAATCAAATTCACAACGTCCCAAAATAAGATGTCCGGTGGAAGATATTTTGTTTTTACTGTCAGCCCAAAATCCATCCAAAGTCCAAAATCCAACGCTTAACCTTTCGGGAAGACTCCCAAATATCGATAAAACCGTCAAACATTCAAAAGACAATCTTAAGTACCGTTATACAACTCATACATTAAATTTGAATACGCCATCCCACCCGAATCAGACCACATACCAATTTTCATCTTCATATTGCTGCCTCTCTTGTCCAATCTGTCCTTTTCAAAGTATCGCAATTTGGATTTACACCCACAAAAGTAAGAGGCGTACTTCATGAAGGCAACACTTTAATTTAAAAAATACATCTTCATTAACATTTATCATATACACATCTAAAACTCAATAAAATCTACCTGTTTCTATTAAAGCTTTAATTACAAACTCCAGACGTCAGATACACACACCTTCGCAAAAAGACATATCTGACACCCAAATCAGCTGTGATTTCAACATTCAGAGTGAAATAACCATTTTGGGCACCTACATGTTGCCAAATGTCGCAGCCATATATGTAGCAACTACCTTTTTTTGCACACCAACGTACGTGTTGCCAGAGATACAAGTACATACATCCGTTCATTACACACGATCAAACAGCCGTCCAAAATTAAGTTAACTTCAAACAAACCTAGTAAACCAACAACACGCGATCATCGATATGAAGCAGCATCGGTTGTGTTTAGTACTTGGATGGCGGACCGGCTCAAAACACCGTCATCGTGATGTTTTTATGTTTCATAAAATCCAATTCACACTGTCCCAAAAGAAGTTTCACTTCAAAAACTGTGGAGTGGACTCTTAAGATGCTCTTTGCGGTGCACCTTATCTCAAACACATGAAATATACCAAATATTTGGAGGTTATCCCAGGTATAAGGCTAGCAAATCGTGCCATTCAATGATACAACAATAATGACCTAATCCAATCGGGCGGGACATCAAAAACTTAGTAGGTCACGCACCCACATACAAAAATGAGTTAGTTGACTCAAACATCGTCAAGGAGACGAAGTAGCGAAACAGTAAACACATATTCAGCTCTATCGAGGTATCCGTCAGAGCGGACAATTTCTCGCAACGCATACTTCGTCGGAGGTTCCCATGTATGTGTCTACACAATTCGTTAATAAATTTCGCAAGGAATTTGTGTCAGAGGAAATCGAAAAATGAATTCCACTTAGCTGTCAAAAATTGAACGAACAATGCTCCTGAAAGCACCTCATTCGCCGTGATGCGTTACAAAATGTTGTGTCCAGTGAACCTATTACGCTGAAAGAGCGCCCCGTCATCAGACTTGTAGATGTTTATTGACAGAGCTCTTGGATGGCTGTTGGTTATATTTTGGTGAAAGTGCGTGTCTCTCAAGTTTGTTCTAATGTTTCCGTGTTCGGTTACAAAATTACTGTTGGTGTTCGTATCATTATTAGTTAGATTGTGTACCTACATCAGCCTGTCTTGTGGAACGTTCAAAATAATGTAAGAAGTCTTGGGATAGTTCACTTTTTTCCTATCATCTTTTGCACTAGATCTTCAACAAGAGGTTCAAAACTCACATACTCTATTTCTCAAAAAAAATCGAAGTCCTCCAATGGTCATTTAAAAATTGCTTTTATGCAAAGATATAGAGCACAGTGTGTTATTGCCAAAAGCGCGGTAGATCATATTGAAAGTTATTCCTCAGTTTCGTCCGTCTTCACTTTTGTTTATTCTTTTGCTTCCCAGTTTTTTTCTATTCTGACTTTCCATTTCCCACGAATTTTCCCAATAACTAGAGAGGTGTTTCCAATCTCAGTTTGTCTTTTATTTCTGTTCCTTTATATATGTTTTGTGTATATTTGGCAGATTGTATCTAACGGGTGATCCAAGTAGAGATACTTTTTTCAATAGCCTTTTTTGACAGATCACGTGTGAGTCGTGTCATGCTGTCATGTTATTTTTGTTAAGTATTGTTTGGCATTTCATAATGGAAAGACTTACGCGTGAACAACGTTTACAAATTGTTCAACTTTATTATGAAAATTCACGTTCTCTGAGGAATGTGTTTCGTGTACTTCGCTCAACTTATGGTCAACATAATCGGCCTACTGAGCGTACTATTCGCAACACCATCACCCATTTTGAGACCCAGCATTTATTATTGGATAATATTCGACCGAATAGACCACGTCCAGCACGCTGTGAAGAAAATATAGCGGCCGTAGCTGAGAGTGTACACGAAGACCGTAGAGAGTCGATTCGGCGCCGTTCGCAGCAACTCGGACTGACGTATGGAACGACTTGGCGCATTTTACGTCAAGATCTTAAATTGAAAGCGTACAAAATACAGCTTGTGCAACAACTGAAGCCGCTCGACCTTCCCAAGCGACATCGCTTCGCTCTATGGGCTCTCGAAAAGTTCCAAGAAGATCCGACGTTTTCGAGGCAAATTTTGTCTAGCGATGAGGCCCATTTCTGGCTCAACGGGTATGTAAACAAACAAAATTGCCGCATTTGGGACGAAGAGCAACTTGAAGAGATTGAAGAACTGCCACTTCATCCAGAAAAAACAACGGTTTGGTGTGGTTTGTGGGCCGGTGGAATCATCGGTCCATATTTCTTTAAAAATTATGCGGTGCGAACGTAACCGTCAATGGCGACCGTTATCGTGCCATGATAACCGACTATTTGATGCCTGAAATTGAAGCTCGTGATCTCGGCGACATTTGGTTTCAGCAAGACGGCGCCACTTCGCACACATCGCATCAATCAATGGACTTATTGAGAGAACATTTCGGTGAGCACATAATTTCACGTTTTGGGCCGGTCGATTGGCCACCAAGATCGTGTGATATCACACCGTTAGACTTTTTCCTGTCGGGATATGTAAAGTCAAAAGCTTATGCCCACAAACCCGCTTCGATTCAGGCCTTGGAGGAAAACATCACGCGTGTCATTAGCCAGTTACCAGTCGAAATGCTCGAACGAGTGATCGAAAATTGGACTCAACGGATGGACCATCTGCGACGTAGCAACGGCCAACATTTGATAGACATAATCTTCAAAAAATAAATGCCAAAGAATGTTCTTTCAAATGATAATAAACATTCTCCATTAAATTTGAATTTTCTGTGTTTTTTTCTTTAAAAAAGTAGGGAACCTCGAAATGGATCACCCTTTACTATTATATCCAAATTACAGCCAAACTGAGAAGCTTATGACTTAGTATTAAATGAAGACATGTTGAGTATTAAATTTAAGGGAATTTAGTGAACAGAAAATATGTGAGATTGCAATGTTTACCTTGGAAAGGAGTTTTGTAATTTTTTTTAAAACATAACAAATGGATACTTGATGTATGATTTTGTGTGTAGTACAATTAAAAGATTACCATCAGAAAGCGCAGACAAACTTTTTCAAGTCGTCAATACACCTATCGCTTTTAATGGAAAGCAAATCGCTTTTGGGAATAGAATCCAAGCGATTTGCCGCCCTAATTTTATAAAAACTTCACATACGTATTACATTAAATGTCACAACATCATTCATTTTTTGCGAAAAATGAAAAAAAAATGTTACGGACATGCTTAACAAATTTTTGTCTCTTTATAATTATTTAACCATCATTTTTGCACTTAGAGCTGGACTGTAAAACCCATTTATGGAGTAAACGATAGGTAACACCCTTGTAACAACATTCCTCAAAACATTATCTATATTATCCCCATTATCTCCCCATTATCTATATTATCGACTTAATTCACTAAAAATCATAAAACTTACCCATACAAACACCTAATCCACTTGTGATGGGTAATTTCGCTACACACTGCAATGGCGGTTCACATGTTCCAGAAAATCCACCTGGCCCACCACATGTTTCTCCCAATGTTTTCGCACACATTTTGCAACACCTGCAACGAAATTGTTTATTTATCAAACCGAAAAATATAGGATAGGATAAAACTTACTTGCACGGATCCCACAGCACCATGCCTTTCCCGGGACAATCTAATGATCTAATTACATCACATTCCTTTGGATTACAATAGCATTTGAGACCGTTCACTACCCTACTTCCGGCGGCGACCATTATTAGCAAATAACAACACAGATATATCAAATAAGTTCGAAAATTCAGCAAACAAAAGTAGCTCGTTGCTGACATTGTTTTATGGGGACGAACTTTTTTGGGTAGATACTTGTTTTTACAGTTAATTGTTTACATTTGGAAATGGATGTTGGTTTTTGTTGTTTTGAGTTCTATTCAATTATGTCCACTCTCATGAGATGTCGGATCGGTGTTTGGATGGTTTTCAACACCATTATGATGAAGTTAGCTGAAAGTAAAAAGAGATAATTGGTTAATTTTTAAAATGTCATTTAATAAATTTAAAAAAAATCAACAGACAATTTTTTTGTTGAACACAAATGTAATATTCATACTTTTTAACCTGTTTGCTTATAATCCTGTTGCACACATACGAAAATGCAGCGAAACGCATCATTTCGGTGAAAACTACGCATAATTATATTAAAACATTCAAAAATAGCTGATAATTTTATATACAGCAGATAATTGTTTAAACAAAATAGAGGGACAACATAGCTATATGGTGACCATGAAATAATTTTTCATAATTAACTTCAGGAAAAAAAATGGATATTGGTAATTCTGTTGTGCACACATGACAATATCAAGAGAAAATTTAAGGTCAATTTAGTGCTTATAACCTGGCTTCTAGTCACTTGTGTGTGGGTGAGATTCATACACACAAGTTACTAGAAGCCAGGTTTTAAGCCCTAAATTGACATAGGTAGAAGTTTGTAGCACTAGTAATGCACCACTGAGCCCTATGCTGATAACTGAAAAAAGCTGCAAATATTTATTTTTCTAAATTTGCACGAGGAAAAACTTAAAAAAAAACCTTATCAGTGCTTTATAGGGTTTTAGCTCAGTACATCAATGATGAAAGGATAACAAACAGTGTAGAGGAGAATATAGGAAATGAAATATTGAGGATGAGAGAAATTTATATTAATTAATTGAAAGCGGGGGATAGTGCTTTCTAAGGAAAGAGGGTATTCTATAGGTAAACATAATTTTCCATCATCAAATTAGCCTCCTTCTAGATGAAAAAAATTTGTGATGAATACTAGAGCGACCTTTTGTATACACACGATTTTAGGCAACTTTGATTTCTTCTACTTTGATGATGTCATTTAAGGTAGAGTACCTATATTTTTATCCATCAGGTGAACGAACATTAAGACTTATTACACAAATGATGGAAATATCACACAATGAGATGCAAAGGGAAATAGAAAAGATGCTTGGTGAAGTACTTCATGGGTGGTGTCCGAATTAACTTTTTGGGGGTAGCTGTTAATACCCTATTCCATAGGAGAATATCAGAGAATATCAGGAATAATTAATATAGACATAGAGAAATGTTAAGTAACGGTTGATTTTTTAAGAGTTATGTTTTCAGGTTGGCAGCACTGGTTACTAATGGCGTACAAACGTCATCTGTTAAAGTGAAGAGTTTTCAGTATACTCTGACATTTAATCATGGACAGTTTTACAAACGAGCAGCGATTACAAATTATTGAAATTTATTATCAAAATTGGTGTCTGTGAAAAATGTGCACCGTTTGTGCACCATATTATGGTAGTTATAATCGATCTGGTGAATCAACAATTCGTGCTGTTATCACCAAATTTCGGACAAAATTTACTTTGTTGCACATTAAACCATCGACTCACATGTGTACAGTGCGTACCGAAGAAAATATTGCAGTCGTAGCGTCCAATGTTAATGAAGATCGTGAAATCTCAACTCGTCGCCGTTCTCAGCAATTGGGCATTTGTTACTCAACCACATGGAAAATTTTACGTGTCGATTTGGGTTTGAAAGCCTATAAAATTTAACTTGTGCAAGAATTTAAGCCGAATGACCTACCACAACGTCTAATTTTTGGTAAATGGGCCTTAGAACAGCTCCATGAAAATCCGCTGTTTCATCGAAAAATTGTGTTCAGCGATTATGCTCATTTCTGGCTCAAGGGATATGTAAATAAGCAAAACTGTCGCATCTGGACTCTGGAGTGATGAACAGCCACATGCCATACAAGAATTACCGAGGCATCACGAAAAAACGACAGTTTGGTGTGGTTTATGGGCTGGTGGCATCATCGGTCCGTGGAAAAAACGTTACCGTCAACGGGGAACGATATCGAGCCATGATACGCGATTTTTTTTGCCCCAGTTGGTTGAGTTGAACTTGGTTGACATGTGGTTTCATTAAGACGGTGCCACATGCCACACAGCTCGTGTAACAATGGAAATGTTGAAGGATGAATTTGGTCAGCTTATCTCTCGAAATGGCCCTGTGAGTTGGCCGCCAAGACCATGCGATTTAACGCCTCTTGATTATTTCTTGTGTGGTTATGTAAAGTCGTTAGTCTATGTGGACGAGCCGCACATGAATGAAGCCTTACAGGATAATATAAGACGCGTAATTCGTGGACCAATTGAAACGGAGCCGCGGACAACATTTTCATGAAGTTGTCTTTAAAAGTAAATGGCAAAGGCCTATTTATCGATTACAATATTAATTTTGAAAATATATAAAATATGCAAATTTGAGTATTTTATTCGATTTAAAAAAAAAATACGCTTAAAAAATCACCCTTTATATGGATCTAATCAGAATCAAAAGCCGGCCTTGACTGCTGTTCCATTCGTATGTCAACAGTTTTTACGGCTTACATTTGGAGGTGGACTTATGAAATTCGGAACACCAACTCTTTGTTGTTTACATATGAGAAATTGAGAAGTGCAATTTTTTAAACGCCCACTGCCTTCCGGAACGAAAACCCAGCCTACGACACTTAGTAGCATGGGTTTTCATTACAAATCTAATAAATATCTTTCAAGACTTTGCCAATGTTCAGCGATCATATTGCCAATATCTGCTCTTAATCTGAATTTATTGAAAAATAGAAAACATTCAACATTGTTAGCCTGTAAACAGGTTAGCCAGAAATTAATTTTCTTTTTAAAGCTGCCAATTTGTCTCTCACAAAAAATTACTGATATGGATTGTTCCTGCAAAACAGTAGCCGTTTCGTTAAACTTTTCAAAATGACTGCAATATAAGCAGTCAAAAATATTTGCGCATATGAAGACATATTTTTGTCCAGCTGGAAAACTATCAACTCATCATGAAGTTGAAATAATCAAAATAAAGCTTTTGCTCTGGAAAGCCATTCGTATTGACTTCCATTATCTTTGCACATTTTTGTGAACAATCTCGATTTGGGAGGACGACTTTTTACAAAATTTACATTCTTCATAGCTTCATCAAGAACTTTTTTCAAATCAGTTGGCATTCTTCTTCCCACAAGTGTATAACAAGGCAAAGTACAATGACTGCAGTTACTTCCTGGCGTAATGTTTTTAATTTATGGCACGGCCCCCTTAACCATTCCTACCATTGCTGCGGCTCCGTCGCTACATATATCAATACATTTTTCCCAAATAATGCTGCGTTTATTCATAAATCAATTTTTATTGGTTTCCAAAGGTGTGCAAATCTTCTTAAATAGATGTGTTGGAGGGATACCTCACAAATACAAGAAGTATTGAAAAGCCGGCAACATCCGTTCTTTTATCAAGTTTCATTGCAAACATATCACAAGCATTCAATCTCCGAACGAGTTCATCTTCAATGTTGTCAGATATTTTGTGAATCCGATCAGACACAGTGCTATTCATTGAATTGCTGAAACCTTTTTTGCCGAGGCTTCTTCAAGTACGCAACGGATTGGAAAGTGGATGTTAATGTATTTTTTTTTGTTTGTTTTTATTTTAAATTATGGGTAGCACACACTTAATAATAAAACAAATATAAACGTCAAACATTTTTTGCGTAGTTGCATACTTAGAAAAATTATTTTTGTGTTTTAATATTTTTGATTCAAGAAATGCGGCTCTAACATATTTCATATATTCTGTAGGGTTATAATACTCTATCCGAAGTTTTTTTTTAGATAGGTCAATGAAATTTGGCATATAGGCTCTTTGTTTTAAAGTAAAGTTTTTTTTTATTTTTTAAATTCGTGCACTGATATGAACAGTTGCAGAAAAAACTTCGGTTTTGTTCAAACCATACATAATTTTGGGACCCAACCCGATATTTAGAAAATATAATGTTTAATATTTTCATCCATTTAATGATTTTAGCCATGCCATCATATTTGGTAGCATTTTTTTTCATTTCATCTGTACGTACAAAATGTTGAACCACATCTACTTGATGCAAATGTTTATTTTAAGGATGGGAAAAGAGTATTAAAAAATTCGCACAGCAGATAGCTTTCTTATTTGTTTGTTCTAGTATTCCCATAATTTCATAGAAACTTTTTCGAAAGTGTGGGTAACTTATTTCTACCGAAATGTTATTATGTTTAATCCTTGACTTGTGGTTTCATTGATTTTTGCTAGAATCTTACCAACAACCTTCTCAACACTCAACACGCGAATACATTACCTCTACTCTGTAACCACCGCGGAACAATTAAATTCAAATTAAATTTCTCCGTTAGTAAACACACATGCTTTGTTAAAATTGTAGGGTTAGTATTGTACTTCCACTTTGCTGAGTTCATCACCCTAAAAATTCCCTGGAATGTCCGTATGCTCAGTTAGTTAGCATGGGTGAAACACAACCTTCTCAGCTGTCCCTATCACGGAAAATGGCAGCTTCCAGTGATTGCATAGCCGTTTGACTGCTTGGAAAATGCAAATAACCTTAACAGATATTATCAAATAAAACAGATATTACAAGATCATTTTGATCGCCATGAGTTTCACCTTGTACACTGCAACAATCCGGAAGACTCCGTTCTAGTATCTATTCGGTTTTGCTTTTACATCGAGCTTGATCTCTTAGGCCCGGTTTTTCAGGTGAGTTAACTCTGATTTAACCCAGACTCAACTTGTTTTTGCAAACATCATTTCTTGTGGCTCAAGATTTTCAAGATTTTTTCAGTCAAAGGACAAATGTCTTTTAATAATGTTGATATTGGAAAATAAAATCCAACCTAATATAAATATATCTACATTCAAGCAATAACAAAACTGTTACTTTTTTGCCATTTAAATTTTCAATTTAAAAAAAAAAAACAAAATGCAATTATCAAAACATTGTAATAAAAGAAGTAAACTTCTGTGGTGCGTTTCGTTTTTGTTTTGATATAAAAATTGTACGTTTGATGGAAAATAAATAAATAAAAAAAATAAAACTTCAAGTACATCCTTTGGCTGCAAGAACAGGTATACAACTCACACAAATATCCAACTTGAATGAATTCGAATGATATTCTACAGCTTTTCTTTGTATGTACATACCCACCGCTAACCAGGACAACCCGGAGGCATAAAAACAAAGTGAACAAGATTCTTTCATCTCTTATTGCTTCTTCTTTTGTCTTTTCGTTTCGTTTTATTTTTTATATATTTTTTTTTCGTTTCGTTTTCGTTTTTCGTTTTGGAGAAAGTTGGTCATACAATTTTTTTTAGTTTCTCTTTGCGATAGAAAATGATAAAAAAGCAAATAAATTAATGATGAAAGGATAGAACAGTGTACTTGAGAGGAGAATATAGAGAATGAAATATTGAAGGTGAGAGAAATTTATACTAATTAATTGAAAGCAGGGAATAAATTCTATGGAAAGAGGGTATTTTATCAGCAAACATAATTTTTGATCAAATTAGCCTTCTTGTAGATGAAATAAAAATTTAATGATGAATATTACAGTGACCTTCTGTATACACGCGATATTAGGCAACTTTGAATCTTCTACTTTCATGATGTAATTTAACGTAGTGGATATTTCATTCCCTGAGATGAAAGAGTACGAAAACTTATTACAAAAATGACGGAAATAGCCCACAAAGATTTGGTAATTATTTGGGAACACAGTTGTCTAAAACTTCTTTTATTGATATTGTCTGAATGTGTTTTTCAGACACTTTTTAAATTTCCTTACTTTTTAACCAAAAGCAATGTTTTTTTTTAAAGTGATCGGAGCTGTTTGCGGTGTCAAAAAATATTGCTATTGCATTTTAACAATGAGTTTATAAAGGGTCCGCCATCTAACGTTTTTTTTTTTTCAACTAGTGCTTATTTCGTGAATGGTAATAGTTAGCTCATGTCTGATTTGACAGATAATTAGTTTTATCCTTCCGCTGAACGAATATGGTTGTGTATACGCTTGAACAACGCTGGGAAATATTGCGACATTACTTTCAAAATCATGGCAATGTTGCAGAATGTGTGCGAAAATTTGCGTACGGATTTTGGAAGAAGAGAAGCACCGTCAGCTCCGTATGTTCGTTATCTTGTGAAAAAAGTGAAAGAAACTGGCATCCCCATCGATAAACCAAAGCGTGAAAAGCCAAAAACAGTGCGTACACCCGAGAATATTGCTGCTGTGGCAGAAAGTGTGCGTGAAGCGCCATCAACATCAATTCACCGTCGTTCTCAACAATTGAACATTTCGGAGCCATCATTGAGGCGAATTTTGCATAAAGGCTTTGGTATGAAGCCATACAAAGTCCAATTGGTTCAGGAGTTGAAGCCAACTGACCATCCAACGCATTTTTGCTTCGCTATGTGGGCCTGCGATCGACTTAGAGAAGATGCCGATTTTGCCAAAAAAAACATCTTTTCAGATGAAGCTCATTTTGATCTTGGCGGGTATGTAAACAAGCAAAATTATCGCATTTGGGGCACAGAAAACCCGCACGCATACATTGAAAAGCCGATACACCCAAAACGAGTCACTGTTTGGTGCGGATTTTGGCCCAGAGGCATAATTGGGCCATTTTTCTTTGAAAATGAGCAAGGAGTGGCCGTTACAGTCAATGGCGATCGTTGTCGGGCCATATTGAACGAATTTTTGTTCAAAAAATTGAAGAGGAGGATATTGGCAACATTTGGTTTCAACAGGACGGCGCTACGTGCTACACAGCCGAAGCTACACTCGATGTTTTGCGCCCTGTTTTTAAAGATCGCATTATCAGCCGCAGAGCTGATGTCGTTTGGCCACCTCGGAGCTGCGATTTGACAGTTGACACCGTTGGACTATTATTTGTGGGGTGCCGTAAAAGATAAGTGTTACGCCGACAAGCCAGAGACAATTGACGCTTTAAAGGACAATATTCGTGAAGCCATTGGTGAAATACAGCTGCACACAATCGATAATGTGCTTAAAAATTGGACCGATCGTGTAGGCTACTGCATGGCCAGCCGAGGCAGCCATTTGAATTAAGTTACTTTCCATTATTAACCGGAAGGATTTTACTCTCAAATAAAAAAAGATACTTGAGAAAATATTCAGTAGTTTTTTTGTATAGCATTTTCAACAAAAAAAGGTTATTTGGCGGACCCGTTGTATAAAATTGTATCACCCTAGCTCAAAATGGAAGGCCCGATTGCTGACATACGAGCGAATGTAGGAGACAGGAGGAAAAACGGGCAGACAGACATGGCTAGATCAAAGCTGCTTTTGATGTTTTTTTGATCTATATCCTTTAGGATGTGTACATTTAAATTATAACTTAATATACTTATATGCGGTAGGGTATCATGAAGGCCTAGCATATCATGCTTGTAAAATTAAATGGAAATTACAACTGTCACCAATGTCCATGTGATGCGTCGTAACTTCGCCGAGTCTTTGTCGAAACGTAAGGCGACGATGCACCATTTTCGAATAAATCCATACAAAACCAATTTTGCATGTCCATTAAGATTTGCTTGAATAACTAAGGAAATCTTTATTGAGAACCTGATCATAAAAATCATCTTAGAAAGCTGGGACATGAAATGAAGTGATCTTTCTGTTAAGGATATTACAATTTTCTCCGATAGCTAAGAGACTTTTAAATCAGTTTAATCGGTTTAACAAATTCATATTTGCTTGCTGCTTGGACATAGGGACAATCTAGGGAAGTGCAAGGTTGAAGAACTCGCCAGTCATGGAACTATAACCAATGTTACGACTCGTAGAGTCTTCGATTCGGAACCTCAAAGATGATATGTACAGTCGAGCAAGACCGCACAAAATAAAACCGACTTCAACCAACTAAAGAGGTGTGTTGGCTGAGGGACTTGGCGTACAATTGATGGTTGCGAAACTTAAATTTCATTTACTTGAGTTTAATTGTAATGGGTGATCCAAGTAGAGATACTTTTTTCAATAGCCTTTTTTGACAGATCACGTGTGAGTCGTGTCATGCTGTCATGTTATTTTTGTTAAGTATTGTTTGGCATTTCATAATGGAAAGACTTACGCGTGAACAACGTTTACAAATTGTTCAACTTTATTATGAAAATTCACGTTCTGTGAGGAATGTGTTTCGTGCACTTCGCTCAACTTATGGTCAACATAATCGGCCTACTGAGCGTACTATTCGCAACACCATCACCCATTTTGAGACCCAGCATTCATTATTGGATAATATTCGACCGAATAGACCACGTCCAGCACGCTGTGAAAAAAATATAGCGGCCGTAGCTGAGAGTGTACACGAAGACCGTGGAGAGTCGATTCGGCGCCGTTCGCAGCAACTCGGACCATGATAACCGACTATTTGATGACTGAAATTGAAGCTCGTGATCTCGGCGACATTTGGTTTCAGCAAGACGGCGCCACTTCCCACCACTCGCATCAATAAATGGACTTATTGAGAGAACATTTCGGTGAGCACATAATTTCACGTTTTGGGCCGGTCGATTGGCCACCAAGATCGTGTGATATCACACCGTTAGACTTTTTCCTGTGGGGATATGTAAAGTCAAAAGCTTATGCCGACAAACCCGCTTCGATTCAGGCCTTGGAGGAAAACATCACGCGTGTCATTCGCCAGTTACCAGTCGAAATGCTCGAACGAGTGATCGAAAATTGGACTCAACGGATGGACCATCTGCGACGTAGCAACGGCCAACATTTGATAGACATAATCTTCAAAAAATAAATGCCAAAGAATGTTCTTTCAAATGAGAATAAACATTCTCCATTAAATTTGAATTTTCTGTGTTTTTTTCTTTAAAAAAGTAGGGAACCTCGAAATGGATCGCCCTTTACTTACATAAGTTGTGCCACTGTCATGTGTGAACTAGGTCCCCAGTCAACATAGCTCTTAAGTTAGAAATTAGTTTTGGAGAAGATTTTTTTTGCGATAGCAAAGATTAGGAATTCTATACAGATGACGCAATCCATATAAGAAAAATTGTTCTATGGCGGGTCGTGCTGGCACAGCCCGCCATATGTTTTTGTTCTTGTTTTTCATGTGTTTTTATGCACACCGCCCTGTTTTTCTGTTTTTTGTTCTCAATGCGTCATCTGTATAGAATTCATAATCTTTGGTGATAGTCAAATGGGTTTAGAGGGTCGACTAGGTATATGGAACGACAGGCGCAAATGTCGGTCACATGCTCCTTAAAATGTTGCAAAAGAAAAAAAAAACAATATTAAGGGTAACTGAGATGAAAATGATTTGCATGACAGCAGGAG
Organism: Rhingia campestris; assembly: GCA_932526625.1. Lineage (NCBI taxonomy): Eukaryota > Metazoa > Arthropoda > Insecta > Diptera > Syrphidae > Rhingia > Rhingia campestris. Next base: position 101,573,507 of record OW052184.1, read on the forward strand.
TGATATAGAATTATCAACTTTGGGAGCTAAGCGTTGGTAGACTAGATAAAAGCATACGGAGTACCCTATATTTTATTTTATGGTAGATGGAGTAAAAGCAGATACGTATTTTATAAAATATGAGGTGTCTTAAGACAGGAGAAAATATAAAATTTTGGCGCAACAGGCTAGTTAGTACCCAGGGCATAGCTTTTACACACAACTATTAATGTGTGGGTGTGCACTTCTTGACATTGATAATACTGTCAGATCATCACTAGAGGAGGGTCTTTGAAAAGTCATTTAAGTCTTGCTACAGCTGAAAATAAGCTGCGCGGTAGTTTATCGTCATAGACATTGCGCCACTGATGAGGATACATCTACTTAATGCATCTTCTGGACATGCGTCGCGGTTATTTAAGTTCGAATATATGTCAAAGCAACCAGCTATGGACTAAAACCCGTAGTAACCTTTTTAAATATCTAAATATTTTGAATCAGCAGAGTTCCTAAACCTCAATCACGTTAAAACAAACCTTAAATACTGTCCTCATGTTTTCTGCTATTCGGATTTAATTATTACCCCTAGGGTGATATGGAGAATACTGATGTTTTGAAAATGTTGAGTTTGGATAATTGTTCTAACAATGTTTCCCCATCTTAGCGTGTTCCATTTCATTATTTCGTACAAGTGGATGATAGAAACAAGATAATTTGACTTTCAGTGGATTTCGAATTTACGACATTCCGTTTGTTGCTGAGTCAGTCTACAGCGTTTATGAAAGCAAACTAATGCCGAATTTCCATATCTCCCCCCTCTCAGAATTCGGCTTTTTCATAATCAATGTTCGGTATTATTTCAATTTGTCATTGTAAAATAACGGTGAATTTTGAAATTCATGTCATAATTTTCTCGGCTACGTGAAAAACGGCCAAACGAAATAAAACCAAATTCCAAATTTGGCTTGATTTCGGTTCTAAAAACGAAATAATACCAATTGGGCTTTATTGCGCTATGCACACCGAAATATTGCCAAACAATTAATGGAAATAACGTCAAATTATTGATAAGGTTATTATAAATTAGTAGAGTCGATATAAAAAGCTATACAGCTTACACAGTCATGACTCCGGAATGAGGGACTCAACCAACATGCCTCTCCAATTAGCCCGGTCCTTAGCTAACTGCTTCCAGTTGCGTACTCCAAGTTGGTTGAGGTCGGTTTCCACTTGTGCGCGCCACTTAAGGCGAGGTCTTCCTCTACTGCGTCCGACGTCTGGCTGGGAATCGAAGACTCTGCGAGCCGGAGTATTGGTGTCCATTCGTTCTACATGTCCTAGCCATCTTAAACGTCCAATGCGGAGTTTTTTGACCAGGGCATGTCGCTGTACAGCTCGTATAGTTCTTGGTTGAATCTTCGTCTCCATAGCCCGTCTACGCAAACGGGACCGAAGATTTTTCGAAGAATTTTCCTCTCGAATCTACCAAGGATTTCTTCATCCGCTTTTGATACGGTCCATGCTTCAGCGCCGTAGAGCAGGACTGGGATGATCAGGGTCTTATATAGGAACTCCTTAGTAGTTCGAGTGAGGGCTTTACTACTAAATTGCCTTCTTAGCCCGAAGAAACAGCGGTTGGCAAGAGTAATTCTTCGTTTAATTTCTGACGAGATGTTGTCAGAGTTAATAGCGGAGCCGAGGTAGACAAAGTCCCGTACTACCTCAAAGTTATACCTGTCAATGGTGATGTTCTGTCCAATTCGTCGATGTTGTGAGTCCCTTCGTGATGACAGCATATACTTAGTCTTTCCCTCATTTACTGCTAAACCCATTTTCGCCGCTTCCTTCTCTATACTAGCAAACGTGGCTATGACATCACGTTGAGTCCTACCAATGATGTCAATATCGTCAGCGTATGCTAGTAGTTGCGCCGACTTTTGGAAAATTGTGCCTCTGGTGTTGGCTTTGGAGTTTTGCACAATCCTCTCAAGAATCAGATTAAAGAAGTCACATGACAGCGCATTGCCTTGCCTAAATCCTTTTTTTGGTATCGAATGTGTCGGTGAGGTCGTTTCCGACCCTGATAGAGCAGCGAGAATTCTCTATCGTCATCCTACACAAAGGGACGAGTTTGGGCGGTATACCAAAACTAGACATGGCTCTGTACAGTTCGTCTCTATAAATGCTGTCATATGCGGCTTTGAAGTCGATGAATAGGTGGTGGGTATCGATTTGGACTTCTTGAGTTTTTTCCAGGATCTGCCGAAGTGTGAAAATTTGATCGGTTGTGGACTTTCCTGGCCTAAAACCACACTGATAAGGGCCAATCAGGTTGTTGGTAAACGGTTTCAGGCGTTCACATATTACGGCAGATAGGATCTTGTAGGCGATGTTGAGGATACTTATGCCTCTGTAGTTGGCACAGTTCAGAGGGTCTCCTTTTTTGTGGATCGGGCAAACGATGCTGAGGTTCCATTCTTCAGGCATATTTTCATCTGACCAGATTTGGCTTATGAGTTGGTGGATGTTACTTACCAAGTCATCTCAGCGGGAAGGCAGTCATTTCCGGCAGCCTCATTAAGCTTGAGTTTAGATATTGCTATCCTCACTTCACTCAGGTCGAGTGGTTGGCAGTTTTCGCTGTCGTTGCCAATAGCGAATGGTTCGTTCTGGCTGACAGCCGAATGTACATTCGCTCTGACTATGTAAATTGTCAGAAATTATCTTAACACACAAGAGATCTTTGATTTCACCACTTCCCGTTGGCTTGCTCTCAGCAGATATCAGTTTTATACCACCCAGTCCACCATCCAACCCACTTGCCATAGTCAAGAAGAGTATTGAGACCGGGAGTGTAATATCTCATGGCATAGGCTGATCTCTCAGACAACAGATTGTTTGCAAATTTGCAGATTTTCGTTGCAGTAATGTAGGTCAGGGCCATGGACACTCTCACTGATTCAGTACTATGTGAAGCTTTGAAAAGTGCGTGTCGTGACTCGGATTCGGAAACGTTGTCCCCCAAACTGTTGTATGTGGTTCTCTATTCCCGTTTGTTCTTTGCCACGGTGAAATGTGTATTCTGCCATTCCCATGTAAATTTTAATATGCCAAGTTCAAGTTTTTATAATAACTGTTCAAGACAATGTAAAGCCAAGTCAAGCCTGCAATGTATTTTGTTTGTTTTATTTTAGTGCAATCCAGTGAAGTAAAAATTATGTGATCAAGTTGATAGCATCGATAAGCTACACAGGCTTCAATGTGTATCAAGGCATTTGTTTCCCTGTTTCCCCATTTATTGTTTTCCCTCGCGTTAGTTTAGATAAATCGTTTGGTTTGGGAGCGCGATCGCGATCGAAATTTCGAGTTTATATTTATCAAACCACAGCTGCTAATCATGAAATGACGTTTCAGTTATTGGTATGTGTTTTTTTTATTTTTTTGTTATTGCAATATGAAATGCGTTTTGAAGAAAAACAGTACATTGGTCTCTGTTTGTCCTTGCTTCTGGCACCTGTAAATTTTATAACCCTCTCAGAATCTTGTGTTTTGTCTGTTTTGTAGTGTAGTGTAAGTAAAAGAATGTATTCCACTGCTTTCTGCAATATTTTCTGGAATTAGCCAGAAAAGGGCAAGCGCAAACTAGAGATAATGGTTGTTATGCTCCTTCCAAAAATTTAACTCCTCTCAGATGTTTGGGGTGACGAGGGCAGATCGTTGTAACTCCCTTTACCCACGTTATGTTTTTTTACGAACTAAAGATTTTAAGATCGTCAGGATTTCTATAATTTATTCAATGTACGGTAAAAGTACATCAAAAGTAATTACGCATACACTAGTCTTCACTTAGACAATATGTTGTTGATCTAGGGATGTATGTTCCTCGTTTTGATAAACATGTTTCTCAGAGATTGGCTACATTCTCCAGAAGAACAAAATTGCAATCAAAATTATTGTTTTAAAAAAAACGGTGTTTACGGAATTCTATTGAATTCTCTTTTTTTTGCTCTAGACAACAGCTACCTTATGCCTGTATGTTCCTTGGAAGCGAAAAAAAAATGTTTTTACTATTTCAATACCACTTTGTCATAGGGGTACATTATGCTCCATGAGAGCTATGACGTGTTTTTTTGGCATGTTTTGGTATGATGCTTGAAACATAAAAATGCTTCGAAGTCGTCACATTTCTTATATTCACCAAAAAAAAAACAACGTTACACTATTTTGTTTCTATTGTATTGCGCCTCTAAGAGAAATAGAGCGTCATTTAAGATGAGCCTAGAGAGACCGCACGCACGAGATTAAATTTGCTATACCATACAGGTTGTCTCTGCAGTGTACTCATGGACCATGGTGCATTCGCTCTGAGTATGTAAATTGTCAGAAATTATCTTAACACACAAGAGATCATTGATTTCACCACTTCCAGTTGGCTTGCTCTCAGCAGATCTCAGTTTTGCACCACCCACTCGGCCACTCCGCCACCCAACCCACTCAACACTTGCCATAGTCAAGTAGAGTGTTGAGAATGGGAGTGTAATCTCTATAATATGCTGATCTCTCAGAGAACAGATTTTTTGCAAATTTGCAGAATTTCGTTGTAGAAATGTAGGTCAGGGCCATGGACACTCTCACTGATTCAGTAGTAGGTGATGTTTTGGAAAGTGCGTGTCGTGGCTCGGAATCGGAAACTTTGTCCCCCAAACTGTTGTTTATTTATGTGGTTCTCTATTCCCGTTTGTTCTTTGCCAATGTGAAATGTGTATTCTGCCATTCCCATGTAAAGTTTAATATGCCAAGTTCAAGTTTTTTAAATAACTGTTCAAGGTCATGTAAAGCCAAGTCAAGCCTGCAATGTTTTTTTTTTTTAATGCAATCCAGTGAAGTGTAAATTATGTGATCAAGTTGATCGCGGGGTTAAACTACTCAGGCTTCAGTGTGTATTAAGGCATTTTTCCCGTTTATTGATCTCCCTCGCGTTAGTTCAGATAAATTGTTTGGTTTGGGAGCGCGATCGCGATCGTAATTTCGAGTTAATATATATAAAACTACAGTTTCTACTCAAGAAATGACGTATTGGTAAGTGATTTTTTTTATTTTTGTTTTGTTATTGCAATATGGAATGTGTTTTGGAAATGTTCAGTACATAGATCTCTGTTTGCCGTTTCTACTGGCACCTGTAAATTTCTCTAACCCTCTCAGAATCTTGTGGAGTCGTGTGACTGTTTTGTAGTCTAGTGTAGGTCAAAGGATGCATTACTCTGCTTTCTGCGAGATTTTATGGTATTAGCCAGCAAGCGGCAGGAGCAAAGTAGAGATTACATTGCTCAGATGGTCGAGGGGAAGAGGAAAGACCGTTGGAACTCAGTATACCCGAGTTTTTAAGAGCCTCTAATGTAGATGGAGTGTGTATGTATTCCTCTGCTTATTGCAAGATTTTCTGAAATTTTCCAGAAAATGCCAAGAGCAAAGGAGTTGTTGTTGTCTTACTTTTTTTGAGAAGTTCTTTACAGAAACAAATGTCTCCTAAAATCTGACTGCACATTTATTTATAGACTTTCTATATGTAACACATTTTTTCAATGCTTTTTTTTTTTGGAAACTGTATTTTCGTATGCTCTGTGATTGATGACAAGCATTCAACTTACTTTCTAAAAGTTCACAAACATATTTAAATACTTTTTGGCGACCATGTAAATGCAGATTGGCTTCATGCTTGATATTGTTGTTTTGGTACATCGAACATAGTTTTACTTTCTATACTCGGTTCAGAGATTGACGAACCGATTTAATACTACCGTTTAACGTGATTGTAGTAGAATGTTTGTTAAGTGTTGGGCATAATCAGGCCTGCCGAGGTATCTTTTTGAAACAAAATGTTCTCCGATTAATTCGAATTTTTCCGATTAGCATTTCGAACAGACCTCTCGATAATATTTTTCGCACATGATCGCGCTGCGGCTTAATGCGTAAGTAAACAATTTTTGACAGCTACGAGTTAAATTTATTTCAAAGTTTTCCGACGAAGAATTTTTGGGGAATCCACCGAACGCGATTGCAAGCTTCACTTATTTTGTTCCGCAAAGGATTGGAAAGAAAACTGAGTTTCGATTGGAACTGCATTTTGTTTTGGAAATCCACCCGAACATATTCCTTGATAGGGCTGAATATGTGCTAGGGAGTGTTTTCACTTGTGTGTGGTATATAAGTGGTCTTGGGGGATATTAGTTGACCCCATTTTAGGAGTTTGGAAAGGATTAACTGAAGATGATCTCCTTTCACTTAGCGGCTATATTCATTAGTTGGGGCTGTTTCTTCTTCATCGGGTGTTGTTTTCACAGGGGTTTTCGTTGGCAGTTTGTTTTATGGTTGATTTTCTACTGAGTTTGTTTGACACGAATATTTTTACATATGTAAGGATTCACTAACTTCGTACATGCTCCCAGAAAAGTGGTGGAACTAACAAAGTATAATTGGGCTTCGCCTAGAGTTCAGACTGTAGAATTCACAATTTGACGGAAATCAGAATCAAGAACTGAAGCGATCTGTCTGTACGTCCATCTGTACGCTATCGATTTATAAAATATTATTTAAGGATGTTGGGTTTTTGCATATACACAAATTGTTTAGGTTTTCAGTTTTCTGCAGCCGCCCTGCTTGGGCTTGGTTGTAGGCGTGCTAGGTTGTAGGTGTATGCTAAATTTCTTTGTATTCATACTTATTTTTTTCCCTGAAATGTTGGGTTTTTAATCAGTTTGATAGTTTTGAATAGAATGTCAATTTCAAATGGCAATAACTGCCGCGGTGTTACTACTTTTTTGTGACGGGGCTTATTTTCATTTCGAAAAGTAAACAAGCCCCACGGCAGTTATTTCCTCATTTGCAGATGTATAGTGTGGTCAATTAAGTGATGGCATTTACTCCATTTGCGAATAATTTCTTGACCACAACGAAATAGTCTCCAGTAAGCCCCCACTTTCGCTAACATGATAAATATGTGAAAAATTCGATATTTTTAAGTCTGTTCTTTTTGGCTGCATCATCTTTCTGTCAATTGAAGACTTTGCAGACCGGGGTGTTTACCTCCATTCGCCTACATCTTCTAGCTTTTTTAAAGTCTCATCATCTGAAAAGACAACTGTACTCCAATTTCTTGATACCGCTTCAATGGATACACGCGAATTCGAATATAAGTTCAAGGCGAAGCTTATATGTTTTATTGATTCATAGGGTATACAGATAGAGTTATGTGTGGAATAGCACATCGGATAAATGGCAGCCATGGTTTTGCTGGAAAGTACGTATTCGTTTATTGGAATGTTCTATGACCGTTTCGTATAAATGTGGCTAAATTTCATTAATACACCGCCCAATTTCCTCTTTTAAGGCTTTGGTGGTCATAGGTTTTGCAAAGACCTTTGACTTCAAAAAAACCCCAAGGAAAAAAGTCCAATGGCGTTAAATCGCAAGTTCTGTATGGCCAATTCTGATCGCAAAAATGGCCGATTACTCGATTAGGAAATGGCCCATGCAGTACATTTCAATTGTTTACGGCATGTGGTACCATCTTGTTGCAACCACATGTTGGTCACATCCATATCTTGTAATTTAGTCACTAAGAACCGGGTTATCATGTCACGATAACGAACACCATTAATTGTTACTGCCTGACAAGCCGCATTTTCGAAGAAGAATGGTCCGATAATGCCTCCAGCTTAAAATCCACAACAAACAGTCACACGTTGTCCTTGTTGTTTCTCAACAATTACTAGTCGGTTTTCTGAGTCCCAAATGCGACAATTTTGACAATTAAATAAGCCATCAATATGAAAATGAGCTTCATCACTGAATATAATTTTCGTTCGAAAAATCAGCATCCACTTGTGTTCCAAAATCCATTCAACAACTTCTCTTCGCGCTACATGATCAGAAGTCTTCAGTACTTGAGTCAATTTGTAAGCATGAAGTTTCAAGTCTTTTGTGAAAATTCACTGTAAATGCCCAATTCTTGTCTACCGTGCCGAATTTATATTCTTGGATTGTCAGCAATACTATCGCGAACAGCTTTGATGTTTTCTATTGAACGGCTTGTGATACGACAGCCAGAGTGTCTATGATCACTAATTGATCCAGTCTCCCTGAATTGTTGAAGTGATACTTCTTTGAGCTCGTTGGGGTAAATCAAAACTCACATAAAACGAAATTTCAGCCCGAAAAGTCATGAGTAGGGGAGGCTAGCCTTTCTCAAATAACAGAAGTCCTTCCTCATCAAAAGAACAAATTAAACTAAACTAGTGATGGGAAGTGATGTACAAAAATTAGTTCTCCGGTATTTAATATTCGATACTTGATATGATTATCGTGACCGAATATGTATTTCTCAAAGGGCTATCATTGAAAACACTCATTGGAAATTTTCTTTTACTTCTTGAAGCTGTTTTTATAAATTGAACCATTGGCGAAGTGATGTCAAAACAAAGGTTATGATTTTTAGAACATGTTTATCCAAAAATTTATTAATTTTTAATTATAGTTTTCGCAGAATATCACTTTTTGTTTTTCAATGATCCCGATTTATTTCTATGAAGTAATGATTGTCATTCCACCCAAATGAAACAGAATTTTCTAAAGATTCCCATTGCCAGCTATGGAGGCAAAATTTCAATTCCATCATGTTTTTTGTTCAAATGAAGTTGTTCAATGATAGCTATAACTGGACCCAAAATATTCGTATTCGTAATATCAACTCATTTGCTTGTTCACAATTCACAGTACAAGCACTAACTCCAAAGAGGCAATATAATGTACCTAAACCGAAGCATGCACATAAAATACACATATAGTCCGTACCAAATCAGTTGGCCAACGGTCGATTGCGCAGAGAGAGGATTTAAGAGAAATTTAAGATATTTTACAATGAATTTTAAGAGACCTGCGCAGTAGAATGCCCAACTGGTTTGGTTTGCACTAGTTTGCCAACGGTCGAATGCGCAGAGAGAGGATTTAAAAGCAATTTAAGATATTGTAAAGAAAATTTTAAGAGACCTGCGCAGTAGATTGGCCAACTGATTTCGTACGGACTATACACAGCTCCTTCCTTCGGTTTAGTCTAATCTACAACTCTACATTATGCTATTTTTTGTATACCATACACTGTTTCGTTTTTCTCTTCTCTTGCACTCTCATTACTCTCGTCAAGTCTTCATCGTCAACATACGTCTCACGCTCACCTGTCCAATTTGATTACTTTTCTTTCATCAATCTCCATCTACACACACACTTTAAACTAAACCCTTGTTGTTTGTGTCAGAAACTCAGAAATCCGTATTCAAGTAATAAAAGTAATCACTGAGTAGAGTATATGAATGTCTGTGCAATGCTACTTGATACTCTGGTACTGGTTCCAGAAATTGAGTTTTGACTGCGAGACAAAGTACAAGTATCGAATACAGAAAAAACCTGTTTAGAGAAACAGCTAAATGTCACAGTCTTTACTTCACTTAAACGGGTTTTTTCACTTATGCGGACCCCGCACAAAAATGCTTTGGCCGTAAAATCCTTACATTCACCACAGAGCGCTATCCTTATGCTTACGCTCTTACTTGTTGTTTCTCGTGTCGTTACATGTCGTTACATGTGAGTTTGGATATACCCCGACGAGCCCACCAAAGAAGTTACACTTCAAAAACTTGTTTCAACAAAAGAGAGCGAGAGCGTACGCATGAGAGAGCACTCTAAAGTGAATCCAAAGCATGCAATGGCAAGCAAGGGGGCAAGCACGGACAGAACAAATGTGCGACGAACAGCAACATGCAAAAACTTGTTTTATAGTCTGTACAAAATCAGTTGGCCATTCTACTGCGCAGGTCTCTTAAAATTTATATTAAAATATCTTAAATCCCTCTTAAACCCTCTCTCTGCGCATTCGACCGTTGGCAAACTAGTGCAAACCAAACCAATTCGCCATTCTACTGCGCAGGTCTCTTCTAATTTATTTTAAAATATCTTAAATTTCTCTTAAATCATCTTTCTGCGCAATCGACCGTTGGCCAACTGATTTGGTACGGACTATAGAAACAATAGCTAGAGCGTAAGCATGACAGGGCTCTCTGTAGTGAATGTAAGGATTTTACGGCCAAAGCATTATAGTGTGTTTGTGTGCTCTCTCTCTCTCTTCTTTTTTTTTCAAAAAATATATATCAAACAAATCTTAAACGTAAACATCAAACCCCATTTGCCGAAAACAGGCTCTTAATAAATATATTTAAAAATAAATATTTTTTAATCATTTTATAATTCACTATAAATATGCCCAGTTATTCAACAGTATTTACGAAAACCCAAGATAATTTGTTAAATTGATGAACTCTGTGTTGTGGTATTGAAACAAAAATACACCAACCACATCAGATCACTTCTTAATCGGAGTATTAAATTATTTTCCACTCGACAAACTAAACAGCGTATTGAAATTCTAATTACATTTTGTACAGTTGTTTGTATACCCGTTCTCATTAAATGTGTGCACGTCAAAAGGGGAAATCCTTTATAATCCGATTTAATCCATCCTATAATCCGCATGATATACACATCATGTTAATTAAAATTTATTTTTCCTCTTGTGTGATATTTTATTATCCGGTAATTATGATTAATATTATTATTGAAGCACACCCAGCTCGCATCTCGTGAAATAAAGTCCCTATCGGATGATTGTATCCATAAGCTGTGTCGTAATTTATATTACATCAGCACCAATAGAGATGCTCCTAATCTGTTACGAGGAGGCACAAAAAAAAGTCAACAAACAGGGAACGATGTTTTGAATCCCTTCTTTATGATTAGATTTTTCGTTTGGCTGTGAAATGTTCCTTACGTCTTAAAATTATCACACCCACCTCTTGAAAAGTACAATGAACTTCACAGGAGAAATATGCTTATACCAAACAGTCAACCAACCATCCAAATGTATCCTTCCATGGTGGCAGTTTGGTAGCTTGCAGTAGGACTTTTTAGCGCTTCCTAAATTCGGTTTAATACAAATTTACATAATGATAAACATTGTGCGCACACGTTCCTCGAATGAAATGAGATACACTGGGGACTTGTGAAGTACGGTCTGGGGTGTAATTGTGAATTCAAGGATAACCATCCACCGCGCCGTTCCAGACCTTATTCAATTATTTTTATTGTTTTCATTCAATTGAGTTGATTTTCGGTTCTAGGAGAAGCGGATAGAGTGTGTGAGTGAATTGAATTATATTTATTTCAGTTACGAGGGGTATAGTGCTTGCATGGATAATGGGGAACTTTGGTTACCCAGCCAATAACGTCATAAATCAACTTATAACGGCCCTTATAGATGTAGCAACATGAAATCCACGTCGATGCTTTGAAGCGATTACTTGGAACAGCTTATGTAGTACTTGTGCTTGGAAATAGGCCAATTTTTTAAGTGCATTCCTTTTTTTAGTTTTCATTGACTAAATTTTTTTATAATACATTTATTTACAAGAACATTTTAATCCTTAATCTTAAATATGGTTTGGCTTAATCTTGTAGGTAAGGTATGTAGTAGTGGTTAGTAGCACTAATGTGGCTTTTTGTTAGCACGACTCGTGTGACCTTATATGACTTGATGCGGATGTGATGCTGGCGGTCTCTAGATCCAGCCTGTGAGGTTAAAAAACGGATAAGATTCATTCCGGCATTCCTGTGCCAGCTTGGAAGATATGGTAGTCGAGTTGAAGGCCTTAATATCCGCTTGACTATCTATGAGGATAGCAATATTTTGGTTTTTCGTAGTGTCACGCCCCCGTTGCGTGCGAGCCTCTCGGATAGACGCAGAAGTTCCGCCTGGAATACGCTGGTACAATCCGGTAGGCGGTTTGAAACAGATATTTTCAGTGATTGCAAATAGACTCCGGAAAAACACCTCACTTTTGACCGAAATATCATCTTAAGCGATTATGCGCATTATCCGCAGCTTAGCCATATAGGGTAAAGGTGTCAACAGTGGATCACTTTTTACTGTTTGCGCCGTTGAGCTCGCATTTATAATTGTATAGCCATGCTATTTTTTCCACACATTTTTCAATGATTTATCTTCATTTTAAGAACAAAATCGAAAAGCTTTATTAATGTTGAGATAGTGATAAAAATATTTTAAATCCTCTATCACTTTTAATGACACAAAGACATGTGAAAATTGGATGACATAAATATCTCGACTCATGTCATAGCGGGAGCAAATCCCCTTAGTAAAAGTGCAAGGCAGACCATAATAGCTGGGAAAAAACTTATCTGCAATGGTTTCTTTTTAAAGCATAGGTTGTTTTGACACTGACAGCTGTTTCCCAATCGAAATCTCGAGAGAAAGTCAGCATCATACCTCCGCAGAACGAAATCAGTCCTTTACGCTTGAACAACGTTGGTGAAAACTCATTTCCAAAGCAGTGCATTATTTAAAAAGAAGTTTTGGCCATATTGAAGCACCCAGCGCGCCTGCTGTACGCAAGTTTGCGCCGTTGAGCTCGCATTTATAATTGTATAGCCATGACATTTTTTTCACACATTTTTCAATGATTTATCTTTATTTAAGGAACAAAATCTAAAAGGTTTTTTAATGTTGAGATAGTGATAAAAATATTTTAAATTTCCCTTTTCACGTGATCCGCTGTGTACCATGGGTGTACACAGTGAGTCACTGCACGGTACACAGTGAAACAAGGATTTAAAATCGATTTATAAAGTAAAAACATACGTTTTTTCATAATATATTTAAATTTATTAATAAGTTTATTGGTTAGGGATAAACAAAATAATAAAACGAAAATAAAAATCTTCAAGTTAATCAAAAAATAAAAATATCACATAACGTTACTTTTATTTTATTTTATTTTATTTTATTTTATAAAATTGGTAATGAGCAACTCTTAAGTATTGCTATAGGTAGGTAAGCTTCTAGCGAACATCCCTATTTGCAAAGCAGACATGGGAGTAATGCATTACTACACAAATGAAATTGGAAACAATGCTAATGAAATTTTTTTCATTAGCATTACTTTCACTCAATGCTAATGAAATCGCAATGCCAATGCATTACTCCCATGTCTGTTGCAAAGTTAACGTGGAATGAAGAAATTGAATTCTTGAGTCTCGAACTGCTACCATGTTCAATGGAATCAATGATTCACTGTGTACTACTTTAAACTTATTCAGTGTGTACACTGTTCTCATTTAACAAAAAAATGTTCATAATTTATAAGATAATTCACCAAAGTAAACAAATCCACAAACATGATTAAGCCCATAAAAGCATAAATATAAATATTAAACTCAAATACCGTTACAATAAACACTTTTCTTAATAAGATCAAAAATATAACAGAAAAAAAAAATTACTTTCCTATGCAGAAAACACAAACACACCCGGATAACCATCTTCGACAACACGACCACGCAGGAAGTTAGTCTATTGCGAGGGGAAGTGAAAATGTGTTCATTTCTCTTTTCCAGATTTATTTTAAAATAAAAAGATACATTATGAGATCAAGTGATTCACTGTGTACACTGATTCACTGTTGACACCTTTACCCTAGGCTTCGTTCTTGGCTGCGAGCAACTGTCGGCATTCCTCATCAAACCATATATGTAGTTGGAAGAATTATTCAAAACACTTTTTTAATGCAGAAGCTCATAATTTTTTGGACCGTGCCGAATTGGCAGTATATCCATTCCTGAGGAGCCCCCACAGCATTATATACCTTTGAACTGTAGTCTATAAATTAATTTGTGATACATCTTCCAGATACTGAACTGTTTGCTTCTGATAGCTTGGTTTCAAAAGTATTTATTCATCATCAGGTTAGCTTTACTGTTTAACCACATCCACTTATAAAATCATTATGTTTGTCTTCCCTAAATGAACAGATACGTTCCAGGTATTGCAGTATTCCGACCGTCTATTTAAGTTAAGCTACATGTTGTTCACTGTCTCCGCACTTCATATTTTTGTAGGAGGCTGTTTGAGACATATTATCAATATATCTACAGACTTTATGGAAGCCTTGATAGTATATTTTTTGTAAGGTTTCTTCTCAGCTTCTAACAACGTGTTTGGTAAGGTTCAAGATGTCATAGCTTTCATAACCCTAGAAACTGTTGTTTTATAGCAAACTTGATAGTAAAATCTCTGTACAGTTTCTATTAAGCATCCCTAAATGTCTGCCAAGTATTGCTTCTAAACCTATTCGAGTGTTAAGTCACATAAAAATTTATTTTGCCCCGAAGCAATAGCTTGCGCTGAATGGTTGTATGGAAACCAATATCTACAATTTGGTGTGAGTAATGGCCTCATGATGGTATGATTCTTTCGATGGTATGCGAAATCAATTATTTTGCAAATCTTTTAATACAGCTTTAGATTGTTTTTTAAGTCCGGTTATCAAAAACTGTCCGTGCAGTCAGATAAAGTGAATTTGTACAGACGTACATTCAAACAGACAGACAGATCCTTTTAAAGTTCTGCTGTCCTCGTGCTGTTAAATTATGACAAATTATCGAATTTGAAACTTTTCACTTTTTTCTGAAAGTTACAAAACACGTTTTTCTCTAGAATCTAGAAGTTTAATTTTTTTGAATATAAAAATTCATAAAAACAAATAATTGTCGGGATTTTCAAATAGATTTCCACCATTCATCTTTCAGCTTGAAAATCGAAATTCCCACGATACCATAACCGATGATTCAATACCTAAAATTCCATTCGAACTGCAATACTTTAATTAATGAGTGAAAAGCCGGTCATGAAAAAGTTTGGATTTTTAAAGCAAAAATTGTCCTAAACCTGAAATATATTTCCAACGCATTTTACAGTCTTAAGGTATCATAAATCCCACTCATAACATCAATGCTTGAAATTAGATTGACAAAAATTTAATTAAAATCTTTACGAAAACGCATGCCCTTGGGCACCTTTAAATATATTCCACAGCCGACACTGTATCCACTGCTTTCCATTGAATATCCTTGTAATATTCACATGAAAATCCAAAAACATAATTCTATGCCAACGCAACGCCTTGGATAATTTTATTAAGAAATTCAAAGATACCACCTCCAGACGTTTTCTTTGTAAAACAAGCCTGACAGCTTAATTATTAATTTCTCAAAATTTCAACTAAATTACAGACCAATGAAAATAATTACCCGAAACACGTGTAGTCCAAAACAACAGGAGTCGGGTCCTTGTATTACATTGCGGTATACGAGTAGTGAAGATTGAATGTAACATAAACTCTTGGTGTTTGTGGGCCTTCCTTTGGGCTTTAATCGCTTTTCAAAGGCCATTAGGAATTTATCGATGTAAAAGGACGGAATGGGGGGGGGGGGAGCTTTAGGGATAGGATTTCTCGCCTAGGGATTATCCAAAAGGGACATGCTGCCGGAGAGTTATATTTGGCTTACTGTGAATGCAGAAGGACGAAGAAGTTGTGAATTTTGTATAAGAGGTATTTTGAGGTAGGTAGAAAAGGCAAGTTGTCCGTTGGAGGGTTTCTGGATAAACGTGATCTGTAAGGAATGGGGATAATCGATTGTACGTGTGGAGCATTAGGTTTGAACTTTATTATGTTGTCTTCGGTTTATTTGTGTCAACAATTTATCAAAGTGGTATAAGGGTAGACAAAGTTTCGGTTATTAATTTTATTATAACCCAATAAATGGTTTACTCATTTTTTATGAATCTTTAAATATTACTGACAGCAAATTTAATGACATCATTGTATCTGCAGGAAAAAAACAATTATTTATCGAGCATAACTACTCAGTAACAAAACATAAAAAATGCCGTTGGGACATAGTTAGAATGATAAAATGTTGAATTCAAGATTTGAGTCCTCATCTAATTGGGCGTATTTTTTATGTCTGTTTCTGACGTATAACAATCATGATTCCTTCAAAAGTTAGATATTGACCATTTCTAAACCAAATATTTTTATAAGATCACTCACCCATTCGAAGAGAATAGCCACCAAGACCCTACATTCTAATTATATATTTTTGCCAATAATGACATAACAGTTTTGGTTTAAAAAAAAACACAAAATAATCAAAATATCGATCAGAAATTTATTTCAGCTGAAGGTTAGGAAACACTTCTCAGAAAGGTCCATTGTGGTACCTACCACGTTGATCTGTCGACTTTCCCAATATTCGTTTGAACCATTCGGAGCTGACTATAAATCGCAGGAGGTTTCGGACTTAAATATTAACTCCAGATCACCTAGATTTTCAAACCAGTAGTCTCCTAAGTGGAATTTTCTTTTGTTGGAGAGACTTGGACAAGAGCAGAGAAGGTGAGGAATACATTCCTCCTCTTCTTCGTCCAAGCAGCTTCTAAAGAAGTCATTGCTAAATAGGTCTAGTCTTTTTGCATGTATTCCATATAGGACAGTGTCCTGTAAAGACACCTATTATGGTGCTGATGTTTGATCTGTTCCGCATTGTCAAGCAAATAGCGCGCTTCTGGTTATAGTTTGGGTAGAGTTGCATCGATATTTGACACGTTGTGCCGTTTATCCACCTGCGGTTTGTTTTCTTGATCGCATTCAGTTTGATCTGTGATTTACATATACCGAGGGGCATACCTAACATTTCGGTAATTCCGTACGTAGTACAAATGATGAATTTATGAATGCAATTCGATTTCGTTCAAATCACGACCGTAAGTACGTTTCCAGCCATCGATTCTTTGGAGCCGATTCCCTCCACTCTTCCACAAAAGCGGCCGGTATGTTTTAAATTTCGCGTCCGATATCATTTGTAGACTCCTCTTTCATTGTTAGCTTGTTGGTATAGACCAACGACTTAATTTCCAACAAAGACACACGATTACGGAAATTCGCCATTCAATATATCAATTGTTTGAGCTGTGCACCATCTTGTGTTGAAGATACATATCACTGACGTCAAGAAACAGTTCCGAAATAAAATCACCACCACCGGGACGCTTATTACGGATGCATTATGGATTTCTGGTGCCCAATGATGCATATTTAGCTTGTTGTTTCAATAGATACATTAATCCAAAAATTATTTTCTTTGCTGAATATGATTTTCCGAATTTTTAAAATGTTGGTATATAGTCTGATCGGAGATGTTTCGGCGCTTCAAATTATAAAGACGCCCGATTTCTAGATTTAATTTGATCTTTTCAAATCCAAGATCTTTTCGAAAAATTCACCGCATTGTGTAAAATACCAATTTATGTGAATGGCGCGATTTGATTATTGAAAGTATCTGGCAAGGAAATTACATAAACTAGTTGCAATCAGTTTTTGAATGCGAACATGATATTGTATATATAACTTCGCAAAAGTATTGTTATATTGTATGAACATATAATGTCAATTGCACGCGTTATAGTATGCCCAAAACTTTGGCAAGTATGTAGTGCTCAATCATTCAATAACCCGCATACAGCCAACTTCATCGATAGTATTGAGGTGGCAACATAATAAGACTTAATGAGTTTCTCTGGTCAACCAATAAAAAATCCTTAGGTCGAAGAGGAATGTCAAAATTTGGTCCCCGGAAAGAGCTACTTGTGAGCTCTATATAAAGGCCAAAGGGTGTCCGATAATTCACGTAAAATGTAATTTTGATAGAAAATACAGATCAGGGAATAGCACATCGGATAAATAGCTGCTAGAAAGTACGTACATTGACAGTTTCGTATAAATGTGGCTGAATTAATACATCGCCTAATTTCCTCTTTGAAGTCGCTGGTGGTCATTGGCTTATTTGCATAGTCCTTTGACTTCAAAAAACACCAAATACCATCTTGTTGAACCACATGTTGGTAACATCCATGTCTTGTAATTTAGTCACTAAAAACTGGGTTATCATGCCATGACCATCCGCATTTTCGAAAAAGAATGATCCGATGATGCCTCCAGCCCGAAATCCGTACCAAACAGTCAAGTGTTATGGATGCATTTGTTTCTCAACAATTACTCGTGAGTTTTGTGAACCCCAATTGTGACAATTTTGACGATTAAGGAAGTTATCTTTATGAAAATGAGCTTCATCACTGAAGATGATTTTGTTCGAAAAATCAGCATCCACTTGGTTTTGTTCCAAAATCCATTCAACAACCTAAGAATTCGCTGTATAGAGCTTCTCGAAATGCCTAATTCTTAACTAAGGTGCCGAATTGAAGTTCTTGGAGTGCCAGCAATACTCTCGCGAACTGCTTGTGACAGGACGTGACGAGTTCAACTGCCATAAAACTATTTCATGCCATACTCCAAGAGCAACGAGATGGACTATGCCGGAGAACATTGCATACATGAAGCCCTTTTCATTTTGTTAGCATTTGTATCGAAATTCACATTTCTTGAGTGCTTTTTGACAATTCGCAAGCTCTTGGATTTATGTGAGAGTATTTAGATGAGGGACCAGCCCGAGCCTGGCGCTGCTGGAATTCGGTGATCCCACGAGAACCGATATTTCTTTTTGTCGTTACATTTTTTGGTTTCATAAAATTCAATTCACACCGTCCCAAAAGAAGTTTTACTTCAAAAAATATTTTTATGGTAGGTAGCATTCTGTAGCTAGAATTCAAATTCCAGAAACCTGTCTGTAGAATCCAAAAAATGATTTATCAACACAAAAATTCAAATATATCCCGTTTCGTAAACTGGGGCTCAAATGGAACACCTGAAATATAGTATGGCATATGACCAAAATACTAAAATAATTAAAAAATATCAAATCCGCGCTTTGGATTTTGACCATTTGACAGTTCCAATAATATAATCTGACAAACGCCCATACTATTTTGGGAGCTTTGATTTTTTTTAATTTCTCAATTGACAACTTCGTACTTTTTTGACTTACACCTTACTGTCACTTTAGGATACAAATAAGGCGATGTAAACGTTATTTACTTTATATTGGGAAATGGGGCTTTCGGGCTATATTTCCTCTGATCTCCAGAAAAACCTTATCGAATTGTATGAAAATACCTAAAAGCCTAACTTTTCTGAAGTCCATGAAATAGACCAATAATTTCTTGCGTTGTGCTCAAACACTATAAACCCTTACGCGCGTTCTAATTATAATAAAATAAAAAAAAATATTTCTCCGCGTTTCGACTCATAAGCATTTTGTATCCATCCGACAATTGTATTTTCATTTTACTTTATATTTCTTAAACGTACCAATACCAATACGGAGTGTCATATACATTTTTCGCACGAAAATGTTTCTTAGGAAAAATTAAGAAATAAAGGATAACACCATCTTTCCTATTTCCTTGCGTACCGTACTGCATGATTCTAAATAAGTTTTTTCCTGGTTTTAAATTACCCCTCAAAGGTTTACACAAATCGTTTGGATCACACAAATGAGGAAAGAAAAAATGAGAAAAAACTAAGGATATCCCTTTCCTTTGGTATGTCATTTCTTAAAATTATTTTGCTTCTAACCTAGATTTTGGGTGGCGCAATGCTGTTATGTCTGTGTGCGACAAAAAAAAAACGAAATCATTAAAATAATTGAAACTTTCTTTGACAACAAACATAACGAAGTTATATCCTTCACAGTTTGTTGGTGTTAGTTAGGTTTTCCATTGCACAGTTTGCTGTGTGATTTATTTCAGACTTATCCTCCATGTGGGAGATTTTTGTTTTTTTGTCGTTGTATAGTTTTGGAAAAGTTAAGCTCTGATTATCATTTTGAAGACATAGGGAGACGACCAAGTTTTCAACTAAAGTTATTTATTTTTATAGTCAGATGTAAATATATATGTATATCGTCCATGGCTACAAAGTTTAAGTTTACTTTAGTGAACGTTTATAGCATTTATGATGGGTAAACAAATTTTGAAGTTTACTTTAGAAAAGGATCTCAACAATTTTCTTTCATTTTACCATAGCCGAAGGGTTTTTAAAACTTTGTCACTAAATTGGCATTGATGGACAGCAACATTAAAAAGTTGATAAATTTTGCTTAGAAAATGTTGTATAGCCTGATAATGATGTTCAATAAGACCGAAGGACACAAGCTATTAAACTTTGATACAGCAGCGAGCAATCTACATCGTTAGACCGAAGTAGTTGCGGTCTACAGAATCTAGACATAGTTATACAGTGCGTAAGTATTTATGCACCCTTCATTCAGGGTCGCACAAATTCTTATTTATAAAATATTTCTCCATCCATAATAGTTAGACAGGGTTTGTGTCAAAAAAAAGTCACAATACGGGGAAAATCTATTACAATTAGCTGTTTCAGAGCTCGGCAGAGTAACCATTTTTATGGTTGCAAAACTCATGGCGATAACTTTGTTTTCTACACTTTTATAACATTTTGGTGACTTATTTTGACTCAGTTAAATCTTTTAAAATTTCAAATATATAGATAAAGAAGCATTAGAATAAATTAAACGATGTTCTAATAAGGGGGCTTTTGAAATCGATGAGTAGCTTAGGTTTTTTAGGCTTAGGTTTTTTTTCATGATCGTTTAGCTATTTCTTATTCGACATTTGAAAATAGAGAGTTTAATATATTCGTTTTTGGAAAAATTTACTTTCGGAACGAAATACAGAGTAGGTCTTGGTGGTTTTGATGACTGAACTAGCACTTTTGGGCGGTTATAAAATCGATGGGTATTTTTTGACTTATTTTTGTCTGAAAGGTAATGACGCATGATCTCGCTTGTCATATTTTCTCAAATATAGTACCAAATCACCTTCGACTGTATAGTTTAGGTCTACTCTACACTGGCTCATCGTCGACTTCTGGAAGGTCCTACCTTGCCGATGACTTTCGGTTTTGTTTGGGTCGATTTTTCTAAGTTTTAATTTGTGTGCGGTGGCTGTTCCAACAAAACAAACGCGTCGAAAAGATTTCGTTGTTAATGCATTTACAATTTTTTAAAAAAGGATGTCAATGCAGCTTGGGTTTTACTATTACTTTCCACTTACATATACAATATTTAAATTTCTGGCGTAATATCCTCGTAATATACTCGTTAGTACCCAGTGCATAGCTTTCTCACAACCATTCATGTGTGCGTGTGTAATTCTTGCACGATGGCGAGACCTCCTGTTTTATGCCGACTCCGAACGGCTAAGTTGGGATAAGCTTTTCTTGACAACTGATACTACTCGGATGATTTGTCAGATCATCAGGAGAGGAGGGCCAGTGAAAAGACCTGTCAAGACCTTCTGCTTGACAGTTCATCGTACTAACAATCGCGCAATCGGACCACTTCGTCCGATTTATAATAAATTGGTGTCTGCTTCTCAAAAGTTCTCAGAGTGAGCTTTCAAATACAGTATATATCGTGACCAAACAGATATTTTTATTAAATCCTGTAAAAACGAGTGGTCACATGTACTTGCTCTCTGCATGATCGACTATACTGAGCTTGAAGAAAATCAATCGGCAGGAAATTGTGATTTATTTTTATTATTCGCCAGAAGCGGACATTTTGTTAAGAGTTTGATTATTCTATAACAATTAATCAAATTTATTTAATATTTTTTATAATAATGGTGGGACAAGGATCCGTTTTAATCTTTTCACTCAAAAATTCCAGGTTTTATGAAACGATATCGTATGAGAAATAAATCGTGTCCTTTAACAGTTTATTTTCTTTGCATAACTTATATAATTTTCAAAGCGTTTTTTATAAAATATATCTTCTCTATTTATTGCATTTTCATTAATACTACAAACATTATATCATCATTATAATTGAAAGTTTAAGTTAGATAATAAACTTTCAATTATAATGAAAAAACATATGAGAGGCTACAATCCACTGTGCGGATCGTTGAAAACCCTATCCCATCCTATCTGTAAAACTAAAATCCCCAAAAAGTGGACATGGCTAAAAACACGATGTGGATAAAATAAAGAAAATGGAATGGTGACAACAAATTCTTCAGACTGCTTATAAAAAACTTTTACGGTTCTACAAAAGACAAGGTTTTCTACTGCATATGTTATGGGGTGGTGTATAAAAATGGTTTTTATATAAAAACGCCCCCAAAAAAGGGGCGTGGGTTAAAATGATCTATAGACGAAATGTTCATATTTATATTGCTAATGATTCTGCATGGTTGGGTGTTGTAGAACGAGGGTAGACTCTGATTGGCGTTAACTTGGCAATGCCCAGTGTTGCAACTTTGACTACACATCAAATGTGCTTATCTTTACCTCCAAGTGGTAACCATCGGATACTGGTCTCATCCAACCGGATTTGACTTGCTAAACGATAAGTGCGAGTGTTGATAACACGACGAAAAACAGCAACACTATAAACACCCTGGTGAGAATGGCACGGATGAATACCCGGCCTGCTGTCCCAGGCGAACCTAGATGAGCTGCTCTGACATATTCGGACAACAGGTTGTCTAGGAATTTCAAGGGTTAGTCAGGCCCCTTGAACAGAGATGGTGGCGGATGAACCGAAAGGCCAACGGCAGCGCTCAATCCCGTAGTGGATACTGATGGCCCCGTGTCCTAGGGGTATCTAATAAATTGGAACTGGCCCTCCAGGTTGGGGGTTGTGCTTTGGGTTAACTACCCATCCACGGAAAAAACTATTGTTACGAAGCAACCAATAGCCTCGGAAAGGACTGATTTTATTGTTGACGACCCTGCTAAACGAAAAAAGGACAACGACGTTCGTATCTGCACCTGGAATGTGAGAACATTAAACAGGAGAGGTGCAGGCGAACAACTAGCGGAAGCCCTAAACTGCTACAAAGCAGACATTACTGCCATCCAGGAAATACGATGGGATGGGCCGGGCAAAAAGAGGATGAAAAACTGTGACATATACTACGGACCGTGTTATAGTGAGCAGAAACAGCGACTATTCGGATGCGGATTTGTTATAAGTGCCAGACTTAGGCAAGAAGTCTTATGTTTCCAAGACATTAGCGAACGCATAGTAACAATCCGCATCAAGGCCAAATTCGCCAACATAAGCCTTATATGCGCTCACGCTCCGACGGAAGAAAAAGATGATATAGCTAAGGATTGCTTCTACGAGCTCCTCGACAAAACCTATGAGCGACTACCGAAGTACGATGTTAAAATCGTGCTGGGAGATTTTAACGCAAAGGTAGGAAGAGAAGACATCTTTAGAAGTATTGTCGGAAAACATAGCCTACACGACAACACGTCTGGTAACGGACTTAGGCTAATTGATTTCGCTACGGAACGAAATGCCACTATAGCCAGCACACGGTTTCCTCACCTCGATATCCATAAGGGGACATGGCGGTCTCCAGATCAACGAACGGTCAACCAAATTGATCACATTGCGATAGATAAGAGGCACGCATCCAGTATTTTGGATGTCCGAACATTCCGAGGAGCTAACATCGACTCGGATCACTACCTTGTAGCAGCCAAGGTAAGAATGCGGATATCCACCACGCCACAACAATCCAGAAATACTGTGAAAAAATTTAATGTCGGAAGACTGCAATCGCAAGAGACCGCCAAGACCTTCGCACAACGCGTATCCCTTAACCTCTCGATTAACACCATACCACCAGCATCGAATGTCGAAGAGCAATGGCAACGATGCCAACAGGCCATTAGATCAGCCGCAACTGAAGTGCTAGGTTTCTCGCGCCCACCAGCAAGAAACCCCTGGTTTGATGAGGAATGCCGACAGATGCTCGCAGCCAAGAACGAGGCCTACAAGGCTAAGCTGCAGGTGAAGACGAGAGCTGCCATTGAGCTCTATAGGCAAAGAAGAAGGGAAGAACATCGGCTTTTCAGCAAGAAGAAAAAAGAGCAAGAAAAGCGCGCGATCGAGGATATAGAGAGGTGCCACTCCAGGAACGATGTTCGCAAGTTTTACCAAAGTGTAAAACGTCAAAGCCAAGGATACAAGGCTCGAACAGAATCCTGTCGAGATGAACAAGGAAATATTGTAGTTGAGACACAGTCGATGCTGAGGATATGGAAGAACCACTTCTGCAGACTGTTAAACGGCGATGACGAACAACATTCCGCTGTCAGGCAGAACGAACCATTCAATATTGGCAACGACAGCGAAAACTGCCAACCACCCGACCTGAGTGAAGTGAGGATAGCAATATCTAAACTCAAGCTTAATAAGGCTGCCGGAAATGACGGCCTTCCCGCTGAGCTCTATAAGGCCGGCGGAGATGACTTGGTAAGTAACATCCACCAACTCATAAGCCAAATCTGGTCGGATGAAAATATGCCTGAAGAATGGAACCTCAGCATCGTTTGCCCGATCCACAAAAAAGGAGACCCTCTGAACTGCGCCAACTACAGAGGCATAAGTCTCCTCAACATCGCCTACAAGATCCTATCTGCCGTAATATGTGAACGCCTGAAACCGTTTACCAACAACCTGATTGGCCCTTATCAGTGTGGTTTTAGGCCAGGAAAGTCCACAACCGATCAAATTTTCACACTTCGGCAGATCCTGGAAAAAACTCAAGAAGTCCAAATCGATACCCACCACCTATTCATCGATTTCAAAGCCGCATATGACAGCATTTATAGAGACGAACTGTATAGAGCCATGTCTAGTTTTGGTATACCGCCCAAACTCGTCCGTTTGTGTAGGATGACGATGGAGAATTCTCGCTGCTCCATCAGGGTCGGAAACGACCTCACCGACACATTCGATACCAAAAAAGGATTTAGGCAAGGCGATGCGCTGTCATGTGACTTCTTTAATCTGATTCTTGAGAGAATTGTGCAAAACTCCAAAGCCAACACCAGAGGCACAATTTTCCAAAAGTCGGTGCAACTACTAGCATACGCTGACGATATTGACATCATTGGCAGGACTCAACGTGATGTCATAGCCACGTTTGCTAGTATAGAGAAGGAAGCGGCGAAAATGGGTTTAGCAGTAAATGAGGGTAAGACTAAGTATATGCTGTCATCACGAAAGGACTCACAACATCGACGAATTGGACAGAACGTCACCATTGACAGATATAACTTTGAGGTAGTACGGGACTTTGTCTACCTCGGCTCCGCTATTAACTCTGACAACAACATCTCGTCAGAAATTAAACGAAGAATTACTCTTGCCAACCGCTGTTTCTTCGGGCTAAGAAGGCAATTTAGTAGTAAAGCCCTCACTCGAACTACTAAGGAAACCCTATATAAGACCCTGATCATCCCAGTCCTGCTCTACGGCGCTGAAGCATGGACCGTATCAAAAGCGGATGAAGAAATCCTTGGTAGATTCGAGAGGAAAATTCTTCGAAAAATCTTCGGTCCCGTTTGCGTTGACGGGCTATGGAGACGAAGATTCAACCAAGAACTATACGAGCTGTACAGCGACATGCCCCTGGTCAAAAAACTCCGCATTGGACGTTTAAGATGGCTAGGACATGTAGAACCAATGGACACCAATACTCCGGCTCGCAGAGTCTTCGATTCCCAGCCAGACGTCGGACGCAGTAGAGGAAGACCTCGCCTTAAGTGGCGCGCACAAGTGGAAACCGACCTCAACCAACTTGGAGTGCGCAACTGGAGGCAGTTAGCTAAGGACCGGGCTAATTGGAGAGGCATGTTGGTTGAGGCCCAGGTTCATTCCGGACTGTAGCGCCACTTAAGTAAGTAAGTAATGATTCTGCATCAAAAGTTTTTTTCGAAAATTTGAAAATTTGACCGAAAAACGTTTTTTATTGAAAACGCCCCCAAAAAGTGGGCGTGGCAAAAAACTTTATATGAACGAAGTACAGATATTCAGATTGTCTAAATATGTTGTTCAGAAAGTTTTTCAAAATGCCTTATGGTTTGGCCAAAAAATACGTTTTTCTAAAAAGGGGGCGTGGCAGTGGGCGGATTTCAAAAATTTTTACACTTGTTCTGCTGGGAGCAACAAAGAGCACGCGTACCAAATTTCATCCTTCTAGCTCAAAATTTAAGGCCCAAAAACTGGTGACGTACGGACGGACGGACGGACGGACGGACGGACGGACGGACGGACGGACGGACAGACATGGCTAAATCGACTCAGCTATCGATTCTGAGTCGATCCATATACTTTGAGGTATATGTAGCTAAATTATTTCTCTATGTTACAAACTATGTATCAAAACTAATATACCCCTATGGGATAGGGTATAAACATATGAGAAGGCTACAATCCGCTGTGCGGATCGTTGAATACCCTATCCCATCCCATTCTTAAAATTAATATCTCCAAAAGTGGGCTTAATGGGCCTATAATATAGAAAATGACATAGGCACAACATATTGTTCAAACAGTTTATCAGAATCTTTTATTGTTTGACAACAAAAATCGTTTTTCTCTTGCATATGCTATGGGATAGTTACAAACGGTTTTTGTAAGAAAACGCCCCAAAAAGTGGGCGTGGGTTAAAATGGTCTATAGACGAAATGTTCATATTATTATTACTCATGATTCTATATCAAAACTTTTTTCGAAATATTTAAAATTTGACCGTAAAACGTTTTTTTATTAAAAACGCCCACAAAAACTGGGCGTGGCAAAAACTTTATATGAACGAAATATAGATATTACGATTCTCTAAATATGCTGTTCAGACACCTTTTTCAAATTCTTTACGGTTTGGCCAAATAATACAATTTTCTGAAAAGGGGGCGTGGCAGTGGGCGGATTTCTAAAATTTTTACACTTGTTCTGCTGGGAGCAACAAAGAGCACGTATACCAAATTTCATCCTTCTAGCTCCAAATTTAAGGCCCAAAAACTGGTGACGTACGGACGGACGGACGGACGGACAGACATGGCTAAATCGACTCAGCTAGCAATTCTGAGTCGATCCATATACTTTGAGGTATATGTAGCTAAATTATTTCTCTATGTTACAAACTATGTATCAAAACTAATATACCCCTATGGGATAGGGTATAAAAAACCACGGACATTTATATTAACGATTATTGTCCGTAAGGATATAAATTGTTCTTTTCTCTGAAGAAATATTATTTTCCCTTATGCAGATGTATATGGAATGAAATTTGATCAGGAAGGGATCACTCTGGAACGGAAATTCTATTTGCCATAACTCGATACCGATTGTGAGTCCGACTTGGAGTCATTCGATTCGGATATGCTCATCTTGGTGCGTCTTTTCGTCGCCCATTCCACAATGCAGAAGCCAACTGTTCCAATCGTTCCGAAGATGACGAGAATGCACAGTTGAGCTCGCAGACCTAGATGTGGTGAATAGAAGAAGCTTATCGCTTCAGCAACAGACTACGTGAATTTGAACAAAGCGAACGCTCCAACCGAGCTCTTGACGAAAACTCCACCCAACATTGAGTAGATCTGTGTATTGAAGCAAGCATCACCGAAACCGAGAAGGAAAGCGCACAACAATGCCAACCATGGTAGTGGTGGATCCAAATATGCCACATCAGTTTTACTACGGAAGGGCGACAGTGCGCCCTTCCAGCAGATTGAGGAAGATCAAGATGAACGCAACAAGGTAAATGATATAATATCCAGCGATGACAATTGGGTTCCGACCGAATCTTGTCGTCCTTGATCCTAAATTGATCAAAGCCAATTGACGAGCCAGAGACTCCGCTAAAGAATGACAACTCAAGACCTGTGTAGAACAATGCCAAACTCAATAGCAGCATGTCTCTCGTCATAAATAGTTAACCAGCAGATCTCATGGCATATATATCACTGCTAAAGCCGGATTGAGAGTCCTGCAATTCTCTGTCCATTGACGAGTTATCGTCTACTTGCCGCAAAGTTGCCAAGAATATTATACCCAACACAGCTACATCGATTAGAACTCCAATGACTAGCTGACGTATTTGAGGGTCGATTGATGATTTATCCTGAAACTGGTAGTAGTACGAAGAGATTTCCGAAGAACATTTTACAATAGTGTAATCAATTGAGAACAAAATATTAATGGTTTGTCATATATTATCCCGTGATCTTTGACTTCTTTGCTGACTTAAGATATTTCTTGTAACAATCATTTATTATGTCCTCTTCCGAAAATTGCAATACGCCGACATGCAATAACTTCGGAGGACCTAAATAATGGTTAGAAAACAATGTACATGTAAAATACAAGAACACATTAGCCTATATGGATTTCATAATGATTGGATAATTATCCAGCCTTACACCCTTAGCCTTGATAGAAAATGTGCTAGCAAACCCCTTTTTTCAGTAGCCATCGAAAATAGTTATTTAAAATGATAAAACTGCAAAAAATAATGGCAGCCGGTAAACAAACGCTGCGAAAATGTTGTAAATAAATATTTTGGTGTGCAAATATTCATATATTTTTGAATCTTTGAATCTAATAGTACGTTTCCACCGATTCGAAATACGTTAATTCAGCGAAATTCGTGATTTCAGCCGAAATGTTATACATTCCACCATACAATTTTACATTCCAGAACGCAGAGTTTGGCTGAAACTCAATTTACAGTCAACTTCAAAATAAATATTTTCCCCAGAGTATATCTACTTACAGTGAGTAGGGACGCTCTCGACGATTTTATAATTTGAAGTAACGCTATGCCACACATACACGAGAAATGGACGGCAATAAGAAAGTCTTGCAGTGAAAGAGAGATAGAAGAGGAGTAGAACTTTTTTGAAATGTGACACAGGGTGTGGCGTAAAAAAAGAGAGAAAATCAATTTGTGAATATTTTTTACTAAACATTTTTTAATATTATGTTCACAAGTGTGCTACACTTAAATATTTTTGTTTGTTGCTTGTTTTTTTGTTATCCTTATTAAACTGTTTAATTATGTGATAAACTCTAACTCGAACATAAAATTTGATGTGGGATTCCTTATTTTCATTTTTACAACAATTTAAATAAATTTATTTTTCAAAATATTAAAAATATGCCTCTCAAAATTTTTAAGAAAATACGTATTGGGAAAACAAAATATAAATTTTTGTTCAAGACTCTCTAACGAGTTAAAGAATTCTTGAGAAGGTCATGTTAATTTCGCACCCTCTTATTCTTTAAAATCTGTAAAATAAGAGGAAACGTTAAGTTATGGACTCAATTTCAATTCACACTCGTGGTTTAATCGGCACTTTTTCAAAATATAACCTGCGAGATAGTGAAATGCATTTTCAATACCGAGGTCGACAGTTTTATAATCAGGTTCGGTTTTGAAAGCGTAAATCACATTGTCCTTATTATCTGGTGGTTCCATCTGCACTTACATTTCTGGAAGTTGCAAGTTTGCAGTTGGCTCACAGTTCCCACGGGTAACATCCTCCATGTACTTAGCAGAAAAGGATCTTTTAAAAGAACACATGAACACAATTGAAATGGAGTCAACATAACTTATTATTTCCCCCTCTATTGCGTAAAACAGCAAATGTGTTTTCTAAGCAATCTTGATTAAGATTTCTTGTTAAGAAAAATTTAACACCGTCTTCTTTTATATCACTTAACATGCCAATTAATGCATTAATATTTTGCTGCCATCCTTTAATAAAACGCATTTTTTAGTAACATTTCTTAACTTTAAAAAAAAAAATGTATTCTCCAAAAAAAAACATTAATTTCACGTAAGTAGATATACTCTGATTTTCCCCGATAAAGAAGATTGCCTCTCATTTCTAAACAAAATTATTTCTCTATGTTCCTAGGTTGCAATATTTAGTCAAAACCGAAAACAAAAAAATGTAGTACCATGAAATATTTTTGTGACAGTTGGAATGTGTTTTTGTTTTTTGGTGGGAACACTACCTATTTTTAAATATTGAATTTAGTTAATTAAATGAGTTTCTGTTCAGTGGAAAGGTGCTATAAAATCACAACATTACAATTAGTGTAGTACCTAGTGTATAAAATAAAAAAAAAAGATTTTATTTGCAAACAAAAAAATAATAAACAGGAAAGATTGAAACCCTAAAATGTCATCTGTTGGATTTTTTGGTGTTTCAGTTTCAGTGGTGCCAGGTCACTGATAAGCGTTTTTTTCTCATTTTAATTTAAGCCTATTATGCAGTCATAAATCACATTTCATTTAGTATGGTTACTTTTTTACTTTTACTTTTTATCTTTTTTACTTTTGAATTTACTTTTTATCTATACTTGTACCCTATATGGATACAATGGCACTTGTTCAAGTACCAGTCGACTAGTAGTTTCGTGGCACAAAAAAATTAAAAACTTGTAGTTTTGTTTATTATGCCTTCAGGTCTCATTTTCTGGTATGATAATATTTAAAAAATTCAGGTCATGGAAATACTAATCTCAATATTATTCTTTTGTTTTTCTGTATTTGTAGTCGCCTTATATGTTAGCCACAGCAACTAGTAACTTTCAATTCTGCGCCAACTTTTTTATGTGAAAAACTAATCACAAGTTCACTCCTTGAAAATAGTTAATATAATGAATAAAGTTCCACATTTATACGTTTATTGCTCATAATCTACTCATATCTACGTTAGATAACCAGTAACTTATGGTTAACGCAAGAATTAACAAGAGGTATAGGATAAACTTTTTTTTAGCTACAGCTACATGTATTCATGATTTTGCCAATAAAAGAGCTGAATTTGAGGCCATTCTGAGAATTTTTTGACGAAGTGATTACTTCATATTTTTCCCCATGAGATGTTGTGCTCTTATAGCAACGATCACTTAGAATGTTTTTTTAGAGCTTTATTGAATGTTCTTAGCAGTGAAAAAAAAAAAAAAAATACAAAAAAAGTTCGGCATTAATGGCCGGTTCATCAAACCTAGCTTCTCCCTACATTTCTATGTGCGAAGTTATTAGTTTAGTAACAAACTCCTGCTTAACCCCGAACGGCTTTCCATGACAGTATTACTCTTGGATGTTTGTCAAACTTTCGCAAAATGTGGAGCAGTAAAAAAACTTAGGTGTTGTCACTTTCGGGATTTGAATCAGGGACCCGCGCTTAGTAGTTCAACGCACTACCCACTGGGCCACAGTACCCACTGACACCCTATCCCTTAATTTGACAGTCATTCTGTACCGACTTTATGTTAAAAAAAAATATACCTTCAGTTTGACCCAGATTTTGAAAGTCAAATTCAAGAAACAAAATTCAAATTTGAGAATTCTAATGACAGCTTAAATTGAAAAATGTTCAGACTCTGTGTGAAAAACAGTATCATATTTTAAATGATACTGTTTTTCACACAGAAGCTCATACTAAAGTTTTTTGAACCAGACGTCAGTGGTTAGTTTGTACAAAGCACTGAGCCGCATCATTCACATAGTTTTTTTTTTCAATAATCGATCATTCCACAAATTCATAATTAGCCCTCTCTAATTTATATTTTTGAATTAATCTGCAATCGCTTTTCAATGTTCACCTAGCGCAATCTATTCTATAATAATAAAATTATCAATATTTAATTTTTTTTTCATAACGGTTTATATTTTCTGAAATTAAATAAACATATGCACAAAATTAAAAAAATATTTATGTTCATCGTTGTTTTCTATTTTAATTTGTTGACACATAGCCTTTGATATGCGTGTCAGCATTTTTGTGGCCTCCTAAACCCCTTCACATACTACAACGCGTAAACCATATAGGTTATTCTTTATCATGCATAATGCAAAACTGATTCAATATTTTTCCCCAATCCTATAATCCAAACTACGAAAATCCCCCTCAGGTCCATTAAAACTTAAATTAGTTTCAAAATACGCCTGCAAAGTCTACGCAACAAAGACCACATTACGGGCGGAATTTTAATTGCATCTTATACATTTGAAACCAGAAATATCCCATGTTCATCATCAACCACTAAGACGTTAAAGCCGTTTCCCCCCGAAAATACCCTTCCGTAACCACAACAAGCCAAAGAATATCCTGTCATGAATTATTAATTAGATGCAAACTACCTATCTGAGCTTTCAACGTTTTTCCAATACCAACACTTCACAGGGACGAAGAATAATAAATGTTATTATTGTCTTCATTATATATCCTTTAAAGTGTGTTTCTCTATCGTTGTTTCATATTTTGGTAGTTTGATTTTAAAATGTTTTGAATGTCCTGAATAATTCTCTAACGCAAATCGATATCGCGGAATATATTAGCATTCTCTAATAACTTCGAGAGGAAGTAATCATAAGCAAGCCTACATCCTGCAAAACTAACGTGGGTGTAGAAGGTATATAGAAAAAAAATACCTTTACATATGTAAATCAATCATTGAATAACGTTATGTTTCTACAGAATTGTGATGTATACCTTTATGGGTGATTTGTTATCGAATCTTTTCTTGATTTACTTGTATCCTTATCCGTACTGGATGCAAATCACAGCGATCCTGCTATATGTAAATTATTCCAATGTAACAAGGACGAATATAAACACTTGTATATCACTTGTATATAAATTACACTTTCTCTTACATATATTTCACTTTTATTGCCTGATCGAGATGTATCGCACGATGATGGTGACGACCACAACCGAGGGTAAGATTGCTAGGACCACTCACTACATGCATTCGTTTCAATAAATTATCAAGGACTAGCAGAACAAGAGGAAAAATCGACTACGAAACAAAACACATTTACATAACACTCTCGTTTCGATATGACTAGCCTGAGAGTATCAGGACTTTTGAATATTTTATTTTTTAAAGGCTCCTTGCGACACACATTTCAAAATAACTGACTCGCCTTTCAAGAGGACTAACCCGTTTTTGGCAGCCGGTTCGTTCGGTCGCCTGAAAATTACTGGAGACTTGTATCGAAGGCATTTTACCTTTATCCTTGTTGTGTGGAATCATTTGACAGCGGGTGGAATTTTCCCAGTATATTTCGTTGTGATGAAATTGGAGCATGCGCTGAAAATGTCCTTCTTTTGGAGACTGGAATATGCGATTGAAAAGTGCCTTATTTCGTCTATATTTGGTTTTTATTGCGTTTGCATTGAGTTGGAATATGGAGGGTATTTAGTTGTTGCGAATGGCTAGGTCAGGGAGCATATGTTTGGTTCTAGAATGCAGAACGAGTTAAAATTTTTAACACATGTGTTATGTTTTAGAAAAAAGTAACATAATATTACATATACATATTAAATGCAGTCACGATTATGAGTAAAGTAATCGATAGTGTTGTAGATATGTGTTTTATCGAATACGGATTATTATTTTTGATAAATAGTTGTCAACATAAAGCAATAATAAAATTGGGTACATAATAATAGTTACGTGTGTATCCTTAATCCGTCATCCATATACCATCCTTTTTAGGTCTATCATTTTGAAATGGATCGAAGACATACGAACTCTTTGTTAATACAAGGAATCTGCAAGTGTAAACATTTTTTAAATATGAAAACACATCAAACAATTAAACCATTTGTCAAATTGTCGAAACAGCAAATTTAGAAAACAATGCTGTATAAATTTAATGTTTATCCATCGACATTTTGTTGATTTCTATATTTGCTTAATCAACAAAATAAAAAAAACATTTGAACCACATCAACTTTTTTAACTTTCTCTTTCAAAGTGAAAGGTATTGTTTTGTAAAAAAAATTCGACCTCGAGACTTTGATTGGATCTAACATTACGATGATAGCGGAACCCGAAAAAGTGGTTTTTGGAATTCCGTCTGTCGGTTCGTCTGTCCGTCCGGGCGTAATGGTCTCTCCAGCCTAAATGGCTTGACCGATTCTCTTCAAACATCGTATCCAGCGTTTTTTTGGTCATATTTCTAGGCCATTTTTGTTTAAACGGTACCAGCCATATACAAAGTATAAATAACCTCAATTTTTTCTAAAACGGCTCTAAGGATTTTGTCAATTTTTCGCAAACGATTTTGTCAAATTGAATGAAATTTAATTTATTTACTACTTACTGCTGTTTGTAACAATTCGAAATAATTAGTTTTGACCCAACTAAACTGAGTTTTCAGTTTTGAAAAATAACGGAAAATCATTATTATTCATATATACAACGGAATAAACGATCGTATAATCACATTTCGACATTATTTGTATAATGTTATAATCAAAAAGAATATTATTTTGTATTTTTGCCAAATAATAAAAATCGTTAAATTTTCTAATGCTTGGCCCAACTCGCTGTGAATGAGAAAGTTGCGTACGACACAGTCGTGTACCCACTACTCGTTTGTTAAAAATTTAAGAAAAATATCGCAACAATTAACAATATGTACTACGTTGATCACTTCACAAAAATGTTATTTAAAATTATTTTTTAAATTGTTTCATACTTTAGAAGAATGAATCAACAAATATTTTAAGACCTCACGTTAAAAAAAATCGTTTTTAAAATTGGTCTCCAAAAACTCGGATGGGTAAAGGTATTTTACGGTTTCCCAGATTGCAGAATCATTTTCGAAACATGGTGTTACTTGTAATCAAGTATCCATAGAACTTTTGTTGGCGCTCGAATGAGGCGTTTTTAAAAATTGGTCTCCAAAAACTCGGATGGGTAAAGGTATTGTACGGTTCCGCAGATTGCAGAATCATTTTCGAAACATGGTGTTACTTGTAATCAAGTATCCATAGAACTTTTGTTGGCGCTCGAATGAGGCGTTTAACTTGCATTTATAGATACCCATTGCTAAGGTAGCACGCGGGCATATGCAAGAAAATAATTAAAAGGTGATGCTAGTGTGCTTCAATGATATACTCTAGTTGCCAGTAAGAGATAGTCACTCCATCCCGATCCTATGTAAAAGCGAGTGATCGGGATAATACGGAAGGAAGGCTGCTAGTTTTCGCAGAGCGGTGTCACAATAGATTTTGATATCCTCTTCTACTTCAGGATCACTACATTTCCTGCATAAATGATGATGCAGCATGCTGCATGCCCGTAGGAGTGTATTAATTTTTTCTGTAACATATAGAGAAATAATTTCGATAGCTATACCTTAAAGAATCTATATGGATTGATTCATAATCGCTAGCTTAGTCAAAAGAGCCATACCTGCCTGTCCATCCGCCCGTCTGTGAGTTACAGATTTATGAGCTAGAAGGATGAAATTTGGTATATGGACTCTCTGTTCGACAAAACAAAACAAGTATATATATTTTCAAAATCCGCCAATTGTCAAAAAAGCGTTGTTTTTGGTCAAACATTCTCAATATTTT
Organism: Rhingia campestris; assembly: GCA_932526625.1. Classification (NCBI taxonomy): domain Eukaryota; kingdom Metazoa; phylum Arthropoda; class Insecta; order Diptera; family Syrphidae; genus Rhingia; species Rhingia campestris. The sequence continues at coordinate 101,608,627 of OW052184.1, forward strand.
TTGGGGCGTTTTCATAAAAAAACGATTTGTAAAACCCATTCATATGCATATGCCAAACGTTTTCGTATGGCATATGCCATATAATATAAAAGATATCTAAATCTTTTATAGTTCTGAACAAGATGGGGTCATTTTCTATATTTGATTCCAATTCAGTTTCACTTTCACGCTCACTTTCTTGGGAATATTTGCTTTAAATGTGCGGATCGTTAAATACCCTTTCCCATCCCATCCTAAAAATTAAATTCCCCAAAGTGTGGGCTTTATGGCGATGAAATATTGAAAATGAAAATGTCACAACATACAGTGTCGCTCACTTGAATAGCACCCCCCTTTGCTGTGAGTTTTAAGCTTAATATCTTCAAAAATAATTATGGTAATGACTTGTTTTTTTTCTAATGAAAGTTTATTAAATTCTGTAAATAAAACAGAAGGAATGGAATTCATATTTACAGTGGTAATTTTTTTTATAGATTTTGAAGCGATATGACTCAAAATATACACATCACATTTTGGCTCACTTGAATAGCACCCCCTAATAAAAAAATTATTTAAAAATGTTTTCACACTGTTGGACTTAAAAATTTATTAGCAACACAATTAAGAATTAAATTTTGAATTGAATTTGAATTAAAAAAAAAAAAATTAGTAACGGGTGCTTCCGCCTTTGTTATAAATAACCTCATACATCCTGTTAGGTAGGAAATCATACAATTTCTTGATGTAATCCAGCGAAATGGAGGCCCAGCTACTTCTAATTGCTGCTATTAGCTCCTCCTTATTGGAGTATTGCTTCCCTGATTCGTACACCTTCCGAGCAAACCATCCCCAAACATTTTCGATGATGTTTAGGTCTGGCGAGTATGGTGGCCAATCCAACAATAAAATGTTTTGACGCCCAAGAAATTGTTTTACCACTCTGGCATTGTGAATTGGTGCGTTATCCTGCTGCAATATCCACGGCAAATAACCAAATAATCCATTAATGGAAGGGATAACGTTCTCTAGCACTCCAATGTAGGACTGAGCGTTCATACGAGGAGTTAGGAACTGCAACTCCAAAGTGCCATAGTACGTTATGGCTCCCCAAATCATAACACCGCCAACTCGACTGTGCAAACGATCCAATTGATGTTCCTCCTTCCGCAAATCATGAAAGTAATAATCAAAACCGTCAGGATCCTCTAAATTAATTTTTTTTTCGTCGGAGAAAACAACACGGTACCATTCCTTGCTCCATGTCATGTTAGCACGGCAGAAACTAAGGCGTTGCTCTTTGCGATATGGGTTAAGCGGTGTTTTTATACCCTATCCCATAGGGGTATATTAGTTTTGATACTTAGTTTGTAACATAGAGAAATAATTTTGCTACATATACCTCAAAGTATATGGATCGACTCAGAATCGCTATATTTCGTCAATATACCATTTTAACCCACGCCCACTTTTTGGGGGCGTTTTTATATAAAAACCATTTTTATACACTACCCCATAACATATTATGCAGGAGAAAACCTTGTCTTTTGTAGAACCGTAAAATTGTTTTGTAAGCAGTCTGAAGAATTTGTTGCCACTATATCATTTTTTCTATTTTATCCACATCGTGTTTTTAGCCATGCCCCCTTTTTGGGGATTTTAGTTTTATGGATAGGATGGGATAGGTTTTTCAACGATCCGCACAGCGGATTGTAGCCTTCTCATATGTTTTTCTTTAATTTCAATCGCTTTAAGTGCTTAGCCTTCGAAATAATCCGCTTCACTGTGGACACGCTTGCTTTAACACCACTTTTTTCTCTTATTTTGGGTGCAGAGTCGTGCGAATTTGACGCGAGCCGCAGAATTGCTCTTTTCCAGCTGGGGTAACGGCACTAACTGTTCGTCCTTTCATGTTTTTGCCATAGTTGGACTCGTTCCGTAAAAATGTGGATATCACTTTGCGGCTTCGTTGAGTTTTTTTGGCTATTTGGTGAATAGACAGGCCACACTCACTGTAGCCTTGATTTTAGCTTTCTCGTCCTCTGTCAGTGATTTGCCACGACCCATTTTAACTAAAATTATCTTAAATTAATTAAATGATTATTAGAAAATCTATAAAAAAAATTACCACTGTAAATATGAATTCCATTCCTTCTGTTTTATTTACAGAATTTAATAAACTTTCATTAGAAAGTGAGCGGCACTGTATTGTTCAGACAGTTCTTCAACATCTTTTATGGTTCGACAACAAACAACGTTTTTCTATTACAGGTATACAAATGCAATAGAAAAACGTTGTTTGTTGTCGAACCATACAAGATTTTGAAGAACTGTCTGAACAATATGTTTCTTGGGTAGATAAGGTATACAAATGGCTTTTCTTGAAAAACGCTTCCAAAAAGTGGGCGTGGGCTAAAACGGTCTTAAGAAGAAATATTCATGTTAATATTACCAATGATTTTGCATCAATTTTTTTTGCGAATATTTTAAAATTTGACTGAAAATGTTTTTTTTAATTTAAAACGCCACCAAAAAGTGGGCGTTGAAAAAAATGATGTTCAGGCACTTTTTCAAAATTTTCTACCGTTTGGCCAAAAACAACGTTTTTCTGAAAAGTGGGCGTGGAAGTGAGCGGATTTTCAAAATGTTTACACATGTTCTGAAGCAAAGCACAAGGATCCAATGTATCAAATTTCATTCTCCAAGCTCAAAATTTAGAAAAAAAATTTGGCGGGCTCAGTAGCGCGATGGTTGGTGCAATGAACTGCAGCGCAGAAGGTCTGGGTTCGATTTCCAGCCGTAGCAACACCTAAATGATTTTTTACTCTCTCTCCTCCTCCTCTCGTGATTATCTGACAAATCATCCGAGTAGTATTAATTGTAAAGAAAAGCTTATCTCAACTTAGCCTTTCGGATTCGGCATAAAACAGGAGGTCCCGCCATCGTGCAAGTAGTACACACGCACACATGAAGGTGAGAAAGTTCCGCTCTGGGTACTAGCCTGTTGCGCCAAAAATTGTTATTTTCCGTTAGCCAAAAATTTAAGGCCTGAAAATCGCTGAAATACAGACGGACAGACAGACATGGCTTAATCGACTCAGTGAACGATTCTGAGTCGATCCATATAGGTTGAGGTATATTTAGCTTAATCAAATACGTTAAAAACTTGGGCTTACTAGAAATACATGTTGGTTTATACCGAGATGCTAGATTGTATCTCAACCTCAACAAAGTTTTAAGACATATGTTTATGTGTAGCAACAGAAATGGCTGCAGATCGCTATAAAAACTGTGGGCGTGTATTTTGTTTCCAGATCTCAGATTTGCGCTTTTTCATTAAAACGTATTCTTCGTATTTAATCCCCCCGCTAACCCCTCAGTTTATGACGTTTTAATGATAGCAGAATCAAATATGTAAATCTATATATACAGTATACAATATACATATTACATTTATTATAAATAAGACTGAATTTCATTTGAAACGTGATTACATTTTACCAATAATATTTGCATAGCTTTTCAAGGAATCAATCTATTCATAGATTCATAGGATTGCCTTATTTCATTTTTGGATTCAATGAAACATTTACCTTACAGGCTATTCCACTTAATAAGTGATGAGGTGTAAAGCTATGTGTAGCTTCATAGAAAGCGAATCGATTTTATATGTACAAAACCGAAAGATAGATATCAATGTTGGCATAGTCACGGAATCGATGTTAATTCAATGAATGTGTATTTTATGGAATTCAAATTACAGAAAAGGCCAATTTCACTTTAAAAGTATGTTACATTGTCGATAATAATAATTTTATAAAATAACACCCAGATAAATAATCGTCTAGTGCAAGAATGTTATTTTGTTTCCCGATAATATATTGCTACAAAAATCGGATTTTTATTTCTGTGACCGTATGAACTAATGCGGTAATACAATGAAAATACATCATTTCTTTGTATCTACCAATAAATTGTAATATTTAGTACTATTCCGTCATTGTACGGTCCTTACCGAAGTAGTCTAAAACAATGATACCACGCTGATACCAAAGTAAAACGATTGGTGGGTGCACGACTGGGTCGTGCAGGATTGTTGTGAGTCTAGGTAAGCCACGGGGCAACTTAGATGCTGGACTCGTCGGACGGGGGTAGTTCTTGCCCCTTCCCCAAAACATCCCAGCTCAACAAACATTTTGTCTCGTGCCAGATAATAAGAAAATTAAAAAAAGAATAAAGAAAACTACTTTACTTCGACCTCGGACGGAAAATAAGGACTCTAAAAGGAAAAGATAGAAAGAGAAGAAAGAGGAAAATGAAACATTAAAATGCCTTTGCCAATACACTTGAAAAAGACTGGGAAAATAACCGCGAACTACAAACTAACTAACACTAATAAAGAAAGGAAAATACCTTTTTTTTTAAAACTAAAACTAAAAATCTATAAACTAACCGAAGACGATCGAACTCATCACAGTAATTTCAAGCATATCGGTTCGATAAAATCCCGAAATATGCCAGATATTGTTGGCAGAGCATGGCCTTCCCACCCCTTTGTGTCTCGCGCACGTAACACAGACGATGGCTATCCTCTGGCCAAGTCTATGAGGAATAGCCCCTTAATAACTCCACAGTCGCAATCAAAGTCCTGAAAAGTTAAATCAAAATAGTCACGTCATGTCCTGTCGTCGTTCGTAAAAGTCACTTCACGTCATGTCATTGCACCAAAAGACGGGCCCGCCTACCGTCTACACACCACCAGCGAAAAAGGTTTAAGCACACATTATTAACAACAATAATTTCAACCACAATATTTATCACAAATCCATTAATTTATTTAATAAAAAAAAATCTCGAATCAAAAAGAAAAATCCTGCTTAACTGGGAAAACGCCCCCAAAAAGTGGGCGTGGCAAAAAACGTTCTATCGACGAAATATAGATATTGCGATTGTCTAAACATGCTGCTCAGACACTTTTTTTAAAATTCCTTACGGTTTGGCCAAAAATTACGTTTTCCTAAAAAGGGGGCGTGGCAGTGGGCGGATTTCAAAAATTTGTACACTTGTTCTGGTGGCACGGACGAGGATCTTATATACCAAATTTCATTATCCTAGCTCAATATTTAAGGCCCAAAAATCGGTGACGAACAGACAGACGGACGGACGGACAGACAGACAGACAGACAGACATGGCTTATTCGACTCAGCTAGCGATTCTGAGTCGATCCATATACTTTGAGGTATATGTAGCTAAATTATTTCTCTATGTGAAAAACTAAGTATCAAAACTAATATACCCCTATGGGATAGGGTATAAAAATGGCCTAGAATTATGACCAAAACAAGCTTGGATACGAAGTTTGAAGAAAACCGGTCAAGCCGTTTAGGCTGGGGAGACCATTACGGACCGACGGACGGAATTCCAAAAAACACTTTTTTAGGCTCCGCTATCATCGTAATGTTCGAATCAATCAAAATCTCGAGGTCGAAAATTTTTACGAAAACAATATCTTTCTGTAAGAGAAAGTTAAAAAACGAGTGGTGGGTGCACGACTGGGTCGTACGCAACTTTCTCTTTCACAGCGAGTTAGGCGTTAGATCAAACAGTACGCGTTTTGATTATTAATGCTTAAAATGATATAAATAATGTCGAAATGTGATTATACGAACGTTTACTCCGAAATTTGAAGGAATCGGTGTCTCTGTGAATAATAATTATTTTTCTTTATTGACCAAAACTGAAAATTCCGTTTAGTGATAGTTGGGCTACAACTAATTATGTGGAATTGTTTAAAACTTTAAAAATAGTATATATATTAAATTTCATTCAATTTGACTTAGTAGTTTGCAAGAAATTAACAATTTTCTTTATATGGCCTGAATGATAAAATCCGTTATATGGATTTTCTCGAAAAAAACTGGGTATGCAGTTTTGTTGGAACCAATATGCTTATAGTATATATAAAGTTTAATCAAAATCGTTAGAGCCGTTTTCGAGAAAATTGAGGTTATGTGTAATTTTTATATGGCAGGTACCGTAAAAGACATGGCAAAAAGCAAACAAAACGAGTGGTGGGTGCACGACTGAGTCGTACGTAACTTTCTCTTTCACAGCGAGTTGGTCATTAGATCAAATAGTAAGTACGCATTTTGATTATTGATGCTAAAAATGGTATAAATAATGTCGAAACGTTTTTATACGAACGTTTACTCTGAAATTTGAAGGAATCGGTGTCTATTTGAATAATAATGAATTTCCGTTATTAGCCAAAACTGAAAATTTCGTTTAGTGATAGTTGGGCTAAAACGAATTATGTAGGATTGCTTCAAGCTGTAATAGTAGTATATATATTTAATTTCATTCAATTTGACATAATAGTTTGCGAGAAATTAACAATTTTCTTTATATGGCCTATATGACAAAATCCGTTATATGGATTTTCTCGAAAAAACTGGGTATGCAGATTTGTTTGAACTAATATGCTTATAGTATATATAAGGTTTAATCAAAATCTTTAGAGCCCTTTTCGAGAAAATTGAGGTTATGTGTAATTTTTATATGGCAGGTACCCTTATTAACATGGCTAAAAGCAAACAAAAAATGGCCTAGAATTATGACCAAAACAAGCTTGGATACGAAGTTTGAAGAAAATCCGTCAAGTCGTTTAGGCTGGGGAGACCATTACGGACAGACGGACCGACGGACCGAATTCCAAAAACCACTTTTTTAGGCTCCGCTATCATCGTAATGTCAGAATCAATCAAAATCTCGAGGCCGAAAATTTTCACGAAAACAATATCTTTCTCTTTGTTAGAGAAAGTTAAAAACGGTGACCCTAAATGCAAAAATTACTTTTCTTGTTTTTCCTGGTAGGTAGTAGATTCGGCTGTTAAGATTCGCTCCGTTTAATTGTTGGTTTGACTTAGCGTGTAAATATGATAGTCCAGAGTTCGACAACAATGATGAAACTCCGCCAAGACATACATACTTCACTTGTATTAATGGTGTGGTAAAGTTGTCATCAAATTTTGATGTTATTCTTCTATGAGAAAACTTGATCCATGTCGCCGATAGACTTATAGTGTCAAACTTTTAGTGATAAAGGATATGATGAAATAACAAAAAAGGAAATATCTGCCAACTACAGCCCATACAGGTCCCCAAAGCTATCTTCTCCATTCATTTGTTTGTGCGAAGCTATATTTTGCAACAAAAAAGGGACCTCCAGTTTAGCGCTGATTCCAAACGTGAAATATGAAAAGCTTCTCATAAAAGTTTATTACTCTTGGATGTTTGTCAAACTTTCGCAAGAGGTGAAAAAATAAACGTGGGTGTTGTTACTTTCGGGAGTTGAACCAGCAATCAGGCGGTTAGTAATCCAACCACTGATCACTGGGCTATGCCACACTCAAGGGATGATGTATATATTTAATTAACCTCTTTAAAATATCATCAGTCTCCTTAATCTTCATCCTGGCATGGCCGTTTGTATGGATTTTGTTAACCAAAATCCCCCACGGACATATTAATCAGATGTTCTGGGCGGTGTTCATATAAAGCGGTTAGGAAGTGACTGGGTTCAGTTCACAAATTTACCAATCTTGGGGTGTAGATAAAGGTAGAAGTACCAGGCCAATGGTTCTGGCTTAACAGGCACAGAAAATTCAGATTTATCTTATGAATAGAAATACCCGTGAGGAATGATATAAATGTTAATTTCGAATAAAACACAAATTATTTAGAAAATTATTGTCATTTCTTTTTATTATGATAATATTGGTATTTGCTTTGTTAGCTGTGTGGCTATTGCCACCGTCCTGTTGAAACCACATATCGCCCACATCCATATCTTCCGATTCGGGTCATAAAAAGTTCGTTATCATCTCACGATAGCGAACACCATTCACAGTAACTGCCTGACCGGCCTCATTTTGGAAAAAAATGCGGCCCGATGATGCCGCACCAAACAGTAACTCTTTGTGGGTGCATTGGTTTTCGACAATCACTCTTGGATTATCATTCGCCCAAATGCGGCAATTCTGCTTATTGACGAATCCACTGAGGTGAAAATGTGCCTCATCACTAAAGATGATTTTCTTTAAAAATTGATCATCCACTGTTGCCACCATTCTGACCATTGGCGACGCTTGAAATAGTCAAGAGACTTTAGTTCTTGAGTCAATTACACCTTGTAAGCGTGTAAATGCAAGTCTTTATGCATAATGTTCATCAACGACGAGCGTAAGAGGTACAAATGTTGGGCACGACGACGAGTTGAGGTGGAAGGCTCTTCAGCCACACTATCGCGAACAGCAGCAATATTTTCTGCAGTACAAGCTGTACGAGCATTCACTGGTGTTTTCACATCTCCTACAGACCCAGTTTGCTCAAATTTTTGCACGATTTTTCCGATTGTACACACATTTGGACGATTAAATTGACCGAAAAAAATTACGAAGTGCACGATATGCATTTTGATTTGAACGTCCATTTTCATAATAAGCATGAATAACTTTAACACGTTTGCTCGATTGTGTATCTTTCCATGGTTCAAATTGAGAAATGTCAAATTAAAATCTAACCACTCGTTATAATGTCTTGAAGAAAACAACAACACCCTCCACAACATTATAGTCAAGAACAATTAAAGCGCTTAGAATATGAGGGGCCTAAGCTATGTTTTTACGTAATTTATGCCTGCAAATACTGCAAATATGTCGCAAATCATGTCTTTTGAATAAAAAATATTACTTACATTATAAAACACTTTGTTTAGCTCACATTTTTTTATGGTTTTTTTATCAAAAGAGTTATAGATAAACAACTTTAAACGCTGTTTACTCAAATTTTTGAAGTTAACGCTCAGGCCCTTCATATTCTAAGCACTTTAATTGCTACGGGTATAAGTAGAGTTATCATTCCTAAACATGTCGGCTTAGAATATTTATTTTGACTTTTTGGAGCATTCTTCTATATCGAGAAAAACAGTCATGGTGTTCTCCTTTCTACTTAGTAATTTTGGGATGACACTTACATGACATTAAAAAAACTTTTTCGAACTACACTAGTCGGCATAAGTATTTTGACGAAATAAAAATCGTGCATTTTTGAGTTTAACTTCTAAATGGCTTGACAAGAATTCATGTTTATTTTTTCATTTTTATATATAACTAATACAAACTTAAAAATAGGCAAACAAATATTTTTTCATAGAAGTAAAAAAAGATATAAATTAATTTGTAATTTCGTGTGTTGGCATAAGTATTTTGACAAGTATATAACTCTAAGAAAAAACATTTTAAACTTAACAAAAGTAAATAAATAAAGAAGAATTTAGTAAAATATATAACCTCCTTTGGCTTCAATAACTTTTTGAAGGCGTCTCGGTACTGAATCTACTAAATTTTGAAGAATCTCTGGAGATATCTCTTCCCAAAGGGAAGTGACCTCAGAAATCGTCTCCTCTCTGGTTTTATTTAAAGAAACTGTTCTTTTGCGTTTCAAAAGAGACCAGACGTTTTCTATTATATTTAAATCTGGACTTTGAGGTGGCCAGTCCAAAGTGGCAACACCAACATCCTTCAAAAATTTAGTTATCATCCGGGCTTTGTGGCATGGGGCATTGTCCTGTTGCAGGATAAATGATTCACCAATAAGCCTACCTCCGGAAGGAAAGGCATTATCATTTAGGGTTCTTAAATATTGACCTTGGTTCATCGAGCCGGTGATAGGAACCAATTCACCCAGGCCATTATACGCAACACATCTCCAGAACATGACAGAGCCTCCACCATGGCTCACTTTTTGACAAACGGGGCGTCTTTTTTGCCGTTCTACCTTTGGCAATCTAACGTAAAATTTGTTTTTTGATGAGTTATACTCAAAGGAGCTTTCATCTGTCCATAGAACGCTTCTCCAGTACTCCTTTGGCTTGTGCAGATGTTCCTTTGCGAAAGACAGTCTTTTAAGCTTGTTTACCTTTGATATGTACGGCACGTCCTTAGCTTAAAATGTTTTAAAATCTCCTTCCATTAAACGTCGTCGGACAGTGCGCTCACTGATTGGATTCGTTGCCGTCAAATTCCATTGATTTGCAGCAGTTTGAGGCTTCAGGAATATATTTCTTTTAAATTCCCGTAGAAGGGTTCGGTCTTCAGTGGGCGTTGTTTTGCGCTTAGCACCTGATCTCATTAGGTTTGTGATGTCATTATGCTTTTTAAACTTATTGATTTGATAGTGCACAGTTTGACGCGACACATTAAACTCACTTGCTATGTCTTTTACTGCCGTTCCAGCGTTAAACTTCGCTACCATTGAAGATCTGACAACCAAACTCAACTCAGCCGTTTTACCCATGGTTTTTAATAAATTTTAATAAATTTTTATTTTGTTATCAACGTTTAATGTAAATTAAAGTTAACTAGAACTACACAAGTTTTTGGTTATCACGTGCTCAAAACTGTTAAAATATTTACACAAAGTTTCCGTCAAAATACTTATGCCACGTAAAAATTCTTTTACTGCATGCGTTCTTATCAGCAGAAAGAGAATGCAAAAGGTAAACAATACAAAACTTGGCATGCATAGAGCTAAAAATAGATTCTTTGTTTCGCGCATCATTTTTGCACCGTTGTTTTAACGATACCAAGCAAAGTTAGTCTCAATAGTCACAAAAAGGTTTCGTCAAAATACTTATGTCGACTAGTGTACGTCGTAAGCAAATTCTCCCACACGTATATTTTATGTAAAGGAAGATAGACTGATATGTCCAAGATCCCTTGGTTTTGAAAATATGTATTCGCCTAACCATCATCCGGATCATGGTAATGTGAACCAAATTCAGACCTCATACCAGATTCCTAGCAAAAAACTATATCCCTTTGTTTCTTATGAAGTTCAGTAGGCTTTTTGATGGTTCACAGAAGTTTTCCTTTTGCGATAATGTCATTATTGTTGCCATTGCTTGACTTTTCTGTTAGAAACATTGAAAAAGTGAGAGTCAAAGTATTGTTGTAAAATTATTTAAAAAAAAATACAAAATAACCCATCAGTCGATCGAGAGTTCTACTCTGTGTATCGTTCCGAAAATGAAAATTTACGAATACATATACTTTTTGATCCCTATCGTAGAAGACGAATAAAATTTACTAAAGGGTCCGCCAAATAACTTTTTTTTGTTTGAAAATGCTATAAAAAAACTACTGAATATTTTCTCAAATTTCTTTTTTTATTTGAAAGTACAATCCTTCCGGTTAATAATGGAAAATAATTTCATTCAAATGGCTGCCTCGGCTGGCCATGTAGTAGCCTACACGATCGGTCCGATTTTTAAGCACATTATCGATTGTGTGCTGCTGTATTTCAACAATGGCTTCACGAATATTGTCCTTTAAAGTGTCAATTGTCTCTGGCTTGTCGGCGTAACACTTATCTTTTACGGCACCCCACAAATAATAGTCCAACGGTGTCAAATCGCAGCTCCGAGGTGGCCAAACGACATCAGCTCTGCGGCTGGTAATGCGATCTTCAAAATCAAGGCGCAAAACATCGAGTGTAGCTTCGGCTTTGTGGCACGTAGTGCCGTCCTGTTGAAACCAAATGTTGCCAATATCCTCCTCTTCAATTTTTGTGAACAAAAATTCGTTCAACATGGCCCGATAACTATCGCCATTGACAGTAACGGCCACTCCTTGCTCATATTTGAAGAAAAGTGGCCCAATTATGCCCCTGGACCAAAATCCGCACCAAACGGTGACTCGATTTGGGTGTATCGGCTTTTCAATGTATGCGTGCGGGTTTTCTGTGCCCCATATGCGACAATTTTGCTTGTTTACATACCCGCCAAGATCAAAATGAGCTTCATTTGAAAAGATGATTTTTTTTCTTGGCAACATCGGCATCTTCTCTAAGTCGATCGCAGGCGAAACGTATTGGATGGTCAGTTGGCTTCAACTCCTGAACCAATTGGACTTTGTATGGCGTCATACCAAGGTCTTTATGCAAAATTCGTCTCAATGATGTCTCCGAAATGTTCAATTGTTGAGAACGACGGTGAATTGATGTTGATGGCGCTTCACGTACACTTTCTGCCACAGCAGCAATATTCTCGGGTGTACGCACTGTTTTTGGCTTTTCACGCTTTGGTTTATCGATGAGGATGCCAGTTTCTTTCACTTTTTTCACAAGATAACGAACATACGGAGATGACGGTGCTTCTCTTCTTCCAAAATCCGTACGCAATTTTCGCACACATTCTGCATCATTACCATGATTTTCAAAGTAATGTCGCAATATTTCCCAGCGTTGTTCAAGCGTATACACAACCATATTCGTTCAGCGGAAGGATAAAACTAATTATCTGTCAAATCAGATATGAGCTAAGTGTTACCATTCACGAAATAAGCACTAGTTGAAAAAAAAACGTTAGATGGCGGACCCGTTACTTTCGAATATAAAAAAACAGAAAACGCCGAAAACAGAATTTGGTTACCTGGGCAAGAAGTATTAATAGATTTCATAAGTATAACAGAGTAGCAATTAAAAAATGGAGCAAAAAACCCCTTTGGAGTAGGGTCTCCTTTCCAGTTTACCCACCCTGTAGAATGATATTATAAAAAAAAATCAGGAGTTCAGTGACTACGCACCACCACTTTCTACACTCAGAGTAAGGCCCCTGTTCCAGTTGGCCCACCCTGTAGAAGGTTTTCATACAAAAATTCAGGAGTTCAGTGACCATGCACCACCAACACCAACACCACCTCCACTCTGGGTTTTATCTGTCAGATAGTAATCTATGATCTTATGTTCGGCTTCACAGACTCATGACAGACCTAAAACAATGAGAACATAAGTCACCCTACGTGTTGACAGTACGAATATGTATAGATACATTCCGTATTTGTATCACCCACAATACACCGCGTACAGATACACCATACAGTAATGGATGTCGTGAGATATGTTCGAAGCGGCCACCATCTAAATCAGACGTCCGGACAGCAGTTTCTACTTTTTTTTAGCTTCCTCTATGTGGTAAAAAAATATATAAAAAAAATGACTCCAGGTCCAGACATTGGTTGCTTGGCTGGACCGAGCTTCAGTCAGATAGTTTCCTATAATACCGCGTGTATACACTTTGTTCACGCTGCCGATTTAATGAGACAGTCGGGTGTCGGTGGCATTTTTATGCGACTGTCAGACGAGCATACTAAATCACCATGCCGCGCAGATATCTTTATGCACTTTTAGTGATGACCTTTTTCCTCCTTCCTGTGCGTTCGGAATATGGAGTCTGAACTTGCCGACACACCACCATGATCATCAATTGAGAGGCGGCTGTATGTGTTGGTGGTGCGCAATTTTTCCATTAAGCTAATGTCATCCGCTTGTGCGTAATTTTACGTTGATAACTTAATCAGCGCTTTAGATGTCAGTCGGTCGGCCGGTCTTTGGCTGAGGGTGTTTATGTCTGGTATGTCTGCGGTCTGGAAATATTTATCGATCGACTGAAACAGGTAGGTGGTCGGATGTTGGTATTGTTCAATCTGTTGCATACAGGGTGTCTACCTTTATTGGCAGTATTGATGAGCTGGATAAGGAGTTGATGTAAATGAGCGAGTAGTCAACTCAATAGGCTTAGATGAGTATTCTTCAACCGTAGTAAGGTTAGGTTGGGTTGGGAGGTTTATGAGGTTGGCAGTGTTAGTTTTCCGTCATCTCTATCAGGTGAATATAGACCCATTGTGATGCCTTTCGGGGTCCACGTGTGTGGTTTGTTCCTTCATTTCACCTATTGTTACCCATTGTTGTTAGTCCCTTTCCAGCCTTAAAAACATAAAAAGATTAGAAAGAGGAATTTCGAATAGGTACGTTAGGTCATGGAAAAAGTATTTTCCTAAATTTTTCATTGTTAATTGATTGAGGCCTGGGCAGTGGCACAAAAAGTGGAGGGTATACTCGTTTATTTCTTCATCACCGCAGGTCATCATCTACAAGATGCATTTTCAGTTTGTGGCTTTTAAGTAAGTTGTATCCAGGATCCCTAGTAGTGTCAAAATAGATTTCCTCTTTCTTTGAAGTAGTTTGTGGGTTCTGGATTTGTTAAACTCAGGCCACATCTTTTTGGATGTTTCACAGGTAGGGAGAGAGTTCCACCTGTTTTTTTTTTTTGGCGATATTCAGTGTTTTCTCTCCCACCCGTGATTTAAGGTCACATAGTGGCGGTTTGACAGAATGGTATGCCAGATCAATGCTCGTGGCAGATCCTTTCCTCGCCAGTTTATCAGCAATTGCATTGCCCTGTATGCCTCTGTGTCCGGGGACCCAGCAGAGCTTAACATATTGTTGGACGCCAAGAACCTTTAGCTCTTCACGACAACGCTTCACAAGCCTAGCTTTTATTTCGACACCAGAGATTGCTTTGATTGCAGCTTGATTGTTAATGAAGATGTTAATATCATCTGGTGGAATTGCCAGCATTGAGGTCGCTTTGGTTGCCTCTGCTACTGCCAATATCTCAGCCTGGAACACAAAGATGTGCTTAGGGAGACGAAAAGTGATGTTCGGCTTTAGTGTTTCAGAAAACACTCTAGCTCCCACGCTTTCGTAGTAAAATTTTATTTTGAACGACAGTTTCAAATTAACCTAACATCACCCAGCTTATAGATTTGCAGAATACGTCCTCACCTCATATAACGAATGACGTGTCCCAATTGTATTTTTTTTTTTTTAGTAACTTTCACTTCGGTTTTTGTCCGTCTCCAAATTTTGTTCTCGGCATGGGCCTATTCGTGTATTCCATTTTGGTTTCTTCATCCATAAAACATAATTCACCTAAGGACATAATTTCACATTAAAGTGCAGAGTGCACATTTTCTTCACCATCATTATCCCTTTTCATCTCTCATGAAAATTCCATCAATTATAATTCATTGGCATGAAGCAGAAGTTCCATCGTCATCAGTAGACCATGGCTTAAGTGCATCACATACATATGCTCTATACCAGCGGAAAGGATATGTCGCACAAAAAGAAAGTGAAAAAGAAAAATATACAACACGACACACAATTCCCCACATGGTTTTCAGTGAGCATAAGGACAAAACTGAACGGCAAAACAAGAGTCACCACCAACATTATCCTCAGCTTCACTTCTTATGCATCCATATAATAGTCCTTACATATACATATATATGAGTGCAAAATAGTGTAGAGGTTATCCACTTCGTTTACGTCTAGGACTGCATTCATTTGTCAGTCAGTGCACACAACGGCTTAACCGGAGCACACAATTGAAGACGACAATAGGAAGGACATACTTAGGCAAAAGTGAACCAAACAAAAAAAAGAAACCAAGCGAGCTGAATAAAAACGCAAGGACACTGCCACTTGTACTTATATGATAAGTACTCTTGCCCCCTAAGTGAGTGGGCTAATGCATGACATTCATTTGGGTGGATAAGCATCCACTAAATCAAACAGGAATGCTAAATGCATATCTATCTCATTTGCTATGCATTATGAGGATTGTTGACGGGAACAATCCTTGCATTACCACGGAAGCAATAAGTCGGACTTGAGTGGTTAATGAATATTCAGGTCATTTTCGAGAGAGTGGTTTATGTTGATGGTTTTGAATTAATAGTTTCCAGGTCCTGTTCCAATGTCATGCTATGCCTGAAGGAGTTTCTCTTAAGACTCCGACTTCTAAGAAGATTAATTTCCAAAGAATTCAAAGCCCCCATTGTTCTTAGTTTTCTATTCAGCTGTGAAATCCTTAACACCTGAAATATGATTAAAAGTCGTAAGAAGGAAGTGCGGCGATGACAGGGTGGTAAAATCAATTTTCCTAAGTGAGAGAGTAGGTCTTTTGCATTGGTATTCAAATGAAAGCACCTAAGCGGAAGAGACCTATCAAAAGAACTACACTCGTTAGTTGGGAACGAAAAGGATAAAAGTTCATTCAGGCATCGTCTAGGAAATATTCACAGAATGATTTTTGTTTTAATGTTCTGTGTTAACGAGATTTTAGCTGTAGATTGATGAAGGAAATAATAGAAGTCTATCAAGAATATGAGTTTTTTTTTTTCAAAATCGGAGGAGTAATGTGATTAATGAACGACCTAGATGTCGTCCTCTTGATGTATTTTAAATTCAAAAGATTTTGGAGCGAAATCTTTGATTACTAGAGACGTAAAGATGCTCTTATTGTCCTCGGAAATATTTCCCTGAAGTCTCCTGATATCTTGAGTAAAGCCGAATGACGTGTATAAGTGTTCCTTTGATTACTTACTTAATTAATAAAGTGGGGTACAAGGAGAAGTGATTTTCCTTAAAAAGTGAAAGGATATCCTCATCGCGTTTAGTGCAATAATCACGGTCATTAGTAGTTCAAGAATGGGCTTTTCTTTAGTAAATCTCTATCTTAGTCCGCAAAACAGTAGTTGGCGAGTGCAATTCTTCGCCTGAGGAACAGGGTAAACTCCAACTTAATATCCCCTACCTAAATACAAAAAAAAACAAATTGTTGGCGCGACAGGCTCGTTAGTACCCAGGGCCGACCTTTCTCACAACCATTCATGTATGCGTGTGTAATTCTTACACGAGGAGGGAGCACCTGTTTTATGCCGAATCCGAACGGCTAAGTTGAGATAAGCTTTTCTTGACAACTGATACTACTCGGATGATTTGTCAGATCACTTGAATGATCCGTAAAATAAATCTATCACTCCAATAGAGGTATCCGTTTGGAAGAAAATTTTTGAAAATGTCTAGCAAATTTTCTACCAGGATAACCATTTCGATTAGTTTTTCAAACAAATCTTCTGACGAAGTGTAACGCACATGATCGCGCATCGGCAATATGTCTTAAGTCAATAATTTTTGACAGCTATGCGTTGAATTTCTTCCGAAATTTTCCGACGAAGAATTCAATCAATCGAACGCGATGATATGTTTTTTTTTATTCCGCAACGGATACCTTGAAAGCAAGTTGAGTTCGGATTGGAACTGACTTTCGTTTCGGATATTGTTGAACGAATACCTCGATTGGGATGCATATTCATCTACATATAACTACCAAAGATGAACTGTGCGAAAGGTAATTATATGTTCTCACAAAAACTGGTTATATCCAGATCAATGAGGCTTTCTGACCATAGGAGGTCAATCGGGATTTCTGACCATATCAATAGCTAAGTCAAGCCATAAAAGCTGTAAAAGGCTTTACTGAAATAAAATTCAAGGTATTTTCCGCTGTTACGGCTGGCTCACAGCATTATTTTTAAGTCGGCTTGGTTCCTGTTTACAGGAATGAGCCCGACAAGGAGAAGCTAGAAGAACTAAAGAGAAATTGGTCTGTCAAATATCAGAATCTGCGACCTCAAGCGACCCAGCTATCGCTCTGTAATCTCTGTGAGTATAAGATCAAATGAACGCCAATAATATGTGGAAATCTGTTACCACCCTCGAACTTCGACATTAGCTCACGTGTTTACCTTAAGCGTTGCCTTGTATGCAACTATGTTCAAGACTCAAGAAAGTAGTTTTTTAGTCAATTTAAATCGAGAGTTAACTTCGAGTTAACCCAGCAACTTTAGTTAATAAACCTTGGGATTAAATGATCAGATGATTTTGACAGATTGACAGCAAACAATTATTTTCAATTCCATTTGTGTGGACATTTTACTAAATTTAAAAAAAAAATACGTGTATTCAGATTTATGCGACTCGAAATTCTTAGAAATATTGAGTTTAACTGCTTTAAGAAGAAAAATACTTATAAGATCTCGACAAAAGTATTTTTAGTTGTTTGGGGATTATGAAACCAAACAGCTGATAAGTGGAAACTGAGCTGTTACAGATTCTATACATTTCGATAACTTTTTGACAGCAAAATCGATAAATCATGAGTGATACCAAATAAAATCCCCACACACGAAGTCATATTTAATCCTGCACGGAAAAACTGGTTCATGAGTTAAATTTATTCCGGGAGTAGTCAACTTTGGGTTAACTCAGCACTGAAAAACCGAGCCTTAATGTCACACCAGCTGGCTTTAGTTTTAATGACTTCTGAAGAGGCTGCTTAAGTTTCGTCAACTTCGAGTAGTTATCCGACGGCATCATTTCAGAGTTCTGATTTTCAGCTGTTGGTGCTTTCATATGAATGATGTTACAGAAAACGTCCATGCTGTTATTACAAAGCTATATGTAGATGTGATAAATGTCGTTTTTGTATGTTATTCGATAATCGTATCCTCCGGTTAGGACTACGATAGGTCTCTTTGTATCACAAATATTCTCTCTGGTTATTAATAATTATATTCGCCCTACGAAATCATAGAAAACCTTTAGACAATTTGCCTGTAATAACGGGTCTACAATGAAGAGGTCTTCCTGCTGTCACACAGGATGATATATTTAGTCAGAATAGCCCTCTTCTTAGAAAACGTATACTTTATGATAAGTGGAGCCAAGCGTACTTTGAGTAAATATATTAAAAACTCCTTAATAGAATGTCTTCAAATTTTCAGTATGAACACAGAATTGACATTCTGCTATGTTGTACTTATCTTGAAATGGTTTTATATAGTCTATACAGTATTGGGGTATACTGTATACTATTTATAAAAAAAAAAAAATACCATTAAATTTTCTGTCAAGGATAATAAATAATTGATATAATCAATCTTTCACCTCTTTTCCCAATTGAAAAGCCTCGTTAATAGAAAAACCATCGCCTGGTTATCCAATTCTGATTCACGAAAAGCTTCTGAAATATTTTCATGAAAAATCAATATATAACGAAATAAAAATACCTTATCATCGTGTCCACGGTACCCATGCTTCATTGAGAGCACGATTAGCACCGAATGTTGCATGGAAATTAAGGACATTCTTTATGGCATGAAATTGCCTATTAGCGTTTGTTGCTTTGCGCCAGATATTTTCTGTTCCCAAAGCTCGTTTGGCAAATCACCTTCAGCACTGTGGGGTGAAACTTAAAAGGACGACAAGAACAAACAACGAAAACTTGTGCCACACAAACAAGGTCTATTGTATGGTCTGATGTCGTCCATTAGCCATCATTGCCAAAGCGAAAAGAACTCAAAAGTTTTTCCATTTCGACCACATTTGTCCCGTTTAAATGACGAGACAATATTTAGACGGATAGTGAGGGGGGGACGCCATTTAATGACCTTGTTGTGGTCGTGGTTGTTAATGGAAAGTCACGTAGGCTATTTGTTTACCAAATCAGGATGCCAGGTGTCAATTGTGGCTGCACAATATGGGTAATTTTGTTGCTTGTGACAGTTTATCTAGCTATCCTGGGAAGTCTTTCGATTTTAGTTCTTTTGTGATGGTTTTTTTTTTTTCGTTGTTATTTGATGTTTTCTCATGTGTAGGAAGGATTCAAAAAAATCATTTCAGTGCTCCTGAGTACCATGGCGATTAGTAACAGAAATCAACAGAAGTTACCTCCCGACTAATGGCTTAAACAAGAAGTGTAGTCTAGTTTTTTTTTCGTCACCAGCTGCAGGTCCAATTACCAACAAAAACATAGATATATATAAGGTAAATATTTCCAAAACCAGAATGGATGCATCTACGGGAGAGCGTAGTGGAGTCCGTTTGAAAAAAGATTTTCACTGGCCCACTTCTTGCCATAATTTCGAATGATCTGTTTGTATCGATTGTCAAGAAAATCTTATATTAATTAATAACTGGTCGAATTTGTTGTAAAAAGTCTAGGTACCGTCATCTAGGTACCATAAAGTATCTACATTCGCAAACAAAAATGGTTGTGAAAAAAAGCCTCGGATGCTTTGAGGCTGTTGCGTCAGTTATTCGTATTTTGTACTTTTTTTACGGGGATCAATATCCATTCCGTAATTTGAGGAAAACCAATTGGAATCTGTTCACTGCTAAAATCTCTGAACACACATTCAGAATTAATGCAAATAATAAGGATGGCGTTATACAATCGTGAACGAAATCGTCACGGTTTATAACAACGCCTTCAATATAGCATGCCCAAATCGTAAAGGTACACATAATAAGAAACAA
Organism: Rhingia campestris; assembly: GCA_932526625.1. Classification (NCBI taxonomy): domain Eukaryota; kingdom Metazoa; phylum Arthropoda; class Insecta; order Diptera; family Syrphidae; genus Rhingia; species Rhingia campestris. The sequence goes on from OW052184.1 coordinate 101,628,671, forward strand.
AATCATTGGTGGTCCAAAGAACTCGCCAATCGCCACAATACATCTAGGGAACTCTTCAAGACGACAAAAAGAACAAACAAACGTAACAGACTGGAATTTCTACAGAATCAGTCTAAGTAAACTCAAAAAAAGAACAGCCAAACGATAGAAAAATCTCTATAATGTAAAAAACGCAGAATAGCAGCCTTCCTAGATATATAGAAGGAGCTTTCAATAACGTAAAAACGGAAGCTATCGAGATGGTACTTGTAAAAGCAGATACAGAAATGGTTATCAGCAACTGGATCTGTAACCATGCTTAAAAAGTGCAACATTTCATCTTCACTTGGCGATTGTACCAAAAGGATAATAAAGAAAAGAGGTACTCCACAGGGAGGTGTTCTATCCCCATTACTCTGGCTACTCGTAGTCAAAAATGTACTAAGGAGACTAGAAATCACCGCAATAAGAATTGTGGCCTATGCAGACGATGTGGTACTCATGGCATGTGGGAAATTCCCATCGACTCTTAGCGCAATCATGCAAACGAGCTGGTCAGAATCCTGCGGTATGGGTGTGAACTCAAAGAAAACAGAACTAGTTCTTTTTACTAGCAAGATATCGATCGCAGAGCTAAAGGCTCTATGCAACCAGAATAAGGTCTAAATTATCTGGGTGCCAGGACACAACAACATTCCAGGAAATGAGAAGGTAGACGAGCTAGCCAGACTAGGATCGTCCAGCTGCATCTCCTTCGACAGTAGAGTTAGACCCCCACTCGCTTTTAAAAAAAACTGACAATAACATAATACACGCAAAGTGTAATAAAATCTAGGTGGCAAAACACAAACACCTGCAAACACACCAAATACCTTTGGACGGAATTAAGTGGTAGCAAATCAAACAAGCTTATAGCTCTGAACAGAGCTTCTATTTCTATAGCGGTGGGAGTGATAACAGGTCACAATCTGTTGGGTAAGCACTCCAATAGAATTATACTAACTGACTCACAACACCTATGCCACCAAATGGCATCAGTACTACCACAAATAGGACGTCGGGCATGGAAGCTTAGGACAACGTACAAAATCTTAGTGAACATGTGTGCCTCATCCGATGGGATTAAGGCTGTCGCCAAAGGACGTGTCTACGTATTTCAACAATTGATAGGTTACTGAAACTGATGATAATATGTCAACGCGTTTATTTGCTTATGCGTTTATTAAGCATAATCTCACCTATGCCCCTTATGTCAACTTTATCCTGCCTTTTGCATTAACATCCAAAAAGTGGTCATAGACAGCTTTCAATTTTCTTTAGGCGATTCTAAGGGGGGTGCCTTATACCCCTATATGCAACGCCATATGAAGTTTGATTTTTAGAGGTTCGGGTGTTTTGTTAACTCTATTTTTCTTCTTCTTCTTTGAAAGACATAGAATTAGGATATGATGACAACAATTTTATGACTCTTCTACCAAAAAAAAAGATGCACACCTATAATCGTACTCTGTCCTGCTTATCGACCCCTTAGAACATTTATTTCAACCATTTAATTTGAGGTATGTGATTCCTATTAATCTGTTTGCTTTTGCTGTGGTTTGATAAACTTAACTCGACCAGATCAGCTTGGTGCATTCGGCGAAATATATGCTCCAATAACATAATTTTTCGTTCGTTTCTTCTTAGTATCAATTGACCAGTCTCTCTATATCAAAATATTCCCTTTGTGGTAGAAACTTCCAATCGGACCCTACACATAACGCTCACCATCGTTAAGCAGCCTCTGACTTCCATGTTCTTTTTTTGCTTCTGAAATATTTGTTGTATAGGGAAGATGGCGCGAAAATTCGAAGTGGAGATTTTTTTTATTCCAAAGAGCTGCCTTATTGTCAGTATCCACGCGATATTTTGGATACGCTCTTGTAGTTGCTGAATACTGATGTCATTTGTTTTTGGATACCTAGTACTATTTCGTTCATTCCATGAGTGGAATGTCAATAAAAGGGTCCTCCATAGAATGGTCCCAAAATTGTAGCAGCAATTTGTTGGCATACTATTTATGGAGAACATACACCTTCAGACTTTATAATGTGTTCGTCAGTAAGCAATTACTCCTCCTTTTCAGCCTTCGCTTTCGCATTTTCAACTATGGGTAGTCCCTGGCGCTTAATCATTAAAGCAATATGACTACTTTGCGTGACCTTTTAATTTGCCACCACCCTACCCAGAATAACCACGTCAAGGTTAGCAAGTATCAAACTTTACTACCTGTGTACTTTACTTCAAAAATCCACCATTACATAAAATAGTTTCTTATCTGCCGATGGTAGTCAAAAAGTGCCACCTCATCACATTGAATAATATAAAATATATCCTTCCCCTGACAATACGTACCTATGTCGTTGCAATATTTTGTCTTCTCTAAATTAACATTAAACAAAAATTCAAGGACACCGCATACGATGTCACCGTTGATGCCATAAGGCATCCCAACACCACCAATATCATTCTGCCACGTACACAAACAGAGCAAACTGCAAACATATTTCGATGTGCATCACGTTTTGAAGTTGAACAAATTGGGTACGAGTGAAAGCATTCGATTGCAACAACAAAACACAACAACATACATGTGTACAGGATTCAGTGAACACCGAGTGTATGATGTGGTGCATCCAGCATACAGAATTCTCACCAGACATATCCGAATGCGCCAACCAAAGGTACACAAACTCAAATCCATATGTCCTCATTAGTCTTCATGTCAGCCAGGGATACGTGTTAGGATTTATGCCTGAAAATTTTGTGAGAGGCCAGCAACAAAAAAGTAGAATGTCGGATCGGCAGAAGAGTCAATAAAGGTTTGGTTTGTTTATTTTTTGTCAAATGAAAGCGAATTTTATGAGTAAGGACTGCCATGACATAGCTAGTTGAAGGACACAAGCACTAAATTATGTTTAGTCAGCAAGGTTGGTGTTTGCATATTTACTAAGTTGAAAACTTGATGGACTATAAACCTTTTCTAAACGATGGGAGGTTAAGTGACGTCACTCAAAAAGGTGATTACAGGATAGCTGTGGAACCAGGTCACGTCTCATTTTATTTATTTTAAGACTGATGTCGCAAAACGTTGCTCGATGTGGATCATAGCCAGGCGACTGCTAACCGGCTTACAGTCAATTACTTTTGACCTGGGTCGGCTCCAAACAATGAATCTAAATCCTATTATGTGCAGCCTTTGGTGATAAATGTCCATGTTTTTCTTTTTTACATACTTAATCCTGTCCATTTTACTCAAATTTACTCAATACTGCTCTGAACCGAGGGATGACAGATTCAAGTGTCAGAGTAGCACCCGGGTGCTTCTCGTAAGTCGTTAACAATGGTCGTTCCGGATCAGGTTGGTATTTGATGGAATCGTTTTCAAATGCTGTTGTTTCTTTTTTAGCTAACAATTTTTCTTATTCTGGCTCGAGGTAACTCCCTCACCACAACATCCAACCTGGAGATCTAGTTCCAATTTATTGGTTACCCTTAAGACTGTGGTTAAGGACCATCAGTACGCACTACGCGATTGAGCGCTGTTGTTGGCCCTTCGGCAACCATCCCTGTTCAAGGGCCTAACTAACCCTTGATATTCCTAGATGACCTGTTGTCCGAATATGTCTAAGCAGCTCATGTAAGTTAATCACTTTATCTATCTTAACTGAGACTGTATAGACGCTATTGTTGACTCCATTCTTCTGCAGCCATCTTGGAAAAGGAAGGGGTGACTTAATATGAGGTCACGTGCGGATTGTTATTCTTCGGATAGAGTCCAGTAAGTTCAGTTCACTTAATTGGTAGCGAACTCCAAACACGAGAACAAATTCAAGACAAATTCTTCACCCCTATAGAGGTATCCGTTCGGAATAATTTCCGAAACGAATGTCAGTTCCACTCGGAGCTCGATTTGTTTCGAGGTATCCATTGCGGAACAAAATAAAAAGAAAGAAAATGGGAGAACCTCAAAAATTGTTAACCTTACGCATATCACCGATGTGCGATCATGTGCGTTACATTTCGTCGGAAAATATCTTCGAAATGCTAATCGCAACAGATTCTTCGGGATAAAATTCTCCGATTTCGAAAATATCGTAGGAAATTGTCTACCAAATGGATACCTCAAAAGTAAGCACCCCTTTGCTTACTTTTGATCTATAGGGAAGAAAGAGCCGAGGTAGTCAAAGTCCTTTACGCCTTTAGAGATAGAATTTCTAAATATTTTCTCTTTGTGGTTATCAATGGCGCTATATATGCATATTGGAGTGTATAGGGTAATACAATCTTTGGATATAGGATTTCGAAATATTTTAACGGTAGATAATCTATGGTATTATATCAATTATATAACTACTACTGTCACAGCTGGTTGGTTTGTCCATTGTTAATCAGTCAGTCACGGATCTTTTTTTTATTTAAATAAATAAAATTTAAAGATAAGCTTATCAGTCCAACATAAGCAGTGAATTATTAACACAAACGTGTTCATATAGAAAAGAAAATAATTTCGAAAAATCCTCTCCAAGCAGTTGTCTGTCTGCATTATACGAATGAACTGCCAAAATTCCACCCCTGTTTTAAAACCAGATCTTAATCTTCACCTAACCTTCATCATCTACCACCAAACCCATCCATCCCACCCGACATTGATATGCGCCTGATTGATCCTTGCACATATCACTGCTTTCCTATTCATGCAACCGTACTTCCAGACTGAAACATTTTCTTTATTTTGCTGTCAATTCTGGATATGATTTGAAGGATCAGTTTGAGCATTTATGAGCTTCTGTACATCTCAGGGAATTAATTTGTAATTAAAGTAAATTTCAAAGACAATTTTCTAAAATCCTTTTTAGCGGTTATGTATATACGTTCCCTTTCTCGGTGTTATCAGGTCCATCAATTTGTTCATATATAGATGAAATATCATGTCTCCGGAGCTGTACTCAAAAAGCGATGGTTGTCGACAGTATTTACAAATAACATTCTGTACAAGATTCCCCGTTATTACCTTTGCACATTCCACATTTGTTTCGTTTTTTCTCAACACTCTCTATTTCCCACTATGGCAACATAATCAATCCCCATCCAAGGGCTCCAACATTTTGAATGCTTTTAATATAAATCAGCATTCAAGGTATATCCTTAAAAAAAATCCCGTGTGCCACAATATCGTTCGCGGGCAAAAAAAATGTTTCATTCCGTGATAGAGGTAATTCTGTTTCGCATAAGGCTGCATACCCTGAGAAGGTTAGAAAAACAGATCCGCTTTGTACCCCCACCAACAATGCAAAATATAATACAATACCTCTTTGCCTGTAGCGGGGGGAACTGTTTTCGTATACCAACCTCCAGAGTAAACGTAAAGTTCCACAAAAAAAAGTGTCTTTTGAAGAATAAAGACTGCTCCCCAATGATTTTGATGCCTCTGGGAATCTGCCCTCCTTTTCCACTTGTCCCCTCTTTTCGTATGTTTTCTAGGGAAAATTTTAGTCTCATGGATGGCAACAAAAGGTGGGAACTTCTCTGGAGAAAATATCCTTTATCGAATTTTTGTCTGCTCTCCCAAATTTCAGGCACCTCCTACAGTGCCTGTCCTTTGATCATTTCCAGTTGCTTGGATGAAAAGCTTATGTTCAATGACATGAAAAGGGTTGATATGGTATCTTTTCGTTGAAATCACCGAGGAAGTGTATTCGATGAGTGAAACAAGGAGGAAAATTGCGAAAATGATTTGGTGGTACGAATCCCTTTTGTTCAAATGGGATCCGCCACCACCACCATAACCATCTTCATCATTGGCCCCCTGGAGCTACTGAGCAGCTGATGTGAATCGTATTTCTGCAATCCTTTCAAGAAGCATCTAGTTTTTATTCGATTAAATTCTTAAACGAAAGAGTGAACAAAGGAATCCCCGAGGGCATTATTATAAAATGGGGAAAAGGGAATGATAAAAAATTCCGCTTTCCGCAAACAATTTTTGCATTAACCCCAACGGAATGTACACGCGAAAGGGTGCAATGAAATAAATATCAAATTTCCGGAATGAGTCCTGTTGACTCGACCTCCCACTTTGTGTATAAGGATGTCTTTATAAGCAAATATTTTAAGTATGTAACCTCGATTTCCAAATAAAGGCAAGCATGGTGTGTCTCCTTCAACTGATTAAAGTTCAACTTGTTCACATTTGGGTGGGATTTAATTTGTACATCGTTCATATCTAACGCGTTGTCAACTATCTCAAACCATCTGTACTTCTCAAAGAGTAGGCCAAGTTATTTCAACCACGTGAAGTGGCAAAACGAAAAAAAAATAGTATACCCCCAATGCACGCATACTAATTGGCTCAACAGGAGAGAGTGCATCATCACATCACTTAGCCTAGATTTACACATTTATATCCTTGAATTTTGCTTCCCCCTTTGCTGGGTGTAGGTAGTATAATGAAGGATTTAAAGGACTTTTGAAAACGACTTAGATGTTGAATACGCTTAAGGGTTCTAGGAGAAGTCTACAGTTCTTGGGAATGGTTGTCGAGTATATGTATGTTTTTCTAATGAAAAGTTGGACATGTTGATGAGTTAAAGGAGTCATTAAGACAAGGCACTTTCCTGTTTCAAATAAATTGATGATAAGTGGGTGTGGATTTGGAATTATGGGGAGCTCATATATTAAAGGAGTCATTAAGACAAGGCACTTTCCTGTTTCAAATAAATTGATGATAAGTGGGTGTGGATTTGGAATTATGGGGAGCTCTACAATATTTTAGGTGAGAATTGCAAGGGAGTTGCTTGTTATAAAAAACATAAATTATGAAGTCATCTATTGTGAATATAACGTCACTCTTGATACTTAATGTAGTCGTGGTAGAGTATATATAGAACCCTTAACTTTTCAAGTGGCAAAAGATTACAAAAAAGAATAAGAGCCTACTTAAGCGGTGTAAAGTAAAACCTATTATATTATTGCGAATTGCCAGATCCTTGAGCAACATTTTCACAAGCTCTAAGACTTTCTGCAGTGGAAGAATAATATTTATATGGAAAACAAAGAGTTAATTACCACCTCAGTTAGTATCCTAAATGCTAAGACCCCCAAATATTAGTGATCCATTTTAAGGCAATAGACTGTCGGAAACGACGACATTCCTGCCGAGCCGATGGCGATGATCTGGTTATAAACATGTGCCAACTAATTAGCAAAAGTTGGTCAGATTAATGTATGCCTGAAGAATGGGACTTCATCACCGACCCACAAAAAATGAATGCGTCCTGAACTCCACCAACTATAGAGGAATAAAACTTGTAAGAGCTCACAAACGATGAAATCCTCAACCTTCTGCAGATCCTCGAAAAAAAAAACCAAAACATAAAAGAGGGCTACAATCCGTTGTGCTGATAATTGAATACCCTATCCCATCCCATCCCATCCAAAATGTGGGTTTATGGCGATAAATTATAAAAAATGACGTTGTCACACATATTCAGCCCTATCGAGGTATGTTTATTTGTCGGAGCGGATAATTTTCGCAACGCATACTTCGTCGGAGGTTTGAATTCCATTCGAGGTATGTGTCATCGGAAAAAAATATTACACAAATGCTACGGGTTCACTTCACTACAATTAGAAAAGAATGACACTTAGTGTGATAAATTGCACGAAAAAACCGTTTTTAACAGAAAATGCCCCCAAAAAGTAAGCGTGGCAAAAAATGTTATCTTTTTCACAAACTTTTTCAAAATTCCATACTGTTGGACAAAAAAGAACGATTTTCTTAAAAGTGGGCGTGGCAGTGTGTGGAGTTTGAAAGTTTTACACTTGTTGTGGTGGCACGAACAGCGATCCCATATACCAAATTTCATTATCCTAGCTCAGAATTAAAGGCCCAAAAATCGGTGGCGAACAGACAGACGGACGGACGGACTAGCAGGCGACAGACAAACATGGTTAAATCGACTCAGCTATGGATTCTGAGTCGATCAGTATACTTCAAGGTATATCTAGCTAAATTATTTCTCTATTTTACAAACTATGTATCAAAACTAATAAAACCTATGGGAAGGGGTATAAAAACTAAAAATGGGTACCTACTACCGATTCATCGATTTCAAAGCAGCATACGATAGCATTTATAGAGACGAACTATACAGAGCCATGACTAGTTTTGGTCTACCGTCCGAACTCGTATTTCTGTGTTGGATGGCGATGCAGAACTCTCACACCTGGTAATGTGAGAACTTGCTCCATCTTGTTGAAATCAGGCAAAATTAAAAGAAATTTTTTCCGGTAAATCGGAAAAAATCCATCAACATTTTTAAATAACGGTCACCAGTGACCTTTACAGTGCATCCGTTTTCTTCCAAAATGTATGGCCCGACAATGCAGCTTAAACAAACTTCACTCCACACTGTGACTCGAACTGGATGAAGTTCTGTATTACGAAGAATATGTGGGTTCGACTCACTCCATATTCAACTATTTTTCTTGCTGACATTGCGATTTAATTTCAAATACGATTCATCCGACATACAAAATAAAGTTTAGCATGGTTTCTTCCTTATCTACCATTTGAAGCAGCTTTTGGTAAAATTCTAAGCGTATCGGAAGGTCTGTGGTGTTCAATTTGCTAGTTATCTTAACCTCGTATCATTTGTAATATCTGCCTGGTAATAACCATTTTAGCAGAAAGATGTCTTGTGGAGCAATTGTTTCCGTTATCCAACCTGAAGGATTTCAAAGACTTTACTAATCTTATTATGGTCCTAATATCCATTTCTCATTATGGCTACCAAAGCCCTGTGCCAAAATCGATCGAAAATGTTGCAAATATCCAGGGCAACAAGTCTCGATTTTACATTTTTTTTCATCGCAGATGTCCGTAAATGGGTTACATAACTTAGCTGGTCTGAAGTTAAGCGTTTCTTTCGGAACACATAATGCAGATCGCTTTTCTAGGTAATCAAACATCTCGATGTTTATCGTTTTTACCTTTTAAAATATGGATGACAATGGGTCTGTAATTTTGAGGCATCCATTTTGTTATTTTTTTTTTGAAAATCGGTTGAATTTGGGCAAATTTTCGAGCAACTGTGGAAGCTTATTGATTATACAATCAAATATCCTGCAAAGAATAAGTGTACGTTCGGGTGCGCATTTTTTTGAGTACAATTGGTTGGCTTTCCTAAAGCCCAAATTGTTCAGGATGCGTCCTAATTTTCAAGGTCGAACTTTTACTTCAGACATTTTTGAGAGTAATTGCTGTAGCACTTAGCACTGCTTACTCTAAGATTTAATGTTGAAATATCTGAAAACATTATAGCAAATAAGTCGTCCTTTTTCTTTTTGTGTTGTAGCTATTGATCATCAGTTGAGGAAATGATGAGTGGCTAAAATAATTACTAATTAATCATGGCATTGACCAAATGTGCGTGAAATTCCAGGCCGGGAGTTTGATAAATACTCTTTCTGTAAGCATTCTTTGTGGTTTCTATTGTTTGGTTGCTAATTAGTTTGACCACTAGGTGCGATGATTGGTAGGATGGCATACATCATACATTTTATCCGGGTGTTTTTAGTGGATTAAATTCCCACATCGCAAACGGTATGTCAGATGATTTTTACACAGCAACAAAGCAAATCTTAGGTTGATTTTCGTCAATTGGCTAAACAACCGCTGGTTTAAGGAGTTGCTCCTTATTTTGTTGACAGATTTAGTAACAAATTAATGAGACATATGCAGAGGTTCACTCAGATTTTTCCCGACCAAATGTTGACGATATATGACACAATGTACGGCGAGTATTTGTGATACAGCCCGTTTCAAAAAGGCAAAGAAGCCTGCGCCCTGTCGTTGCTGGAGCACCATCAGTAGCCGCAGATAAAATATTAAGTAAAGGAATATCCTTTTCTTTAAACAAATCGATCAGTGACCTCAATTATATTCTTCCTTTGTGCCCGTTTCAATGTTTTAGCTCTTCATTTTTTGGAAAGTAGATTCGTCAAGCTGAATGGAAAACATTTTGTATCAACAACTGTCTTTTACAAATACGTCCAAAAACATAACCAAAACAGTTCTTCAATTTTGTAGTCTTCAATTCGAATAATTTCATTTCTAAACGTCACCAACACACCAATCGTCACAAATGTGGTTACCATAATAAAAACCTCAAATTGCATATAACAAAAACCCAATTAAAATAGTATCACTAGCAAACAGAGGACACTTTATGCCAACTCAGCAACAATCTTTTCTCTCATTTACCATTTTGAAAATTGAAATGTCACTTCAAAGTCAAGCCACTGAATGACACAAAAGAAATGAAAACAAATAAAAAAATGAATTCCACCTAAAAAGGAATTCCCCTGCAATGCCACAACTGGTCGACAAGATAGAACGAATGAAAAAAAAAAAAACACAGAAAAGTTAATTAAAATCCCATCCATGTCAGTGTCATTTCCTTTTATGAAATAACACAGCACGCTATATGATCCTTATAACCGAACAAAACCGAACAAGAGTACCTCCTATGATGTATGCCATTTTTTACTTTCCGATTTTTATCCACACTCATGGGAACGAAAAAAAACTTACAAAATGGTCCTTAAAAATGACTTTGGTATAGCAAACAAAAAAGGGTAATGTAACCCGCAAATGCCACCCGCCGACAAACTCATACAAGTAACTGAACGGTTTTTTTTTCTTTGGAACCCAAAACATCTTTCGATTATATCCCCTTCATAACCTTGGGTTCCATTTTGTGGTTGATCCTTTTGATACACAGGGTCAGTTAATGGCTTGATAAAGTTTACTTTTTGTTGCTGTGGAAGTTTGAGAAATGTCTTTCGTTCATGTGCCTTACTCGGGGCAGTATGATTCTGGGTTTTGTGTTCAAATCGATTTTTCCGTTGAAGGATATTGCAACACAAGTGATACACAACTTCCTGACAAATATCGAGCTCATACAAAATCCACCCCAAATGCAAATAGATTGTGACAATTGTCACCTCAATGGAGACGAATCTTCTGCAATGCACCTCATTATTATGCATAAAGGAATCCAAATACATGCCTCTCGACAAAGAACATCCTTGGGTGCAGGGAAAACAAAATACCACTTGGCAAAGCAAAAGATACCCAAACCCAGAGAAAAGTGTGCAAGGAAAACCAAAGTAAATGATGCAAATTCTTATTTGCTAACATTATTTGTTATTTACCAAAAAGAAAGACACGCAACAAGGATAACTTCAAAGGACACCCGGCTGCACAAACGTTGGTTACCATTTGTTTTTTTTTTCTCGTTTTATGCTAGTGTACACCACAAACTTCTCAGCAGTCTTTTCAGATAGAATTCCTTCTGGAATTGCTGGAGAAGGACTACACACCAGGCGAGTGGTGGCATTGATTCAGTATGCTAGTAAAATGATCCTGTACAGTATGGCCCATAAAAGGCAAAATCATTCCCATTTCGCGTTCGAATTTCGTGACTGGAAAATTGAAAAACTGTGGATAAATTTCATTTCTGGTCAGTTGCCAGTTGGTATCCATGGCTTCGAAAGTCGTAGCAATCGAGAACAGATACTTGTGGTGGTTACTAATGCAGTATGCAAGCGCAACGTTCCGGAAGTTACAGATTGTATGAACGTATAGATGTCCTAGCCGATGAGGAGTAGTGACGTGCTAGTGCTGTTACCAATGGGGTATTTTTTTTAAGACTGAAAATCGCAGTTGTTCAGCTTGAGATATTGCAGTGGGAATGTAATCCGAAGAGAGTAAGTTTTCAGCAATGTAATAATAACGGGCATAATGATGGCGATAATTCTCGGAATGGAAACTATTTTCCCACTGACGCTTCTGGTACGTCAGTGGGAAAATAGTTTCTCTAAGAAGTTGTAAACAACAATTTTTTTTCTCTGAAATAGTTTACTCTGTATCTCTCTGAAAGTCTTCGATTGAGGATTTCGTTGGCTTTCTTCAGAGAAATGTTTGAATTTCTTGGTAATTTATGGATGTTTCGGTTATTCGTCTTCTTCGTCGAATTGGCCCTAACAAGAATCGTGTAAAAAAATCAATCGAGTCTTCTTCAATAATTAAATGAATGATGTGGATAACGTCATCCATGCAGGAAAGTATAGTAAACATCTTAAGAAGGATGTGCTTAAAGTCATCCATGCAGGAAAGGAAACACCATCTACGAGAAGTGTAGTTAGTAAACATCTTCAGACTAAGATTTCATATTATGTTATTTGAATATCTGAATATCTATACGTTATCTAAACAATCCATGTGTCCAATAGATAAACTTAGTAGTGTGTGAGGTATACAAGTTTGATCTTCTAAATGCATCGAAGGTTTCCTACGTACATATTTAAGGGGCGTTTCTGTCCTGAATTCTCAACTAACATGGCTCTACAGTTATCTTGGTGCCTAGCTAACTGCCTACAGTTGTGCTCCCCACGTTGGTTGAGATCGGTTTCTACTTGTGCGGGCCACTTAAACCGGATTCTTCATCTACTGCATCTGCCATTTTGCTTGGAATCAAGAATTTTGCGAGCCGGAGTATTGTCATTCATTCCAATGTGGATTTTTTGACCATGTCCTTGTTGCTTTACAGCTGTTGAGCAAACCATTCTGAGTGTCCATTTTGGACATTCTTTCATCTGACCAATTTTTTCTAATTAATAGGTTGCTTATAAGTTATAACAAATCATCTCTACTGGTTTTATATAGCTCAGCAGGAAGGTCGTCTTTCCGGGAGCTTTGCTGAGCTTAAGCCTATTCACTGCTATCTTCATTTCACTTAGCACGGGTGGTTGGTGGTTTTCGCTGTCGTCGCCAATATTGAATGCTTCGTTTTGCATGACAGTAGAAGATTGTTTATCATCGCTCGTCGTTTAACGAGGACTGAGTGGCCTGGGTTCCATTTCCAGCCGTAGCAACACATAAATGATTTTTCACTTGCCCTCCTCACGTGATGTTCTGACAAATCATCCGAGTAGTAACAATTGTAAAGAATAGCTTATCTCAACTTAGCCGATCGGAGTTGTCATAAAACAGGAGGTCCCGCCATCGTGCAAGAAGTACACACGCACACATGAATGGTTGTGAGAAAGCTATTCCCTGGGTACTAACGAGCCTGTTGCGCCAAAAAATTGTATTTGTATTTTTGTTTAAAGATCTGAATAAGTGGGTCATACTTATTTTTAGGACCGACTGTGACTAAACTGTGATTTTTATTATGGTTGTGTGTGACTAAGGACTTAGTAGTAACAACGATTCTAACTTTAAGGGGGACAGCCCCTGAACATTTTTGTTAGGAAATGTGTACTTGTTAATTTCGACAGGATTCTATTCGGGCCTTGTACATATCCCTAGCCTTAACGACTCGTACTCATAAAACATTACGAATATGATTCCTAGAGTGGAACCTCACTATAACATCTATCGTGACTTTTTTGATTTTTTTTCTTCTTTCTGGAAAGACGATTTTCTCCCCACCTTATTTTTTAAAATAATACTCATTCTTCATTAAACCAGGGGTTTCTTGCTGCTGGTGGTCGAGTGAAACCTAGCTGATCAGTCAAATCAGATTTTATGGTTTGTTAACATCGCCGCCATTGGTCATCGACTGGTAGTATACTGGTATGGTAGTAATTTAGAGATAAAGATTTTCATGCCTTGAAAATGGGCGATTGTACTCTGTCGACATTAATCAATTTTATAGTATTTCTCATTAGCTGTGGCGTGGTAGATATATGCATTTTTATATTGGCTATGTAAAAAAGCAGTATTTCGAGTTGATGTTAGCCCTTAAGAATGTTCCGACAACGTAATCAACATAATTGACCATTTTTCCTCCATGTCCGAATTTTAACGTAGTTGAAACTCACTTCTTTATCAATCCGTTGATCTATACTAGCCTTTTGAGGTTGCCTGACAACAGCATGTTTGTCCTACTTCTTTAGGGCAAAACATTGCGAGGAAAAATCTATAAAACAATTGATTCATATATGAGTTTCTTTGGCTCTTTCATCACAAATGCCAGTGTTTTAAAAAAAGTCATTTATCCTAACAAATTGTGTTTTTTTTTCTCCAGCCTAAACGGCTAGACCGATTTTCTTCAAACGTCGTATCCAAGCTTATTTTAGTCATAATTCTAGGCCATTTTTTTTGTTTCCTTTTAGTCATGTTAATAACGGTACCTGCCATACAAAAATTACACATAACCTCAATTTTCTCGAAAACGGCTCTAACGATTTTGATTAAACTTTATATATACAAGGTGGCACAAAAGTAATCCTCCTATCAGAAAATACATCGGAAGGTTATTTTTGCGTCACCTTGTATAATATGATGTTGAAGCAATAGTGATTTTTAACAACTGAAAGCTAACTCAAATATATTAATGGCCCTTTCTGAGAAGTGTAAACAATTATGCAATGCTTAAAATGTATCTTAACCTTATTCATAATTTTTTTTTAAAATGCTTAATAAAGAATGTTAGGTACAAGGTGGCGCAAAAGTAATCCTCCTATCAGAAAATACATCGGAAGGTTATTTTTGCGCCACCTTGTACTATAACCATATTAGCTCCAACAAAACTGCATACCCAGTTTTTTCAAGAAAATCCATATAACGGATTTTGTCATTTAGGCCATATAAGGATAATTGATAATTTCTCGCAAACTATTATGTCAAATTGAATGAAATTTTATATATATATACTACTACTACAGCTTGAAGCAATTCCACATAATTAGTTTTAGCCCAACTATCACTAAACGGAATTTTCAGTTTTTGCTAATAACGAAAAATCATTATTAAATTTCGGAGTAAACGTTCGTATAAACACATTTCGACATTATTTATATCATTTTTAGCATCAATAATCAAAATGCGTACTATTTGATCTTACGCCCAACACGCTGTGAAAGAGAAAGTTGCGTACGACCCAGTCGTGCACCCACCACTCGTTTATTATTATTTTCCAGTCGTCACTCCAAAAATTATTTATGAGCGCATACACATATAAATAGATAAAAGGATATATTAGAAATAAATCCGACAGAAGGATAAAGGATAGGATGAAGAGAAAACAAGTTTTTTTTTTAATAATGACAACGTCGATGAAGAAACCGATGACATGTCGTATGTATGATGATTTTTCTAAAATAAGGACAAACATTTTTACAACTAGGACAACTACCAAATAATAATATCCGCTTGCAATAGGGAAATAGCCCTATAGAAATCTGCATAATACGACTCGATAAGTAACCGAAAATACAAAAAGAGGAAGTGAAACTTGAAGATAATTAGAAAAGTTGTATCCCTTTGACCGAAAAATTATGCTAATACGTATTTTCTTGATCCCCAATAAAAATTTGTCACAAATCATTTTTGTCCGCATTGGTTGTTTTGTTGGGATATTCAGATGTAATCGCCCTTGAATTTTTGGATTGGTCTTTCAATACAGAGTTCATTAAAAAAACCCTGAGGATATTATTTATGGTGACTTTTTCTTGTCACTGTGAGGATATAGCATGCTTTTGAGATTGATGTCAAGTTTGGTTGGAAGTAGAATCATGTTTCTCATTTGTTGACCTGGAGTAATGTAAGTGGGCGAGATTTTTATTTTTTAAGGACAACGATGATGGAAATTCTAAAATTTGATTACATATTTCCAGGGATACCATAGGGCAAACTAAGCAAAAGGTTATTTCAGGTTGTTTGTTGGAGTAACAACTTATTTTTTTTTTATTTTGAAAAGGTCAAAATAAATCTTACATACCTAACCTATACTCAATTAACGGAAGCTCTATTTTTTTTTCAATGTTGCAATATGTAACTAAAAGGCCAGTCAAAAGCAAAATTGTGTAGTGGGAATGTACCATAGTATTTAAAATGGTGTCTAATATCAGCGTACTTTGACAGTTATGTTGTTAACAGACGGAGAAATAAGTTGACAATAAGAGATACATATTTAAAGAGATAAGAGTAATGCTAAGGGTATTATGGCCTTAAAAATTATGTGGTTATATTTTTTCTATAATTAGCATGGTGTTGTCCCTTAAAAGTATAGAATTTTCAATAAGACATATATGGACTGTGAGACATAAGGTTGTGGTTACACACAGTTAAATTAATTTGAAACAATTTTAAACGTCTATCTCGGTTATCTAATGCAGCTCGAAATATGTTATCCATGTACAACCCGGTGTACAACATATTTGTATTCACAATCTTAGGGCTCATTCACTCTGAAAAAAAATTCACATATCGTAGTTAAAGTTATGAAAAGAATTAATGTTCTACAGTCGAAATCTACTCCATTTAAAAAATTTAATGAGTCGGGTGTAGCTAACGACGTCGGGCTCATTTCCAGTGTAAAATAATTAGACGATTGGCAAACTATATTGGCTGATGTAATGGCAAAATAGACGAAAAAGTAAATTTGCTAAACTTCAATCTATCAACCGTCAACTTAAACGAACTAAAAATATTTGCACGGACCTTTCCGTTGAAGCTATAAGTCCCATTTTTTAAGCAAAGGTATTGATACTTCACCTAAATTATATTCCTCATAGGGCAGATTTCTCTCAAATTTTTCATTAATGCAATAAGAAAGAGCTTGAAGGTAGTTACCACTTCGCATAGCAATCTCCCCAATGTTAAAGGAGACACGACGCCCGTAGCTCCGAAGGGCTTGTCTTTCATCAGTCAGTTATTTTATGTTTTAAACGGAACCTTAGGATGGTCAAACCTATTTAGATTTTTTTAACATGTATTATTATATCGCAACAGCTTCTAAATAGTTCTTCTATCTTCAGATCTAACAAGGAGATAATGAATGAATCTAATGTCGATATATGTATGCTGTTCTATAGAATATTTTAATAGAAAATTATTTCTGTTTTATTGAAAGGTGTTATTTTTAGAGGTATATAACTTTGAAATGGATTAAAACAAAGATAATTTGTTTAATTTGTCATGGAATTTACTTTATTCGAAAGAAAATCTTCTGGCATTATAATTTAAATATGATTTCTGGCATATGACCGCCACGGCTGGCTCGGACGTAGTATAATTTAATCCAATTTTCGATGACTTTTTCCAACATTTGTGGCCGTATATCGGCAATAACACAGCGAATGTTGTCCTCCAAGTGGTCAATCGTTTCGATTTTATCGGCGTAGACTAGTGAATTCACATATCCCCACAGAAAAAAAG
Source organism: Rhingia campestris (assembly GCA_932526625.1). Taxonomy (NCBI): domain Eukaryota; kingdom Metazoa; phylum Arthropoda; class Insecta; order Diptera; family Syrphidae; genus Rhingia; species Rhingia campestris. Next base: position 101,645,919 of record OW052184.1, read on the forward strand.
TCAAGCGGCGTTAAATCGCACGATCTTGGAGGCCAATTCACAGGATCAAAACGCGAAATTATGCGTTCACCAAACTTTTCCTTCAACAAATCAATTTTGGCACGATCTGTGTGACATGTCACACCGTCTTGTTGAAACCACAGTTCCTGAACATCATGGTTGTTCAATTGATGATTGAAAAAGTCAGTAATCATGGCTCTATAGTGGTCAACATTGACTGTAAGGTTCTGGCCAGCATCGATTTTAAAGAAGTACGGACCAATTATTCCACCAACCCACAAAGCACACCAAACTGTCAGTTTTTGTGGATGTAACGATGTCTCAACATACACTTGAGAATTATCAACACTCCAAATACGGCAGTTTTGTTTACTGATGTATCCATTCAACCAAAAGTGAGCTTTATCGCTCAACACAATTCGCTTATGACAATTGGGATCAACGACAATCTTATTTTGGGCCCATTCACCGAATCTACGCCTGGCTAGCTGATCTTGTGGCTTCAATTCTTGAACGAGTTGGATTTTTTAAGCACGCAATGGCGGATAGACTGGTTCGGGTCTTCCTCTACGCTGCGCTCTACAACAGAAATTAACAGCTAAAATAGTGTTGCCAACTAAAAGTTCTATAAATCTAAAAAAACACCCTTTATATACCCTAGTAAACCATTGTTTGGCGCTATTGTTTAAAACATATGTATTTTGGTCTAGGAAAATGTTAAACAAAGATACTGGGTCATCGTTGGCAGGTGTATTTCTCCCCATCGATTTTCTATTCACATGGTTACCTTTTAAATAACCCAATGACCTCTTTGGTCTTAAAAAAACAAAAATAAATCCACAAGTGTGCTATCCGAATTGGCACCATTTCACTTTCACCCTGTCAACTTCTATCAACAAGTCGCACCTAAGCATTTGTCCTCCACCTTTTTTGTCTTCTTTTGATTATTTCATCTTCGATTTTTTTTTGATGTTTGAATTCCTTAAATAAACACCACTCCCCCAACATTGTGATCTTGACAGAGACTCAATAAACCACCCGACTGGGGTGGATGTACATTTACAATTTACCCTCAAGGCAAACTGTTGGCATTTCTCTTTGACATTACAGAGCACACCACTCTTTGCACACTCTTGGGGTACTAGTCCTTATTATTTTCCCTCGCTTCGAGGCAACACTATGCGGCGACATAATTTTGAAAAATTCTTGGGCTATTTGCCAACAAAAAAAATGTACTGTTGGTTGCGTTTTGCCGAACTAGTGAATGTAAGTATTCTCCTAATGATGATGACGGCATTTTTGCAAAGGGGTAGAAGGCGCAATTTTTGTTGCCAAAAAGCCACTAGTTTTTTTTTTTTGCAGAATGCCATGTTTTATTAAGTTTTCTAGTACTTTGGACGTGTGGTACATCGAATTGATTTAGTCGTGGTAATTTTTGACAATCAAAAAAAATATTTAATGAACTCTAGCAGCACTTAGGTAAAATTTGGTTGATATTTTTATTATTAGGTTCAATTGCAGCCAGACTTTGGCACGTCCCTTAAAAATCTAAATTTTCACAAAAATTATTCAGAACATGTCACTCAATTCATTATCTTTTGTTTGCTTATAGAAAAATATCCCAACTGTCATGTACAAATAGCATCGTAATTATTATCTGAATTGCTGGCTGACTTCAACCGATGAGAAATTATTTTTTCAACATTAATAATTGATTGCAATAATTATGCTAATTTCGTGACAGTAATCAATAAAACTATCGCTTTAACGGAATTTTAGAAAACCGACGACATTATTTTCAACTAAAGCGCATATGACTGAAAGAAGCTTTCATTGACATTGCAAGGCATCCGGGGATGGTGTATGCATATGTGCAAAAATTACGTTGTATCTAAAGATACACATCTGGCATATTGCATGGATTCTTTTTGACAGTGAGATTTTTTTGGCTATATATATATAGTATGTGGTATAGTATGTGGTAGACTTAAGTGATGTGTAAGAGATGCAGTTAATTATTTAAAGACATTGTGTCAGTCTATTTATCACATGTCAGAATTTGTTATTTGATTGTTGAGAAAATATCTAAATATCAAGTACTTCACTTCACTCGGTATCGATTTCGAGTGTATTTTCTTCAAAGCATAAATTGGCATCCATTTTGCTGCCATTTTATTAATAAATATAAAGTGTGTTCCACTTACCAATTTACCATTTCCCACTTAGCTGAGACTAAAATATGTCGGATTGCTCTCCTCACCATTTCTGCTTAAAGAGTGATGAAGGGAGTTCATCATTATTATAATCTGCGAAGCAAGGCAACTTTTGTTATTTGAATCAAAAAATCTCAGCTGAGGCAGCGGAGGAAAATCTTTTAGGGATCCGTAAATGTAAAACACCTATTGATTATTTTTGAGACAATGCTGAGGCAAAACCCATATTGATACAAAGCTTGTAGGAACTCCTGGGTATTTTAAAAATATCTGTCGATGGTAGACTTGCCAAGCATAAAACCAGATTGGTATGATCAATCAGAAAGCTGGCGTAGTTAAAACGGTATAATTTCATTTGTCTGTGAGTTTATGTCATGTACCCAGCATTTGAGTCCCAAAATTCAATGGAATTTGTAACAATTTCTCCACGCAAAAAAACAAAACATTGACGCATTTTGTAGACGTGTTTTGGAACACAAAAAACAGGATTGCTAATTTTAAACATTTCTCATGTAGATATAGCGATATACTTAGAAAGTAAAATAAAAACCTCATTTCTAAACTTAACTAAATCTGCTGAATTATAAATTAACCTCTTTATGCATCGAAAATGTTAACATTCGCCCTTATGTGCATATGAAGACTTCACATATAAACAATGTTATTACTGACCACGCAACCTTTTTAAAGTGCCTTTCACCCTTTTCAACATATTTATCGCACAGTTTATTAAAATCCAATATCCTTCGAATTAAGAATCACATTAGACCACACAACTTCGAACGGCAATCCCATTAATCTTGTCTGCCCTCAGAGACATGCTCACCCATACAATGGCATATGCCTTACGAACATCAATCATGGGCAATCGTAAATATTATATACCCCCATGTTGTGCACGAAGAATTACATGGCGTAACAGTTGACAACAGAGCTCAAGGATACTGCGATCTGTCAATAAATAAATCAACCCCACGACCATATCAGTCATTCGTCGTCGTCATTCAGCAAGTCATTTTCAATACCAAACCCAAAGTTGTTGTTGTGTGTCCCAGCTAAATGAATGCAACTTAAAATGTTCCACACATGACCGAACATCGTGTCAACATTACGCTGTAGAGCCGTATAGATAGTATTCGAGTGCCGTGCCTATTCCAAAGTGGGGTTAGCAGGTTAAGTTGCCTACGCGACCCGTCACTGAATTTCGACGCGCTCAAGGTAATACTCGAGAGTTGGAAAATCAGTTTGACATGACAATGGTGTGCTGTACATTAATGTTGCATGTTGAGGGTGGAAAAGACACACGGTTTACATGTAGAACACGACTTTCATTGATGGTGGCAAAACGACACATGATGTCATTAAAATTAATGGAGAACGGATGAAATTGAAAATAGACACCACGTTGGCGAATAGTTAAACTGATTTCAGAAATTGAAAGGAATCGAAAAGCTGTTGTGGGTGACGGTTCGTATTCTACATTACATACCTTATTTTCTTCTGGGGGCAGTTAGCTAAAGACCGGGGTAGCTGGAAAGGCCTATTAACTTAGACCCAGTTTCGTTATGGACCAAAGATCTACCTAAGTATGCAAGTACAAAAAAAAAAAAAAAAAAACCAGCCTAAAGCGTTATAGGTTCGCCTCTCCTGAGAAAAGTTTATAAAAAAGTATACTTTTAGCGTTAAGCGTTATGGTGCACAACTAGTATATATTTGTTTATTAATTACGAGTGGAAACCTTATCATAGCTTTCTCCATCACTTTCGAATAGCTACCCAATAAAACCGTTTGAAATTCAAACCAGAAACCCCTTAACTTCTTAAATCAGTTTACAGTCTTCTAAAGTGTTAAAACTCCTATTATTTGCAAATAACTTTGACAGTTTTTCAGACTCCGTGTGACACTTTATCGTATCCTTGAAATAGAATCTCGACAAAAACAATCAAAAAGATACTTATCGCTTCGTTACTTTGGATACTAATTCGTTAATTTCTCGGTATTCTCCATCCAACTATCTCCCTCGCTGTCTGGTTGTATGTGACTGCGTGACAAGCTGGATGGCTACCATCGACTTTTACGTTGCTTGAGAAAGTTTATCCTATGTAGCTCGCTTTTTTGCAGCGAATTTAATTAAATCATTTTGTTCGAGTTTTTTTCGCTGCAATGCATGTGGGGAAAAAGAAAGTAAAAGTATGTTCGGCTTTTTTTACTAATTCAGTGAGGAAATATGGTTCATGCTTTTTTCCTGTGTTCTAACAATACCTTGTCATACCGGGAGTATATTTGGTTACCACGTTTTTCTTCCACTTTTTGTGAAATTTTATTCTGTGAATAAACTTTGTGTCATCAAACTTATCAGTAGGAAATAGTCCTGGGACAGTTAAAAGTTTTCATCGCTCAGGAACAATTTTTAAGTGGATTCAAGTGGTTATAAGTATTTACATTTTTTTTTTGTGAGAATAATCACTAAACTGTCACTGGTTAGTTGGAATAAAAAAAAATCATGAAATGTTATGTTGAAGTATGATGGTGGCTTTTCAGCTTTGAATAATAAAGCAGACACTAACTAACTGCTTATTTTTTAGCGGTAATAAAGCAAACGAACCTTCATGATTACAAATGTTGCGGGCGCCCATTAAAAGTTAAGTCTTTTAGTTTATCTACCACGAGATGGCGTATTGTCAAATACAAAGAGGGTATTTAAGATAAATGTAAATGTAATTAATAAAATTAAATTGAAATCGAAATAAGGTTTTATTTGAGAAAAATTGAGTGAAAATATGTTTTTTGTATAAAAGCTTTTTTTGATTAAAATTGCTTTGGAGTTTTGAGTGGAAAGTTTTTGTGTAAAATTGCTGTTTTAAGAGAAATTGCTTTTTTGAGTGAAATTGATTTTTTGAGTGCAATTGAGTGAAAAAGAATTTTAGAGTAAAAAAAGCTATTTTAAAAAAAGGCAATTTTCACTCATTTTAACTAAAATATGCCTTTTGACTCAAACAAGCTTTTTTTCACTCAAACAAGCCTTTTCACTCAAAACAGCAATTTCACTCCACTCAAACTACCTTTTTTACTCAAAAAAGCCATTTTTACTCAAAAAAGCATTTTCACTCAAAAAAGATTTTTCACTCAAAAAAGCTTTTTCATTCAAAACAGCTATTTCACTCAAAAAACTTTTTCACTCGCAATTTCACTCAAAAAGCTTTTTCACCCATTTGCACTCAAAATGCAGTTTCACATAATAAAAAACATCTTCACCCAAAAAAGATTTTTCACTCATTTTCACTTAAAAACGCAATTTTACTCAAAAAAAAAACATTGCCACAAAAAAAAAACATTTTCACATTAAAAAGCTTTTTCACTCATTTTCACTTAGAAACGCAATTTCACTCAAAACAGCGTTTTCCCTAAAAAAAAAACAATTTCTCTCATTTTCACTCAAAAAAGCTTTTGCTCCCCTTTTCACTCAAAAACGCAATTTCACTCAAAAAAGCTTTTTCACTCAAAAAACATTTTCACACTAAACAGCATTTTTACTCATCGAAAACAATCAATCGAAAACATTTTCACTCAAAAAAGCTTTTTCACTCATTTTCACTCAAAATCGCAATATAACTCAAAAAAGCTTTTTCACTCAAAAGCTTTTGCTCTTATTTTCACTTAAAAACCCAATTTTACTCAAAAAAGCGTTTTCACTCAAAATAGCAATTTCACTCAAAAAAGCATTTTCATTCAAAAAACATTTTCACTAAAAACAAAGCTTTCTCACGCATTTTCACTAAAAAAAGCTTTTTCACTCATATTAACTCAAAAAAGCTTTTTCACTTAAAAAGCATTTTCACTGAAAAAAGCTTTTTCACTCAAAAAAGCAATTTCACTCATTTTCACTCAAAGACGCAATTTCACTCAAAAAAGCTTTTTCACTCAAAAAAGCAATTTCGCTCATTTTCACTCAAAAAAGCAATTTCACTCAAAAAAGCTTTTGCTCCCATTTTCACTCAAAAACGCAATTTCAGTCAAAAAAGCGTTTACACCCAAAAATAAAACAATTTCACTCAAGAAAGCGTTTTCATTCAAAAAAAGCATTTTCACTCAAAAACGCCATTTCACTCAAAAAAGCAATTTCACTAAAAAAAGCTTTTTCACTCATATTCACTCAAAACAGCTTTTTCACTTAAAAAAGCATTTTCACTCAAAAAAGCTTTTTCACTCAAAAAAGCAATTTCACTCATTTTCACTCAAAAACGCAATTTCACTCAAAAAAGCGTTTTCACTCAAAAACGCAATTTCACTCAAAAAAGCGTTTTCACTCAAAAACGCAATTTCACTCAAAAAAGCTTTTTCACTCAAAAAAGCAATTTCGCTCATTTTCACTCAAAAAAGCAATTTCACTCAAAAAAGCTTTTGCTCCCATTTTCACTCAAAAACGCAATTTCAGTCAAAAAAGCGTTTGTACTAAAAAAAAAACAATTTCACTCAAGAAAGCGTTTTCATTCAAAAAAGCATTTTCACTCAAAAAAGCTTTTTCACTCAAAAACGCAATTTCACTCAAAAAGCTTTTTCACTCATTTTCACTCAAAAAACAGATCCTCAAAAAAGTGTTTTCACTCAAAAACGCAATTTCACTCAAAAACGCAATTTCACTCAAAAAAGCAATTTCGCTCAAAAAAGCTTTTTCACTCAAAAAACAGTTTCACTCAAAAAAGCGTTTTCACTCAAAAAAACTTTTTCAAAAACGCAATTTCACTCAAAAACTCAATTTCACTCAAAAAAGCTTTTACACTTAAAAAAGCAAGTCCACTCATTTTCACTCAAAAACGCAATTTTACTCAAAAAAGCTTTTCACTCATTTTCACTCAAAACAGCTTTTTCACTCATTTTAACTCAAAAAAACAATTTCACTCAAGAAAGCGTTTTCATTCAAAAAAGCATTTTCACTCAAAAAAGCTTTTTCACTCAAAAACGCAATTTCACTCAAAAAAGCAATTTCACTCAAAAAAGCGTTTTCACTCAAAAAAGCAATTTCACTCATTTTCACTCAAAAAAGCGTTTTCACTCAAAAACGCAATTTCACTCAAAAACTCAATTTCACTCAAAAAAGCTTTTTCACTTAAAAAAGCAATTCCACTCATTTTCACTCAAAACGCAATTTTACTCAAAAAAGCTTTTCACTCATTTTCACTCAAAACAGCTTTTTCACTCATTTTAACTCAAAAAAACAATTTAACTCAAAAAGCTTTTTCACTCATTTTCACTCAAAAAAGCTTTTGCTCCCATTTTCACTCAAAAAACAGTTTCACTAAAAAAGCGTTTTCACTCAAAAACGCAATTTTACTCAAAAAAGCGTTTTCACTCAAAAAAGCAATTTCACTCATTTTCACTCAAAACAGCGTTTTTACTCAAAAAAGCAATTACACTCAAACAAACCTATGCTCCCATTTTCACTCCAAAAACAGTTTCACTAAAAAAGCGTTTTCACTCAAAAACGCAATTTTACTCAAAAAAGCGTTTTCACTCAAAAAAGCAATTTCACTCAAAAAAGCGTTTTCATTCAAAAAAGCATTTTCACTCAAAAAAGCTTTTTCACTCAAAAACGCAATTTCACTCATTTTCACTCAAAACAGCGTTTTTACTCAAAAAAGCAATTACACTCAAACAAACCTATGCTCCCATTTTCACTCAAAAAACAGTTTCACTCAAAAAAGCTTTTTCACTCAAAAACGCAATTTCACTCAAAAAAGCAATTTCGCTCAAAAAAGCTTTTTCACTCAAAAAACAGTTTCACTCAAAAAAGCGTTTTCACTCAAAAACGCAATTTCACTCAAAAACTCAATTTCACTCAAAAAAGCTTTTTCAAAAACGCAATTTCACTCAAAAACTCAATTTCACTCAAAAAAGCTTTTTCACTTAAAAAAGCAATTCCACTCATTTTCACTCAAAAACGCAATTTTACTCAAAAAAGCTTTTCACTCATTTTCACTCAAAACAGCTTTTTCACTGATTTTAACTCAAAAAAACAATTTCACTCAAGAAAACGTTTTCATTCAAAAAAGCATTTTCACTCAAAAAAGCTTTTTCACTCAAAAACGCAATTTCACTCAAAAAAGCAATTTCACTCAAAAAAGCGTTTTCACTCAAAAACGCAATTTCACTCAAAAACTCAATTTCACTCAAAAAAGCTTTTTCACTTAAAAAAGCAATTCCACTCATTTTCACTCAAAAACGCAATTTTACTCAAAAAAGCTTTTCACTCAAAACAGCTTTTTCACTCATTTTAACTCAAAAAAACAATTTAACTCAAAAAGCTTTTTCACTCTTTTTCACTCAAAAAAGCAATTTCACTCAAAAACGCAATTTAACTCAAAAAGCTTTTGCTCCCATTTTCACTCAAAAAACGGTTTCACTCAAAAAAGCGTTTTCACTCAAAAACGCAATTTCATTAAAAAAAACATTTTCACTCATTTTAACTCAAAAAAGCAATTTCGCTCAAAAAAGCTTTTGCTCCCATTTTCACTCAAAAACAGTTTCACTAAAAAAGCGTTTTCACTCAAAAACGCAATTTTACTCAAAAAAGCGTTTTCACTCAAAAAAGCAATTTCACTCATTTTCACTCAAAACAGCGTTTTTACTCAAAAAAGCAATTACACTCAAACAAACCTATGCTCCCATTTTCACTCCAAAAACAGTTTCACTAAAAAAGCGTTTTCACTCAAAAACGCAATTTTACTCAAAAAAGCGTTTTTACTCAAAAAAGCAATTTCGCTCATTTTAACTCAAACACACCTATGCTTCCATTTTCACTCAAAAAAGCAATTTCACTCAAAAAAGCAATTTCACTCAAAAAAGCGTTTTCATTCAAAAAAGCATTTTCACTCAAAAAAGCTTTTTCACTCAAAAACGCAATTTCACTCAAAAAAGCGTTTTCACTCAAAAAAGCAATTTCACTCATTTTCACTCAAAACAGCGTTTTTACTCAAAAAAGCAATTTCACTCATTTTCACTCAAAACAGCGTTTTTACTCAAAAAAGCAATTACACTCAAACAAACCTATGCTCCCATTTTCACTCCAAAAACAGTTTCACTAAAAAAGCGTTTTCACTCAAAAACGCAATTTTACTCAAAAAAGCGTTTTCACTCAAAAAAGCAATTTCACTCATTTTCACTCAAAAAAGCAATTACACTCAAACAAACCTATGCTCCCATTTTCACTCAAAAAACAGTTTCACTAATAAAGCGTTTTCACTCAAAAACGCAATTTTACTCAAAAAAGCGTTTTCATTCAAAAAAGCATTTTCACTCAAAAAAGCTTTTTCACTCAAAAAAGCTTTTTCACTCAAAAAAGCTTTTTCACTCATTTTCACTCAAAAAACAGTTTCACTCAAAAAAGCGTTTTCACTCAAAAACGCAATTTTACTCAAAAAAGCAATTTCGCTCATTTTAACTCAAACACACCTATGCTTCCATTTTCACTCAAAAAAGCAATTTCACTCAAAAAAGCGTTTTCATTCAAAAAAGCGTTTTCATTCAAAAAAGCATTTTCACTCAAAAAAGCTTTTTCACTCAAAAACGCAATTTCACTCAAAAAAGCTTTTTCACTCAAAAACGCAATTTCACTCAACAACTCAATTTCACTCAAAAAAGCTTTTTCACTTAAAAAAGCAATTCCACTCATTTTCACTCAAAAAAGCAATTTCACTCCTTTTCACTCAAAAAAGCAATTTAACTCAAAAAGCTTTTTCACTCATTTTCACTCAATAAAGCAATTTCACTTAAAAAAGCTTTTTCACTCAAAAAAGCAATTTCACTCAAAAAAGCTTTTTCACTCAAAAAAGCAATTTCGCTCATATTCACTCAAAAAAGCAATTTCACTCAAAAAAGCTTTTGCTCCCATTTTCACTGAAAAACAGTTTCACTCAAAAAAGCGTTTTCACTCAAAAACGCAATTTCATTAAAAAAAAACATTTTCACTCATTTTAACTCAAAAAAGCAATTTCGCTCAAAAAAGCTTTTGCTCCCATTTTCACTCAAAAAACAGTTTCACTAAAAAAGCGTTTTCACTCATTTTCACTCAAAAAACAGTTTCACTCAAAAAAGCGTTTTCACTCAAAAACGCAATTTCACTCAAAAACTCAATTTCGCTCAAAAAAGCTTTTTCACTCAAAAAACAGTTTCACTCAAAAAAGCGTTTTCACTCAAAAACGCAATTTCACTCAAAAACTCAATTTCACTCAAAAAAGCTTTTTCAAAAACGCAATTTCACTCAAAAACTCAATTTCACTCAAAAAAGCTTTTTCACTTAAAAAAGCAATTCCACTTATTTTCACTCAAAAACGCAATTTTACTCAAAAAAGCTTTTCACTCATTTTCACTCAAAACAGCTTTTTCACTCATTTTAACTCAAAAAAACAATTTCACTCAAGAAAGCGTTTTCATTCAAAAAAGCATTTTCACTCAAAAAAGCTTTTTCACTCAAAAACGCAATTTCACTCAAAAAAGGAATTTCACTCAAAAAAAGCGTTTTCACTCAAAAAAGCAATTTCACTCATTTTCACTCAAAAAAGCGTTTTCACTCAAAAACGCAATTTCACTCAAAAACTCAATTTCACTCAAAAAAGCTTTTTCACTTAAAAAAGCAATTCCACTCATTTTCACTCAAAACGCAATTTTACTCAAAAAAGCTTTTCACTCATTTTCACTCAAAACAGCTTTTTCACTCATTTTAACTCAAAAAAAACAATTTAACTCAAAAAGCTTTTTCACTCATTTTCACTCAAAAAAGCAATTTCACTCAAAAACGCAATTTAACTCAAAAAGCTTTTGCTCCCATTTTCACTCAAAAAACTGTTTCACTCAAAAAAGCGTTTTCACTCAAAAACGCAATTTCATTAAAAAAAACATTTTCACTCATTTTAACTCAAAAAAGCAATTTCGCTCAAAAAAGCTTTTGCTCCCATTTTCACTCAAAAAACAGTTTCACTAAAAAAGCGTTTTCACTCAAAAACGCAATTTTACTCAAAAAAGCGTTTTCACTCAAAAAAGCAATTTCACTCATTTTCACTCAAAACAGCGTTTTTACTCAAAAAAGCAATTACACTCAAACAAACCTATGCTCCCATTTTCACTCCAAAAACAGTTTCACTAAAAAAGCGTTTTCACTCAAAAACGCAATTTTACTCAAAAAAGCGTTTTTACTCAAAAAAGCAATTTCGCTCATTTTAACTCAAACACACCTATGCTTCCATTTTCACTCAAAAAAGCAATTTCACTCAAAAAAGCAATTTCACTCAAAAAAGCGTTTTCATTCAAAAAAGCATTTTCACTCAAAAAAGCATTTTCACTCAAAAAAGCTTTTTCACTCAAAAACGCAATTTCACTCATTTTCACTCAAAACAGCGTTTTTACTCAAAAAAGCAATTACACTCAAACAAACCTATGCTCCCATTTTCACTCAAAAAACAGTTTCACTCAAAAAAGCTTTTTCACTCAAAAACGCAATTTCACTCAAAAAAGCAATTTCGCTCAAAAAAACAATTTCACTCAAGAAAACGTTTTCATTCAAAAAAGCATTTTCACTCAAAAAAGCTTTTTCACTCAAAAACGCAATTTCACTCAAAAAAGCAATTTCACTCAAAAAAGCGTTTTCACTCAAAAAAGCAATTTCACTCATTTTCACTCAAAAAAGCGTTTTCACTCAAAAACGCAATTTCACTCAAAAACTCAATTTCACTCAAAAAAGCTTTTTCACTCATTTTAACTCAAAAAAACAATTTAACTCAAAAAGCTTTTTCACTCATTTTCACTCAAAAAAGCAATTTCACTCAAAAACGCAATTTAACTCAAAAAGCTTTTGCTCCCATTTTCACTCAAAAAACTGTTTCACTCAAAAAAGCGTTTTCACTCAAAAACGCAATTTCATTAAAAAAAACATTTTCACTCATTTTAACTCAAAAAAGCAATTTCGCTCAAAAAAGCTTTTGCTCCCATTTTCACTCAAAAAACAGTTTCACTAAAAAAGCGTTTTCACTCAAAAACGCAATTTTACTCAAAAAAGCGTTTTCACTCAAAAAAGCAATTTCACTCATTTTCACTCAAAACAGCGTTTTTACTCAAAAAAGCAATTACACTCAAACAAACCTATGCTCCCATTTTCACTCCAAAAACAGTTTCACTAAAAAAGCGTTTTCACTCAAAAACGCAATTTTACTCAAAAAAGCGTTTTTACTCAAAAAAGCAATTTCGCTCATTTTAACTCAAACACACCTATGCTTCCATTTTCACTCAAAAAAGCAATTTCACTCAAAAAAGCAATTTCACTCAAAAAAGCGTTTTCATTCAAAAAAGCATTTTCACTCAAAAAAGCTTTTTCACTCAAAAACGCAATTTCACTCATTTTCACTCAAAACAGCGTTTTTACTCAAAAAAGCAATTACACTCAAACAAACCTATGCTCCCATTTTCACTCAAAAAACAGTTTTACTCAAAAAAGCTTTTTCACTCAAAAACGCAATTTCACTCAAAAAAGCAATTTCGCTCAAAAAAGCTTTTTCACTCAAAAAACAGTTTCACTCAAAAAAGCGTTTTCACTCAAAAACGCAATTTCACTCAAAAACTCAATTTCACTCAAAAAAGCTTTTTCAAAAACGCAATTTCACTCAAAAACTCAATTTCACTCAAAAAAGCTTTTTCACTTAAAAAAGCAATTCCACTCATTTTCACTCAAAAACGCAATTTTACTCAAAAAAGCTTTTCACTCATTTCCACTCAAAACAGCTTTTTCACTGATTTTAACTCAAAAAAACAATTTCACTCAAGAAAACGTTTTCATTCAAAAAAGCAATTTCACTCAAAAAAGCGTTTTCACTCAAAAAAGCAATTTCACGCATTTTCACTCAAAAAAGCGTTTTCACTCAAAAACGCAATTTCACTCAAAAACTCAATTTCACTCAAAAAAGCTTTTTCACTTAAAAAAGCAATTCCACTCATTTTCACTCAAAAACGCAATTTTACTCAAAAAAGCTTTTTACTCAAAACAGCTTTTTCACTCATTTTAACTCAAAAAAACAATTTAACTCAAAAAGCTTCTTCACTCATTTTCACTCAAAAAAGCAATTTCACTCAAAAACGCAATTTAACTCAAAAAGCTTTTGCTCCCATTTTCACTCAAAAAACGGTTTCACTCAAAAAAGCGTTTTCACTCAAAAACGCAATTTCATTAAAAAAAACATTTTCACTCATTTTAACTCAAAAAAGCAATTTCGCTCAAAAAAGCTTTTGCTCCCATTTTCACTCAAAAACAGTTTCACTAAAAAAGCGTTTTCACTCAAAAACGCAATTTTACTCAAAAAAGCTTTTTCACTTAAAAAAGCAATTCCACTCATTTTCACTCAAAAACGCAATTTTACTCAAAAAAGCTTTTCACTCAAAACAGCTTTTTCACTCATTTCATTTTCACTCAAAAAACAGTTTCACTAAAAAAGCGTTTTCACTCAAAAACGCAATTTTACTCAAAAAAGCAATTTCGCTCATTTTAACTCAAACACACCTATGCTTCCATTTTCACTCAAAAAAGCAATTTCACTCAAGAAAGCAATTTCACTCAAAAAAGCGTTTTCATTCAAAAAAGCGTTTTCATTCAAAAAAGCATTTTCACTCAAAAAAGCTTTTTTACTCAAAAACGCAATTTCACTCAAAAAAGCTTTTTCACTCAAAAAAGCGTTTTCACTCAAAAACTCAATTTCACTCAAAAACTCAATTTCACTCAAAAAAGCTTTTTCACTTAAAAAAGCAATTCCACTCATTTTCACTCAAAAAGCAATTTCACTCAAAAAAGCTTTTTCACTCATTTTCACTCAAAAAAGTAATTTCACTCCTTTTCACTCAAAAAAGCAATTTAACTCAAAAAGCTTTTTCACTCATTTTCACTCAAAAAAGCTTTTTCACTCATTATCACTCAAAAACACAATTTCACTCAAAAAAAACATTTTCACTCAAAACAGCTTTTTTGAGTGAAAACGCTTTTTTTTGAGTGAAAATGAGTGAAATTGCTTTTTTGAGTGAAAATGAGTGAAAAAGCTTTTTTGAGTGAAAATGAGTGAAAAAGCTTTTTGAGTTAAATTGCTTTTTTGAGTGAAAAGGAGTGAAATTGCTTTTTTGAGTGAAAATGAGTGAAAAAGCTTTTTTGAGTGAAAATGAGTGGAATTGCTTTTTTAAGTGAAAAAGCTTTTTTGAGTGAAATTGAGTTTTTGAGTGAAAACGCTTTTTTGAGTGAAAAAGCTTTTTTGAGTGAAATTGCGTTTTTGAGTGAAAAAGCTTTTTTGAGTGAAAATGCTTTTTTGAATGAAAACGCTTTTTTGAGTGAAATTGCTTTTTTGAGTGAAATTGCTTTTTTGAGTGAAAATGGAAGCATAGGTGTGTTTGAGTTAAAATGAGCGAAATTGCTTTTTTGAGTAAAATTGCGTTTTTGAGTGAAAACGCTTTTTTAGTGAAACTGTTTTTTGAGTGAAAATGGGAGCATAGGTTTGTTTGAGTGTGCTTTTTTGAGTAAAAACGCTGTTTTGAGTGAAAATGAGTGAAATTGCTTTTTTGAGTGAAAACGCTTTTTTGAGTAAAATTGCGTTTTTGAGTGAAAACGCTTTTTTGAGTGAAACTGTTTTTTGAGTGAAAATGAGTGAAAAAGCTTTTTTGAGTGAAAAAGCTTTTTTGAGTGAAAATGCTTTTTTGAATGAAAACGCTTTTTTGAGTAAAATTGCGTTTTTGAGTGAAAACGCTTTTTTAGTGAAACTGTTTTTTGAGTGAAAATGGGAGCATAGGTTTGTTTGAATGTAATTGCTTTTTTGAGTGAAAATGAGTGAAATTGCTTTTTTGAGTGAAAACGCTTTTTTGAGTAAAATTGCGTTTTTGAGTGAAAACGCTTTTTTAGTGAAACTGTTTTTTGAGTGAAAATGGGAGCATAGGTTTGTTTGAGTGTAATTGCTTTTTTGAGTAAAAACGCTGTTTTGAGTGAAAATGAGTGAAATTGCTTTTTTGAGTGAAAACGCTTTTTTGAGTGAAATTGCGTTTTTGAGTGAAAACGCTTTTTTGAGTGAAACTGTTTTTTGAGTGAAAATGAGTGAAAAAGCTTTTTTGAGTGAAAAAGCTTTTTTGAGTGAAAATGCTTTTTTGAATGAAAACGCTTTTTTGAGTGAAATTGCTTTTTTGAGTGAAATTGCTTTTTTGAGTGAAAATGGAAGCATAGGTGTGTTTGAGTTAAAATGAGCGAAATTGCTTTTTTGAGTAAAAACGCTTTTTTGAGTAAAATTGCGTTTGAGTGAAAACGCTTTTTTAGTGAAACTGTTTTTGGAGTGAAAATGGGAGCATAGGTTTGTTTGAGTGTAATTGCTTTTTTGAGTAAAAACGCTGTTTTGAGTGAAAATGAGTGAAATTGCTTTTTTGAGTGAAAACGCTTTTTTGAGTAAAATAGCGTTTTTGAGTGAAAACGCTTTTTTAGTGAAACTGTTTTTGAGTGAAAATGGGAGCAAAAGCTTTTTTGAGCGAAATTGCTTTTTTGAGTTAAAATGAGTGAAAATGTTTTTTTTAATGAAATTGCGTTTTTGAGTGAAAACGCTTTTTTGAGTGAAACAGTTTTTTGAGTGAAAATGGGAGCAAAAGCTTTTTGAGTTAAATTGCGTTTTTGAGTGAAATTGCTTTTTTGAGTGAAAATGAGTGAAAAAGCTTTTTGAGTGAAAATGAGTGAAAAGCTTTTTTGAGTAAAATTGCGTTTTTGAGTGAAAATGAGTGGAATTGCTTTTTTGAGTGAAATTGCGTTTTTGAGTGAAAAAGCTTTTTTGAGTGAAACTGTTTTTGGAGTGATAATGGGAGCATAGGTTTGTTTGAGTGAAAATGAGTGAAATTGCTTTTTTGAGTGAAACTATTTTGAGTGAAAATGAGTGAAAAGCTTTTTTGAGTAAAATTGCGTTTTTGAGTGAAAATGAGTGGAATTGCTTTTTTAAGTGAAAAAGCTTTTTTGAGTGAAAATGAGTGGAATTGCTTTTTTAAGTGAAAAAGCTTTTTTGAGTGAAATTGAGTTTTTGAGTGAAATTGCGTTTTTGAAAAAGCTTTTTTGAGTGAAATTGAGTTTTTGAGTGAAATTGCGTTTTTGAGGGAAAACGCTTTTTTGACTGAAATTGCGTTTTTGAGTGAAATTGCGTTTTTGAGTGAAAACGCTTTTTTAGTGAAACTGTTTTTTGAGTGAAAATGGGAGCAAAAGCTTTTTTGAGTGAAATTGCTTTTTTGAGTGAAAATGAGTGAAAATGTTTTTTTTTAATGAAATTGCGTTTTTGAGTGAAAACGCTTTTTTGAGTGAAACTGTTTTTCAGTGAAAATGGGAGCAAAAGCTTTTTTGAGTGAAATTGCTTTTTTGAGTGAAAATGAGCGAAATAGCTTTTTTGAGTGAAAAAGCTTTTTTGAGTGAAATTGCTTTTTTGAGTGAAATTGCTTTTTTGAGTGAAAATGAGTGAAAAAGCTTTTTGAGTTAAATTGCTTTTTTGAGTGAAATTGCTTTTTTGAGTGAAAATGAGTGGAATTGCTTTTTTAAGTGAAAAAGCTTTTTTGAGTGAAATTGAGTTGTTGAGTAAAATTGCGTTTTTGAGTGAGAACGCTTTTTTGAGTGAAACTGTTTTTTGAGTGAAAAAGCTTTTTTGAGTGAAATTGCGTTTTTGAGTGAAAAAGCTTTTTTGAGTGAAAATGCTTTTTTGAATGAAAACGCTTTTTTGAGTGAAATTGCTTTTTTGAGTGAAAATGGAAGCATAGGTGTGTTTGAGTTAAAATGAGCGAAATTGCTTTTTTGAGTAAAAACGCTTTTTTGAGTAAAATTGCGTTTTTGAGTGAAAACGCTTTTTTAGTGAAACTGTTTTTTGAGTGAAAATGGGAACATAGGTTTGTTTGAGTGTAATTGCTTTTTTGAGTAAAAACGCTGTTTTGAGTGAAAATGAGTGAAATTGCTTTTTTGAGTGAAAACGCTTTTTGAGTGAAACTGTTTTTTGAGTGAAAATGAGTGAAAAAGCTTTTTTGAGTGAAATTGCGTTTTTGAGTGAAAAAGCTTTTTTGAGTGAAAATGCTTTTTTGAATGAAAACGCTTTTTTGAGTAAAATTGCGTTTTTGAGTGAAAACGCTTTTTTAGTGAAACTGTTTTTTGAGTGAAAATGTTTTTTTGAGTGAATAAGCTTTATTGCGTGAAATTGTGTTTTTGAGTGAAAATGAGCGAAAAAGCTTTTTTGAGTGAAACTGTTTTTTGATTGAAAATGGGAGCAAAAGCTTTATTGAGTGAAATTGTGTTTTTGAGTGAAAACGAGCGAAAAAGCTTTTTTGAGTGAAACTGTTTTTTGAGTAAAAATGAGTGAAATTGCGTTTTTGAGTGAAAACGCTTTTTTGAGTGAAACTGCTTTTTGAGTTAAATTGCGTTTTTAAGTGAAAATGAGTGAAAAAGCTTTTTTGAGTAAAATTGCGTTTTTGAGTGAAAACGCTTTTTTAGTGAAAATGTTTTTTTGAGTGAAAATGGGAGCAAAAGCTTTTTTGAGTGAAATTGTGTTTTTTAATGAAAATGAGCGAAAAAGCTTTTTTGAGTAAAACTGTTTTTTGATTGAAAATGGGACCAAAAGCTTTTTTGAGTGAAATTGCTTTTTTGAGTGAAATTGTGTTTTTGAGTGAAAATGAGAGAAAAAGCTTTTTTGAGTGAAAATGTTTTTTTTTTGAGTGAAATTGTGTTTTTGAGTGAAAACGCTTTTTTGAGTGAAACTGCTTTTTGAGTGAAAACGCTTTTTTGAGTGAAACTGCTTTTTGAGTGAAATTGCGTTTTTAAGTGAAAATGAGTGAAAAAGCTTTTTTGAGTAAAATTGCGTTTTTGAGTGAAAACGCTTTAAAGTGAAAATGTTTTTTTGAGTGAAATCGCTTTTTTGAGTGAAACATTTTTTTGAGTTAAATTGCTTAGTGAAATTGCGTTTTTGAGTGAAAATGTTTTTTGAGTGAAAATGGTTGCAAAAGCTTTTTTGAGTGAAATTGCTTGTTTGAGGGAAAACGCTTTTTTGAGTGAAAATGAGAGAAATTGCTTTTTTGAGTGAAATTGCGTTTTTGAGTGAAAATGAATGAAAAAGCTTTTTTGAGTGAAAATGGTGAAAAAGCATTTTTGAGTGAAAATGTTTTTTTGAGGGAAAATGAGTGAAATTGCTTTTTTGATGGAAAACGCTTTTTTTAGTGAAATTGCGTTTTTGAGTGAAAATGAGAGAAATTGCTTTTTTGAGGGAAAACGCTTTTTTGAGTGAAATTGCGTTTTTGAGTGAAAATGAGAGAAATTGCTTTTTTGAGAGAAAACGCTTTTTTGAGTGAAATTGCGTTTTTGAGTGAAAATGAGCGAAGAGGCTTTTTTGGGTGAAACTGTTTTTTGATTGAAAATGGGAGCAAAACTTTTTTGAGTGAAATTGCGTTTTTGAGTGAAAATGAGCGAAAAAGCTTTTTTGGGTGAAACTGTTTTTTGATTGAAAATGGGAGCAAAACTTTTTGAGTGCAAATGAGAGAAATTGCTTTTTTGAGTGAAATTGCGTTTTTAAGTGAAAATTAGTGAAAAAGCTTTTTGAGTGAAATTGCATTTTTAAGTGAAAATGCGTTTATGAGTGAAACTGTTTTTTGAGTGAAAATGGTGCAAACGCCTTTTAAATTGAACATAAGTGAATAAGCTTTTTTGGTGAAAATGTTTTTTTTTGATTGAAAATGCTTTTTTGAGTGAAATAGCGTTTTTGAGTGAAAAAGCTTTTTTGAGTGAAATTGCGTCTTTGAGTGAAAATGAGTAAAAAAGCTTTTTTGAGTGAAACTGCTTTTTGAGTGAAAATGGTTGCAAAGGCTTTTTTGAGTGAAATTGCTTTCTTGAGGGAAAACGCTTTTTTGACTGAAATTGCGTTTTTAAGTGAAAATGAGTTAAAAAGCTGTTTTGAGTGAAAATGTTTTTTTGAGCATCACTCAAAAAAGCGTTTTTACTCAAAAATCGTTTTTACTCAAAACACCATTTCACTCAAAAATGCAATTTCACTCAAAAAAGCATTTTCACTCAAAAAAAACATTTTCACTCAAAAATTTCTTTTGACTCAAACAAGCTTTTTCACTCAAACAAGCTTTTTACCTCAAACAAGCTTTCTCACTCAAAACAGCAATTTCACGCAAAAATGCAATTTCACTCAAAAAATCATTTTTACTTAAACTACCTTTTTTTACTCCAAAAAGCTTTTTCATACATTTTTACTAAAAAACAGCAATTTCACAAAAAGCTCTTTGAGTTAAATTGCTGTTTTGAGTGAAAAAGATTTTATGAGTAAAAATCTTTTTTGAGTGTAAATGCTTTTTTTGAGAAAAAATGAATGAAAAAGCTTGTTTGAGTGACAAAGCTCTTTTGAGTGATTTTTTTAGTGAAAATGAGTAAAAAAAAATATTTTTCATTCAAAAGAGCTTTTTCACTCAAAAAAGCAATTTCACTCAAAAAAGCTTTTTCATTCAAAACATCAATTTCACTCAAAAAGGTTTTTCACTCAAATTAGCTTTTTTTACTCATTTTCACTCAAAAATAGCAATTTCACTCAAAAGAGCTTTTTTACTAAAAAAAAAGCAATTTTCAATCATTTTAACTCAAAAATGCCTGTTGACTCAAACAAGCTTTTTCACTCAAAAATGCCTGTTGACTCAAACAAGCTTTTTCACTCAAAACAGCAATTTCACTCA
This sequence comes from Rhingia campestris, assembly GCA_932526625.1. Lineage (NCBI taxonomy): Eukaryota > Metazoa > Arthropoda > Insecta > Diptera > Syrphidae > Rhingia > Rhingia campestris. The sequence goes on from OW052184.1 coordinate 101,665,868, forward strand.
AAGATGCAATTTCACTCAAAATAGCTTTTTCCCTCAAAAAAACAATTTCACTCAAAAGAGCTGTTTCACTCATTTTTACTCAAAATAGCATTTTCACTCAAAAAAGCTTTTTCATATAAAAAAACACTTTTGACTCAAAAAAGCAATTTTACCATTATGATATAAAAAAGAAATGAGCAAAACCAATATAGACGCGTAAATCAGGCGAAGCAATTTGAACGCTTATGGTGCGATACTCTTCACAACTCGCATATTCAAACATACAAAGTGCACTTGAAAACGACCCATTTATAGATGCATTTTAACAACAAAAACCCTACTCCTAGGGTTTTCCCAAAAACTTCTGCTCTGAGCTACTCTGCACTTCGTTGTTAATTTATCGCTATTATCCAAAGGGAAGATACTTACTGGTGAAATTCCGTAAGACTTAAAGTTTGCTTCATGTGATTGTGTACAGAAACGCCATATGGCAAATATGTGTAGAGAGGTGCTCTAATATATCTGTATGTATATATCGGTAGTGGTTCCATAATTTACCATATTATCTTTTGTTTTCGGGGTGGAAATTCAATTCAAAAATGGGAGCAGAGTAAAACAATAGAGTCATAAATTACACCATCCTGCATGGAAGAATAAGTACTAGAAAGGTTTATTACCGTCTGGCAAAAATGGAAAAAAGTGGAAAACCTCACATGAAACTTCCTTAACTTACATGTTGGTCGGGGAAAACGAAGCCATAAAATATGATTTTGAAAAAGAATAATTTTTCTATAACTGCAGGTATAGAGTATTTTTCTAAAACAAATCAATAGTCCGGATTAGTTAATATACACTATTCATTGGCTAACGTGAAATTTGCCCCAATACATGGGGATCAAAATGAGTAATGGTTTTCCTAAAACAAGATACATTGACACGAAGAGCCATGTATGTAATTAATTTTTCGTGGAGGACATTTTGGATGTCCACTTTAGATTAAAAAAACGTATGGTTCCTGTACGCTACAACATTATTTCTCATCAAAAATTGGCTTGATTGGCTGCATAAATCACTTTTATATTGCAGCTCCGAGATCTTATACTTTTAGTGATAATAACAGTAACAGGTTTAGGTTGATAAGTGATGTGTTTTAAGTGCTTTACAAAATTGGCATGGATTGTTTCATTCCGTGTTAGCGTAAGTATTTGGCCCTATCTCCAATAATCGCACCCCGTGTGTTCTTCTTTAGTTCAACACTGATATTTCTAACTTTCCAAATCATGAAACAGAATGCGCTGACCTGAGTTGTTTTGCTTATCCTAGAATCAACAGTAGCATTACCTGGCTTATAATAATTTATATAATTCGAAGCAGGATATAACTAATTAATTACAAGGGTGTTCTTACAGTCTTAAGTGGCTTCTCTGGTTTGGAATCGAAGACTCTTCGAACCGAAACCGTGTCCATTCGCTCAACGTGTCCTACCCATCTTAAACGTCCAATGAGGAGTTCATATCGCAGCTCTATATAATTGGAAGATTTTTTCATTCATTCGTCTTTGCTTCGGTGACGTTGAGCCGGACAAGGATGATCAGGGTCTTATAAAGGCTCTAATCAGTAGCCCAAACGATGTTCAGTAGACACATTTTTATGAAGTGGCTCAATTGAAAGGGTTGTCTATCTTCTGGATTACGCAAATGATATGATTTCATATGAAAGGATCTCTTATACATCGATCTGAAGTATTTGCTTCAGCGTTAGCTTGTAAATCCATTAAATGGATTTATGGATTTGTTCTCTTGGAGCAGGCTAAAAAAGGGACTCCAAAGAGGTTATTTTGTTCAAGTAGAAAAACATCACAATCACGGATAATCTTTGTAGTAACGTGTTCCCAGTAGTCTTCGACATTTTATGATTCAAGTCTCATGTTGTACCAAATGTGCAAAATATACCCGAAAACATCTAAATGGCACGTTTTAGATGTTTTCGGGTATATTTTGCATGTCCTGGATGTAAACACATGCAAAATATTTTCTAAGCGCCAATCGCGTAATTTAAAGAAAAATCTCGATGATCGGCAAGGTCGATATAATATAAAAGATGCCATCAAGTTGATGGCCATTGAATAATTTTAATGACTAATACCTGAAGTTAAAAGCCATTAATACGAGGTCATCCGATTGTGGTATATTTTTCGTCTATTTCCTCTCATAAAATGTGACTTGTAAGGCACGTTTGTGGAGCAATTTTAGAGATCCTCTAAATCGTAAAAAAATCACAAATTTCATGGGTGATTACGAATTATCCAATTAACACCAAAGTTTTCGAGAATAATTGGTCTAAAGCTTCTATGACAAAAAAAGATTGCGGGAACAAAAATATGTTTCCTTAAAAAGTAAAAATCCAAAATTTCATCGGTGATCACGAATTATGTTCAGATTTATATTTTAGACATTAGTTTCCGAGACATAATTGGTTTAAAGTTGTGATGAGAAATAAAATTATTTTTGTCAAAAAAAATATATTTCTTCTTTAAAAAGTATGAATAATGTTTTAAATTTTCTATCTTAGTACCAACATGGGTATTCCTCATCGGTCTCCAATTTGATTTCATCACAAATGGCTTAATAAATCCTAACACCAGGAAAACTGATACAATTCCCCTACTGCACAAACAATACTGTTCACCGAAGAGGATCACTGAAAGGATGGACATCCCATAGGTAATTTAGTACCATATAATTCCCTTTTCTTCACTTTCCTTACAAAGAATATTTACACAAACAGGATATCACACATCACTTCAGCTAGCTTCCTTTATTCATTTCAACTGGACCCATGGAACGGCAACGGAAGCACATATTTAATGCATACTTTTCCTCCGAGACGAGCTAAATGGGCAGCATTGTTATACACAGTATCAGTTATCCTTGAGCGAAAAAGAAAAAGAGAACACAACTTTCCATTAAATCCACACTCCCGAGGATGACCATCGTCCGTACAAAAGTGTCTTGTGAGGAAATTATATATAACCCTTGAATCTTGACCAAGTAACACCACCTTCAGTTTTATGTATGTGAGAGTATCCTTGAGTTTCCGTCCGACTAGTGCACCCTGCTCTCGTAGATTCCACTTAATTGTTGTATTACGCCTTGTATTGTAAAATTGCCCCATGGAAATAAATATGTATATGTGCAATTTTCAAGAGGAAACTTGCCTCAAGATATTTAACAAAACTTCATGGTGCACTTGAACTACTACACACACAGGCAAGTATAATGCAGAAGAGCTACTGGTGTGTGAAGGAGGATCGATTAAATCAAAGACAATGACCAATTTGTTCGAGCTTACACGCTACTTTTGGTTAACCGGAAATTACAAAACTCTACATGTTGGAAATGGAATTTAATAGCATGTGCGTGTTTTCAAAATGTGCGCTGCGCATATATAGAATATGTTTGCACGCAATTCCATTTAACAAGATGTGTATAATTGGATTGAAAAGGATACTTAGCTCGGGGAACGTTATTCGATGAAAGAACATACACCAGTATAGGAAAATGTATGTAATAATTTTTTTTTAATAAATATGAAAAATAAAAGAATGAGGTTATCAAGAAATAATCATCGATTATGTTTTTTTGTATTGATCATGACCCGGCTTAAATTTTCCGATATAGGGGTAATATGCCTGTTGAATGGAAGGTTGTTCGTTTAATCGTCGTAACCTACCATCCAATAAAAACGAATAAATAAACGAATCAACGAATAAGAAAAAGTGACTTCATGAAAAGTAAGTTAGGGATAAAGCCCTCCGGGTTGGAAGGGGTAAGATAAGACTAAAAAATCTATTGCTACAAAGAAACCAGAAATGATTTTACTGTTGACAACCATACTCACTATTACATAAGTGGAGCTACAAACAGAAATAAATATAGAGCATACATCTCCAATCACCCTGGTGCCTAGCTTACATCTCCAGTTGCGTATTTCAATTTATTAGAGGTCAGTTACTACTTGTGGGCGAAACGTTAGGGGCGGTCTTCCAATACTTCCAATTCGCGTAACTGGAAAGACTCTTCGAACCGGAGAGGCAGTATCTACAATGATGAGATTTTTGACCAGGTTTATGTCGATGAACATCACGTTAAGGTCTTAAATCTGCGTCGACATAGCCTATCAACGCATACTGGGCCGAAGATTTTTCGAAAATTGCTCGCTCAAAACGATCTTCATGTGCTTTTGAACATGCTACGGCAGGACTGGTTTGTAATCGCAGTCTTAGGTATATAAAATTTCTTTAGCTATTCTAGTGAGGGCTTCGATATCCATATTGAAGTCTCCAGATCAACGTACGGTCAATCAAATTGATAACATTGCGATGGACGAAAGGTATGCATCAGGTATTTTGGCTGTCCGAACATTCCGAGGGGTTAACATCGACTCGGACCACCACCCTGTTTCAGCCAAGGTAAGAATGGGGATATCCACCATGCCACAACAAATCAGAAATACTGTGAAAAACATTTAATGTCGAAAGACTGCAATCGCACGAGACCGCAAAGGACTACGCTCAACGCGTATCCCATAACCTCCCGATAAACACCATACCACCAGAACCGAATGTCAAAGAACAATGGCAACGATGCCAACAAGCCATTACATCAGTCGCAACTAATGTGCTAGGCTTCTCGCACCCACCAGCAAGAAACTCTTGGTTGGATATAGAATGCCAACAGATGCTTGCAACCAAGAATGAGGCCCACAAAGCTAATCTGCAGGTGAAAACGAGAGCTGCCATAGAGCTCTATGGGTAAAGAAGGAGGGAAGAACACCGGCTTTTCAGAAAAAAGAAAAAAGATCAAGAAAAGCGCTCGATCAAGGATTTAGAGAGCTACCAGTCCAGGGATGATATTCGCTAGTTTTACCAAAATGTAAAATGTCAAAGGCTCGAACAGAATCCTGTAGAGATGGACAAGGAAATATCGTAGTTAAGACACAGTCGATGCTGATGATATGGAAGAACTACATCTGCAGCCTGTAAAACTGCAGTGACGAACAATATCCCGCAGAACGAACCATTCAATATTGGCGACGATAGAGAAACTACCAACCACCCGACCTAAGTGAAGATTGGATAGCAATAACAAAATTCGGCTTCGTTTGCACGATCCACTAAAAAAGGAGGAGGAGACCCCAGAACTGCGTCAAGAAGACAAAAGTCTCCTCAACATCAAGATCCCTTCTACAGAAATATGTGTACGCCTGAAACCATTTATCAAAAACCAGATCAGCTCTTATCTTGTGTCTTTGGTCCAGCAAAGTCCACAACTTATCAAATCTTCACACTTCGGCAAAAGACTCAAGAAGTCCAAATTGATAACCACCACCTATTCATCGATTTTAAAGCCGCATACGACAGTATTTATAGTGAAGAACTATACAGAGTCATGACTAGTTTTGATAAAACGCCTAATCGCGTCCGGCTATGCAAGATGACAATGGAGAATTCTCGCCTCACCGACACATTCGATGATGCTCTGTCGAGTTTTTATTCTGATTCTTGAGAGGGTAATCGCAAGTCCACACCAGAGGTACGATATTCCATAAATCGGTGCAACTACAAGCATACGCCGCCGACGAGATTGTCATAAACAACACGAAAAGGCACACGTCATTGACGTTTGGATAAAATGTCAAAATTGACAGATATAACTTTGATGAAGAATTACTCTTGCCAACCGCTGTCTCTTCGGGCTAAGAAGGCAATTCAGTAGTAAAGCACTCACTGGAACTACCAAGGAGATCAAGACCCTGATCATCCCATTCCTGTTCTACGTCCCTGAAGCATGGACCGTATCAAAAGTGGATAAAGAAATCCTTTGTAGAACTGAACTACATGATGGATTTCACTTCCCATCACATTCCGTATAATGTATCTCAAGTACAACCATTTTTTTTCTCTCAACTGCAATACAGATGGTTTCTATTGTGAAATTTTGAAATGTTATTCCCTAAATCAGATTTACTGCTATGTTTGTCATGTGATCCTTTTACACAAACAAACACCAACTAGAGACAGAATGTTAAAGTGTCTGTAAATATGAATCATGACAAAAGTCGAAACGTTTCAAATTGTGCATGTCAATCAGGGTAAACGAATCCTGCCGCTCAATATTTCAACACAAAACATTCCGCCCTTGCATCATACGTTTTGACCATTCATTCGTGTATCTGATATTTCAGCCATTTGCATCTGCATATAAAAGGGCAGCAAAGCGGGGCATACGATTCAAAAAAAGGAGTAAAATGGAAGAATGTGTGTGGAGAGTTATGTTCTGCAACAGATGTGTACAAAGGACGAGGTATACATATCCCATTGCGGGTTGCTGTGAGATAAAGATAAATGTAACGAATCATTGCTGATGAAAAGTGTGTCTGTTTAACTGACCAGCTGACCAACAATGAGGTTTGATTATGGAACTGTAGTGGAACATATAAATTTCAATTAAAATATCATCCAACTAAGGTACCTGAAGAAGAATCAACCAATCCAATGAGTTGCAGATAGAAATGGTAAAAGAACAACTACCTTCGGACCTGTTGGTCAAAGGTCTGTAACATTATGAGGGGGCTAAAAAAATATACCTACAGATAATAATTAAGATGCAGCTAATGTTACGAATAGATACTTACAACAACACCACATGAAAGCATATGAAATTAAAGGGTTGAGTATGTTTTCCTCCAGATAAAATCCCCAAAACCATAAATAACAAACTTCAAAATGTGAGAATGGAAGTGTTTCGGATGTCAGATTTAGTTGACAGTGGACATGAATAACTGAAGAAGCATTCGGGTTGAGGTTTTGGCGGAGACGAACTAAGAACATACAGACAATTCTCCAAAGATAAATTAGCGTCATTAATGTAGAATACTTACACAGTAAATTATTTAAATCAGCTCAGGTGAGCAGCTACGATCCGCAATTAAATCCGATAAGATAATTGATATCGATTTATTTTAGTCCGATTTACTTTGATATTTTTTCCCAAGGAGAAAAAAAAAACCTTCCTTCCATGCATACAAATTGTTGTCAATTTCTTGTGCAGTCCTTTGTGCCACCATCTGGGCAAAATCCTCTATATAATGTAAAGCGAACATCAATGTCCAAACATGCTGACAGGATATTATGGATATTTTTTTATATTTATGAATCATGGTAATACACGTCCTTTGGCATTTTATCACCGTTAATTTTGTTTTTGGATGGATGATACATTTTGACGGTATTCTAGATTCTATCGCCGGACACCTTGCCTTGACAACATATAATGTACCTTTAGAAGTACCATCTATCTCTGGGTTTTTGTATCGTGAGTATCCTGGTTATATCGTGTTATGTCGGCATCATTCGAGCGTTACATCAAGGATGATATTCTTTTGGAAAATCCAATTGAACGCGAGGCACATGGCATGACATAATGTGGCTGATGGTCATCCCCATATTGCCTTGGTTACATATGATGCAAAAACGGATTTGAGGTCATTGAGTTGGGGCAGAAAAAAAAGGACACCATATTCCATTTTCTCTTCCTCCATCCAGGGTATCAAATTGACTTCTTTGTAAATGTCTTATATCTATGCACGTGTCCTTGATGATGTAAAGTAGGACATCAGCTTTCAGACGCACGCATAGACATCTTTTCTTCGTCCATTTCATGCTTACTTTGGAATCCATTTGCGAATGGGTTATTTATGCGTGCATACAAATGAGATATTAATGTCAACCGGACCATGCAAAGCGATTTTTCAAACCAGCAAACTTTTGCGAGTGCAAAGTTTCTCCAATTACTAATGACAATTTATCACCGTCTGGCAAATATTGGATGTCCTTGTTCTTAAGGAGTCAAAAAAGGGTCTTTGTCACCGAACAAAAAAAAAACTAATCAACTTTTATTATCCTTTCTTCTAATTGCAATCAAATATCCATCACCCAACTGAAGTAGACCATTCTTTAGGGTCAAAGAACTGATCAATCTCACGTCTTAAACAATGGCAACGCATAAAGAACTCGTTATCCTTTCAACCGACGAGATAAGAGCAAACTTAATTTATCCTTAATACCGACAAATTGAGTACAAAGATAGAAATGGTAAATTAATTTTAAAATAATTACGAGAAACTCCTATTCAGTGGCCGTAAAGAACAAGGATGCTTTGCAGATGTTCTGTGGAGATTAGAAAACGTGGAAATTCAATAAAGATGCGGCAATTTTTAATTTAATCACTCGTTGGCAATCAGAATTGCAGACAGTACCAGGATAGGGTGGTGCCCATCGAGGAGCCTCGAAAGAGACTTTTGGAGGTATAAAGCACTTGCAATGGCTTTTCGTTTCGCGATTGTTGCTGACGAAAAAAATACTCATTGGAAGACTTTTTATTTCGAAGGAAGAATAAAATCTTGATGACAATGGGATTTGTGTTGCTTCAGGGCTCTGGGAATGATAAAATTTGCCTTGTTGCGACGGCTGTTTGTGTGGTTAATTCTTCTTTTGGGTTCCTATTTTCAAAAGGAGTCTCTTAAGGGATTAGCATGGCGAAAGATATTGAGGTTGTGTGTATATATCAGGCGATATGGAGGAAATTTAAATTTGTTTTTTTTTTTTTTGGTATGCACATAACCTGTTTGGAAGGTTTATCCTGTGTTTTGAGGTTAACTTTTGTAATTTATGTGAATTTAGATGGTGTTCGTTAACTTCCTGATTCTAGGAAAAGAAATGGAGGAGTTTGTATGAATATGTTAAAAGCCTGTTTTTATTAAGCAACAGATGCGTACCGTTTGTGAAATGTAATTAGAAATTTTGAAAAGCATTTATGTCCGTAACAAATGCGCGATTGTATGAAACACAACAACAAAATGGAGTAATTGGAATTAAAATGAGAACATTTGTGTGACATATGTTACGTACAGTATGGCTGAATTTAATAGAGAAAACGAGCTCTGCTTCAGTTATAAGCTTAAGGAAGATATATCATTATCATCATCTCTCTGCTATAAGCATGGACATAAATAACTTGCCTCAGCCACATATTGTGAGTATTTAATAGAGGATGAGCGCTATTGACTTCCCCGGACGTCAATGAGGGTAGCTCCAAAAGTTGTCATATTATAGCGGCCATGTTGCTAAACCAAAATCTCTCAACTTTCTTCGAAATGGTTCAATAGTGTGTGGGAAATCACCTATACATGCACACGCCCCCACCGATGAGATTTAAGACCCAATCAAGGAGGAATTTTACGACCTCCTGGACGGAGACTGCAGAAATACGATGTTAAAATCATACTAGGGGACTTCAATGTGAAAACAGTAAGGAAAACATCTTTGGCTGGTTAGTTGGAAAGCAAAGCCTCCACGAAACGACAACAGTCGGAAGCATGTATTACGGTTTTACTAGGTTCCCTCGACTTCGAATTTGCAAAAAAAGCTGATGAACTCCAGATGGTCAAACAGCCAACCAAATCGACCATGTGCTCATAGCTGCGAGATACGCATCCAACATTCATAATGTACACAAATTCAGAAAGGCAAACGTCGAGTTTGACCATTTTCTCGTCGCGGCCAAATTCAGAGCCCGACTGTCCAACGAAAAAAGCTGCGAATGGTCCAAAAAAAGAGACTTCACGTTGGATGGAACTGAGCGAGAGACACCCCGCTGCGCCCTTATCCACCACAAATATCAACACTCAGTGGATACAGTATCGCAATATCACGAAAAGACTGTGGCGACTATAGACTAAATTCACACACTAAGGCAAATCCTGGAAAAGACCAAAGAATTTCAAGTCGAATCACACCATCTTTTCATCGAATTCAAAACGGCGTATTATAACATCCAGCAGATAGCTTTATAAATCGATGGTGGAATTCGGTATATACCATCAAAACTAACACAGCTGTATTACCTAATATTAGAGGAGACTTTCTGAGTAAGTATCGTTGAGAGCATTCAAAATTTGACTTAGACAAACTGAGTGGAACTAATGGCAGAAAAATCAGCAAATATTTTACATTTTCTGATGCAAATAAGCCCTTGAATTCTAGACCACCTCATCATCAGCTAAGGCGATCACAATTTTTTAAATTCGACTAACTAATTTTAGATTATTCCACCAAAAAACGTTCAACGTTCAAACAAACCCTTAAACCTAGTTTCTCCATTCATTTGTGTGTGCGAGGTTTTTCTTTTGTCACAAAGAAGGGGCCTCCTGTTTAACGCTGATTCCGAGCAGTCAATTTGTAAAGTTGGACAGGCGTGGGACAGTGAAAAAAAATACTCAAGAGTTGTCAATCTCGGCATTTTTTTATATAATTTGCGCGCACTCAATGGGTTTTAAATGCCCTTTAAACGTTTTTACCACATTGCGGGCATTTTGATCAAAGGAAATCGCACTTAGTTGTCCAACGCACTAACAACTAGTCAACTGCATCCACAATGTACAATACCACCAATTAAACATAGAACAAAGATTTTTCTGCAAATTTTGAGAACCTTGTCCCCTTAAATCTATATTCAATGCACCTTTAATGCCAAAGGGAAGTTACGTACCTCAATGCAGTCAGTAGACATATGTACATAAAATATCCACCAGTAAGGGAATGGGAAACTCTTTGAGTACATCATCATCATCATCAGTTGGTCACCCACAAATACCATCGTCCAAACTCAAAAGCCAAAGCGACACAGTAGGTAAGATCAGGTAAACATCATTAGGATACGAAATTTACATAAACTGAAAACGTAATTCAATCGACTCGGTAGAATGTATCTATCATCTGTGAGTCCAACATAGTGTTTATCCGGCTGTGCAACAGCATCCTGAATTCCTGACGACGATGGATATTAATTACATATTGGACAGAGCAAGCTCATTTGTAGTTCTTCCGATGATTCGAAAATTGACATCTGGATAAAGGAGGTGAACATACTTGGAACTAATGCTCCCAGACGTATGTACCTATATGGATGAGAAGAGAAGTTCTAATAGATACCTCAATTTATTTGATTTACACCAACACTTTATAATACGGCAAAATGTTGGGGTAAATGTTCAGTCGGCCTCTGATGAAGATTAATTGCTGGACTTGATTTATGTATCCTTTTGGAAGTGGAAAAGGTGGGTGGCAGAGACTATATACATCGCCTCATAGACGACAGTAACTCTTAGCTCGTGTGCTATATGACGGTAAATAATATAAATTATTGGACATTAAATTGTGCAAAGTCCGTACAAACGCATACACACACATGGTCGCCGAAAAGGATTACATTTACCAAGCGGAAGCCACACGCAATCACTGACACGAAACCAAAACCATTTGTCATCATCATGGTCAGAGAAAGTGGCAATGAATAGGTGAGCGGTGGGTTTCGAGGATGACTTTTCTGACAGGCTGGTGAATACGTGAGTGCACAAATTAATCCTTAATTAATGTCAAAAGCAGATTATACTCCATATGAATAACAAAATGATCTCTGAACAAATTTATTTACTTCTAAAACCCAAATTGGTAAGCTTCTTCTGACAGGGTTTAAGAAAATGCACAACAGAACTTCTCAATGCAAAGTCCTTTTTTTTTTGGTCACAAGAAAAATAAAAGTCACCCGAACAAAGGTCATGGTAGTACGTTGCAAAGTCTAGAGAGCAACATTTACTGTTGCATCGAAATATCATCGTATTCATCGAAGAAGAAAGGATGAAATAAAAAACCGATAGAAGAAGAAACTTTTTCAATAAAAAAACTCCCACTTTCGGTTGACAAAGAAATATCCTTTCGGGCATACAGAGCGAATTGAAGATTTCAACGCAATGGTAGAGATTGCTTGTTTGTTTTTTTTCTGTCCTAAGGATGAGAAAACTTTTTTACTACGTCATTGTTGTCAATGTTGGATGAGGATGATGCGATGACATTGTTTGCACAACTCTGAAGAACATTTAAGTGACACTTTGTGGTGGTGTTTGTGTTGAAAGTGACTTTTTATTTTGATTATCGATATGATTTCAATTGAGATCGGAAAATGTTGTAGTTCCTGATTCGGATGGTAGTTCTCGATCGTTGCTTTTCAAATAAAAATTGTTGTTGTTAAAAAAAACAGATAGGCCAGGAAAAAATATACTTCAACGAACGATATAGTAATAGTTATGATTCTCATCCATATTGTTCACGAATTATTTAAAACGAGAAGAGTGTCAGTCGATTCTAAAAAAAACTCCAAAACTACTCGTAGCTTACATCAAGGTAAGAAAGTGTGCTAAAGGGTGATCCAAGTAGAGATACTTTTTTCAAAAGCCTTTTTTGACAGATCACGTGTGAGTCGTGTCATGCTGTCATGTTATTTTTGTTTAGTATTGTTTGGCATTTCATAATGGAAAGACTTACGCGTGAACAACGTTTACAAATTGTTCAACTTTATTATGAAAATTCACGTTCTGTGAGGAATGTGTTTCGTGCACTTCGCTCAACTTATGGTCAACATAATCGGCCTACTGAGCGTACTATTCGCAACACCATCACCCATTTTGAGACCCAGCATTCATTATTGGATAATATTCGACCGAATAGACCACGTCCAGCACGCTGTGAAGAAAATATAGCGGCCGTAGCTGAGAGTGTGTAAATTATGCCGGTGCGAACGTAACCGTCAATGGCGACCGTTATCGTGCCATGATAACCGACTATTTGATGCCTGAAATTGAAGCTCGTGATCTCGGCGACATTTGGTTTCAGCAAGACGGCGCCACTTCCCACACATCGCATCAATCAATGGACTTATTGAGAGAACATTTCGGTGAGCACATAATTTTCCGTTTTGGGCCGGTCGATTGGCCACCAAGATCGTGTGATATCACACCGTTAGACTTTTTCCTGTGGGGATATGTAAAGTCAAAAGCTTATGCCGATAAACCCGCTTCGATTCAGGCCTTGGAGGAAAACATCACGCGTGTCATTCGCCAGTTACCAGTCGAAATGCTCGAACGAGTGATCGAAAATTGGACTCAACGGATGGACCATCTGCGACGTAGCAACGGCCAACATTTGATAGACATAATCTTCAAAAAATAAATGCCAAAGAATGTTCTTTCAAATGATAATAAACATTCTCCATTAAATTTGAATTTTCTGTGCTTTTTTCTTTAAAAAAGTAGGGAACCTCGAAATGGATCACCCTTTATAAGAAACAAAAATGACAGGCGAGTCACAGGCGCGCAGTGAATTGTGAATGTATAAACGCAGCATTTCCAGCAGCTTCTTAATGGACTCAATTTCAATATCAGAAATGTTATAAAGCAAGAATTTAAACACGCCTCCAGTTAACGAAAACATAACGCTACCTCCCTGTGAAGAAGTTAGCGCAGCCTTAGCCAATATCAGTGTCCTATCCTAGTGTTTATCCAATTTTGCTTCTGTTCCTTTATTTTATTGTGTTTATTGTTGATTATTTTGTTTTGAATTCGGTTATTCATTGTGTCGAATTAGTGTTTAGCATTTAATTAATTGAATCCATCTTTAATTTAACGTAAATTAAATATTTTATGTGACCAAAGTCAAGAGTATAATTTACTAGTGGTAAGCGGTATTTTCGTTTGTATCATCTCTTGTGTTGTACTCTCCCTAGTTCCACAGTTATTTGTGTATGTTTAATTTTGTTATAAAATTTGACCCCTCCCACTGTTTTCTATAACCTATAAAAATAACTTAGATTAACAGCAACCTTTATTAGCCCAAGTGGTTAGGCAGTCAGCAACAATTGCGAAGACACTCATCTGTCGTGGGTTCGAATCACGAACGGAAAACTTTTTTTTTTTTTTTTTCTCTTCTTTTAATTAAGTAGCGCTAAGCATTGCCATTCGGCTATTATATATATTCGGCTTTTATATATATAATGGATTGTTTAGCTCAAAAATGCGTAGAACCAAAAAATTCCACTAATGCCATTTTTGCTTGTTACGGCCCGTGTGGAAACATGTTTCACGCAAAATGCGTTGGCTCTTCCAACGCATTTATGGATAAAATAAATGCAACTGAAGGCGCATTCTGGTATTGCACTGCATGCCGTAAATTGTCCATCTCGAGCCTAGCTTTCAAAATGTCGGCATTTAAAACCGATATTGTTAGGCTCTCAAAAGGTTTCAAAGACCTTTTCGAGTCTTTTAATCATGCAGTATCCACTGTGTCTGCATTCCCTGACCCTTGTCTGTCCGTTGACGCTTCCACATCTACTGAGCCTTTGCCAAGATTGGAGCAAGATATTTCCATACGAGAACATAAAACCCAAAAGTATACTGATACAGATATAATACAATCTGCCCCGACTGATGTAGCCAATGATAAAGTTGTCGCTATTAAAGGAAAGCGAAAGCGTGATGCGAACTCATCATTGGCTAATCCAAGAGCTAAACGCTCTAACCTTAGAAGTCAGATTCTAAACAAACCCAATTCGAATCCAAATTTGTCGGTAGGATCGTCACCGACTGAGACTTCTTTTACTTCTCGCAATATAGCAAATAAACCGTCTACTTTAATTCCTTTATTGACTTCGGAATTATCTACAATTGAATCGATTCCTAAACCCAAATCGATTTTTATATCAAGATTGAAACCATGTACTTCCTCCGAAAATGTGATGACTCACTTGGTTTCAACAAACCTCGTCCCCGCAGGTACCTCTATTAAATGTACCAAAATTAGTAAACCGGAAAGTTTCGTTTCTTCATTTAAAATAGTTGTACCACCAAATCTATTCGAAAAAGTATGTGACACTAACTCATGGCCCGTAAATACTATTGTCAATGAGTTTAAGCCACGGAGAGCTAAACGCGGAGTTAAAAGCTCGGCACCAAAAAACTCTACCGACTGTCCCTCTACTACCAAAATGTAAGAGGGCTCCGAACAAAAGCAAAAAATATATTTCTAAACTCTCAAGCCTTTTCACACGACATATTCTCCTTAACCGAAACGTGGCTTAACGCCAGTATACTTGACTCGGAACTCTTTAATCATGAGTTCTTAGTATATAGGAATGACCGTCACATAAATGACCTAAAAGCGCTTGGAGGAGGTGTTCTTACTGCGGTTCGCAGTCACCTAACCTCTGAGAAAATTGATTTTCCATTCATTCTTAATACCGAAATAATTTGTGTTAAGATAACTATTGGAAATAAATACCTTTATGTCGCAAATGCGTACATTCCCTCCTATCGTCTTGGCACTCTGTATTCTGAGCTATCAAAGGCTTTAGAATACATCTTTGACTTATCTTGTTGTGACAGTAATATTTTGTTGCTGGGTGATTTCAACTTACCACACATAGAATGGGTGCCTTCGGAAGGAGAAGCTCATTTTATACCATCAGAAGTCTCTGCACAACAAGAGCTATCATTACTTGATAACATTTTATCATTTGACTTACAGCAAACAAGCTGTATAAAAAATCATAATAATCGAATTCTCGATTTAGTTTTTTCTTCTGACTCTGTTAGTACTGCAGTATTAGAATCTAGTACCAGCATTACTAACATAGACAAAAATCATCCTCCATTAGATATTTTTATTGACATAGGCGGACATCTGTACGAACATTCTGACTCGTATGATCGTTCGTACTCTTTTGACTTTCGGAAGGCGAACTTTCAAAGGCTATCCGAAGAAATAATTCTTTCGAATATTAATATTGACAGCCTCTCCAATTTAGAAGAAGCTGTTAACAAATTCTATCTTATAATAAAAGATTGCATGGATAGAACTATCCCAGTCAAGCATTCTAAGAATGCTCAAATCCAGCATCCTTGGTACACGAAAGATCTTAAATCTCTTCGGAATATACGTAACCGGGCCTGGAATAATTTTGTTAAAAGTCAGAATCAATACGACTATGATAAGTACCTGAATTATTTTAAGGAATTCTCTGCGATGTCAAATAGTTTATATAATGGCTATATAGCCAATATGGAGAACGCTCTTAAAAGTGACCCAAAACGCTTTTGGAGTTTTGTCAATTCGAAGAGAAAAACGGATGGATATCCAGCCAACTTCTCTTACAATAATTCAAAAATATCGAGCTCTATTATTTTATCTAACTTATTCGCAGAGAATTTCAGTAAATCATTTATTGATACCCCTCTTGTCTTAGACGAACAATATTTCAGTTATCTCAATGACTGTTCTCAAGTTAATTTCAGCAACGTCACATTTGACGATGAGACAATAATTAAATATATCGCTTCATTAAAAAATGATTATTCTGCTGGGCCCGATGGAATCCCACCAATAGTCGTAAAGCAATGCAAAGATGCTCTTTTGCCATACCTTAAGTATATGTTTGAAAGCTCCCTTAAAACAGGAGTATTCCCAACTCAATGGAAAAATGCATTTATTACACCTGTTTTTAAAAAAGGTGAACGAGGAGACATTTCTAATTACAGACCTATTTCAAAACTCTCTTGCATTCCTAAGTTATTTGAACATATTATTTGTGATAAATTGGTATTCCTGTGTCGAAACATTATCTGTAAAGAGCAGCATGGCTTTGTAAAAAATAGATCCACTGTCACAAATCTCTTAACTTTTATGCATCATTGTTCCAATAGTTTGGAAAATAAAAAAGAGGTCGATTGTATATACACTGACTTTTCCAAAGCTTTTGACCAGTTATCACATAACATCATAATTTATAAACTTAAGGTTTATGGTTTCCCTCCAGGTTTCATAAATTGGGTTCAATCATATCTCTCACTAAGAACTTATCAGGTAAAATTTAGAGGCTCTAAATCCAACCCTTTTGTTGCCCAATCTGGAGTACCCCAAGGTAGTCATTTAGGCCCTATCTTATTTATTCTTGCTATTAACGATGCAAAAGCTTGTATTCGAGAGAGCAAAATACTGATATATGCTGATGACATGAAAATTTTCAAATGTGTAGGAGATCCAAGCGATTCGCTTTCACTTCAAACTGATTTAAATAACTTTACAACATGGTGTTTTAAAAACGGTTTGAATCTGAACCCCACTAAGTGCCAGCATATGTCATTTTCACGAAAACGTATTCCGTCCAATTTCAGTTATACTCTGTCGGGGCACACTCTCTGTCGTATAGACAGTTTTAAAGATCTTGGTGTTTATTTTGATCCTAAATTGGAGTTTAATAAACACATAAACGTTATTGTGAATAAATCCAACTCTATGTTGGGATTTATAAAAAGGTGGTCAAAAGAGTTCAATGATCCTTATGTCACCCTTTCGTTATATAATTGTCTAGTGCGCCCTCACTTGGAGTATGCCTCACAGGTGTGGACACCCTTCTATGTCGTTCATTCAAATAGAATTGAGGCAGTCCAACGCAAATTTATAAGATTTGCTTTGAGAGGACTTCCATGGGATGATGTATACAATTTACCTCCGTATAGGTGTCGAATTAAACTGCTGCAGTTGTTGCCCTTGTCTCAACGTAGACTTAACAATGACATGGTCTTCTTACACCAAATATTATCAGGACAAATAGATGCTCCTGATCTTTTAAGTGCTATTGGTTTTAATACCCGTGGAGGTTCCTATAACCTTCGTAGACTAAATATTTTACATATACCTAATCATAAATACAACTATGGTATGCATGAGGCTATAAGTCGCATGAGTAGAGTTTACAATAAAAATAGCGATGTAGTTGAACTGCATGTTAGTAAAAGTAGTTTAAAAAACACTTTGCGTAATTGTATTCTAGAGTCGTAATAAGTGTATGTTTATTTTTTTTTTCTTGTTTTGTTAATAATAATTTTATCGTTTATTGATTTTGTTAGTGACGTCAAACTAACTTCAGTGTTTTGTTATGTCCCACTAACAAATGCACTAAATGATGAGCCTGTGGATGCATTTTATATGCTGTGGCAAATCTCTGCTCGTAGATGCGCTTGTATTAAGCTCGCTACGACACAGATCTGATAGTGTTACTTAAAAAAAAAAAAAAAGAAAAAGCTAAAGATCAATAAGGCAGCCGATTCGTATGGATTACCAGAAGAGAAGTCTTCAAATACAGAGGAGTTGCTATGAGAGGATGCACCAAACTATAAACCAAGTCTGGATGGATAAAAACATGTCCGATGACTTGAATATCATCTTCATATGACCCGTCTACAAGAAAGGCGATTACTTGACTTGCACCAACTACCGAGATAAATCGCTGCGAAAAGCCGTATATAGGATCCTATCAAACGTTATGTGTGGAAGTTTTGTGTTGAGGGTGTTGTAAAATCCGCATGAACATCTAGCCTGTGGAGTTTATTTACTGGGATATGCAGACGATATTGACATCACTGTGTGGACATCTTAAGACTTCAAATTGACAGTAGCCCATTTCACACTAAGGGAAATCCTGGAAAACACCAACGAATTTCAAGTCGATATAAGCTATCTTTCCATCAACTTTAAAGGCGCAAATGCTAGCATTGCATAGACCTCTATGGACGACAACATAATTCTGGATTTAATTAAAATTGATACAACTGTGTCAACTAATTGGAAGACAGGCGATTCAACCAACGTACAGTTTGAAAACCACCATGTATCGGATTCCGACAAGGAGACGCAGCATCATGCGATTTCTTCAATCATGTGCTCGAACAGTTAGTGCGTATGGCTGGTGTAAATGAGGAAGGCACTAGGTTTAACAATTTCGCCCAGTATTCAAAGGGGGGCGGTTCAACATGAACATAAGTACCACTGATGTGCCTTTTTTTACAATCCGTGTGTGATACAATCCGGATCTAGATCCAGCCTGTGGAGTTTAGTTTAGACGATATCGACATCACTAGTCGCTCCCAACGTCCCGTTGTAGATGTATTATATAGATATGTTTTCGAGATGATGAAAAACATCTTCTATGGATTAGACATTATCTTTCGATAATGAATTGAACAAGTTGTTTTGGACGGTTTCAAGTCTGCAACTCACCAAATAAATGCTGGTGTCCCTCAAGGCTCAATTTTGTCTCCGACTCTCTTTCTCATTTTTATAAATTATCTCCTGTCTGCAACTTCTTATCCAATTCATTCCTTCGCTGATGAAGTACTCTCAGCTTGTCATATTCGTTTTCAGATTCACGTCGCTCATCTTCGAACGTGGACTCTTAACGACAAAATATGTTAAGCACATTGAATTCCGACCTTGACAGCATCATCAAATGGGGTAAATCCAACAGAGTAGAATTCAGTGCTTCGAAAACACAATGCTGTCTTCTGTCGCTAAAGCGAAACCAAAATCTAGAGCCATTATCCATGAATGTCACCTAAGTCGAAGAAACCGAAAAACTTTCCATGCTAGGTATGTGTGTTAGTAACGGCTTACGTTGGAACGACCACATATTCGAAGTCGCTAAAACCGCAGCGAAAGGTCTAGGTTTCCTTATTCGATGTAAGAAATATTTCACCCCCTCTTATATGGCCACAATATATAAAGCGTTTATACGCACTAAACTAAATCAACGTTGCACTTACTAAATAGGATTCAAACGAGTGCGAAAATACTTATAGGAGACATAGAAATAGCGAACTCTTTAGTTTCGCTCGAACATCGTCGAAATATTTCCTGCCTTACATTGTTTTATAGCTATCTTAACAACCAATGCTCAAATGAAATAGCCAGCTGCATTCCTCCCATTCAACAATTCAGCCGCAATACTCGTTACGCTATGAAATGCAAATCAGTTTAACCTCGATCTTCTGACTAACGCTGAAATAAACCGAAATACACCGAACAACAAGAATATGGAATGCTCTACCAAACTCTGTTTTCCCTTTCCATTATAACTTATAGGCATTGAAAACCAGTGTGTATCGATACCTCCTTTCATCTTTTTCTAAATTTCCTCAATGTCCGCACTGTGCTAAAACATATAAAGGGTATTCATATAACCCCTTGAGTGGGCGCATATTATAAAAAAAGTATCGATTAGACAAAGGACGATTTTGAGTTCACCAATTGAATAGGAGTCACCATATTCGTTTAAACTTTGAACTAAGTGCGATTATTAGTTTAACTAAACAGAGATTATTCTACCGTTTAAACTTTAGTTCAACGAGAATAACCCATGAACACAATCATTCTTAAATCTAATTAGACAGCTGCCAAATTGACCCAAGAGAAATATTTTCCGTCCACTTAAATTTCGTTTTGAAAAGTGAACAGGAAAATTTATAATTTTTCCGCAAACGAAAAACCCATCCGTTGGATTAGAAATCACTTTAATTGTTGAGACGATGTCTAATTTTTCGATAGATTTCAAATGCAAGATAAATAACTTTCGGAAACTAATCAGAAAAAAATTAAAAAACAGTGGTCGAATCGCTACAGGTCAAAACGTTGCTTTGAAAAAAAAAAAAAAAAAAAACAAATTGCCCTTGATTGTCAACATCACAAAATATTTTTAGAAAGAAAGAGACGACAAGAAAAGAATTTGGAAAAGCCTACAAAAGCTTGATACTGTTCCCATTACGTAGCAACTACGTACACTGCTGTCGACTTATAGTCATACAATTTAGTTAAACTATGACCTCAATTCACCTCATGTAAAGATTTACTAAATAACCGGCTGAATTGAACTAAAAATTTAAACTCAAGTTAAGATTCAGCTGAGTTTAAGTTTAAACCTCCACTGTAAAACTGGTCATTACTTTACTCCTTTTTTAAAGGTATTACTCATCCCCTAGAGAAATTGGATGAAAATTTGCAGATTATTGAATAAAACAGGTGGATTATCCTTTTTGCTTCGTTCGTCAATTTTTTCTGACTTTCGCCGACCTGCATCGAATGTATGGACTCCCTGCAGAAAATCTCTCAACAATCAACAATTTACTCAAGAAAATGATATCAATTGCGATTTCTCCATTGTGGCGAAATGTAAATAAATTGGTCTTTTCGATTGGTAAACTTTTTTCATACAAATATGTTCAATAGTTTGTTTCAATTCTTTTGCAAGGCTTTATAAAATATAAAAATTGTTCCCCTATTACAGTATCAAATCCTTAACCTTTCTGTGTCTAATAATTACATTTTATTGATTAGAAAACATTGTTCTGCTCCCTCCTTCTACAAACGCTCAGATACAAGTGTTCATTCTATCACCTTCATTCAATTTGCAACTTTGTTTGAAAATTCCTAACAATATCAGAACCTACCAGAAAGGAGTGAGTGGGTACAGAATCGATAACAGCAACATATACCTTTGAAATCGGTTCGATTCAACTCATCCTTGAACCTATATAGGCACCTGCCAATCTAATTCTGAGCTGTACTCCTTACCCTATAAAAGATTCACCTCCTGCATATGTCATGGAAAAGATACTACAAATTCATTTGGTTCCGGTTTCACTACAGCGAAATTCCCCTCATATCCTTTCTCAGAAATCCTTGCGCACTTTCAATTTTCAATCATGTCATCGTCGCTATTCCAATTCAATTGACATTGTCTTCGACGAAAGTGTGTGTGGTGGTGGTAAGAGAATGCAAAATTCAATTTACAAAAACAATAAAAAAAACAACCCCCACCCCCACCGCTAGTTGTATTTCTTGAAGTGGAGGAACAAAATTGTGAAATGCAATCATGATTTCCGTTTGGATACGTTCCGTTGCACTTTGATCAAAGGGAGTGTGGTGGGAGCCCCAGTGTTAACGAGAGGGTGAATGTATGAGCTGGGGTAACTATATAAAGCCAGTCCAGGCCGCCATTGAGTTCTGATATCCTGCTCTGGTTGGTAATATTTATGGCAATCGTTATCGATTTGGTTAAAGTGGATGTGAATTGGTTCGGATGAATGAACAGTAAGGGAAGGACATTCTATTGCATCGATAACTGTGGTCAATCAAGAAAGGCAATCATCTGAAACTGAGACAGAAGCGATGGAGAAATAAATGGTTTCGTGCAGTAAAATAGGGCTGCAATCTAGAGATGCAGTTATTTCGAGGACAATCATGTTGTTTGAGTTAATGATTCACTTGCATGTTGCATTTATAATATCCCTATGTTGGT
Source organism: Rhingia campestris (assembly GCA_932526625.1). Classification (NCBI taxonomy): domain Eukaryota; kingdom Metazoa; phylum Arthropoda; class Insecta; order Diptera; family Syrphidae; genus Rhingia; species Rhingia campestris. The sequence continues at coordinate 101,687,926 of OW052184.1, forward strand.
CGATTTTCATGCGTACTTAGACATTGAATAGTCCTTCAGGAATTTATGTAAGGCTGGTTATTATGAATTATACGGTTGTATTGAAAGTTTGTGTTCATATTGTTGAGGTAGGGTTAGAGGAATGGTTTAATGTATAGATGAGTATGTAAGGGTAAAGGCAAACTTGTATTCTGCTACATACAAGTGCAATTTACAAGAAGTTTGTTAGTTATTGATGAAATGTATATTTTAAGGGTGACTTGAACTAATTTTTCATTCAACTATCCAGGCATTTTGGTATGTATTTCAGGCAGTTTATCGTTGTAGTTAATTTAACTAAGAAAGTATGGCCTCAAGACTAAATTTATCGAAATAGAGACTTACTAAGACTCTAAGGGAGTCTCTTGTTTCTAGACTCAGTGGTAAGGGTTTGGCATGAAACAGGAGGTCCTGCGATAGTGCAAGAAGTACACACGCACTCTCGAATTGTAGGAAGCAGCAAAATCTAGGATACAACAGACTTGTTACTATACACGAGCCCGTTGTGTCAAAAATTTGCATTTTTTTGGATATCTAAGTAAAGAAACTTCGAATGAACTGGCAAGAAGAGGAACAACATTGATCAGACAGACTATCCCTACCTGTGAAACATACAATATGCTAATATGCGAAAATAAGCCAGAAACCACGATTTCCTTCGAAGAAAAATTAAACAGATTTCAAAGGCATGCAAATAAGGGATGAGAATGGTTGGATAGAAAAATGGCAAACACGTGGGTATAGTGGCTTAGTAGTTAATGCGTCAGACTATTAAGCGCAGGTCCCTGATTCAAATCCCGAAAGTGGCAACACATGATTTTTGTTCACTCCTCCATCTCTTGCGAAAGTCTGACAAACATCCAAGAGTATAACTGTTATGAGAAGCTTCGTTCGGATTCAGTGTTATATAGGAGGTCCTCTTCCTTGGAAATATTAACTTTGCTCACACAAATGAAGGGAGAAGCTAGACTTGAGACCGTTAATTCCAGATATTTCAATTTTTCCAAACACACAAAACAAATGAGGAAATAAGTGGCAAACAAAACGTTTTTATGTTGCTAGTATTGGTAGGAAGGGTTATCGAACACTCGCAATTTTCACATGATTTTGTGTTTACACCAAGAGTTAAGTCCCATATCCATCGACTAGTTGAGAGAAAACTAGCATGCCAGCCAGTGACTCAAAGGCACAAAAGATCTACGCAACAAATATTCTCATCTGCATGAAGTAATCACGGGCTCAGTGGCGCGATGGTTAGTCCGATGAACTACAGCGCTGGGTTCGAAACCCAGGTTTTTCACTGCCTCTCCTCCTGTGATCATCTGAGAAATCATCCGAGTAGTATCAATTGCCAAGAAGAGCTTAACTAAACTTAGTCGTTCGGAGTTGTCATAAAACAGGAGGTCCCGCCATCGTGCAAGAAGTACAAACGTACACATGAATGGTTGTGAGAAAGCTAGGCCCTCGGTGCTATCGAGCCTGTTGCGCCAAAAATGTGTATTTTATTATTTGATAGTTTTTCTGTGGCACTGCCCATACCTCAGTCAATTAAGATTATTTTTCTTTATGAAATTACTTTCTCTATCATCTTAGCAAAGGATACGCTCAAAACCCCTTTCCAATCTTCCATGTTTCCAACATCTTCCGGTGACAAGAAAGGGAATAAATGAAAATTAACGAGAAAAAGGAAGAAACCACCCACACGTGTTGGCATCACAACAAATCATCATGGACCTTATTGTGATACGGATTGAATGCATCGCTTAACTAATCTAACGAAGGTACTAAGACATATCGTGTGTATTTGTGTAACCCATTCCTTACCAGCTCATTTATAGCGGTAATCTTTCGAGACGTGATTTGGCAAGAACATTTTGTAGATAGTACCTAGACAATATATGAATCTGTAAATTCTTGTGGGTGACTAAGCTAATGGTATATTTCGTCACAGCTGTATCATCGCACCAGAGTGCGATAAATCAGTACGAGATTATATTTGGGCATATGTAGATAAACGGAATAAAAAAGATTTTCTTGAGAGGCGAATGTAATATAATTAAATGATTTGCTGCTAAATAAAATGATTGTAGACGTAGCGGAATTTGTACGACATGAAATGACCGCCTTTACTAACTAAGCCAAAAGCTTTAATGTGGGCACTGACCATTTATTCAGCTACTCCAACTAACTAGACATTAGCAGAGGGATTTTGTAAAACGCCTTTAATTCCACCGCGGGTAAATAACCGGCCCAGATTTATTTAATATGGTTGATTCTGACACTTACGAAAATCTTTTTTGTTAACAAGTCAAGAAGAAATTAGGCCGTCAACACATGACAGAGAATCGGTTCTAAATACAGAAAGCGGGAATATAATTTAATTCTTTTTTTTTTAAAGGCACCCATTTTGCGAATTAGATTTTGTTATACTTGGTGCATATCTAGAGTTTGTTCAACACAGTTTTGAAAATCATGTCAGGTAAGTGGTGCTCCATATTGCCCATACATTAAATAACCCGATTTCTAGCGTTTGTCAGCCTCCAAGTCCTCGAACAGCTGACATAAATACGGGACTTTATAAAACTACACGAAACAAAATCGCAAGGTTCTTAATCGGGAAGCGGGCTTGACACACCAAATCGCCACTTATTAAAGTATTCCCTCAATGCAGCCACCAACGTCCATGAGTGTGAGTCGTTGCTCTATTATGTTGGAACCAAATATCTCCTAAGTACAATTCATCAAGATTGAAGTTCTCACTGCCTAATGTTGTTAGGTGATCTGATATCGGTTTGTCCGAAAGAAGAGACAATTGGTGTACGGTACGAGACAGGGACTAACGGGGCTACATTGAAGGAGTGCTGGGTTGCGATCACAGAACAAAGATGGCCTCGACGGCAAACGCACAATCCTCACTTTGCCAATGCATGATGATTATTTTAGAACGACGCCTGTCGAATAAGAACACACCCGATTCGCCACAACCCGGTGTGAATGGCAAGCATTTGAAAAAAGGAAGTTTGTTGTCTCACCCTGTATAACATTCAGTTAAAAATCATAATAATTGTACTACCTAGGAGTAGACCCTCTGAACTGCGCCAACTACAGAGGCATTAGTCTCCTCAACATCGCCTACAAGATCCTATCTGCCGTAATATGTGAACGCCTGAAACCGTTTACCAACAACCGGATTGGCCCTTATCAGTGTTTTAGGGCAGGAAAGTCCACAACCGATCAAATTTTCACACTTCGGCAGATCCTGGAAAAAACTCAAGAAGTCCAAATCGATACCCACCACCAATTCATCGATTTCAAAGCCGCATATGACAGCATTTATAGAGACGAACTGTACAGAGCCATGTCTAGTTTTGGTATACCGCCCAAACTCGTCCGTTTGTGTAGGATGACGATAGAGAATTCTCGCTGCTCTATCAGGGTCGGAAACGACCTCACCGACACATTCGATACCAAAAAAGGATTTAGGCAAGGCGATGCGCTGTCATGTGACTTCTTTAATCTGATTCTTGAGAGGATTGTGCAAAACTCCAAAGCCAACACCAGAGGCACAATTTTCCAAAAGTCGGTGCAACTACTAGCATACGCTGACGATATTTGCTAGTTAAGAGAAGGAAGCGGCGAAAATGGGTTTAGCAGTAAATGAGGGAAAGACTAAGTATATGCTGTCATCACGAAAGGACTCACATCATCGACGAATTGGACAGAACGTCACCATTGACAGATATAACTTTGAGGTAGTACGGGACTTTGTCTACCTCGGCTCCGCTATTAACTCTGACAACAACATCTCGTCAGAAATTAAACGAAGAATTACTCTTGCCAACCGCTGTTTCTTCGGGCTAAGAAGGCAATTTAGTAGTAAAGCCCTCACTCGAACTACTAAGGAGTTCCTATATAAGACCCTGATCATCCCAGTCCTGCTCTACGGCGCTGAAGCATGGACCGTATCAAAAGCGGATGAAGAAATCCTTGGTAGATTCGAGAGGAAAATTCTTCGAAAAATCTTCGGCCCCGTTTCCGTTGACGGGCTATGGAGACGAAGATTCGACCAAGAACTATACGAGCTGTACAGCGACATGCCCCTGGCCAAAAAACTCCGCATTGGATGTTTAAGATGGCTAGGACATGTAGAACGAATGGACACCAATACTCCGGCTCGCAGAGTCTTTGATTCCCAACCAGACGTCGGACGCAGTAGAGGAAGACCTGGCCTTAAGTGGCGGGCACAAGTGGAAACCGACCTCAACCAACTTGGAGTGCGCAACTGGAGGCAGTTAGCTAATGACCGGGCTAATTGGAGAGGCATGTTGGTTGAGGCCCAGGTTCATTCATGACTGTAGCGCCACTTAAGTAAGTAAGTACTACCTAAGAATTTTAGAATTGTGTGTTTCAGCAGGAACATTACTGCAGAACCAACAGATCCGAAAATTCTCTCGATTTAAGCGAGTTAAATAAAATATAGATTTTTTGGCGCAACAGGCTCGTTAGTACCCAGGGCCGATCTTTCTCACAACCATTCATGTGTGCGTTTGTACTTCTTGCACGATGGCGGGACGTCCTGTTTTATGCCGAATCCGAACGGCTAAGTTGAGATAAGCTTTTTTGACAATTGATACTACTCGGATGATTTGTCAGATCATCACGAGAGGAGGGCCAGTGAAAAATAATTTAGGTGTTGCTACGGCTGGGGATCGAACTTTCTGCGATGTAGTTCATCACACTTACCATCCCACCACTGACCCCGCGAGCTAAATCAGTATGAATAAAATTGTTCAGTTCTAAAAGGTGTCCCATAATTGACGGTAAATTTGAATTTTGCGTCATTTTATAGTAACCGAAAAGAGGATAACACTGTGACAGCTGACAGTTCGGGGTTAGTAAACATGGAGCGCTATACAAAAGAACAAAGCATTTTCATTGTTAAGCAATGTTTTAAAAATAATGAAGGTTTGTCAGACACAGTGCGCAATTATCGTACAAAATATGACAGTAATAGTGATTTAAAACAATCAACTCTGAAGAGAATAATTGAAAAATTCAGGGAAACTGGATCAATTAGTGATCGTAGACACTCTGGGTGTCCTGTCACAAGTCGTTCAATAAAAAAAATCGAAGCAGTTCGCGAGAGTATTGCTTACAGTCCAGGAACATCAACTCGGCAGCGTAGTCAAGAATTGGGCATTTCGAGAAGCTCTACACAGCGAATTCGCATGAAAGACTAGAAACATCATGCACACAAAGTTCAATTGACTCAAGAACTGAAGACTCCTGATCATGTAGCGCGAAAAGAACAACAAGTGGATGCTGATTTTTCGAACCAAATCATCTTCAGTGATGTAGGTCAATTTCATCTTTGATCGGTTCGTTAATCATCAAAATTGTAGAGCTTGGGGTTCAGAAAACCCGCGTGTCATTGTTGAGAAACAAATGTATCCACAAAGCGTGACTGTTTGGTTCGGATTTTGGCCTGGAGGCGTTATCGGATAATTCAGGCAGTATAACAATAAATGGTGTTCGTTATCGTGACATGATAACCCAGTTTGTAGTGTCTAAATAACAAGATTTGGCTGTAACCACCATGTAGTTTGAACAAGACCATGCTGCCATATAGCCAGAGAAGTTTGTCCGGACTTGAAGGGTGGGAAGCCAGCCTTTGCCAATAATAACCGGCATGTTTTAAGACCGAGGCGAATCTATACTGCTGATGAACATTGGAACAAGTTTTCCTAATCGTTTTTCAGTGGTATAGACATAGGTTTTTTTATCATTTCTTTTCAGATCCTTTTAAGTCCGTCCGTGGTCAAAATAGAGTAACTTTCTTCTTCTTATTTTTTTTATTTTTTTTATTTTTTTTGTTTTGATTCTGGCACGAACAAAAATGTTTGTTGAGCTCAACAACGACTCACAAGTAGTCATCCAGATCTTGCAATTTAACGCCATTAGACTTTTTTTCTTTGGGGTTTTTTGAAGTCAAAGGTCTACGCAAACAAACCCACTACCTCAAATGCTTTTAAAAAGAAAATCGGTCGGTGTATAAATGAAATTTAGCCACATTTGTATGAAACTGTCAAAGAAAATTTAAATTTAAAATTTCATCAAAGCCGTGGCGGCGGCCAGTTATCCGATGTGCTATTCAATACATAACCCCAATCTGTATAATCTATGAATAAATACAAAATTTAAGCTTTCTAATTTAAATTCTGTATTTTACATTACATTTTATTTTATAAATATTAATTATAATTAAGCGATTTAAATAAGATGACATTAAAAAATATGGATAGTAATATTTTGTTTTTAGATAAATAAATATATTTTTGTTTTGAGGATAATTGTCTAATAGATTCATATTTTTTTTGACTTCATAAGACTCCCTCATACATTATATGGGTTTGCAAAATTAATGATATTCCGAGAAGAGTGAACATTAAAATGCCTTCCTAATTTTTTTCTCCCAATTAAAAAAAATGTAAAAATGTAACTTCTACTTAATAATAATTTTATTTAGGTCAAATTTAATTTAAAGTTTTAATTTTATCGAGAAATCAGTCACTGCAAAAACTCAATCAACTGACGAAGTTTTTGGAATCGAACTGAAAGTATTTCGATTAGGTAAACACAAAAGGATATACCGACCATTACGGCATACAAGTAAAGTAAAGGAGAGAATTTGTGTAATGATATTTTATGAAATTCATCGTCACTCATTTTTAACTTTTTGAATTTTTTCTTTAATTTAGCAATATTATTTCGAATAATACGTTCAATATGTGCGTATTCTACTATCCGTAGTGTAAGTTCGTTCATTTCTAAGGTAAGAAACGATCGCTTCGCTGAATGCAGACAATAACCAGGTGATGTAACTGGCGTTGGAATAATGAAATATTTCAAACTTCGCGAAGTGTCATTATTATATACAGGCAAACATTCTCTGGGAATTATTGCTGCGTACTTCCCATCGTATTGATCGAGTTCATCGATAACTTTTTCAATTGATTTATTACTAGGTACTTGTCGGTTCTTCAGTTCTGGTAGTCCATGAAAAAAGTTACTGACTACGGGATTTGCAATAAATTTGTAACCATCAGCAATGACTTCGTTTAGGTTTTGTAGTTGTGCTTTTGCAGGACTATTCTTCATAAATCCAAAAACGGTTCCTTCATATGAACTGCGCAGGATCATAAAACTAAATGCCCACGCGGCTCTGCTTATGCGAAAAGCGTTCTCTGAATTGGGATGGATATTATTCGTTGCCGGAGATATTATATAACCACAAAAATACTTGGCTACATAAAGCAATGACATTATTATCCAAGTGCACATGTCGAAGGGAAGAATTAAAATTTCTAAAAAGTTGTATGGTTCACTTCTTTTTACTACTGCATATATGTGCGTAAAATAATAAATTGGCGAATGAGAAAAAAACAAGTTTCCGTATAAGCTAGAAGTTGTTGGTATGACATTGATGTCAGCCTTCCTTTCGTTCACCTAAGGGTGGAAAATTTATTTATTATCAAGACTTTTCGTCACTTTAGAAACTTATCTACCAATTTGTATCCCCCTGTTAGTGTTTTATTCTGAAAAATTATACTACTCTCATTCATTTCAATGACTTTGAGTGAAAAGTTCATCTTCTCAGCTAGAAGATTGACGAAATTTCCAACTATTCCAGAAACCATATTCTGTTTGATGATGACATATGGAAAAATATTCCTAGTGGCAACTCTTATAGGGCAGTGCCACAAATTTGTTACTTTCAATGGAAACAGCATCTTTTTATACTGAAAGCTGCCATCTACAAAGCGGTTGTGAATAATGGGAGTACTATCGTTGCAGCTGATCTCTGTATATGGATAGTAGGTGTACAATAAAATCTCTCCATTTGCATCTTTTTGAAGGACATTTACGTTGATTATGTAGTTCTTCAAGCAATAGTCAATTATGTCACTTGTTATTTGTCTTTTATCAAATGAGATATCGAAGGGTAAAATTGCAAAATGGTAGGTCCCTATGCCCAAAGATTCATTCAAATTATCCTGGCATTCAAACAAGTATCTGAAAAGCATTAATTTTGTCTATTAAAAAATATTTATCTCTGTTCACAAATACACCACTCACTTGAATGCTTTTAGGGAATCGATAAAGAAGAAACGAACTTCAGTGCCCAGTAAGGAGTTGTCCTTCGAATCAATGTCAACTATGAGTTCATTGTTGACCAGCAATCTATCGAGTGCATCTCGGAAATTTCGTTTGTAGACGTGAGATTCAGTTTCGATGCTTATTCGAATGCCATTTGTAAGGATAGGACTTATTTCATTGACGATAGTTTGTAAGCATTCAACTAATTGGTCTGGAGGCTGAACTATTTGAATGTTTGAAGACGACCGAGCCAAGGCAAGAACGACCGGAAAAACTGTCCAAAGCAATACCATTGCTCTGAGGCTTTAACTTAAACTAATGTATCTTAAATGTATCCTGTGTTATAATGCAAGGTTTTGTTTCATTTTAAAAGCACAAAATACCCTTTTATTTGCACAGCTAAATATTTTTTTAGTGAGATGGACAAATAACAGTGATTCAGTTTAAATTGTTCAATAAATCCTTGCAGCTGGGTAATTTGTCAACCATTAACACGAATGTTAAAATTATTTCAATAAAGAGAGATAAATTGTAATGATTTTGAAAAATTATTGACACGAGCTCATCGTGAGGGTGCTTCTGCCGTTGTAGGGTGTGTTACCAATCTATATTTATAAAGAGAGAGAGAGAAATGTGGACAAAAATATAGGATATGTTAAATAAAACTGTTGCGTTTTAAAAGCAATCATTATCGACCAATTGTGTCCACAATCGGGATAATTTTGCGAAAATATCAGCAAACCGAGTCTGTAGGAAATGTGAAAACACTTGCGCATGCTCGCCCAGTTCGTTCAGCGGAAAAAATTGCTATTGTTTGTTCGCGATAGTGTGGCAGAAGAGCTGTCCACCTCGAATCGTGGTCGTGCCCAACAATTGAACATCTCACGAACATCACTGATGCTATTTTCGAATTTTCACGCTTAAATGGTATTGACTCAGGAGCTGAAGCCTACTGACTATTTCAAGCGTCGTCAATACGCCGAATGGTTGAACAGACAGAAGTGACTGGTGGCTTTACAAAGAAATTCACCTTCAGCGACGAGGCACATATTCACCTCAGTGGATTCGTTAACAATCAGAATTGCCGCATTTGGGTAAATAAGAATCCACGAGTGATTGTTGAAAAGTCGATGCATCCACAAAGAGTGACTGTTTGGTGCGGTTTGTTGGCTGGCGGCGTCATCGGGACGTACTTCTTCGAAAATGGGGTCGGCCAAGCAGTTACCGTGAATGGTGTTCGCTATCGCGACATGACCACGGACTTCTTGTGGCCCGAAATATCTTCAGGACATGGACGATATGTGCTTCTAACAGGATGGTGTCACTTGTCATACAGCCAACGAAACAATGGCTCTTTTGCGCAAGAAATTCAATGGCCGTGTTATCTCACGTCGTGGCGATGTAATTTGGCCGCCACGATCATGTGATTTGACAACCGTTTGGACTTCTTTTAGACTTGGAGATACTTACTTACATACTTGTGGCGCTACAGTCCGGGATGAACCTGGCCCTCAACCAACATGCCTCTCCAATTAGCCCGGTCCTTAGCTAACTGACTCCATTTGAGCACTCCATTTGAGCACTCCAAGTTGGTTGAGGTCGGTTTCTACTTGTGCGCGCCAATTAAAGCGAGGTCTTCCTCTACTGCGTCCGACGTCTGGCTGGGAATTGAAGACTCTACGGAGTATTGGTGTCCATTCGTTCTACATGTCCTAGCCATCTTAAACGTCCAATGCAGAGTTTTTTGACCAGGGGTATGTCGCTGTACAGTTCGTATAGTTCTTGGTTGAATCTTCGTCTCCATAGCCCGTCAACGCAAACGGGACCGAAGATGTTTCGAAGAATTTTTCTCTCGAATCGACCAAGGATTTCTTCATCCGCTTTTGATACGGTCCATGCTTCAGCGCCGTAGAGCAGGACTGGGATGATCAGGGTCTTATATAGGGTTTCCTTAGTAGTTCGAGTGAGGGCTTTACTACTAAATTGCCTTCTTAGCCCGAAGAAACAGCGGTTGGCAAGAGTAATTCTTCGTTTAATTTCTGACGAGATGTTGTCAGAGTTAATAGCGGAGCCGAGGTAGACAAAGTCCCGTACTACCTCAAAGTTATATCTGTCAATGGTGACGTTCTGTCCAATTCGTCGATGTTGTGTGTCCTTTCGTGTTGACAGCATATACTTAGTCTTACCCTCATTTACTGCTAAGCCCATTTTCGCCGCTTCCTTCTCTATACTAGCAAACGTGGCTATGACATCACGTTGAGTCCTACCAATTATGTCAATATCGTCAGCGTATGCTAGTAGTTGCACCGACTTTTGGAAAATTGTGCCTCTGGTGTTGGCTTTGGAGTTTTGCACAATTCTCTCAAGAATCAGATTAAAGAAGTCACATGACAGCGCATCGCCTTGCCTAAATCCTTTTTTGGTATCGAATGTGTCGGTGAGGTCGTTTCCGACCCTGATGGAGCAGCGAGAAATAGAATCGTCATCCTACACAAACGGACGAGTTTGGGCGGTATACCAAAACTAGACATGGCTCTGTACAGTTCGTCTCTATAAATGCTGTCATATGCGGCTTTGAAATCGATGAATAGGTGGTGGGTATCGATTTGGACTTCTTGAGTTTTTTCCAGGATCTGCCGAAGTGTGAAAATTTGATCGGTTGTGGACTTTCCTGGCCTAAAACCACACTGATAAGGGCCGATCAGGTTATTGGTAAACGGTTTCAGGCGTTCACATATTACGTCAGATAGGCGATGTAGGCGATGTTGAGGAGACTTATGCCTCTGTAGTTGGCGCAGTTCAAAGGGTCTGTTTTTTTGTGGATATTTGGGAATATTTAAAATGAAAAAGTGTATCTCAATAATCCAAGAACAATTCAAGAGCTATGAGATAATTCGGCACATTAACGACATTGAACCTCAATTATGTTTCAGAGTCATTAATATGGACCATCGGATAGAAGTATGCCACCGAAGCCGTGGCGAGCATTTGGCCGATATTTTGTTTCACACATAATTGTCATATCTCCTTCTATCATAATAAAAAATATTAAGATAATTCTCTGAAAACTTTTTGCAAATTAACATCGTGAGCTTTCGTTGAACCACCCTTTATATTAAAATAAGAAATTTAATAGAAATACTTACGATGTTAAGTATACCCTATCCCATTATAGGGGTATATAATGGTTTTGATACATAGCATGCAACATAGATATGCATGCTAGATATACCTGAAAGTATAAAGTATAAGTATATGGATCGATTTAGAATCGCTAGATGAACGATTGAGCCATGTCTGTGGTCCATACGTCCGTCCGTAACCAGTTTTTGGGCTTTAAATTTTGAAATTTGGTACACGTGCTCTTTTGTGCTCACAGAAGAACAAGAACAAGTGCAAAAAAAATTGGAAACCGCCCACTGTCGATCCCCCTTTTTAGGAAAACTTAGTTTTTGGCCAAACCGTAGAGAATTTTTTAAAAATTGTCTGAGCAAAATAATTAGACATCTCAATATCTACATATATTTCCCCTTTATAAAGTTTTTATGATACGCCCACTTTTTGAGGGCGTTTTCAGTAAAAAAAAAAGTTTTTTCGCTCGAATTTCAAAATATTCGAAAAAACTTTTGATGCAAAATCATTGGGTATGATAATATAAGCATTTTGTCTTTAGATAATTTTATCCGACGCCTACTTTTGGGGGTAATTTTACAATTTTTTGCAAAATAATTTTGCTAATTAAGTCAATTTAAATATGATAGCAAATCTTTTGGCGCGATTATGCGTGAGATTTTTCGGAAGCCTTTTAAGAAATATCTGAATTTAATATTGTTCTACGAATTTAAGCTGAATTCACTTTGAACTCGTATGGATAAGACCTACAATATAATCGCATTTTTATTATAAAACGCGTATTATTTATAACCCTAAGTAAAAACGAGGTAAAATGGTGCTGTATCAATAGTAAATATAGAAATTTATATGTCTTTTCAGAGTACACACCTTCTATTTACAGATATATGTCGATAAAATAAATGTTTACACAATTAAAACAAAAACGCAAGCGAAATGTTAAGCTTTACATTAAATCGGTTTCAGCAACAACATGTGATTAAAAAACTCTCCCGACTTTCGACTTATTGTGCACCACAGCAAAAATAGAAACGCAACTTAAATATACGTTTTGCAACGTAATGGCTATTATTGATTATGTATTATATTTCGACAAATTTAATTTATTTTACTTTTGGTCAGGTTGCTGCATAGTGTCACTCCTCTGTGCGACGTTTGAAAATTGTATCGTCATAGCTAATAGGACTTGTTATTAGTTGTTAAATATAGTCTATGGCTAGTAATCTGTGATTCAAGAAGTCTAACGGCTATTTAGATGAGAATGCAATAAAAAAACACTTAAAATGTACTCAACTTCTATTATCCTGATGATGCGGATTAAGTATTGTATCATACTATCAGAAAATATTCAAACCGATTATTGAATTTACCATCTATTCACTGAACCCTTAGTGATACCTACATAAGAAAAATCCCAAACATCAAATCAAACCCTTTGCCTTACAAATTGCCGAAACTTATCCCATAATCTACTCCACATTGCAGCTATAAATCGTCGCATTCTCCTATTGTTTTCCCCAAAACCTCTTTATTTTGTTTTTAACGGTAAGTTTCATTATTCGACACATAACAAAAGTTTACTGCGACAATGGAACAAGGTAGAAATAAATTACCGCGTTATCTACACGCCAACAATAACCGAAGTCACCTTCCCACTGCATACACTGAAGTCGAACTCTTTCTTTCAAATAAATCCCGATTCCTTAAGCATCTTCCCATACCAACAACATCTATACAATATTCAACCACGCAAAAGTCAGAAACAATGTTTCACCCATCCGAGAGATAAGCGCAATAAAGATGGCCAAGCTATTCCTTTTTATCCGAACGTTTAAAATTACATCTTGGCACAACCATAAAACTTAACCACCATACCACCGGTACATCCTTCATTGTTCCCTTAAGATGGCGTTTGCTTTAATGTTTTTTTTTTTTTCAGACACAGTGCAGCGCCGCCGTACACAAAAGGCAGCACAATAGCGCTCAGCCCCAATGAAACCTGAAAATTGAGATAAACATTCGGCGAGATAGCGCGGTCTCTGTGGTTTATTGTGAACTTGACATAGTGTGCACAAATAATGAGAATGATGTCGCCGCCTTCAACCCCGCATCAGGGTAACTTCCCGCCTGGCATTCTTGCAGGTTCCATTGATTGTTAAACTGAAGAACTGCTCATCGCCTTCGTACATCCGAACGAGGGCAATATATGCTGTCTCGGGTACATAGTTAGGGAAGGATTCCGGATCGATTTTCAAATTGCGGACTTGGATTGACGTGCCCTGGTAGAAGTTCAAGAATATTTAACGTTTAGGTGAATAAATTTTAAATATGCAACTAACATTTGTCACAGGACACTTTTTCGGGAGATTTGAGTACTTATCGAACATCGCTCGAACGATCTTCACTAGTGATATCGAGTGTCTATTTGCAAGAAACGCACATCCATCAGCTTTAGTGATGTTGATAAGAACTATGTTTTGGTGAGTTTTTGGTAGTTTGACTTCTAAATCGTATGTTAGTCGTTTTACATCCTCAGTTAACGAAACGTCTATGGAAATTTGTTGCGATTGGATTTCACACTTGAAAACATTGATGTACTTGGGATTCGCTAAGCAGGCGATATTTTCGAATATAATCGCAAATGGTCGCTGGAATGATTTGTCGGTTATAAATTTATTTATAAATGTTTATAAAATTTTTAATTTTTAATTTTCATACCCGACTATCGGCGATGTAAACAAAATAGAAAAATACGAAAAGGTAGAGAGTCTCTGATCTCATCTTCAGCACATATACCAACTGAAACCTTGGATTACAATTTTTGTTGCCTTGTTATGGAAACTCTCGTTCCACCATGTAAGCATTTATTTTCAACTAATTTTAATCGAATTATAATTGCTTAGATTATCAATTGGTATAATTGGGATATTTAACTTATTAGGGGTGAGTATCCGGACAATAAAAAAATTAAAAAAATCAAATACGTTCATGAGGCGATTTCTGTCAAAAATAAAACGAGTGGTGGGTGCTCATGCTGTAGAAAATTGTGATTTTCCGATTTTAGTCAAAACTAAAAATTCCTTCAAAAACGGAAAATAATTATAAGGAAATGTTACAGATGTCAAAGCAACATTAATTTAGAATTTCATTCAACTATTGATGATTTTCTAAATTTGGCATAAATACAAAAATCCCTTATTTCGATTTTGTAAGTAAAAAATCTAGGTTTGCAGTTTTGTTTACAACATTGGTGTCAATGCAAGGTTTGTGAAATTTTGGTGAAATTTTGATTTTAGCAAAAGCAAAACTTCACCTACACCAATGCCCTATAATTGCAATTCAAAAAAAAATACTGTGGGTATTATCACAAGGATCTCGTATATCAAATTTCAATAAAACCATTTAGCCGATTACCTTCAACCCGAGCGGACTGACAGATAGAATTACCGACCCCATGGTTTGATGAAGAATTCCGACATATGCACGGAGCAAAGAACGATGCCCATCAAGGCTAAGCTGCATGTGACGACGAGAGCTGCAATTGAGCTCAATAGGAAAACAAGGAAGGAAGACACCGGCTTTTCAGAAAGAAGAAAGAAGAGCAAGAAAAGCGCGCTATCGAGAAATAATGTTCGCAGGTTTTACCAAAGTAAAAAGATTAGTACGCTGCTCGAGCGAAAATAAATTTTAGCTGCTCTCCATTATTTCTCTCCGAACACTAGCTAAAATCCTCGCTTAATTTTGACATAGATGCTTTGTGGATAAGTGTCACAAAAAACAGCTGTTCTTTGAAAAATAAGTTTATTTCAACAACTCAAAGCCCAACAGAAAAAAACAATACGATGTGTCAAAATTTAGCTTGAGAAAATGTCCCGAACCATTAATGGGCGCTAAATTTTAACAGATACATCCAGAACAGTCTGAAATGAATGTTTGATTTTTTTAGCTGAAGCAGCGTAACGCTCGGCTATATGAATTCGCTTAAATTTAACTTAGTTCATTTTTGGAGAGAATTTTGTATGGGGGCTAAAATTTAGCTCGAGCAGCGTACTAAGCTTAAAAAGTCAAAGTTAGGGATACAAGGCTCGAACAGAATCATGTCGAGAAATATCATTGTTAGAGATGCCGAGTATATGGAAGAACCTCTTCTTTCAGGCAGAATGAACCATTAGACAGTAAAAAACTACCAACCACCCGACCTAAGTCAAGCTTAACAAGGCTTATGACATATAGATATAGATGTACTGCAATATATATAACTTTGAGGTAGTACGGGACTTTGTCTACATCGGCTCCGCTATTTACTCTGACATCAACATCTCGTGCGAAATTAAACGAATAATTACTCTTGCTTACCGCTTTCTCCTCGGGGTAAGAAGGCAATTCAATAATAAAGTCCTCACTCGAACTACTCAGAATATCCTGAATAAGACCCTGATTATCGCAGCCCTGCTCTAAGGCGCTGAAGCATGACCGTATCAAAAGCGGATCGTAAAATCATCAGTCATTTTTACAAGAAAAATTCTTCGAAAAACCTTTAAAAATGTTTACACTTCGAGCAAAACGACTGCACAAAAATCCTATATACCAAATTTCATTCTCCTAGCTCAAAATTTAAGGTCTAAAAATCGGTGACATACAGACGGACGGACGGATGGACAGAGATGGCTTAATCGACTCAGCTAAATTATTTCTCTTTGTTACAAATTATGTATCAAAACCAATATACCCCTATGGGGTAGGGTATGAAAACATTGTTTTTTGTCGAATCATAATATTTTGATTTGATTTTGATTCATTATCTATAATTTATCGCCATAAAGACCAATTTTCGGGGATATTAACTTTAAGGATGGGATGGGATAGGGTATCCAACCATCCGCATAGCGGATTGTAGCCTTCTCATATGTTTTTCTTCGTAATTCTTACCTCTTGTAAAATTCATAATAGTTTCAAAGTTTGCCCACTTTTACAAAATTCGTCGTTCTAGATCAAACCATAAGACATTTTGAGAAAGACAACCTATATATAAAGCTACGCCATTTGTTTGAAACCCTTTTCGTAGAATAAGTATTTTTGATTAATATTGAAAAAAAAAATCAAAAGTTTGAAAGAACATACTTGGCCCATATTGTTGTGCGCATTTTGTCTGTAGAATTGACCATGGAAAACTTTATGTAGATGTTTTTTTTAATGTTGAGATGGGATATGGTATTAAACTATTCACACAGCGGATTGAAGCTTTTTAATACGTTTTTCAATCTCCTCCCCTTAGATGGGAAGGGCAATTAAAAAAAAGACATAATGTTTTGCAATAACAATAAGACAAACAAGCGCCAAGTATATCTACTCAGGCTAAGGTCACGCACTGAGCGGCAAAGCGGCAAGAAAGGGAAAAAGTCTTACAGTGAAAGAGAGATAGAAAAGGAGTAGAACAGGGTGTGGGGTAAAAAAAGCATAATAATATATATTTTTAATATTTTTTTTATGAGAAATTACGTCATATTCTTTAAAATCTGTAATATAAAAGGAAACGTTAAGTTGGGGACTCCATTTTACCTCACACTTCTGGGTTAAGCGGTTTTTTTGTTAAATTTAACCTGCGAAATAGTAAAATGCATTTTCAATACCGAGGTCGACATTTTTTAATAAGGTTCGGTTATGAAGGATCACATTGTCCAAATTCTGTTCAAGTGTTTCCATCTGCACTTCAAATTCTGTAAGTCTCAAGTTTGTAGTTGGTTCACAGTTTTCACAGTTAACATTGTGTCGGATCCCCTTTTACTAGCTTTATCAAATCAAGAAACCCCGACAATACATGACAATTTGTCATAAACCATTTTTTTCAAAAATCAACGGCGGAAACTAGATAAATTAGCGTTAATGGCGAAACCATCTAATGAATCGCTGAACTCATTATGATCGATGGACTTAACGACGGAAGTCCGCACAGTCCACCCACACTTATCTACACTCGCATAAAAGACTTCTGCGACTAGTTTGAAGTCTTTTTCTTTCTCGAGCCGTGGCGGACGACAAGTCGTTTGTGCACAAATTTAAACTTATCGCGAGTGACACTCATTTAAGGTTATAAAGTAGATAGAAAGTTTAGTTAGTTCACTCTACGAAAAAGCGCATTTGCCATACAAAAAAAAAACATTTGATTATAAAAATAAACCACAACCAGTGAAAAGTGCAGAAAACACGTGGTTTCTTGCCTCTTATGTGGACCTCGCTGAGCAATCGCTATACTTGCCGCAGCTTACTCTTCGATCTGTCCTTTCAAAAGAAGGCGAAACCACAAAATTCCTAATAAAGACTCTACACCAATCACCACGTATAAAGTGCTTGAACGTGGCAAGAAAAAATAAGCACAAAACACGAATCGATCGCGATCGGGCTCAAGGCGCTCCACTGTCGACCAAAGCTTTTGATTGATCCGATCGCCACCGCCACGCGTCTCGCATGTACAGACACCCCCCCCCCCCCCCCCCACAAACCACGAATCGATCGTGATTTGGCTCAAGGCGCTCCACTGTCGACCAAAGCTTTTGATTGATCCGAACGACACCGACAGGCGTCTCGCATGTACATACGCTTTTCCTGCACAAACCACCATTCCCCGTGACCACGGCAACCTACTCCAACCCGGCCCGATATATATCTAACCTTTCGGATTATGATGCCCACGATTAGAGATTAGTTATAAGTGTATGTACTGTGATTGTTGTTAAGTAATTTGTTTAGCTGTACTTCTAGTTATAATTTAAATCTAATCAGAAAAAAAAAACAGAAAAAGGTAATGCCAATATAATAATTCAATATATATTCTTATAATTTATATAACTAATCAATTTTGAATTTAGACCTACTTAGTGGAAACCTATATAAGCAAACCCGATCTTGTGCGCACATCATCGCGTCATCATAAAACAAAAAAAAAACGTAAGGAAGTAAACAACACCTACTCTACAGCTCCACATATACCATACACAACTCCAGCTTTCATGCATTAAATGAAAACAACAAAAAAAGAGATGTAGTTATAAAATTTAAGAATGCATATTGAAAATTTGGCATAGTTATATTAATGATACTATTTAGACACCTATTCTGTTTACCTAATTATTAGACTCGATCATTTATTATTTTTTTTAATATTAAGTACCTACAAATTCACTAATACAAAACAGAAGAGAAACATATTCTCACACATATATATGAACTTTAAACTTAACGAACAAACATAAATCGTATCATATTGAATTTTAATCCAATCTTATATCCTATCTTATAATCTAAAACTAAAATAACATTTATTGTCCACCTTAAATTAAGTTCATCCGACATCGTCGTGATCGTGAGATTCATTCAACATATTTTT